>JARHVA010000562.1:2850000-3517500 GCA_037957365.1 Torreya grandis | reverse complement strand
ATCTCTTGGAGAGATCAAGTTACAATTTTATGTGGAGCCATGTTATTTACAGATTAAAGCAATGAAATGCAAGCAAGTGGGTGAGACTCTTTTTGGTGTTTGTGGATTTTAATGTTTTTTGTTCATGAATTATGATTTCTTATTTGTGAATAAGAACACCATTAAAATTTCTTCATTTATTTTATTATGTGCAATAATGGTGTTTCCAAAACTTTGTATTGAGAGCCCCCATGTATGAGCTTCCTTGATGTCCATGAGTTTTTACATGTTTGATCTCAATAGAAATTCATACCAAGTGTGTAAAATTAGGTTTTTGAGAAGAATTTATGCTTATAGGAATGTCTTTGGTTCCTAAAACCCTTGATACTTCTATGTTTATTCTTGTGTAAGAGGAAGGAATTTTATTTTTGCTATTTATTTTTAAGTTATCTCAGTGGTTCTCTATATTTATCCCACTGTGGGTTTCTTTGTTTTTCCCTTTTTATTTTTCATTTTGTTTCATTTCATGCTTTAAACTAAAAAGTATATAAAAACCCCTAAATTGATCATATTATATGAGAGAACTACCCCTCTCAATTGTAGAGGAGAATCACCATTCTCTATGATGATATCTCCAACTATTGGTGAATTAGTGTCATTTCACATTGGATGAGTCATAAGTTAATAAATACCAAAAGTTCCCATTTTTCCACCAGTAGTTATTGAAAACTCTAATGGGGATCAAAAAGGTGCCTTTTTATTCCTAAAATTTTAAGGAAATCTTCCCCTTAAAAGGGAAGATTGGTGACTCTATCGAAAATAGGCATGGAAATTGTGGAACACAACTTGTGAATATGATTTTATGAGTTTCTATTACTACCCATGGTCTAATTTTAGTTGCAGGTATGAAAATATTTTAACTAAAAAAGAGTATGCATACTTGGTAAACATTGGGTGGAAAAAGGAAGAAAAAACAAAAAAGGTAAATGTTTCAAATGAGCCTGAATTAGGGGGTGATTGGATTTATGAAAATGATGATACTATAAACAATTTCTTTCTCTTCATCCTGTCCTTTAAAGAAAATATAATTCAGGAAGTTGATGATATAAAGAGTGTAGTTTTTGAAAGACTTCTACGAAGTTGTACAAGTGAAAAAGAAAGAAATTTTCCCATTCCAAATCTTAGCCTAAGTAGACAAATGCATGAAAAAGGAAAATTTAGCCACATTTCAAGAGCATGAGATGAGCCATGAAGGCAACGGGCTTCATACTAGTGAAGAGAAAGTATGCATAGATGTTTAACATGAGCACATAATAGGTTTTAAAGGGGAAAAAAAAATAAATTTACAAGAAATTTCCAACCATTTAGAATGCTAAGAGGTTTTAGTCCCTTGCTCACATGTGGAGGTGCCTATGAGAGATTCAGTTCAACCATTCATGGTTGAAGAGTCAAAAGAGAAACCAAGAGATGAAGATGTTGCAAGTATGTCCAATGTTATTCATGTTTTATATTTCAAGTTAAAGTAGATCCCTCATTCATGATCAAAATGTGAGTAATATTTACTTTCAAATTGTGCATGATCAAGTGTTTAAATATTTGTTTATTTTCCCTCCCATGCCTCATGTCTTTCCTAATGATGCAATGAAAAATATGTTATTGCTCTTACTTTTGTATTTACACATGATGTCCTCATATTATCAAATTTTATATTCCACAAATGTTCATACTTTTTCAACTGATCAAATGGCTTTGTCTAGCCTTGTTATGTTTTTCATCCTTTTGTTAATAATTTCCATTTCTATAAAATTTTGGATTGTGTTGTTTTCCCCTTTTATTTTTCCATTGTGTGTGTTTTCAATGAAACCCAACTTGTTTGTTGTAGTGTTTTCCCATTCTCCCTGTGTTGGTATCTTGATCCAACTGGTGGTTGATTAGTCCTGCTCTTACCAATGGACCTACTATTTTGGTAAAATCATAATAAAAATTTCTCATAAATATGTATTTTGGAGTTTCATGTTTGGTGTTTAATCCATTCATGATTACCATGTGTGTTTTAAAAATCAAGAAAATAAGGAGGTGTATGCATTAAAAAGCATATGTAGTATATGTTTCAGGAAATTCAATTAAGATCACTTATGGGTTGAGCTTTTGTAGTGGAGTTCATTCCTCTTGCATCAAGGAAATTTTCTTTTCTAATCAGTTACACAATGAGAACTACACACTACCTACATTTAATCTAAATGCATCAAACATTATAGATGATTACAACTTAGAACATTCAAATGGAAGTTTATTGGTGCCTTAAGCAATGAAGCTTGATGATGAGGCCATTTCATACCTCACTAATAGAGCATTTGTTTACTCAAAATTTATAATATATGAAGAATGCATCGAATACTATAGAAGATACCAAATTTTAACACCTAAACAAATTGAGATCTTAGTGTCAATGAACCACCGAGGGTTGCTTTTCTATTTGCACCTATAGACTTGGTTCATTTTTATAAGTGGAGATAGTGTCTACGATATAATAAATTGGAACCCAAAAGTATTGTGAGAAATCTCTCCCTGTTACACATATAATATCCTCAATAATATAAGTGTATGAGGATGGGTGTAACTTGGAGGTGTAATATTATGCATCACAACTTTTCTATTCAAACATAATATTAGGACAAGGTTCACTTGAAGCAACAACTATTAGTTATGACTTACCTAGTTTATGTGCAAGTTCCACACCAAGTGTTGATGTTGAAGTCAGCATTGAGAGTATTGTATTCTCTCTTAACATAGAAAGTGTTTATTTTAATTATATTAAATGTGACTTCAAGTGTTTGGTTGACATATAACTTGAATCACATTATGCACTTTCCAAAAGATAAGCATATGACCAACTGCACATTCAAAAATGGTTTGATTTAGGCCACAAAACATACCCCAAGTCTCAACAATCCTTGCCTCACATAATTTTAACACCAAATTATTTTATTCAAATTTTGATTGCTTAATGGTGTTGAAGTATCTATAAAGGTAAGTTCTAATGGGTTTGGTTCATGTAGTAATGACTCAATTGTTTATTTTGAATATAAAAAATACAAAGATATTTTGGTATAGATATTCCATGATTTGTGAAGAATTTTGATGATAACATTATAGCTCGATATATTTGAAGGTTTGGTTGAACTTCTTAAGATTGGTGAAACATAGTTTGGTAGCATGGAGTTATTAAGTTTGAACACATTGATCAGTTAAAAAATTATTGAGATAGAAGTCCATGCTCATATAGTTAAAACCATACTTGGTTTGGATGTTATAGTTTTAAGTTCCCTTATTGATATGTTTCTAAATGTACCAACATGATGGATGCTAGGAAATTATTTAATAGCATGCTTGAATAAAATGCGATGTTATAGATTTCAATGATTGTAGGATATACACAAAAAAAGATGTTAGAGGTGGACCAAGTATTGAGAGTAGGAGGGTTTTAGGTGCTATATGATCCCCATTTTAAACTATGAAAACCATTGGCATGGCTAAAACACAACCATAAAAGAGCTAAAAATTAAAATTCCTCTAGGAGTTGATAGTGGCATGTTATGGACAATGATAAAGATGCTTGAAATGAAAGAGAGAAATGGTCATTCTCTCAATCACCAGCAAGAAGAAAAATAAGAGACAAAATATTCACTTGAAAATTCCCTTCATAGCCTTGAATTTAGAGTTTATATTTCCATGAGACTGCAAAGAGTGAGATTCATAATAAATTTGGTCCCAAGAGAAAATAAGATGAATTTCACTCCAAGAAAGTTTTTAGTAATGTAAAATGTGATCTTTATAATGAATAAGAGTAAAGTGAATACTTTATTCTGGGTCAAGATCATATGATGTGTAGATATTTAAACATTTCATCTTTAATTCAGAAAGAAATCCTGCATAAGCTAATAAGGGAAGTTTCCTTAACTTGACTAATTTTCTCCATTTTACAAAGTGATTGGTAGAATGTCAAAGCTGAGTGTAAATATAGAAGTCCATAGTCCCCTAAACGTTTCAATTCTCTACAATTTTATTTGATTCATTTTTTCAAATAGTTCACTTGGGTCTACATATGATACAGATGGGGATTTACATTGAAGGCTTTAATATATAATGTGGCAGTTGTAAGCCAATGTTTATGGCTTGGCATGACAATATGTGAACCAAAAAGGCTAGAAGGGTGAAGTTTAATCATGTAGACTGAAATTTAGATTTTGATGTTGAAGATAATAGTCTACAAGTTCATGTTTTGAATGATAAAAGTTTTTCATACTGTTGGTCAAGCATTCATGCAACTGTACTAATAAGAAGATGAAAATATGGATTTTCATGTAAGAACATTGCTACATAAAAAAATTGAAATGGAAAATATACCCCCTTATTAGCAACATGTATGCTGTGTTGGTATTTCAAGATGTAATCACAATGTGAGAAACCTCAGTGAAATCGAGTAGTGGTAATGCATTCAAAAAAGGATACAACTAAATAGTCACAAATCGAAATGTAAAAGGAATGCAAAATTCAACTTGAATTTCTTTGATGCATTTCACCAAATAGTTTGTGTGCTACCTGATGATTTTGGTCAAAGAATGCAATTGGCAGGTCTAAATATAGGCCCAAAACCTTTGCTAGTACCCTCCCAACTCATCCTAAGTTGATATCCTCATGGAAAATTGCAAATTTCTTTGGGTCATATTGTCAAATAGTTCACATGAATACAATGGTTGAGACACACAAATATTTTAAAACCAAATGCATTTGGTAGGTGTAAAGCCAAGTCAGTTTCACAACCTTAGAAGCATCTTCCCAACCTATGCCTAGGTGGGAGACACCTAGAAGTGTTTAACAAAATGCCTATGATAGTATGTTGCATCCCTAACATGATCAAGTTTGGAGCCTACTATAGTTTGAGAATGGTGTTTAAGTTTCTTAAAAAAATTCTTGGCATACACTTAATAAGTTTGCATCCAGGAGCTTAAATGGACCATCATGTTGAGGGGTTGAGGATATGCATACCAGAAATATTGGTCTCCACCCCTGAATAACTTTTAGAGCTAATTTAATTAGAGAAGCTTCACATATCATGTTATTGATGGCTTAAAGAGTATCATAGAGGGAAATTTTTCTAAAAATCTGAAATCTTTGAGATTCATATTTTTGGAAATCCAAAAATAGTTGTTTTAAGTAATGCATACATTGGCATGTCCATTAATCTATCACAATACATAATTCATGATTCCTTATAAAGATTATCTCTAGATAGTTGTAATCTTCTTCCATGTGCCTCCATTACTCAAGTCATTTCTATTTTTACCTTAGAAGCCTATATATATATATATAAGGGTCTGATATATCTCTTAGGTGCTTTGAAGATTGACACATGGGTGGAAAGTGTTGGTGTCAATAAAACATTATTGAGAACAAAGAATAGTTTGAGGTTTTGAGAAATTTGAAGACAAAGAAATGACAGGAAAAGTACTTTTTTTGTTAGGTTTGTGATTGTAGTTAATAATTTTGGGATATCGCAAAAATTAGTAGCTGCCATGGAACATCAAGGATATTTTTTGAATAACTTCATCAATGCATCTCAAATTCAAGAAAATAAAGTAGGGATAAAGTGGTCCAGAGAGGGATGGAAAATTGAGCACGAAAGAAATCACTTGAATACAAGGAATGAATCTCATTGTCTGCAGTAAATTACTTAAGAAATTGTTCTTTTTGAAAATAGATATCAAGCTAAATGATCCAAATAAATGAGTTATCTATTAGAATAAAAATATGAAATGTACTTTGCCCAAATTATTTCTAGTACAACACTTGTATATGGGAAGGAGTTTGTTCAAAAGGCATACAACATAGATGGTGAGGTGCAAATAGAATATTCAAATTAGAGATAATTTGGAGGGAATAATTGGTAGTTTGGGATCTTAGAAAATTGGTTCAAAGCATTACCAAATGGAATTAATAAAAAATAGAAGCATTCACAAAAAAAAATATGCACAAAACATACACAAAAATAAGAGAAATTTGTTTTGAAATGAAGGCAAGAGGCTATTTTTAGTAAAAAAACTCAAAATATTTTAGAGAGCATCAAGATACGTGCAAAATCATATAAATTATCTTGGGAGATGAAAAAATAGGATATTCAATAGAGGAATAGGCAAAATTTTAAAGCATGGATTTGGCCCGATAGCTCATGTTCATTCCCATACAATTGGGATAGGCAAACTGGCTGCTAGTGGGTTGAATCATGGAGTGTGAATAGTGGTATTTTGTATAGGATTGGATGAGGCACATGTCACCAGTGTTTTTTGAAGTTCTCCTACATTTTGTTAGAGAATGTGGTCCCACATTCAAAGCCAACTATTATAGTGAAATTGGCTATCTAAATTTCACTACACCATTTTATTCATTTCCTATCATTTTTGCATATTGTCTTTTTTTCCTTAATATTTTACACAACTCCATACCCAATGGACAAGGCATCATATTTGATTGGCTCACACATAGTTATAGATTTAATGTTGTGGGGTTGACAAGAAACTAATGGCCTAATTATGTTATTAATTATTTTATAATTAATTAATATTAGTTAAGGTCATTAAATAACTATATTCTTTTTAGTTAATATATATATTAATTCTTTTTAAAATTAATATTTGTATGTAAAAGTAAATTGAAAAGCCCATTTTTACATTGTGAGTTTGCGTAAATAAAAGAAAATCAAAATATGGAAAAATGAAGGGCTTTTCATCTTCCAAGGGAAAAGTATTATACAGAAGGGAAAAATCCATATTTTTTCAAGGTTCTTTTTCTCAAGATCTTGGAGAGAAAAAACTACAAATTTACATGGAGCCATGTTATTTTTAGATTGGAGCAATGAAATACAAGCAAGTAGGTGAGACTCTTTTGGGTGTTTATGGATTTTAATGTCTTTTTTTCATGAATTATGATTTCTTATTTGTGAATAATAACTCCACTAAATTTTTTCATTTGTTTGATTATGTGCAACAATGGTGTTTCCCAAACTTTGTGTTGAGATCCCCCATATATGTGCTTCCTTAATGTCCATGAGTTTTTTCATGCTTGATCTCAATGGAACTTCATGCCGAGTGTGTAAAATTGAGTTTTTTAGGAGTATTTATGCTTCTAGGCATGCCTTTTATTCCCAAAACCCTTACTGCTTCTATGTTCATTCTTGTGTAAGAGGAAGGAATTCTATTTTTGTTATTTATTTTTGAGTTATCCTCATGGTTTTATACATTTATCCCATTGTGGGTTTCTCCATTTCTCTATTTTTATTTAGTTTTCTTTCATGATTTTAGATGAAAAGTACATAAAAACCCCCAAATTTCTCATATCATACAAAGGAACTGCCCCTCTCAATTGCAAAGAAGAATCACCATTCTATATGATGATATCTCCAATTGTTAGTGAATTGGTGTCACTTCACATTAGGTGAGTCATAAATTAAGAAATACCAAAAGTTCCCATTTTACACCAATAACATCTAGATCTAATTAGTATTTTGTATAGAACACCTACATCCATTTAAAACACTAGTGCTGATGTAATTGTCTAGATCTAATACAAGTATCTGAGGCCATAGAGTGTAAAATTCCAAAATTTGATGACTATTATATGATCCTAATACAGTCTACTTTTAACCTATTTTAGCTTAGATCTACATGTGCATAGTTGTAGACACTATTTATAAATTACATAACACCTCAATCTTGTACACTTGGAAAACTCGGATCTTGATCATTTTTCTCAGCTCTAGACCTTTCTTAATTTATGAAGTCTCACATTTACTCTATATTTTCCCCCTTGTCCTATCTCTTAGTCTGACTAATCTTATATTGATGACCTAAACCTTCCCATAATACTTAAAATAAGCTTATCTTCCACCTTTAAAAGTATTAATTATGTACCTACTTTCTTGCTCCCTAAACACTAATGTTTAGGATAGACACCTAAGTTGATGCTAGTGTCCTAACCTAAAGCAAGTGTCTAGTGCCCTAAAGTAATCCAATTTGTAAATGAAATGTATCATAATGGTTAGCGTAAGTGCTTTAATATGAGTTACTCCTCAAAAGGGATTGCTATAAACACAAGATCAACTCTCATTCATTACTCACCTACAAACCTAACATTCATACCAAAGAGCATTTAAAGAGCACTCAATTAATCAAAACTTCTTTATTTATTCCTATTTACATATCAATGATAGGGATAACACATCTATAGGTTTGAAGAACTGAAGAAGTAGCCCAAGGGTTATTTTTGACAAGTTAGAAACTAGGTCACTATTGTACTTGATTATCACATATTGCATGATTCACATAAGGGATAACTACATCAATCTAAGATCCTATTTAAAGTATTGGATATCTAGGTAGTACTCAATGCTAGAGGGTTATTTGGGGTCAGATCAACACCATGTGCCCATTAACCCATTTTTTCTCGAGGTCATTATGAAGATGAAGAACTAGGGTTTTATAAATTCATGAGTGATAGTCTATGATCCAAATATGAACGCACTAAAGTGAAGGTGAAGGCAAACCCATAATCATTTAGGTGGTCACATCCTTTTTTAGTAGGTGTTCTATACATAATACTTACATCAAGTTTATACTATAACATCAATGTATCCATCCCAAGCTGATGTTAGTGTCCATGGAGCTAGAGGCACTGAATTTAGAATCTAGTGACTATTATAGAATTATCTTCTAGTATAATTTTTACCTATTATAGATCCAAAACTCCATTAGTATCAGAACAATGTAAGTACATTACTTATTTATCATTTATATATTTAGCATAGTTGTAATTACTATTTTAAGCATAACTCAACAAAATAAATTTAATATATATTATATCTAAGTTTAACACCTAATTGGCATGTTGTACATCTGATTATCACCCTTGTGCTTATTCATTTCTATATACCCATTTAATAAAATATCTAGGCAATCCTAACCTAGAAAACAACATTTTAGGGTAAACATTTATTGAACCCAATTTGTATAAATGTAAACATTTATGATTCATAGGGTTTTTAGTCATTTAGGGTTTCAAACTATTATAATTTTTCATTTTTTTCTTATATTATTTTACATGCAACCTAGGTGTATCCCTAGATTGAAAGGTGTGACTATTGAACACATTGATCTTCCTATCTCACCATCAAATATGTCTCAAACCATTGAGGGATATCATACTATGGATCATGATGATATCAATGTTAATAATGCAAAACATACTTTTGAGGTTATCATAAAAGAATATTTTGATAATGAAAACCATGAAACAAATGAGAATGAGGAAATAGACCATGATCAAGTGCAAACAATTACATTGTTTCATGAGCATATTCATCAAAACCCTCAAGATCTTGATGAGATCCTCAAAACTATATTGGAAACAAAAAGTTCAAAATGTATATTTGAAACATTCCTCCCCTTGAACACATTATAACATAATACATCTAGTGGGGGCATGGGTTATGTGTTTAAACCTTGTTTCTTGAATTTCAAAACACTATTACTAAATCTACCATGGAATTACTAATTTTTTTAACACAAATATCGGTTTCAATGCCTATTACTACTCAAACCATGGTCACATCCCCTTTAGTGACTACTCTACTTGTTAATCTAAATCCCAATGTGTCTATAGTTCAAATTCTCCTTCAAGTTATAAAGACCTTGGAGGACAAGGTTACAACCATTGAATAAAATGCTTGAAAATCTCCTCATGCTATTAAATCACACGATGTGTTGCATAACCCTCTTGCACTTGAGATATCTTTGTACTCTTTTCCAACTAGTTTTGTTTCACCTAATTTTACATTCTATGATGGAAAAAGTGATCCTAAATAATAGATTCAATCCTTTTATGTGGCATGCCTTGACTATGCCTCCAATGATAAACTTTTGACCAGATTATTTCTAAGGAGCCTCTTCAATCTGTGAAAACATTCAAACCTCTTGCAGATCAAACTTTAGCACACTTTTCCATTAATATTTTTGAAAAGGTTTTCTATTCTCAAAATGGCAAAATAAAACAAGGAACACATGAACCTATTAATGAATATGTCTTGATATATAAGAGAATGATAGATAAAATGACCAATCCTATGGTAGATAAGGAGTTATAAGACATTAAAAAAAAGTTTGCTTACTAATTTACATGAGTCCATTATTTTCAACAAGTTAAAATATTTTGATGACTTATGCCATGTTGTATGGGATCATGAAATGAAGTTTATTTCATTGAATAAGATCAAGTATGTAGCAAACACACCAATTGCATATACATCTAGTACCGAGTTCATAATCAAACTAAGTTATAAGTTAAAACCTCCTGATCCTAAGAAGTAAAAAACCACCATGGTTAACGTAGTTTCATAGTATCCTAATCAACTTATCCTATCTAATTCACCAAGGAGATAATTTACATATTTACATGAGTCCCCAACTTTATTACTCCTAAAATCAATAGAGTTCCAACTTATATCTCTCCCTCATTTTATAGAGGTTGATATGAATATACCTATACCTAAATGATATGATATGAATGCTTATTGTGATTATCACCAAGGACTAGGACATTCTAAAAATATATGTTTTACCTTGAAACATAAGATCCAAGATCTTACTGATGATCAAAATATTGAATTTGATGATTGTCCAAAGGAGTCAGGTTCACAACCTAGTGATCGCCAAAAATAGAAAATATTTAACAATTTTTTGTACGATCATTTTAAGAAGGAACCATAAGTGTAAATGGCATATAATTCACATCCTACTCCATCACATTATGGGCACTCATTATATGATATTATTGGAAATTATACATGACATACCTCCTATGGTTTGGAGATTCTCTAATTCTTTTGATGATAGTGAGATTAAGGACGATGAATCCAATATTCATTCTTTATTCATCTGAGCATACCTTGATAAACACCCTATATGTAGTGTTATGATTGATAATGGTGTAAGTAATAACATTTTCACCATGACATTACTTATGCACTTGGGTTATACTCATAATGATTTACATCTTTCTACTAGATTCATTATATCATTCGATGGGACCTCACAGAAGGTTCTTAGTGAGATTGACCTACCTTTACAAGTCAGTCTCACACATGTGGTTACTAAATTTTTAGTTATACCTTACATATTCATCTTTCATACATTATTGGGAAGATCTTGGATCCATACATTTTGAGTAGTACTTTCTATAGTGTATGGGTGTGTAAAATACATTCATGATAATCAGGTAATTATAGTTATTCCATATGAGCATCCTCTTTAATAAGAGAAAAATATGCCCATGAGTCTAACTATAAAACATACTAAGGTAAATTCATCATAAAAGGGTAAGCAACATGTAATCACCTATATTAGTCAACAAATACTTGAGAGACCATTACATCATGGACATAGTGGATTCTATGGAATCCTCATTTATTATGCATCATGTTTAGATATCGAGAGAACCTACACATGTTCCTATTATTATTATTCCAAAGAAACCACATAACACTAAATGATGGGTTAAATTAACCCCTACTCCTACTCCTACTCCTACTATTTCTCTAAGACCACAAAGTCCTATTATACATACATAGAGCATCACAAATACTATAGTGAAAAACATTGCACCTATACATGATCCTTAACAACATCACTAGATTATTACACCAGGTTTACAATCAGGAGATACATATGATCACTTTTTATATGGAATCATTATATAGTATTTCCCTTTCAAACATTCCAAAAAAATACCAAAAATAAAAAAATCTAAAAACATTTTCAGTACCTATATATTATATTGGCTCCTTGGAATCTGTGTTAGTTCCATGTTGATCAATGGAATATTAGTTACTTATACATATACATGTGTGTCACACTTATACTTGAGGGTGATACATGCATACATAGATACATTATCTATTCTTATTTAGATGTTGAGCCTTCCCTCTACTCATGTCATAAAAAGATCGAAGGCATCCATCTTTATGATCATGATACTTACACATGCCTTTATATTGGATATTTGTCATGTTGATGTCAAATTAGTGCCATGGAGGTGTATTTTTGAGTGGATGAAGAGCCTTGGTAGTCTATGTGATAATGACAAAGTGTGCAATGTGCTTGTTTTAGTGTGCTTTATGTATGTTTGGCTAATCCTCAGTATTGACATAGCTTGAGAGGATTAGGGATGAGTATGGAGGTTTAAAAATGTGAAAGGGGTCATATAAGATTTTATCCATTCTTTGAGAGCTTATGTGCACAAGTGGAATTCATCTAGTTGATCATAGTTTTTATCTAGACACTTTGGGTCCAGTGGTAGAAAATTTGAGTAGATAGTTTGATGACATCACCATTACCACATGGGAATGAGTTAAGGGGAGATGGCCATATGATTATGATAACTGTAGTCCTTATTTTTTATGTGCCAAATCTCAATTCATGCATCGAATCATGGTAAAAGTTATGAGGGTGCAAAGTTGTCTTCTCAATCAGATTTCACTATTTTCCCATACTTAGCCAAATTTGCAAAGTGACCAGAAAGAGATGAGTAAGCATGTTGATGATGTCAGTGTTCACACATGTGGATGTGTGAGGATAAAATGATCATATGGGTTCATTAATTTTTGGACCTAGTTTATTTTCACTTAATTTTAGATCATGTAATGCAGTGTGCCAAAATATATGCATATGCAAATTTGGGCTCCCAAGCAGATTGACTGTGTTTTCCCATACTTAGCCAAATTTGCATTGAGGTAGAAAGATCTAAGTGAACATTTTTAAGGTTTTATATCTTGCACATGAGAATTTTTTAAGATGAAATGTTCATATAGAATTGTAGTTCCTTGATCAATTATATTTGGTCTAAATTGGATCTTGTCATATAAGGTATTAGTCCAATTGCAGGTTCTAGTGGGTTTTATTCCCCAAGAGGGTTTCCCAGGTATGTCATGTGCTATATGATTTATCTTTCATTGTCTCTCTTTCTTATTACTTTGAATGATATGTATGCTTCATGAATATTTATGGTGATTGGTTAAGTAATTGTAAAGATCATAATTAAAGTTTGGATAATTTGGGATCACTTATTCACCACCCCTCTCAATGATTGTAACTATAACAATTGGTATCAGAGTGAGGTCCTTTGGTAAAATCTTGACAACTTGAAGGTGATCTAAGGTACAATGGCTAGTAATAATGTGCAATGTGGTTTCTCTACTAAGCAAGCACCGATGTTCAATAGATCCAATTATGCATTTTGAAGTGCTAGGATGAAGACCTACATTATGTACCTAGGGTTTGATGTATGGAAATATATTTTGGATGGTTATAATACTCCTATTATTCCTCCATGTAGTGTTTCAAAAAATAATCTATTTGAGAAAAACTTTAAGGCAATCAATGCCATCATTTGTGGTCTTACAGATGCTAAGTTTACCAAAGTAATTCATTATACTTATGCCAAGAAAATATGAGATAAATTGAAGACAATTTTTGAAGGAGATTCAAAGGTTAAGCTTGCTAAGTTGTAGACTCACAGAAGGCAATTTTAAAGTCTCAAGATGAATGAAGAAGATATGATGACATCATTTATGCAAAGAGTTAATGGGATTGTGAATATCATCAGAAGTCTTAGAGACAATCTTGAAGAGACTAATATTGTTCAAAAGGTATTAAGGTCTCTATCCCCCAAGTTTGATCTAAAAGTATCTGCTATAGAAGAGAGTCATGACCTCACTTAGTTGAAGATGGATCAATTTAATGGAACCCTTACTTCTTATGAGACGTGGAAGAATGATGATATGCCACTAAATAAGGAAGCTAAATTTAAGATAGAGATGAATCCTGAGAAGGAGTTCCAAGGCAATAAATCCAAAGAGGATGACATATTTGACATTGATGATGATGAACTAATTACTCTAATTACTAGGAAATTTAACACCGGCCCAGTGAAGTATAAGGGAAAACTACCCTTCAAATGTTTTAATTATGGAGAGATAAGACATTTTGGTCAGAAGTGCTCTCATAAGCATGAGAATAAGGATGATGAAAAACATGATGAAGAACAAGTTAAATACAATAATACATAAAGGAAAAAAGGATTCAAAAAGTATAATAATAAGAAGAGATCCTTAAAAAACAAGAAGAGTCTTTACACCAAAGAAGATTTTAGGTCATCAAATGAGAGTGAAGACAATGACTTAGAATATGATCATGATAATAATGGTTCTGCTGAAGGTGAAGCTCTATTCATGGTTGAGGAAGGAAGTTTCTCACAATAAAAGGGGTCTACTTGGAGCGATTTAGATGATGGTGAATATGAGGTGGACTATGAGACTACATTGATTAATGCTTATGAAGAACTAAAGATTGAGAAAAAGATAAATAAGAAAATGAAATATAAACCCAAGGATTTTGAGGATCAATTCAATGTGTTTGAGGCAAGAATGAATGAAGATGCCAAGAAGCATGAAGATATAGTCAAACATCTCAATTGTCAACTGGAAGTCTTGTCTAAAAGCCTAAAGGATAAAGAAGATGAATGTGTAAGGTATGTAATTGAAAATAAGTCATTAAATTCTAAGTTAGAGAAGGTATATAGTAGTTTAATGTAATTTGTGAGATTTGGAAAGAGCTCAAGTGATCTAGACAACATTCTCAGTGATCAATATCATGCAAGTGATAAGACTAGTCTTGCATACAAAGAAGAACCAAAGAATACAACTCAAGACAAGATGAAAACTAATGTGAAAAAGATGGATCAACCTTTGAAGACAAATTATTATAAAAAGAATGAAGGTGATAGCATAATAAAGACAAATTAGATCAAACAACCAAATGCAGTGAGGTATACAAGATTCAATGGTTACTATTATACATGTAATCAATTTGGTCATAGGGCTAGAGACTGTAAGAGACCTATTAGAAATGAATTTTCATGGGACTATGATGGGAGTCACCAGTCAAAATATGTGAATAGAATCAAGTGATTTAATTATCTTTATGTGGGACACTTTACAAATCATTGTCATCATAAGATTAGACAAGGTGAGTCCTCTTCAAAAAGGGGAGGTTATTTTGTTTGTCATGACATAGGACACTCTAAAAATTTATATCCAAATAAGGTAAGGTAAGATAAATTTATTGTAAAAGATATGGTGTGCTATAATTTTGAATAGAGAGGTCACATTGCTAGGTTCTATAAGTAAAGGCCTATAAGACAAATTAGATTTAATCAGGCTCCTAGAGTTCAAGAAAAGAAGGCAAGTTAACACATAGAATCTAAAGGTGAAAAGTGTGAGTCTTGATGAGATTGTAGGTCCAAGTAATTTGTTTGCTATGATGAAGAATGCTTCAGTTTTTGAAGATTACCAAGAGGTATCATTGTCAACGCATGTTGATAATGAATAAATCAAGCTCAAGGAGAAGACCAAGGTGTTGTTTGAGGCCAATCTTGAAGTATGTATGGATCCAAGTAAACATCCTATTGTTATTGAGCATATCTCATGTAAAGAACATCAATTGTATATGCCTAATGATGAGGTTCCAAGTTATATGGAAGATTGTTTAGATGAAAAGGTATGTAATGAAAATGTGTTGTCCTCATGTATTGATAATCCAATCATAGAAGAAAAGGAGAATGTTGTAATGGATGAGGAAGTTGTTTCTCCTAAGCTAAAGAAGAAGAATAACTACAAATATTAGATGAGAAAGGAAGAAGATGAGGATTTTTTTTCATTTTAAGAGAATTAAATTGGAACAGTCTCTAGGATCAAATTGAAGGTGCTCAAGATGATTATGCCATTCAGAGAAGGTTTTTTGCTAAGGGGAACAATAATTTCATGAGCCTATTTCAAGATGTTTATGAAGGAATTATTGTACAAAGTCAGATTGGGTGGTGCTAGGTGGCTTAATGAGTTTGATGCTTTGTAAATAAGTGTTTGGTGCCTATAAAGGTCTGTGCATTTCTTTGTGGTTAGCTCTAGGTGTTTTTGAGGTCTGAAGGTTTGTATGTGCCAATTGAAGATTTTTGAGTGCTCTTCATTTTCTTAGTTTCTGGCTTAAGAGCTTGCAGGCCCTAAAATGAGTTATAGGAAGTCAATGTTCCCAATGGTGTGGAAGCTAAAATATTGGTCCAAGAGTGTGTGATGGGTATCCCCAAGTATGAAAGAAGTTTCAAAGGTGTGCGTTGACTAGAAAGAGGTTTGTTGACGTTGCTTGTTTTGAGATTCTAAGGTTTTGGGCTATGATAGAAAAGAGGTTTATGTTATGAGTTGAGGTTCAAGGCTTCTTAATTTTTTGAATGGGAAAAATGGATGGTCAGATCAAACTTCACAAAGTTTTGAAGGTTTATGGTTCTCTAATTATTTAAGTTTTTGTCAATATGGAGGGCTAATTAGCTATATGTTTATGAAAGAAGTATGTTTTAGAGGATGAGATTGGTGATTCAAATTGGTGTGATTGAAGGGTCATATGAGAGTTATCTAGATATGGAGTTTTAGGTCTTGAAGATGTGTCTACTAAAAATTGTGGGCTCTATAAGTTATAGGTAGGGCTACAAGGAGGCTAGACATGCCTAGCTTAAAGAAGAGTGTTTTTTTATTTAGTTTCTCCAAAAGAGCAAGGTATGAGTATATAAAGGTATGTTATCATGATAGTTTAGTGCATGGTTCCTATTTTGTATAAAATTTGGTGGTCATGAAAGTGTCTTGAGATAGAAGGCTAGTAAGCTTGCATGGTGGTTCTTCATAGTGTGTGGAGATATGCAGATGCTCAGAAGGTGAAATTTATTAGAGTTATTAGGTTTTCTTAGATTTATTAGAATTTAGTTATTTTGTGTGTTATTTATTCATTAGTTGCAGTGCTTGGAGAGAGTATTAGTATGGAGCAAGAGGAGGTTGTTAAGATAAGCAAAAGTAGGCTCAAGGTAAGGGGGAGTTTGTATCATCTTTCTAAGATAGTCCTTTTCTATTTGATAGTATTTTTAGGTCCTCAAGATCAGTGTGTGCCCACTTTGTCATTGTCCTAAAGGGGGAGAAAGTTGGTGTTGTAGGAGTGATTTCAAGAGAGAAAAGGTGATCTATATATTTCTATATTGATGGGTGTTGACATCAATGACAAAGGGGGAGATTATTAGAGAGTTATCATGTTGACATCATGGTGGTGTCATGGAGGTATCCTATTGAGTGGATGAAGAGCCTTGGTAGTCTATGTGAAAATGACAAAGTGTGTAATGTGTTTGTTCTAATGTGCTTTAGGTATGGTTGGTTGATCTTCAATATTGACATAGCTTGAGAGGATCAAGGATGAGTATGGAGGTTTGAACATATACAAGGGGTCCTATAAGATGTGATCCATGATTTGAGAGATTATGTGCACAAGTGGAATTCATCTAGTCAATCATAGTTTTCATCTAGACACTTTGGGTCCAGTGGTAGAAAATCGGAGTAGACAATTTGATGATGCCACCATTACCACATGGAAGTGAGTCAAGGGGAGATAGTCATATGACTATGATCACTGTAGTCCCTAGTTTTTATGTGCCAAATCCAAGTCTTGCATCAAAGTGTGGTCAAATTTATGAGGGTGAAAAGTTGGCTTCTTAGTCAGATTTTAGTATTTTCCCATACTCAACCAAATTTGTAAAGTGACCAGAAAGAGTTGAGTAAGCATGTTTATGAGGTTAAAATTCACACGTGTGGAGGTGAAAGGACAAAATGATCATATGGGTTTATTTATTTTTTAAACCTAGTTTATTTTCACTTAATTTTAGATCATGTGATTTAGTGCATAAAAATATATGCATATGCAAATTTGGGCTCCCAGACAGATTGACTGTGTTTTCCCATAGCCAATTTTGCATTGAGGTAGAAAGAGTCGAGTGAGCATTTTGAAGGTTTTAAATCTTACATGTGTGAATGTTTCAATAGAAACCATTAATATGGGTTTGTTTTGTTTTGATAATAGATCATTTACACTAAATTTAAGTTCATGCACTAAATCTTGGTAAAAGTTATGGTTGATCAAAGTTGGGTTCTCGAGCAGATTTAGACATGGTTGGCTCTATGATAGAAGTTTATGAGAAGGCATGTTAATAGCATTATATGTTACACGTGTGAGAGTTTTAGGAGTAGTGTGTTACATGGTTGTATTATCCTAAGGAAGGAGATCACCTATTATTTGAGATCCTATAGGTAAATGCATAAGAAGTTATTGAGGTACAAAAATGGCTACTCATGCATATTGATAAGGCCCCCATAGTTAGTCATTTTTCAATGTGTTAAATCTTGAGCAAGATCAATGGTGTGAATTGATTCCAAGATGTCATGAGGTAGTGAGATGAGGATAGGTTCATGATGTTTAATGTCTAAGCAAAGGTATAGGATAATGATCCAATGGCTAATTGATGTTCATACTATTTTATCAATAGTGAGTGTTGATCATTATTGTCCTTATTGATCTATAAAGATCAATAAAGCACATTAAGTCAACATTTCTAGAGGACACAAGATGAGGTCAAAGTGATTTTGGTTTAACATTTGAGTTTGGTGGTCTATGCATTAAAGCTTAAAAAATATTGATGGTTTGAGATTGATCTTGAGTTGAGAGTCCATGAGATTCGAGTATTGTGTTCAAAGGTTAACTATGACTATTGCTATTCAAATATTTGAATTTAGCATGGGAAAAATTAGAGCTTTGTATTTTGATCATATCTTTTGATAGAAGACAAATTTTTTCATGCAATAAAAAGTGAACTTCTAGAGGACTTTGAGATGCATATGATAATATAGATTTGAATATCTCAAAGTGAGTATAAACATAGTTATAAAGCTCCAAATATGACTATGTTTTTGTGTTTATTTTGAAAGTGATCTGAGAAGGATATTTGAGCTTGTATTGGTGTTGTTTTGATGTCTCATGGTGAATTAGCTATTGGATCATGTTTTAGACTCCATGATGATGCTCTGTGTGGTTTTTAAAGATGTGTTCAATCTATCTTGATTATGAATACTGCTTAATAAGTTGACTATGTGTTCATCTATGGTGATTGTGTGCATAAGGTCTATGTTTGAGTTATTTGAGCATACACAAAGGTGAGATAAGTTAAATGTGATCATTTGTGGATATCTTAGGGGACATAAGGAGTGGATATATGTAATTGGAAGTGGTATTATGTTCATTTTTTTCTTGAGGGTGAGCTATATGGGTGAATAGGTTTCCAGGAGACCTATAAGAGATATAAGTGCCTTGTTTAAAAGGTGTAACTATTTAAAGGTAACCCATAGATGCTATGGATGACCAATGAAGATTATATTAAGCCTTGTCTTCATATGATAAATGTCTTAAGGGTTAACACGTGCCTAATGGCTGACCAAAATGGTGTTGATCAAAATTGCTTTATAAATAGTAGAACTAAAGATAATGGGTTATAGATTTGGAAGAGAGAGACTAAGGATCAAATTAAGAGAGACTTGTGTGGGTTGGGGAGTGAAGGAAGGTTAGAGTGCCCTGAAGATGATTTGAAGAGAAAAATAGAATAATGACTATTTGTATGAACTTTTGGTCTTAATTCTATTGGTAGAATTGAGAGCTTGTTGTTTAAGTGTGAGCAAAGGTGAAGTATGATTAGATGAGGTAAATCATTAGTTGTTGTTGACATCAGCTCTGAGGTGGAAGTGTTTTCATAGGTGTTTTTGTGGTATCTCAACATCTAAGGTGGTTGCAACCTCCTTGTAAGGTAAAACTTGCTAAAAGGTCTGGTTGTTGTTGCAGTTCAACTAGATAAGTGTGGTAGTACCTTGTGAGATTAGTGTCTCAATAAATAGGGATTATAGTTCCTTGATCAGTTACATCTAGTCTAAATTGGATCTTGTTATATAGGATAATAGTCCAATTATAGGTTCTAGTGGGTTTTTTTGCCCTAGAGGGTTTCCCACGTATGATATGTGATGATTGATCTTGCACTGTCTCTCTTGTTTATTGATTTGAATGATATGTATGCTTCATGAATGCTTATGGTTACTAGTTAAGTAATTTTAAGGATAAAAATTAAAGTTTGGATAATTTGGGCTCATTGATTCAGCCCCCCTCTCAGTGATTGTACCTCTAAAACTTTATCTATGACTACATCATTCATAGGGTACTTGATATGCTATGCACTTAATTTTTTTTCTAACACATTTGATCCATGGGATACTATGACATATTTATGATGGTTACTTATGCTTTCCTTTATGCACTTTCTTGAGTGCCTTGTCTTACTATTGTCTTGCTTGTTCGAGCATTTAAATATACTCCATTATTTTCATCCCCTATGATTATGTGTGTTTTCTTTCACATTTGAATATGCCATTATTTGATTTATGGACATTTGAATATGTCATCTTTTATTTTGTGGAAATTTGACTAATTATATCTCTCTAATTATGTGGCATTTAAACATGTCCCTTGTTTATGATCTCTTTAGACCATTACCTTCTAACTTGATTTTGAGTGCTCTTATGTTTGTGCTTGATTTTATTGTTGATCTTGTAATGTTACTATCTAAACATTTTCATGATCCTTATAATGCATCTTATGCCTTCATGTGTTCACATTATTCTATGCACTTCAATGGTACATTTACCTAGACATTTTCCTTCTATATGCTACATGGTTATTTTCATAGATTATATAGTTGTCTTATCCTTTTGAGATGAGGTAATTATCAGGGTTTATTTTTACCTCACCTTAAAAGGGGGTGTAGTATTAGTGGGGGTATGTCATAGAGACATGTTATTTACATTTGGCATAAATTTTAGATTCAGTGGGGGTTCTCAAAACTTTGTTAATATATGGTACTTATATCAATTTTCATATTTAGTGGTGGCATGTCATATAGGTATGGCTTCCACACATTCATAGTTTTTAGATTTAGTGGGGGTATACTTTAGAAGCATGTTCTCCACACTTATTCAGTAATCAACTTCTCCATATTATAGTAAGGCCATGTTTTAGAAACATGTTTTCCACATTGGTACTTATTTTAGTTTTCAGATTTCTCCATACATAGTGGGGGCATGCTTTAAAATCATGTTCTCCATACTTACAAAATTTATGAATTGGCCAAAATACATAACTATATGATTTAGATTCATAGTTATGACAAAATTCTATATATTGGTACCATTGTTATACACATTTTTAACATGAGACATAACTAAGGTGCATATACTATGTATTGTGCACCTAATGTTGCAAAATATAAATAAAAAAAGACTTTAAAACTCTTCTATGGACTATTACCGTATCATGGAATTTTACAAACTAATACTCAAAATAAACTTTTATGAACTGCATTAAGCCAATCTACTACAGTAGTTGGTTCACTTTTGGTATGGTTGAGGTGATTAAATCACTCAATATTTCCAAGTTTTTAGATTGGACTTGATTGTATCATGCAAAGTCACCAGGTTATAAGTATTAATGGGCTACACGAATGAGCTAATCTCAACTGCTGGGTAGTAACTCACTTATTCTTTAAGGTTAGGGGTATGTGCCTTCTAATCTTTTTATCTTTATCTCCTTAGATATATGCACTTTCCATATTTATACATTTGTCCTAAATTCAATTTTAGAGCCTTATAATGATACAAATTTTAAATCAAATTGAGAATAGGTAAGGTAGTTACTTCAACACATAGGTGTACTCCTAAACCTTGCTCTTTCACTTTAAATCTTTTCAATAATTTTAATTCTAGATTATATGCACTAATTATACACTATAACATGCTATTGCTTTTATGTCAGTCACCAACAAAGAACTCAAGTTAGACTTAAGCAAAGATAAGGTGTGTTATACACACCTAAGTATGCATTCATTTCCTTTAAACTATAAATTTAATTAATAGATTAAAGGGGAGGCACATGTAGACACTATTTCTAAATTATATATAACCTCAGTCTTGTATACTTGGCAAACTCAGAACTTGGCTATTATTATCAATTCTTTACCTTTCTCACTTTTTGAAGTCTTGCATGTGCTATATATTGTGCCACTTGGCCCATATCTTAGTCCAAATAGTCTTATATTGATGACCCAATCCTTATATCATGACCATAATGCTTAAAACCTACTTATCTTCCACATCTACAAGTTCTAAGTCTGTACGTTCTTTCTAGTTCCCTAGACACTAACATCCAGGATAAACACCTATGTTGACACTAGTGTCTTGACTCAATATAAGTGCTAAATTCTCTAAACTCATCCAATTTATAAATGAAACATATCCTAATAGTCAGTTTAAGTGATTTAATGTGAGTTACTCCTCCAAAATGATGGATATAAATACAATATCAACCCTCATTCATTCCTTACCTTTGAACCTAGCATTCTTACCAAAGAACATTCAAAGAGAATTCAATTGATTAAAGCTTCCCCATTTATTCTTATTTCCATATCAACGATAAGGACAACATATATACAAGTCTAAATTACTAAAGGAGAAACCTAAGAGATATATTTTCCAAGTTACAAACTAGGTCATTATTATACTTTCTTATCATATATTGCATGATTCACACATAATCCAACATGTGGAGGATAACTACATTAGTCGGAGGCCCTCTTTAGAGCATTGTCTATGTAGGCAAAACTCACTAACAGAGAGATCTTTGGGGTTTGCTTGGCACTAAGTGCCCACTAGCCCATTTTTTTTCAAGGTCATTATAAAGAAGAAGAACTAGGGTTTTATAAATTCACGAGGAGTGATAGTTCATGACCAAGATATAAATGCACCAAAGTGAAGGCAATGATAAATGCATAAACACCTAGGTGGTTGCATCCTTTTTCAGTAGTTATTACATAAAGGACACTTGTATTGAGTTCAGACAATAACATTGATGCAACCATCCCAAGCTGATGTTAGTATTTGTGGTTCTAGAGGCACTCATTCTAGAATCTAACAACTATTCTAAAATCATCTTCTAATCTATTTCTTCCTATTCCATATCTAAAACTTCATTAACATTAGAATATGCTTAGTACATTACTTCTTTGTCATTTTCATATTTAGCATACTTGTACTTATTATTTTTAGCATAACTTAGCATAATAAATTTAATATATATTATATCTGAGTTTAGCACCAAATTGGCCTATTATAGATCTGATTATTACCCTTGTGTTTATTTATTTATATATACCCCTTTAAAAAATTATCTAGGTAATCTCAACTTGTAAAACAACATTTTAGGGTAAACAAAAATAAACCAACTAAGTAATCTTATTTCTAATTTATTGCAATATCAATCAATAGCTAAAATTTCTATTTTTGGTATATCTCAATATTATTAATTTATATATTTTTATTTAAGTTTACAAATTAATTTCCATACTATAGATCTATTTATCACCCTTGTGCTTATTCATTTATATATTATTAACCCTAGATAACCCTACTTATCAATTTGGGGTTAAACAATATAAAATACTTAGCAAAAAAAGTTGATTTAGTTTCTAAAAACTCAAGTTGATGAGAAACCCATTTAATTCTTAGGATTCTAATGCTAGTCAGATCTAAAACCTTGATTTGGTCTATAGTTTTTCTATTGGTGTTTTGAATGGCCATAAATCCTAAATGCCTAATATGGTCTTTAAGTTCATCACAGTGGTGGTTAGGACCCAAAACCCTGATAAGTTTGTAAGGGGTTCAAATGATGATTGACATGATCATTAGGGTCAAAATCTTGATAGGGTTTATGGACATCTCAAATATTGCTCATAGTGTTCATTGGGGCATGAAAGATCAATAGGGTCTATGAAAGAGTTGGTGTGTTGGTTGGACCAAAAATATCAAATAGGTCCATGGAGAACCAATTATTTTTTAGATTGATAGTCAAACCAAAAATCTTGAGAGGGTCTATAAATAAAATTTTAAGTGACTAGATTATTTAAAAAGTTTAACATGGTCTATTAGTGAAGCTAGAACATCATAAGTAACATGGAACACTAAGGGTCAGTGCATTCCCTCCTTAAATAGGAAAATGATGTTTGTTTTAAGAGGTTGTTGGTAGGAAGATATGAGAAGAACAAGAAATGTCATATTGTTTCTTTGAAAGCAAAATTTTATAGAAGAACTAGTTGGGGCTGGATTTTATTGTTAGTAATTCTTGCACATTTATGCATTGAATAAGCTCAATAGTGGCATGTGTGAGTGTGAATTTTTTTTTTATAACACATTGTTGAATTCCATAAATATGTTACATTGAATGATTCAAGTCTATGTAATATGATAATGCGTGTCCATGCAAGTGTGAACACCTAACAGCATAGGTGTAAAAGGTTGTCCTTAATTGGACCCCTTACCTAGTGTTTGCACCATTATAATGGTTGAATGGGGTTAAAAATTACTTATGTGTGCATTCCAAATCCTTGTCCTATATATCCCATTTTTAAAAAATATTTAATCCTAAATACATATTAGTTATAGTTTGTCGATGATGTCATTAGAGTAGAAGAGAAACTTGGTGATGTAATTTATATGAATTTTTGTGCATGTGGATGCATGTAAGGGATTAATGATCCTCATATTGAGTTAATGAAAAATATTTGAATGGTTTATCCAAAGGAAAAGTATATATGTATCCTTGGTGATTGATATTTAGACATTGAGGGAATTGCATTCATCTCATATATCCATGGTCTTCCTAAAATAATCTTATAATTAATGTGATTAGACATGACCTAACACATAATGGTTATTATTCGAGGACCCAAATTTATATGTAATGTAGTTTATATAATTTATTTATACAGAATGTTATCAAAACCTTTGATGTTCATGTATAAATAAGTGAGATCTTGTGCTTGTATACTTAGTAAATTTAAGAAAAAGATATTGAAAATTTTTAGTCTTGATCCATTGTCAATAAGAACTTGTTTAACAACTTTGTTATGCATAAAAACCTATATATATAATGGTAAATTTTGATCCTTTTTATGATTATGAGGTAAGTATTCTTTTTCAAGATAAAAAATTTCTTCAATCCATCATTAAGTGCTTATGATGGAAGCAACATAATGTTGTTTTATATTATTCAAAGAAATTATGTTGCACAATGCTTCATCAAGAACATCCTTATAATGGCATCATTTTAATAAATTATAAAATTTAAATCTTGGCATGAGGTTTATGTATTTGATCCATAATATTTTACTCTTTTGATGGACATGCCTACCTTATGGGAGGTGGTGTGGGTTGAGGAGGAATATATTTACCACCTTACTTGAGCCATGGCAAATGAGGTATCACATCGTGTTTGGTATTAACCATATGAAAAATAAAATTTAATATATGTAATGAATTAATGATTAGATTATGAGGAAGAAACTAAGTCATGCATGCCCTTTGGTGCTTGGTAGTGACAAGTAAAAGCTCATATTACACATTAATACAATATGAATTTTGGAAGGCTCGAGATTGTACATTAATTTTTTTAACCTTATTGAGATTGTTGGATCTAATCAATGTATACAAATAATGAATAAAAACTTGAAAGGTAAGATAACATGTAATAATAAATTTAAAAAGAGATAAACCAGATGTACTCATTATGATTGGGGTTTTGACTATTAAAAATTTATAATGAGGAAGGAGGGTGTAACTAGTTAAGGTTGTGTTGCTTTGTAAGCTCTTTTATTTACTAATTCTAGTGATATATGGTGAATACAAACACAAAGGAACCTACACCATTATTGTATCCACACTATCCCATTTCATGTGATACATTGAGAATTAATTTATGGGGCTAACCACTTACTGGTGACTAAAAGAACAAACAACCAAAGACTTCCTATAGATGAAAAATAAACCCTAAGCATTTTTGATATACCACGAGGTACATGGAAACTAAAATATGTATAGTGTTATTTAATGGCTTGATTATTTGGGAAGTACCCTCACATCATAACACAAGGAAAATTTCTAACCTCTTTGCTTAGAATGATAACTCCTATGAGTTTTAAAACTAATGAAACACAATTTCTAAGAAAACCAAGTAAAAGAAAAATAAAATAAAAAAAGTAGAGGATCTAAAACAAGGGTTCGGGTTTACCAACATGTTTTACCCTATTTTTGATAATTTGCACTAATTATGGTTAGAAAATTATTAATTATGTATATAAGTGTAAAACTTGAAATATCAAAATGCTAAAGATATAAAAAAGATTAACTATTCAGATTTTGACAAAATGCTAAATATGTAAAAATGATAAATTGGGAAAGTATTTAGAAGGAATAATAATTATCCCACACATTGATATATATTGATTGTTATTACTATTTTACTATGGAAATTAGAATAAGAGATGATTGTGTAGGATTAATATCAAGCATAAAAGTATAAACTAGATCTGGATAGGGACACAATAGGCAAATAGAGGTATAATGCACCCAAGGCCATTGACCACAGACTTGCATCACTTGAATATAGTAGAAAAAGATAGATAGAGTAAGAATATTGAAATGACAACTTAGGGGTAGAAATAGAATATGAATTTGGATAGGAAAACAATAGGTAGAGGGCATCACAGTTCATCCAAGTCCGTTGACTATAAACCTTTTTGGGTTGATTTTGCATCTAAACTGATCACTATGCATGTTACACCTATAAAAAAGGATAAATATGAGACATTATACTTTGTATTTTTCCATGTATAAATTAAAGCTTGAATTATCTTATCTTTTAAAACCCTTAAGGGAACATTGATATCTTGAAACCCTATAAGAAGAAGAGGGTAGTGTATTGGGCTGAGCTGACCTCAATCACCCCCTTGATGATTGATTGTTTCCTACATATCCAATACTACAAGGAGGTAAATCAAGCCCATGTAGTTATCCCACCTAGAGTGAATGTGTGATTATGCTCCTTGGACTAGATGTATGCAACTAAAATATGGCTATACTAATTGATAATGATAGATTTTGAAATGCTTTAGAGGGATTCTGACTTGGATTATGATTCATATTTATGAATATTTTATAATTTGGGTAGAATATGGTATATTTTATCAATATGGAGAAGTATGTATGCTTGTACCAAGTGAATAGAAAGTGGGGGTAATGAATGACTCTTGGAATGTATTTATAGGGAAACATTTTGATAATTTCCTTTAGCCATCCTTATGAAATGTGAAGACCCAAAATAATGTTTAGAATTTATAGAAAACTAACTATTATTTGACGTGGGATATGATCAAACTAAGTGGATAGTGGTGAATTATGCCCCTATCTGCCTAGGGCCTAATTGTCCAAAAAGGTCATGGACCTAGGTTTTGGAGCTAGAGACAGATTGATGGTGATTTTAGACAACTTGAGCATTTGACAATGAAAATTTTTATGTAATGATAATAGAAAACAAAGGACTGAGTATGCATATAGACTAATGTCTTAAAGGAATGGAGATTAAGAGTCATGTATTTGAGCTTAAGTCATATGGTTTAGAAGATGTCAAGAATCAACATTATCAAGTATCTATTACTAAACTTATGTTTCTACATAAGATGACAAGGAGTTTATGGATGTATGGATGAAGGAAATCATAAATTTGTATGAAAATTGCATTGTATCTAGTGGAGTAGAAGGTATGGCACATAAAACATATTAATGACAAAATCTTGCTGAAGGATGCACATGTTCTACTTTACAATTCAAGATATGCAAAACATCAAATAAATACTAAAATTTAATAGATGGGACCTTAATTTTTTCATGATGTTCTTGAAATAGGATCATATGAGTTACACACTTTGTATAGAGAAATGCTACTAAGGAATTTTAATGGTACTAGGCTCAATATTTCTCCTTTGTAAACCTTGTTAAACTAATTCAAATAAGGTTTATGATAGATTTTAAAATCAAAGGTTTTTTTTCACTTCCTATTTTATTTTATTTTATTTTTTATTTTACTTTATGAAAATAAGTGTTAAAATTTTATTTCACCTAATAAATTATGAATAAATTAGACATTCCTATAAATTCAAATAAGCAAGTTAATTGTAGGATTCCTTGGGATTCTTATGATAGAAATCTAAATAGTTATGGGATGGAATTGTCACACCATTTTATCATGAATGAATTTCATCTCTACTATTTTCTAATAAGAGCCAATTTTTATCTAGTGTTTTGTTGTGCCAAATTTGTATGTACAAATAAAATAACTCAATTTTTCACCATTATAAAATAGAATAATTTTCTTAAAAGGCAATAGTCATGTGTATATATACAATAAAGGTTAAAAGAAGAAATGGGGATACTATAGAGGGACATATTGTGTACACAACTAAACACATGAAATTATAAATTAATAGATGCACTAGAAGACTATATACATAATTAGTTTGGGGTAGGTTAAAATAAATGGCTCAGACCATCTATGGGAATCTGATGTATGTGTGCATAAATGATTGAGTATCTAGATACATGTGGTCTAAGGGACACGTGAGTGTAAACAAATGAATTACACTTTGTGCCCAAGAATTTAGGAAGGAGAAAAAGTGTAGGTTATGCCTAAAGGAAGCCTCAGAAGGATAACATCACCATGAGGTAGGATGAGTGTAAAAAAATGTTGGTTATAACCAAAAAAATGGAATGGAAAGTGTCACTAGGGAAACTAACATTGATGGAAAATACATATTGACCCTTGTAAATCATTTTCTTCACTTAAGATTTTTCAAATTTGAAATAGTAGAAACAGTGAAGAAAGTAAAAAGAACCCTTAGGACATGCAATAATTATAAATAAATTCTAGGTTTTATCAAATTCAAGGTCAAAAGTTGAGATCAAATTGAAATGTGGATCATTTTAAATGAAATTTGGGCTAAGGGGGTGAGATTCAGCTAATATTAGAGAGAAAATAAGTTGCATAGGGTATGCCTACCATTAGAGAATATTAAAGCTTTGAGATGAAGTCAAAATTTAGGGTATAAAAAGGTAAATTGATGAATGGTTTGCATAGGAGGTTAGAGATGAAGAATATTACCAAAATAGAAACTAGTCACCATGGTGGTTGTAAAGAATAAGCACCCACATTTTTTTGAATAAGAAGGGGTGACTAGGTTATCATATAAGAAGTAATATAATGATAAATGGAGGGAAATGACATAGAGGAAACACTAAAGGAAATCATATTTATGTAGTTCCTAGATTCATGACTATGTGGTAAATAGTAAATCTCAAAGGTGGAGTAACGTAAGATTGAAAATTAAAATCACCACATAATGAAGAATGAGATAGAACTCAAATAGATTGAGTTATAGAAGGAAAAATGGTGGAAAAATGGAACATTAGTTTCTAATTACTTGGTCAAGATTACTTTGGAAAAGATTGGAGTGCTTTATCTCTTCAAGCTACCATATTTTGGAAAAAATGAGAAGTTAGTGAAATTTATCCTTTCAAAAGTATACTAAAATAGGATCTACTTTTATATATGTAGAATGAAAATATCACCAAGGACTATATAACTTAACTGGATTATTGTGTATAGGGGAATAAATTAAACAAACACTGATGAATATAAAGGAAGTTAAATAATTTTCTAGGTTTCTTAAATATAATAATAATAATAAACATTTTTTCTATTGAAAACTTATAAGATTGGGCCACATATGTCATTTCATGCTTTGTTTTAAAAAGTCCATGCATGACTGATTAATGGGATAACATAAATATAAAATATAAATACATAATGGATAAGATGATGCTTATAAAGTGAAATTAAGTATTATAATACTCATCTATGATGACCTTAATAAATGCACCAAGAAGGCCCATGACATAGCATAATCATTTAGATGGGATAAAATCCTTATTTTTATTGTGCTTGATTAAGCTAGAATCTTAGGTGGATGTGGTGATATAGTATGGTTTTATGCACTTTGGGATGTATCTTCGATAAAATGGTACAAAAATCACATCCTATCCCTTAGAATAAATCATATGAAATAAATATGGATAGATGGTGTGACAATATGGTGGAGGCATTTGATGTTTAATGACAAATTCCATGGGGAATGTTATAAGCATATGGTGGATATATTGAACTCACAGTAATGAGGCACCATTATTTAGGAAAAATAAGGTTAGAAAGGGTAACATGTCTAAATGGCTCAATTTTCCATATAGAATCTCAACTCATTATTTTGAGAGTGTGTTGAAAAGAGTACCCAATGTGCAGTGAAATAAGGTAAACACAAAAAAGATAGATGAGGATATATTGTGCTCAAAGCACTCAATAAGTACCCCACTAGGGTAATAATGGACGAGGATAGTGAGTTTGATGATGATTACATTATCATTGATCTTGTATTGGTAGAAATGGTTAGGAATGAAAAAGATCACCGCATTTATAACTTTTTATGCACATTAAAGCCCATGAAACATAAGAAGGGAGAGAAAAATGTACACCCAAAGTAGAAGTGTGATAAAAAATGATTTGGGGGCTAAGGTCATGCAAGTTGATGAGGAGAAAAACAACAGAGCACCATCCAAATGAACAGTAATAAAGGAGTACATGCATAAAATATTGTAGTGGGATCATATAATTTGGAATCTTTGAGAAAAATAATGGGGGAAGAATAAGGTGAAACATGCATGATAAAAAAGGTAGAGGATAAGTCTGACACTAAAAAACCCAAGCACATAACCTCTACATAGAATTTGGATGATGTATAAAATGTGTTTCTTATAGTTTAAAGCAACCATCTACACCTCCAAAAAATATGTTTTAAAAGTAGAATACTCTACCACTATGATAAAGATAAAAGGATCTTCTAGGGTGCCTCCATAAATTAAGGATAGTTTTATTCCTACATCCCTTGGAAAGGATTTGACAACAATAAAAAATTAACTAACACATGACCCAATAAATGACAACCCGCTAAGTGTTGTAATGAAAAATTACTGAGATGAAGTGGAATCCCAAGGTTTATAAATAAAGATATTGTGTGAGAAGATGACCCAATGAAAGATGAAGTAAGTTCACACAATCAAGGAAATACTATGCTAGATGATGAGATAAATGTACTAGAAAAATAATTTGGTTTGGAGAACTTAAGGATCACTGGAAAAATAAGAGAAGAATAAAAAGGAAAGGAAAGGGGAGAAGGAGAATATGAAAACAAAATAGATCAGCGTAGAGGTGAAGATGATAAGGAAATGAAGGATGTTGACTTAGATTATTATGACAAAATAAAGTAGGGTGATGCGCTTGAAAAAAAATTAGCTTGAGTCTGGTTACCTATATTTGGTGATGGATTCCATGAAAAAATACTCAAATAGTAAGGAAGAAAAAGTTGATGGAGGAGAGGACACAATAAGAGAGTTGGTTTAGAATAATACATAAGAAGAGGATTTATTCTTCTAGAACCTATTATTCAAGGTGACAACCTATGAGAAAACTTGGAAGTAATTGTAATTTATTATTGACACCCACTTAGATGAGCCATCATTTGAAACACGTATAACCTATATATGAATAGATGCACTAAACACCATAGATGGGGAATAAAATATCATGCATATATACCCTATCAAAATGATAAAAGAATAAGTAGAATACACATTGGTGTATATGGATTCATATTTTTCACAAAAAAATGTTATAAATGGTAAAATGTGAGGAATAGAAAAAATTACTGAGAGCAACCAACAAGAACTATGCCATGGTGAGGTAGAAATTTAGCAAAGTTTCCCAAAAAACCTCCCAAAACATGTTAATATAAGGATAACTATGTGAAGTGCAAAAAACGTATACAATAGATTACAACTCACACTGAAACAAGCCATTCAAAAGTAAAATTAGATATATCTATGCATGAAATGAAAACTTAAGAGGTATAAACCATGCAAAATTATATACATGATTAACAAATTTAAGAAAATAGAACTTTCACTATGCACTAAACAATGATAAAAGACACTTAGTATAAAAATTGAAAAGGCAGATAAGTAGTGTGCAAGGGGTGAAAACTTATAATCGACAACTTGAATGATTACTATAACTTATATTCTAGTTCAATTCCTCAACATAGTTAAAAATTTCAACTTTAGCATGAGGCACATATTTTATGACTTTATCTTGGGACAAGACAAATATTTAATTCTAATAAAGTGTTGGGAGTAGAACAAGGATACAAAAATTGTAGAATGTAATTGGTGGACATGTGTGTAACTTATACTATTTTGAATTATATATATATATTTTTGTATGCATTTGAAACTTTAAAGCATAACAATAGTCTACACAATGTGAAGAGTCTTTCTTTTAGATGTAGTGAAAGGATATAATATAAAGCAATAATGCCTTATAAAAAATCTATATAACACTCAGTTATAATGTAAAATGGTTCTATTGAAGTTATAAAATGATTTTTCTCGCAGTGTCTTTTATAGTTGTTCAATGTGTAATGAATGTTATATTTTTTTGAATTTTTTAATCATGTATATGTTTTTTCATGGTTTATACCTCTTAAGTCTATATTTCATGCATAAATGTATCTACTTTTACTTTTGAATGATTTGTTTTAGTCTGAGTTGCTATTTATTATATACATATATCGTACTTCTTACAACTATCCTTGTATTAACATGTTTTGATGGGTCTTCTAGGAACCTCTATTAATAATGCTGTGGTGAGAATGGATGATTAAACTATGGTGTGATGGGTACTAAGGCATAGATATGTAAAGATATGGCTAGATGAAATAATCCACAACTTTGCATAAGAAGACTAAAAAAGAATAGGAAAGACTACGAAAGAAGTTATTTAGGAGAATATATATGGATAAATATATGAAATATTTTTGTGTGAGATATTGGACTACTAGTTTGATGGTTATTTAGATTATATTACTACTATTTTTATCTTATAAGGATATAATTTATTGTTTGGATAGAAGATAAAATAAACAACTTGTGAGCTTTAGATACTAACTGAATAGATGTGATAGTTTACTAGACAAAGACTACCATTGAAGGTTACATCACATAATTTAATATATAAGGATATATGTATTTTGAAGTTGCACAAGGCATATTTGTGAGGGTCATCTAAGGAAAGTTTTTCCAATGACTACCTACTCTTATCAATATGTTGGTGATTGAAAAATCCATGGTGCATAGCCCTACAAACATTGAGTATTCAATTCAATTGTTATGAGGGTGCATGAAATGTAGGAGTGAATGATGTAGAGATGGAATGAGGAACTTGAACCTAAACCTAGAATATGGAAATAGATAAGAAAAGTGAGAAGAAAATTTTGGGATTATAAGGAGAACTGTGACAACAAATAAGGTGGAATAAACATGAAAACCCAAATTTAGTTGCAAATAAGAGTAAGAGTAAACTAAAAGAGTTAGAAGAGAGGGGAGCCTAGAGAGAGGCTACACAATATAAATAAATTGGATAATTTATAGAATATGTAAAATTAGGAATGAAATTCCCTAAGAAAGAAGAAGACATAGATTGGGATAGAGAGGATATGGAACCAAGTCAGGAGAAAGAGGAAAGCAGATAAATAGTAGAGAAATTAGATGATAGAGGTATATCATAATAAAAAGGGAGGATATTGTTTAAACTAGGTAAATAATATTCTCTAGAGGAAGTTGTGTTTCATATGAAAATCAGAGGTTCAATATCATAGACATGATAAGTTAAAGAAATAGATCATTTATCCCATAAGTATGCATCCCCCAAGCCCATTTTATCTTCAACAAAAAAAAATGTAGAGGTTGGGACATGAAGAAATGGGTTTGAATAATTTATAGATAAATTTATTAAAATTAGGGAAGAAACTAAGAAAATTATAGACATGAAGAGGTTACAAGAGGTTGGTTTCTCTTTCACAACTAGTTTTAAGACACCTGTAAGGACTAGTCTATAGAAGCCAGTAGTAATAGTTACCAAAGCACCAAGCATGGTGTTAAATGCAAGAATGTTTATCAATTTAACACCATATGATGGGTATTGTGACCCTAAATAGTATTTTTTAACCTATTATATGAAATGGTAGGTTAAGGGAGTGACTGTTGAAGATGTGAAGAGGTGCGAACTCATAGGAGCCTTAATAGGTCAAGATTTGGAGTTAATTTATAAAAGGGATGTTAATTCCCTAAGGATTCATCAAGTTAAGGACTAGTGGATTGCATATTTTAAGATAAATAAGTTTTTAAGTAAGACCATTTAAGATCTCAAGGAGATTTGACAATGAAGTGGAGAATCAGTATGAGAGTATAATCATACATTTTTAAACGTAATGAACAAAGTTGATTTTATCATGGAAGATAAAGATAAGACTACCTAGTTTGTGGAAGGGTTGTGATCAAGGATTATGTTTTCCATTGCATAGTCAAAATTCTTGACTAAGGCTAATGCAAAAACAACTACACTTCATGCAGAACAAATTAAGGATTATGGAGACACCCCATTAACTATCTCTAAAATTGAGATGAAAATAGATGTTTTTCTTAGGAATATGGATGAGATTAATGAAAGCAATAGACCTATGTTAGGTCTATTGTGTATGGAGTGTACTAAGGAAGGACATCATAGAAATGATTATCCTAAAGTCAAAACTAAGTTCTATGACATGTGTAGAATAGTAGGACATACAATTTCAAAGTGTCAATTACTATAATAGTACATTAAAAAACCATATTGTATTATAAATTTTTTAAGTTGACTAATAATGATGAGAAGAGTTTTTGTACTCTAAAATAACTAAAAGAATAATTCACTAAGAACATCTTCATAGTGATAGTGCAAAAGATACCTACTATGAAGCAGGGAATTCTAGGCCTAGATGTGGAAATGTCTAACATGACACAAGGTGATTCTAGGTGGATGCCTTTGTTGCCATAATATCAAACCCAAGGTCTATTTAGATGGATGCTGTTATCTCCATAGTATTAGTACTAGTTTTCATGAAATAGTATAATTCCTTAGATACAATAATGAAAATTGGATCCAATGTCTCCTTAGTGGTAGTATGCTAGATATAATCCACAATAACAATAGTAAGGGGGATTTGATGGGTAATAATCATAAGGTTGGGGTTTAAAAAAAAAAGAGGATACAAAGGAGGGTATTATTATCACTTGAACTTACACCCCTTGAGGAGATGATTCAACTCTCCTAGTTTAAGTGGATTAATGGAAACACCTCAGGGCTATGGGTGACCCTATGTTGAGGTGAACCTCTAGATTAGGGCTAGTTCCCTTGATGTACCACTTCACACTTAATGAACCACACTTTCAATTACAAATAAAATGGTTAGGAAGCCTAAACTAAACCTAGCTAATGAGGTAATATACCAAATTTATTCTCTACTCACACCACTTATAATTCACTTTGAAGCAAAGGGAAATCTACACATACACTTCATCAAACTAAAATCTCCTCTTTTATATCAATGTTTCAACATGGGGTCTTGAATAGAGATTGAACTAAAAGGACTAGACAATAGGTATTATAGAAAAAATAATGAATGTACTAATAACTATACCTAAAACCCATGTTAGACACTTCTTGTTGACCTATAAAAGAGAGCTTTCTAACTACACAAGGCACTAGGAAGGATAACATGTCAAAGTAAGCAAATATACACTTGCACAAGATAAACTACCATAGCTTTCACTTAGTGAATTCATGAATGAGGTTAAAAAAATACATATTTATTATTCCAAGGCCACAAATGAGTAGGGATTCACCATACTCAGGTGGAGAGATCCCTATAAAAGCTAAGAAAGCTAGTACATATAGCAAATGAGAGAAGAGAGAGCAAGTAAAGCTTAAGGGTCACTAAGACACTTGTCAAGTGAGAATAAGGTGTTAAAATAGCATAGAATTAGGCATGAGATAGGTTTATGGTTTATATAAGAATGAGGGGTTACTGAAAATCCTCCATAGTCATTAGAATGGTCCCTAATCATCCATATCCTTTTGGCCATGAGCAATCATTCCTAGTAGTTATAAATAACTCTCTCTCATGCACCCTTCACACTTGACACTGAAAATGATTCAAATTATTCAATCCAATAGATACACAAGGGGAAGTTCCACTTATAAAGAGTCTCCATGTCATCAAGTTCAATTCTTGTGAGCCTTAAAAGGCTTCCCAATTAGAGCTCCCATCTTCAGACTAGGTGATCAACAATTACTCACTAGACTGGATGAGATGAGGAAGATAGTAGGCATACTTAAAAGACTAGATAAATAAATATATGGACAATGAAACCTAGAAAAATTCCCAATCTCTCTCCTAAAGTTGATTGGATTTCTTGACACTCTTTCACACCTATAAAATACACAAATTTGTTAAGATAATATTTGTTGTATACTCTTCATATAAGTAAGGTACAACTCAAGTGCATGGGGAGAATCATTCAAGAGTTACCTATAACCTCCAATTAGTTTCATGGATTAATCATGCCTCCTAGATAGATTATCCCTCTCATTTCTCCAATCTGGTTCTCAAAGAGGCTTTGTGAGGGTTTTAATGCAATTTTTGTTCTTAAGCATTGTTCATAAAAATGGCACATTAGAGTTCTACCTCAATGCCATTGAGGTATTTTTTGAGACCATATACAACATATTTGAACACTTTATCTCTCCATGAAAATCCTCATAGAAGTTATGAGCTTTCTAAGTTGGCCAGTTGGGTATTTTCTTTGCATTCTACAAGGTCTGAGTGCCTTCAAGCCAAAAAATGGCTTTTTGAGGGGCTTCTTTGCATAATATAAATTTTAATGAAACTAAAAGGTATTAATAACATATATCATGGAATTTAAATGCTCCTCTATCCCAAAAAATGGTAGTGGACTACCCTTTAGGCATTAGGCCTAGATTAGGTCTACTAGACCTAGTTGTAAACTTGGGGTTCTTGACTCCCCTGCTAAAATAATGGATTATATTACTTAATTTAAACATAAATTTTACCTTAAAATAATTTATACCACTTATAAAATCATTAACATGACAATCACCAAGATTACCATGTATTACTTTACTTAAAAGCGAAGCCCAGCTGATGGTAGTTATTTTTCTAGGTTGAGTGTACCAGTAGGTGTTTATGGAGGCTCACTTGTTTAACTATATCATTTGGGTGGTGTTTTAGGTACTTATTATGTTGGAAATTATTTAAATATTTTCACCTTGAGATTCTAAAATTCATTTGGACCTTATTATTGTAGATAACACTGAGCAATTTCAGTGTGTGAAAGCATGTTTTCTAGGTCTTTGAACCTGATGTTCTCTTAGTTACCCATCTTCTTAATTTTTGAAAGTGAATACCCCATGATAAGGATATAAAAATGATTTATTTTTCCTAAAAAATAATTCATGTTCTCTCTTTTTTTATATCCCTAGAAAGGGCAGAGCTCTCTGTTCTACCATTTTAGGTAAAATGGTCCTAAAAACCTAGCTCTCTTTCTAAGTGATTTTTAAAGGAATAATTAGCTTAACAAGGGGTACCAACCATGTTTATAATTCAAAACTAAAATATCACAAACCTCATGAGGCTTCAACCCTGCTAATATCCTTCTGTACACACTCATGTAGCTCTATAATTGTTCTTGTAGGTGTATATCTTTGAGTATAAGGTAGTGGGGGTGCAAGAGTGAATAACTAGCATGAAGGGTATCTTAAAACTAACCAAAAATCTTGATTAATTTTTAAAATTATCCATTAAAAATATCTAAAAGCTTAAAATTCATCACATGCCCTATTTCAATGTGAATATCCTCTATGAACACCTATGTGTCTCTTTGGTAGGCATTAGGCCTCTAGGTCAACCTTGAGAGAGTAAGATACTTATTATTTTTATAAATTAAAAATATTACCACCACCTTAATATAGACTCTTAATAACAAATTACAGATTGTATCACTTGTCCTTCTAAATTATTACAATTGCAGTCCTCTAATATGCATATAATATAGATTATAGCTTAGATCAAAGAGGTATTTAAGGCAATTATGTCTTATGATTAGAAGGCTATATTAATAAAATACTTATGCCCACTTAGATAATTGAAAAATCTAACTAATTACATGAGATCAATGATAATTTCTAATTTTCCAATAGATATTTCACATCTTGAAATCAACATGCATCAATAATAACAAGAAGGGATTATTTATAGCTTTTGCACACTTAAAATTACTGAATTCAACAAATAATAAAATAAAACATAGTTAATTACATATAAATGGAATGGAAAAGCATCAACATAGTTGCATGATAATCAAAAGACTTCTTCCTGTATTGATAAATTTTCCAATCCTTAAATATAAAAAGATTATAAGAGAGGACCTTCACATACTTTCAAGGTGGTATTCAATGGTCTCAAAACATATAAAACTTTCCATAAAGTAGGAATTATATCTGCATCCAAGAACAAGCCTAGAAGAGGCTTTTTTAGGCATTTGAGAACACTCATGTTAAGATGATGATGGAGAAACCTATGGAGAGGCCATAAAAGACCTTGAGAAACACATTTGGAAACCAAGAAATCAAATCCAATCAGAAAACTAAAAAAAATGCTTCATAAAGGACTTCTTTTTGGATGTAAAAGCATAAGAAGCCGCCTGGCTTCTTAACAATGGTTCATAAAAGATGAGCCATGAAACTCAAAATTATTTCCATGGATTTGAATTAGACTAAGACCCTCTCAAATCCTAATATCAATCCCCCTAACTCCACTTGTATATCCTATACCAAGCATTTAAAGTTGACCCTTCTTGGCTTGTGAAGGCAAGAAAGAAGGAGAAGAAGCAAAATTTGATATTTTGACTTTGTATTTGCACACCAAGTATAGGGAAGACTTTAGGAAGCTCAAGAGACACTATTACCATGTTCTCACTTTAAGATGGACTCTCCAATTATGTACAAGTGCCATTAAGAGCCCATTTTTTAGGAGATTCCCCTATTTTAGTGCATGCATTTTTTATTTTCTACCTTTGACCATTCCCTGACATCCTCTAACCTCATACACATTAGAATCCTCCTTAGTGATAATTGATTCCTTGAAAAAGTTCATACAAGTCATTTAATGAGCTCAAAAGTGATTCAAAAGACACTTTATCATATGACAACATGGCAAAGGGTTAATTCAAAGCTTAAGGACACCTTAAAACACTTTAATGACCCTATTAGGACATTTATAAAATGTATTAATCCTTTGATCATGTCTGACAATAGTTGATTAGGGTTGAATTTTTGAAACTAAGCAAGTACAAGGAAGTTAGGCTTACACCAAGGCTAGAATAGGGATAGGTGAGATGCTTAGACCAACATGAGATCACTATAAGACATGGAAACCTCTAAAAAGTTTTAATTTGTAGGGGTTGACCTAATTTGACTAAAAGTCAAATTTGGTCAACATTTTTGGCAATTCCTTGGGGTAACATGCCTGTTATGTTAAAGATCAATGGACTTATCTTATTCATTTAATAAATGGATTTAATGCACTCTAAAAACATTAGGATCAAACCTTGTGACTGAAAGTTTGACCAAAAATATTACTGATTGGCCTCAACACATGAAAACAAGATAACACACACAAGACAAGAGAAGAAACACACACGTGTGAACAAGATACTTAGGAAACATAACAAAACATGATGTAAAATACTTATGTACATCTAACCTGATACTTTCTTCTCCCTCTTGGATCAAAGGGGAAGTTTCTTAGGTCTCTTCCATGACAAGAAACTTCATGGTGTCGAATGAGTGGTTTATTGAAGTAGAAGTTTGGTGACTCATACCTATTATTTATCACCTTGGTTGGTAGGTATCCAATTTGATTATATTTAAACATATATTCAAAATATATGTATTCTTCTTACTCTTTTAGACATGTCTTATGCTGATCTTTCATGCTAGTGTAGCTTGTCAATGCATCTATAACTACAATTTCATCTTTGGTAGGCTTATTTGACTCATGTTTTTATTGGTATGTGTATTGAGAAACTTTATCCTTCTCTATTTCTTCAAGAATATTTACAAACTAATCCCTAAATTATTCATTTCTCTCTTGAGGAAGGGATGCTAGTTTAATGTTACATCTAACAAAATAATCTTCAAGTCTATCCCAAAAGGAATCACTTGCTTATTCGATCTGCTCAAGGCCTTCTCCTTCCTTAATGTCAAAACCATACCATTCTAATTTTTCTTCTTCTTGATCAAGGACCAAGATATCATCTTTCTCATGAAAACCTTCTTGGAACTCCTCATCATCACCTTCCATAGATTGTTCACTACCTTCATCAAAACATAATATAAGCTCATCAAGTAGAGATAGTGAAATCTCATCATGCCTACATGGCTCCATACTTGCTTCTTCTTCTTCTTATTGGACTTAAAAAGTGTTATCAATGTCAATCTCCTCATGAGACACACTTGGAAAAGTCTCTTCTTCAGTTGTAAAGTCTTCCAGAGTTATCTTTCCCTCATATTTATTGAGAGCCAAAGGGGAATCAAGAGGGTTAAGGTCTTCAAAGTTACCATGATGCCACTATAAGTCCTCAAACTTAGATCTTTCTCCATTTAAATTATCTTCTTTACCCTTAAGTTCTAAAATTTTATCCTCCACCTCACACAAGGCATGTTCCCCTTTATCAAAGGAGAGGGTGGGAGGTCAAGAAAAATCCTTGACTGAGTTGAAGCATGTTAGAGTATCTTTATTCTCTTCTTTCCATCTTGTAACCATCATATCAAAGCTTAGAAGACTTCCATCACTTGAAGCCACTTCAAATTGAGGGATATGATAATGACTTACCAAATCTATATTTCTATTCATATGAGCCTCATCAACCTCTTCCTTATTTTCCTCTTTAGGTTGTGCTTGCATTTAAAGGACATCCTTCCAACATGTGAAACCAATAGGCATAGATTATTCCTTCCTTTCTTCTTCAATATTTTGGGTTGATTCATGATGAACACTCCTCCAACTTGGGACATTGAGATCAGATTGAAGGGCTTGAGGAGGTTGGGGGAGGTTAGGTAGGTTTTGCACATGCATAAGAAGAGTTGCTTGAAGATGGGTAAATTAGTTTCCATAGGGAATATGATCTATTTCTTCAAAGGAGGGCTCACAACTTGGGAAGTTGGAGTAATTAGTTTCCATAAAAGGTTGATCTAATCTCCTTTAGTGTTGGATTGCCAAATGCAAGAGATTAATAGTAGGAGAAATTTGCTTTAGCATAGGAGAGGATGCATTAGATAGGCTAATAGATTCATTAATTCTTATGTGATGAGCAAGTGCTATTTGGAAGAAAGGATTTGGAATGAGAGAACCTTGATTAGGTGTAGAAAAGGATGCTTTGAGTGCACTAGAAGGTTGTTTCATTTTATTTTAGTGAGAAATTACCATTTGATAAAAGGGATTTGGGGTACAAGGATGCTCACTTGGTGTAAGAGAAGACTTATTAGGTATGTTGGAAGATACCTCTATCCTCTTTTGATGGGAAATTGTCATTTGTAGGGGGGTTGGGACAAGAGAATGTTCCTTTTGCATGGGAAAAGGCTATCTTAGGATGGAAGAAGACACATAAGGTTGATTACATTGGGTGGGCTGACTCCTCCATCTTACTAATCTCTCCTCCATGGATTACGTGGCTTGAGCTTTCCTAAAAAAGGACTCCTCTTTATACATTAAATCTTGCTGGTATCTATTGTACTCATTCAACCTATATACCTTCATCATTTATTTTTCATACTCCAACCTTATCTCTCTAACACTCTTAGATTGACTAGGAGAAGGATAATTAGGAGAGATACTTGAGGTGATTTCATGAACAACATGAGCTTGATCAAAACTATGTGAAGGAACATAAGATCCATATTACTAAAAAGTAGGATTATACATACCAATGTCTAATTTCTTGATGTGCTAGGGATGCTTGACCAACTGATTTAATTTGGAGTTGCCATTGGTGTTGATTGAGATGCCTCCAAAAGGTTTATTGGTTGATAAACACACCAATAATTCTCTAACTCCTTGGATAAATTATCCCAACGAGCATGCTAGAAACTATTTTCACTTGAACTTGCACCACTTGAGGAGATGATTCAACTCTCCTCATTCAAGTGTCACAATGGAAACACCTCAGGGCTATGGGTGACCCTATTTTTTGGTGAGCCTCTAGATTAGGGTTATTTCCATTAATGTACCACTTTCACACTTGCTGAACCACACTTATACTTACAAATAAAAGGGTTAGGAAGCATACACTAAACCTAAATGAGGAGGTGATGCACTAAATTGATTCTCTACTGACACCACCTAAAATGCACTTAAAACCAAAGGGAAACCTGCACATACACTTCATCAAACTAAAATATCCTCTTCTACATCAATGTTTCAACATGAGGTTTTGAATAGAGCTTGGACTAGGAGGACTAGACAATAGGTCTTATATAAACACTAATGAATAGACTACTCACTATACCTACAATCCACATTAGATACTTCTTTATGACCTACAAAAGAGATCTTTCCAACTACATAAGGCACTAGGAAGGATAACATGCCAAAGTAAGCAAACATACACTTACACAAGATCAACTACCGTAACATGCACTTAGTAAAGTCATAAATGTGGTAAAAAATAATATATTTATTAGTCCAAGGCCACAAATGATTAGGGATTTTCCATTCTTATGTGGAGAGATCCCTACAAAAGCCAAAAAAGCTAATACATATAGAAAATGAGAGAAGAGAGAGCAAGTAAAGCTCAAGGGTCACTAAGACACTTGTTAAGTGAGAAGGAGTTAAAAAAATGGAATTTGGAATGAGACAAGTCTGATGGTTGATCTAAGAAGGAGGGGTTACTGACAAGCCTCCATAGGCATTGGAGTGGTCCCTAATCATCCATATTCTTCTGGCCATGAGAAATCATTCCTAGCAGTTACAAATAAATCTCTCTTATAAACCCTTAAAACTTGGCACTAAAATTGCTTCCAAATATTCAATCCAATCTATGTAAAAGGGGAAATTCCACTTGTCAAGAGTCTCCATGTCATCAGGTTCAATTCTTATGAGCCTCAAGAGGCTTCCCAATTGGAGCTCTCATCTTCACTCTAAGTGATCAACACTTGCTCATTAGACTGGATGAGATGAGGAAGATAACATGCATCCTTAGGAGACAAAATAGATTAATAGATGGACAAAGAAACCTAGAACAAGTCCCAATCTCTCTCTTAAATTTGATTTCATCTCTTGACACTCTTCCACACTTGTAAAATACATAAATTAGTCAAGAAAATCTTTGTTGTACACCTTCCATATGAGTAGGGTACAAATCAAGTGCATAGGGAGAAGCCACAAAGAGTTCATTAAAAACTCCAATAAGTTACATGGATTAATCATGCCTCCTAAATAGCTTATCCCTCTCATTTCTCCAATCAGGTTCTCAAAGAGGCTTTGTGAGGGTTTTAGAGCAATTTTTGTTTTTAAGTATTGTTCATAAAATAACACATTGGAGTTCTACCTGAATTCCATTGAGGGATTTTTGGAGACCCTTTCTAACATATATGAACACTTTATCTCTCCATGCAAATCCTCATATAAGTTATGAGCATTCTAAGTTGGCCACTCGGGTCTTTTCTCTACATTATGCAAGATTTGAGTGCCTTCAAGCCAAGAAATGGCTTCTTGATGGGCTTCTCTACATATCATGAGTTTTAACACACCTAAAAGGTATTAATTCACATATATCAAGGAATTTAAATGCCCATCTAGCCAAAAAAAAGGTAGTGGACTACCCATTAGGCATTAGGCCTAGATTAGGTCTACTAGACCTAGTTGTAGACTTGGGGTTCTAGACTCCCCTACTAAAATCATGTCTTCTCATACTTACCTTAAACCTATTTTTTTCACTTTCAAATAATTTAGACCACTTATAAAATCATGAACATTACAAACACCAATATTACCATGTATTTCTTTACTTCAAAGCTAAGCCCAGTTATAGGTGGTTATTTATCCACGCTGAGTGTACCTATAGGTGTTTATGGAGGTGCACTTGTTCAACTATCTCCTTTGGGTGGTGTTTGACGAATATGTGTGATAAAAATTCATATAATTCACTTATTATGGTGGAAAGTATTTACATATTGTCACCTTGAGAGTCTAAAAGTCATTTGGAGCTTATTCCTATAGATAACATTAAGCAATTTTAGTGTGTGAAAAGATGTTTTCTAGGTCTTCAAACTTGATGTTCTCTTAGTTCCTCATCTTCTTATTTTTATAAAGTGAATAACACATGATAGGGATATAAAATGGAGTTATTTATCCTAAAAAATACTTCATGTTCTCTCCTATTTCAAATCCCTAAAAAGGGTAGAGCTCTTTGTTCTACCATTTTAGGGAAAATGGTCCCAAAATCCTAGCTTTCTTTCTAAGTGATTTTTAAATGACTAATTATATTACCAATGGGTCTCAACCATTTTTATCATTCAAACCTACAATATCACAAACCTCATGAGGCCCCAAACCTGCTAATATCCTTTTGTACACACTGTTTTAGCTCTACAATTGCTTTTTATAGGTGTATATCTTTGAGTATAAGGTAGTGAGGGTGAAAGAGTGAGTAAATAACATGAAGAGTATCTTAAAACTAACCAAAAATATTTATGAAGTCTTAAAATAAAAAAATACAACTATATAAGAGCTTGAAATTCATCACATGCCCTATTTCAATATGAATATCCTCTGTGAACACCTATGTGTCTCTTTGGCAGGCATTTGGCCTCTAGGTCAACCTTGAGAAAGTAAGATACTTGTTCTTATTTTTATAACTTAAAAAAATTACCACAACCTTTAGAGGACCTTCACATACTTGCAATGTGGCCTTCAATGGTCTCAAAACATACAAAACTTTCTATGAAGTAAGAATCATATCTGAAACCAAGAACAAGCCTAGAAGAGGCTTTCTTAGGAATTTGAGAACACTCATGCTAAGATTATGATGGAGAAACCTATATAAAGGCCCTAGAAAATCTTGAAAAAAACATTTGGAAACCAAGAAATTAAATCCAATCAAAAAACTTGTAAATTTTTGTCATAAAGGACTCCTTCTTGGGTGCAAAAGCATAAGAAGCTGCCTGGCTTCTTAAAAATGGTTCATAAAGGAGGAGACATAAAACTTAGATTTATTGCCATGGATTTGAATAAGACTAAGACCCATCTCAACTCCTAATATCACTCCCCCCAACTCCACTTGTATGACTTACACCAAGCATCTAAAGTTGACCCTTCTTAACTTGTGAAGGCAAGAAAGGATAAGAAGCAAAATTTGATCTTTTGACTTTATATTTGCACATCAAGCATATATAATAGTTTAAGAAGCTCAAGAGACACTATTCCCATGTTCTCACTTGAAGATAGACTCTCCAAGTATGTACAAGTGTCATTAATAACCTATTTTTAGGAGATTCCCCTATTTTAGTGCATGAAACTACTTCTTTTCTACCTCTAACCATTCCCTAACATCCTCTAACCCCATACACATTATAATCCTCCTTGTCGACAATTTATTCCTTGAAAAAGTTTGTACAAGTCATTTAATGAGCTCAAAAGTGACTCAAAAGACACTTTATCATATGAAAACATGGCAAAGGGTTAATTCAAAGCCTAGGGACACCTTAAAACACTTCAATGAGCCTATTAAGACATTTATAAAATGCATTGAGCCTTTGACCATCTTTGACCATAGTTGATCAAGGTTGACTTTTCAAAACTAAGCAAGTACAAGGAAGCTAGGCTTATTCCAAGGATAGAACAAGGATAGGTGAGATGCTTAGACCAATATGAGACCCCTATAAGACATTTGGAAACCTCTAAAAAAATTCAATATGTAGGGGTTGACCCAATTTGACTAAAAGTCAAATTTTGTCAATAAGTACCATGGTGGATACCATTGAGGTATAAATAATGATAACCAATAAGATCATTAACCAATTTAGTGTTATATGTGTGGTAAATATAACCAATTCACATGAAACTACCCGACTAATACTCAAAAGTAGATGTACCATGTCTATTATAGAGTTGGAAGACAACATCATACTAAAGATTGCCTAGTTTTACAAAAGTAGGGGAAAGAGAAACATATCTAAAACATAAATATGATAAATTCGCACCCTAATGAGAATGCATTCATATAATCAATCATGAGGCAACAACACATAGATCAAGGATTTCCTCCTTTATAAATTTCACAAGATCAAAGAATCGAGAAGGTTCAATAGGATAAGTATCGTAAAACTACATGGAAAAAAGGCTTGATGTACCAAGTAACCCAAGTTCTATAGAACATATAAAAATAAATTTCATCAGAGAGTGATGCCATGGTAATAAATACATGGATGTATGGGTATATTATCCACATAATGAGGAAAGAAGGAGTAATTATTGCATTGCTTAAAATTTTAAAACTTTTGAGCACTCTATGAAATGAATATATCTCACATAATATTACAAATCTCTTGCACAACTTACTGTAGTGTGCACAATGAGGTCAACAACATACTAACAAGGTTATTTGGTATGTAAAAACTAAGAAGCCTTGGGATGTTGATTCCCATATGGATATTGAATTGGTATAATATGAGGTACCTAATTCTGTATTTGATTTTAGAAGCACAATGAATATGCTTCTACTATTCTACTATCTACTTAGGAAGCTATTGGATAAGTAATACTTAGCTATAGCCCAGTCACACTAAGCCTCATAGATTATGGTAGGATAGAGCCTATTGGTTGATTGGAATATGTACATATCAAAGTAGTTGACCTAAATTTTCAAAGATATTTTGAAGTAATTAACATGAAGATTAATGAAATTCATTACCCTACGTTAATTGGTAAGAAGTGGGCATATGATGGTCAAATGACCATTAATACAGTGCATAATTAGTTAGAAATGTACCAATAGGATAAAATCACCATTATACCCTTAATTAAATTAGAACATAATCCATAAATAATACCCAAGGAGACAAATTCAGCATATGCATATGGAGATATGGTTCAAGGTGAGTACTGAAGCTAAGCCTAATGGCATGTGAGCTACAGAGTATAAATTTTGTCAAACAAGAATGAAACCTCAATAATAGTTACAAATAATTTAATGATTTGAATGCAGGCCTATGATCACAAAGGCAATAATTTTAAAATTTAAAATTGATGAATGTAGGTCACTTTCTTTGTGATTATCAACTAGGTCATAAGTGGATTTTTTGTACAAAGTAGGTGTGATAGATATGGACTATATCGATCCAAAAAATGAAGGCATTTTTCCATGGGAAACTGCATCCATAGTTAATGGTGACTCAAATACTTACATGTTAAATTAGGTAAGGGGAGATCATGAGGTATGCCAAATGTGCATGGTGTTTTCCATAAAACATCAATTACCTCAATATTTTACAACTAATCACTTAAATCAATTTATCTTAAGATTCAAACATCATGTGCCAAATATAGATAAAAGGGTGAGTGCATTAAATTATGCACTTAAAAGAGTTACTACAAATTGGTGGGCAATTCATAAAATTAAACACTTACCATGGGATGAGGCCTGTGGACTATTATGAGCTTGTTTTTAGCTACCTCCTACTATCATTGAATAATTTCCATTTTACCAAGAAGGATAGTGCCCCGAGATGTATGCACATAAGTGTGTATATGTGTGGTTTATGTAGGTATAGAACCCAAGTACTAGGTGCATGTTTTTAGATATGAGTTGGTAGTTCTCCCAGCAACCTGGTACATGCACCAAGACCATAGATGTGAAATAAAGAATTGGCCTTAGGTACAATATACTTTCATTCAAACTTTTGTATTTGAGGATGAAAATCCTCTAATGCATAATGCTATGGATAATTTGAATTTTTTTTGTGTCATGGGAGACTAGAAGACTTAATTACTATGATAGATTCCTCTTCGTAATAAGAACCAACTATACATGATTGAACCTCTCTAAAATTACAAGGCAAATAAAAACAAGGAGATTTATTTTGTCAAATCATGAAATAGGATCACAGATGATGAGGAACTGACATAGTCTAATGATAGTGATGGAGACATGGTTTTGAAGGGCTTCTTTGAACTAGAGTGGGAAATAGAGCCACCAAAAGACAATATTGGAGAAGAAATCAAGGATGTTAAACTAAAAAATGTGAATTTTACTAAACAAGAAGGATAAAGAAATCTATGAGAGCCCATTTGTAATGAATCTAATAAGATATATCAAGAGCCACTATAGAAACATGTTGAGAACATTGGGACAAAATCTATGCCCAAGATTATGACTATAGGATGTTACTAGATTTAGATTGATCTTTTTTAAGAATTGTTTTTATTAAGAGACTATTAAGATGTATTTCTAACCAATTTTTTAGAGGTCAAGGGTTTAGATTTATCATTTATATATTTTTCATTGGGAAAAATGTACATCAAACTAAAGGAATGTATGAGCACTACGAAAAAGTGCCCATATTGAGTAAATCCAAACATAAAGATGAAAGTAAAAGCTAAACTAGATGGGATGTAGGAAGTAAGCATCATCTATTTGGTGGAAAAGGTTTACTTGGTCAGTCTAATGGTAGTGTATCCTAAGAAGTCAGGGGAAATTAGATTGTGTGGAGATTACCATTTGCTAAATAATGCTTGTATCAATGATCCATTTCATTTATCTTTTATAGATAAAGTTTTGGAATTAGTTGTAGGATATGAAGTGCATTCTTTTATGGATGGATTTAATTGGTACCACTAGATTACAATCACATTATAAGATCAAGACATTTTTTTTCTCTATAGAATGAGGTTCTTTTGCATATAAGGTAATGCCAATTTGTTTGTAGAATGATCCAGCTATCTTTTTTAGGGTTGTTATCACTACCTTTAAGGATTTTATTCATGATTTCCTAGAGGTATACTTAGAATATTAGAATATATTTTCTTTATTCAAAGAGAACATTTATAAACTATGATATATGTTAGAACATTTTTGAGCACCATCATTGCATTAAATTTTAAAAATTGCTTGTTTTTTACACTCTTCAGTGTCCTCATGGGGCATGTAGTGCATAGTGATAGGATTTTGGTGGATGAAGCCAAAATTGCATTAATCATGGGAATTCTACCACCTACAATCTTGAAATAAGTAATATATTTCTTAAGTCATACAAGATACTATATAAAAATACATCAAAATCTACACAACTATATCTTCACCCATGTAGAAGCTATTGTGTAAGGATACAAGGTTTGAATGAAAAAATGAGTGATAAGAATAATTTCTGAATCTAAAGCAAAAAGTAATTACAGATCATGTATTAATTTTTCCTAACTAGAATAAACTATTCATGTTCATGTGGATGCTTCAGGTACTATGGTAGGAGCTGTGTTAGCAAAACTGAGAGATGGAGGATTGCATCATCCCATCCATTTCAAAATTAAGAAACTCTTAACTATAGAAAATAATTATAAAACTATGGAGAGGGAATATTTGGAAATGGTGTTCAAAATTCAAAATATTAGACATTACTTGCTAGATATGCCATTTGATTTATTTACAAATCACTAGGTACTATGATATATAGTAAATAAGCCAATGTTAGGTATAAGAATATCTAGGTGGCTCATGTTATTTCAAGAGTTTTAGTTTATAATCAATTATAATCCTAGAAGGGAATATGTCATACCAAACCATTTGAGATGGATATGCAATGGGTAAGAACCTGAGGAATTACAAGTTGAATCATTAGACTCACATATATTTTGAGTCTCTACGATCCCTGAGAACATGGAGGACATAGATTGTTTTTTGAAACAAGGTATATTTACTATGAAATATATCTAAATGGAAAAAAAATATTTTATTACAAGATAAATCCCTTTTAGCATCATTAATGGGTTTATGTACAAAATAGGAAAAGATGTACTGTGTAGAGTGGCTCTAGAGCATGAATGACCACTACTTCTTGAGGAGGCACATCAAGGAGTCATAGGAGGTAATTTATTAGGAGAATAAACTATAAAGAAGATAATGTAAAGTTATCTATAATGGCTTACTATATTTATAGATGCACATTGAGTAGTGAAACACTACAACATTTGTTAAAGGATGGGTAAGCCTAATTAGAGAGATGAAATTCCATTGAATCCTATGCTACCAAAGTAGTTATTTTAATAATGGGGAATTGAATTTATGGGGAGAATTAATCTACTAGTAATAATAATCATGCATGATACATCATTATTGTGATAGACTACTTCACCAAATGGGTGGAGGATGTTGTGACACCAAGCTGTGGTGTTAAAGATACAACCAAATTCCTGTATGAAAATATTATAACTAGGTTTGGATGTCCTTAAAAGTTGGTCAGTGATAGAGGCACACATTTTATTAATAACAACATAAAGAACCTTACTAAGGAGTTCATGATATCATACCACAAAAGCACATCATATCATCCATAAGCAAATACACAAGCAGAGGCATCCAATAAAGTCCTTGGTAAGATGTTAAAAAAATATGAAATAGACAAATAGATGATTAGGAGATTGAATTCATATGATATTTTGGGCATAAAAGATAAATTATTAGTGTATGACATCATTCATGCCATTTCAACTAGTCTATGGACTTGAAGTATTAATGCCCATAGAGTACATTGTTCCTAGTCTACACATTGCAATGATCATGAGACTAGGGGATCATGGTTCTTTGTAGGATCAGTTGATGGATTTAACAAAGATGAAATGAAATAAGTAAAGGGAACAATGGATGTATGAAGTTAACAAGATAAGTTATAAAGAATGGCATGATCATAATTTGTGATCTAAATAACTCTTTCCAGAATAGATGATCTTACTATATGATAGCAAATTTAGGGCATGTTCAATCAAGTTGCACACTATATGGAAGATAATTTACATCATTCATGATGTCTCATATCAAGGAACAATTATTTTAAATCATATTCAAGGAACCATATTACCAAGATGTGTAAATGGCTGTAGGCTTAAACTTTACCATCAATAATCTCTATCATTCACTTAAAATTGAGAGAGGGTGCTGAGTTGCACCACATAGTTTATGATTTTTTATTAATTTATTATTTTTCTATTTGGTTTTAAATTTATGTTTGTATAGTGTGATATTTTTATTGTAACACATCATAATAGATTTTGTTAAATCAAAGTCATAGAGTGTGATAGGTAAACAAATCCATCATGAAGGAAAGACAACTATCAATGGTTACATTAGAATATTCAATTAAGTATAGAAATGAGGCACTAACAACCAAGGTAAGGGAAAAGGACACTCAACAATCATTCAAAAGTATTAATGATGATACACTTGAAAGACTACATCTTTCTTAATGTAGATCAAATGTCAGAATGAAAGGATGTAAAATAAAGGAAAGTGGATAGGCAAGAAGAAACCAAGGTAAGGGAAAAGGAAACTCAATAATCATTCAAAAGTATTAATGATGATACACTTGAAAGACTACATCTTTCCCAATGTAGATCAAATGTCAGAATGAAAGGATGCACATTAAAGGAAAGTGGATAGGAAAGATGATGAAGTATCACATCAACAACTCTCATCAAGTAAAAAAAGTGTTTGAAACAAATAAATTCAAATGACCAATCATCAATAACCAGTTTACATTACATTTTTAGGTGAAATCATGCAAAACTAACTCAACACATTCAAATAATTATGTCAAATGGATTTGAGTGTAAAAAATATATAATCAAGGGTGAAGTAAACATATATAAATTACACATTATTATGAATAAGAGATCTCTATAATATATGTTTAATTCAACCAATTTTACACATAATTTTCATCAACATCGATATACATGAAGAAATTGTTTAATCTCATCTACAACAACCATGGATGATGCACAATTACTAATTCCATTCACAGATGCATAGAAGGAGGAAATGGAGATTGGAATAACACTCAGACAAACCAAATACCATGATATAAACCCTTTTGACTTCATTAATGGTGCAAGAGCTAGTGTCTTTAGATTAGACCAACTGGAAGTAGCACAAGCATGAGTCTTGGTACTTTAACACCCTATGTGCGGTTTTGATGCAAATTGACTCATCAAGTTGCATACCTTTAGATAGTTGGATGAGGTGATGATTAATATAATTAGTAAATATAATGAGGGCATGATTTATATTTTATAATATGTTACCATCTTCATCAATGTTGCAACCACAGATAAAGCAACCAAACTTCTAACTCAGGGTAAATACCTAATTGTTTATAAAATTAAGATTCCACCCATTCACTTAGATAAAAAATAAAAGTATACTATGGCAAGCATGTGGATCCCTATCAACACAATTGGAGATAAATCAATGCACATTATTTCTAAGTGCATCACCAAACACTTTTGGTAAACCACAAAAAGTGATAAGTAGGAAACCAAAGGCATTATTAACATTATGTATCATATGATATAGATGTATGAGGATTTCAATTGGATTGAATTTTTGGACTTTAAGATAATCACAAACATTAATAAGGTCCTTGATAGAACATTGTAGGTGTTTCAATATCACTTTTTTCTCTTGCTTCTTTGCTTTACTCAATGAAAATAACCAGATGGCCTTGTGAGTCTAGATGAAGACTTTGGGCCATCGTTCACATTTGACAATCTTACATGGACCAAAATAGGAAAATATTATGCCTAATTTGGGAAATTTAATGCATGGTGGATTGAGATATAAGCCTTGATAATTTCACACCCCAGAGTGCCCAAGGATGTTATACAATATTTTGGGTAACATGTATTTATCACAAAGTTACATGATGGCATACACATAAAGGTCCATGAGTTACATAAGGAAAATACTATTCCAATACCATTATTAATCACCATGTTAGATGCTAAAGCATAAGTTTTATAGCAAAAAATCCCCAATTGTCAGGTTAATATAACCTATATAATCTATACTTCTAGGTGCATAGAACATTTTCCTACACAAGCATAAATTCAAGTATAATAATCACTATGGACATAAGTGAATACATCACAGGTTGATAAGGAAAAAATAAAGGAAATGATAATATGATCTTCACTACCATCCCCAAATAAGAGGACACATAATACAAAGTCATGGCTAAATAACAAGCATGCCCTAAATATTTCTGTAGAGTGTGACCTTATTGAGTTAGGTGTATATAAATAATAAGTCTTTTAATCAATGCTCATAGACATAAGTAATGAATTATATGATTAATAAGAGGATAAATAATTCTTATTTTGGAAGGCAATACACACCTACTAGGTGAAAAATTAGGCATGACTAGATTTGTGGGTTGATATTACCTAACTCCTTCCTTCAATCATAGTAGACATTATAAGACAAGAAGAAACATGTCAATGATTTCAAGTAGAGATTTTTTAGATAGATCTAGCTATAGGATATTCTACTACATAATAAACACACTCTCCTCTATAAAAAATTCCACCACCAACCCTAGTGTTCATGCCAATGACCCATTATGTATCTAGTGTTTCTCTATCAATCCATTATTGAATGGTTGATTTTTATAATATAGTGGTGGAGGAAGAACCATAGTAGGCCCAAAGACTCTAGTAACAATCTCAAGAAATGGTCTAAACATACAAACAAGTAAAGAATCACCTCATGCCTCCACCATAGTTTAGATAAAAGACTCCATAATGAATAAGAACTATGGTCAAATCAATGTTATCATTAGATTCACAGTCACCACTTCATTCACCAACTCTTATGCAAGATATAAAGGAGGAAATTCCACTATATCCCAAGTAACTCATCAAACAAGTAGAAATCATATCATAAAAATAAGCTACCATGATGCAATGACAAAAATAAATAGTGTAGTAGGTAGTTGTTAAGAAGGATAAAAAAAAGAAAGGAACAAGAGGAAGGAAGAGGTGAAGCACAAGATTGTCGAGGAGGAGGCATAATGGAAATAATAAACAAAAGAGGAAGAATAAGGAAAAAGGCTAAAGAAGCTGGGGCTAAAAATAAAAGGGCTTAATAAGTAGAGGCAAAGAAGAAAGAATAAGAATAAGCTATAAGGAAGCAAAATTAAAAAGAGAGTCAAAAATCATATGCAATGTAATGGAATAAATATGAATCAAAATTAGTCATAGAGGATCAAGAAGAGAAAAATATGAAATAAGCACTATGAAAATAAGAGGAGAAATCCAAGAGGTAGGCCAAGGAGTAGGATGCCTAAGCTAAGGTTGAGGTAGAATCCAAAGCTAAGGTTGAGGTAGAAACCAAAGATAAGGATGAGGTAGAAGATAAAGCTAAGGCTGATGGAGAAGAAAAAACTAAGGAATAAGTAGAGCACACAATATAGCTGGAGGTTGAACCAAATAAAGTAGTAAAGTCTACCAAGATAGTGGTAATAATTGAGACCCAACAACCATTATCCATATCTCAACACTTAGAATCTACTCAAGGAAGTGCATAGTAGGTGGCACCTCAACACAAGCCCTAAATCTCTAGCCAATGACTATGGGATATCTTCACATCATCCACTAGTCACATAATATTTTCTCTTCCCATGACACAAATCAAGAAGGCACCTATTATGGATATTAATTCCACTTTGGATATAGTTATAATAGTATATGAAGCATCTCTAGATGTTTTCCTAATTCCACTCACTGAGAAAATTGAAGGTGAAACTAATTTTCAAGAGTGAATTACGTAGAAGGATTCAAATTTAGAGTAAGAATTATTATAGATTCATAAGGATAATGTAGATTTTCACCTTTAATTTACCAATTCTTGATAGCTCATTGATAAAACTTACCTTGAATTAGTCACCCAAGTCCTGGGTGACCAAGTGATGTTAGAAGAGAAACAATTTTCATCCCTCTTATCATAATTAATGAAGGACTGGCTTACTATGCACAAGATACAACCACTTCACACTCAAGATTAGAACATTAAAATAAAGATAAAGGTGATTTTTGAGCTCTTGGAATAATATGAACAATTTTTAGATATGATTGTAGTTCAAACTAAATAGATCATATAAGGCATGATGAATTGAAAGCATTAACTCACCAATTCATTGTCTAAGACCAAACCAAAATTTGATAAGGTGGACAAAGACAAAGTAATGATGGAAGATAGTTTGGATACCTATACAAAAATGGACATCACATTCAATCACTTACTTAAATCATGTGATAATGTCATGTAAAAGCTACAAACATGGAAGAATGAGACCCTACAAAGCACATTTACTAGAATTTAAATGAAAAGGCATGTAAATCATGTGGAGGAGCTATCCTAGGATAGATAATCAAAGTTTTGAACACTATGGAACTCATCATAATCATAAAATATTAATACATTCATAATTTAATGGTTTCCCAAGTCTTACTGCACATAATGCTCTCTATAGTGCAGGAATCTCTCACTGACTGGAAAATTTTCAATCATGATTTATCACATCTGGATAGCTCCATCACAATTTTTTTTGAAGAAAATTAGTACATTCCTTCTAAATATCTACAATGGGTTATCCATCAAAGGAATATGGTTGTGATTTTTTAGCTAATGATCCATTAATAACAACCACCTCCACCACTAGGTTCTATAGCTTCAACACATTATTATGCATCTCAAGTATAAACAACATGACAACACCCATAGAATTAGCCAACCTAGAGCATGCCACCACCTTCTTATTAGGAAATTTTCACACTCCCAATTTTGAAAATTTGAATAATTTTTTAACACTCGAGTAGGACAGCCTTAAGCATTTAGAGTGGGGTCAGATTGGTTGAAAAACTATAAAGGATGGCCACCTAATTAGGCTAATTTATTGAAAATCCATAAAGGTGATAGAATAGTATGATAGTTGAAAACCTAAAAGGGTGGATAGGTAGTGCATAAGGGGTGAAAATTGGTTAGCAACACCTTGAATGATTATCACAACTTATTTTTCTAGTTTAGTTCCTCAGCACAATCAATGTTTTTAGCTTTAGTATAGGGCACATTTTCTATGATTTTATATTAGGATGAGATAACTGTTTAAGTTTGATAAAGTTTTGGGAGTATAATAGGGCTACAAAAATCATAGAGTGTAATTGGTGGACATGTGTGTGACTTGTACCATTTTGTATTTTGTATATCTTTTTATATGTATTCAACACTTGAAATAATAACAATAGTCTACATAATATGAAGAGTATTTATTTTAGATTTAACAAATGGATAGAATATGAAGTGACAATGCCTTAAAAAAATCTATATATAGTGATCAATTATATTTTAAAGTGGTTCTATTGTGATAGAGATTAATATGAACTTCCAAAATGGTTTCCCTTGAAGTGTCTTTTATCATTATTTAGTGCACAATGAATGTTCTATTTTTATGAATCTATTAATCATGTATATAATTATACACGGTCTGTACCTCTTACATCTACATTTCATGCATAAATATATCTACTTTTACTTTTAAATGTCTTGCTTCAGTTTGAGTTATTATTTGTTGTATACTTCTATCCCACTTTACATAACTATCCCTATTTTAACATGTTTATAGGAACCTCTAATAACAATAAAATGACATTAATGGAGCTAAAAGTATTGAATATTTGTATGAAGATCACCTGTGGGGAAGGAAACTTTATGGATAGGGTCCTATTGTCATTTACAAAGTGCACCCATAGATGGTCTATGATGTGGGGGGTTTTATGGTAGGGCGTAGAGCATGAATGCCTTGATTAGGGAACAAAAGCATTCAATATTAGGCATGAAAGTGTTATTGCTCACCTACATGTATAGGGAATTTATTATCTCATCATAATGATGGGAATGTACCTAAGGTATGGGACCCTCATGCTCCTTAGGATGAGCCTCTGGAGAAGGCTAGATTCCTTATATTTTAAGTGTACCAAGTTTAAGACTAGTGCATAGACCTAAAGAGTAGAAAGGTAAATATAAATATAATCTAAACCTAATATTTTAAGGGAAAAGGGATGGAGAAGGTGAGAATTTACTTAAAAATAAAATGTGATACACCAAGAATAGAGCGATCACTCTCAGTTCTGTGGACACACTACAAATATTTAAGAATAAGACATTATCACATAGACTCCACCAAAAACACTCCAAATGCATAAGTATTTTGCATAGAGGCATGAGAACACAATGTAAAACTGAGAGGGAAGATGATTGATCTATAAAAAATGTCTACATAGACTCGTATGTACACAAAACACAACCTACAAGTGGGTTCCAAGTTCCACATAGAGGTGCTAAGAATGGACAATGATGAGAAAGGTGGATGTTACCCATAAACAAAGATAAAAAAATACAAATAAAACACAAAGTGTAAAAATAATAGAGGGAGGTGAACTTAATTCTAATTAACGTTCAAGGTCCAACCAATATAACTACTCTTGAAGGGTAAATTTTGACAGTGTGATGTTACCTAAAATTGTCAACCCTTTTTTACAATAAAGAACAAGGCCTCATAATGGATCAAGCCTTTTAAAATTAATGCACCCCTTAGGGTGGTAGATATAGTCTTTTAATTATATTATAGCACCACATCTATACTTCTTAAATTATACTTAGTGATTTAAATTTGGGAGTTGGTGGCATGATTCTTCTAGATCCAAATGTGTGTTTGAGAATGGAAGATCTTTAGAATAGTCATAGGGGTGGAGGGTGATCATATTCTGACATCTAATAACTTTTTATGTATTTACTTATCTTGACAAGGCCTCAAATATTTCTCAACTGATTTTCAACTACTTATTTATACTTCAATACCACTTATTAATCACCACTTGGGTCTCTTTTGAACTACTCTATCATTACTATGAATCTCATGGAAAATAGTACCTTACACCTTTTCGGGGCATCTATGCATTGGGGGCTATGTAGTTAGAATACACAATGAGCTATGAGTTATAAACTGTTGCAAATGTAGAAGTCCTCTGTGAGGTATATGAATTTTAACCCTTTTTTTCCAAGTCCCATTTTGGTAGTATTCTCTAATCTTTTCTTTATATCTGGGCCCATATCAGTCAATGAAGTAGCATGTATGCAACATAGATTGTAGTCTATAATTTATGATAACATAAAAGTGGAATGGAATTGATTTTTGTGCACCTCTCCCTATGCTATTTGAAGGCTAAGAGATTTACACCTTTGAACCTACATGTTATTTATTTTGTGTGATGGAGGATACCTACATGGGGTGCATATTGAAAAATCTTTGTGAATGCAAGTTGACACTTAGTCAATTTGTGAATATGCACTAACTGCTTTGGGAATAGGTGTAGATGGGAGGCATCTACACATGGATTATTAAAAGGAAATCAATACTTGAAAGCATGTAAATCATCTATAATATTTTTATGAATTCTACAAAAGCTGGGGGTGAGTTAGACAATCAACACTTAAAGTGACCTCTGATGGCTACATGCTTGCTAAGCAAGAATCTAGTGGCCTTTGAAACAATTTATTGGGTATGGAGTTGTTGAAACTTTAAGTCATTCTACACTTAAATGTACTGGTGGTGTATTCCTATATTTGAAATAAACTAAGATATTCCTAACAAAACACAGAACTATGCCAAAGGCACTTAGAGGAAAGAGATCTAAGCTAAGAGGAAAACTGTGTACAAGCGCATAGAGGAAATAAGACTATAATAAAAAAATGTGCACAAGGCACTTAGGGAAATGAAAAAAACATCTAATCTACTTATTTAAAAACTATATAAGAATGAACAAAGATAGTACTTGAGATGGATCTCATTGACTAGGATGGGTAGTTCTTATCCATTCAATTTAGAGAGTTAGAAAGCCTTGGATTTCTTGTAACTGATTATGGTATATGGACCACTCCATATCACATAAACTTTAGTATAGATTCCAAATTTTTATTTGTCCACATCCCATTTGAGCACTAAATCTCCCTTTTGTAAACTTTTGTCAATGACCCTTTTATCAAAGGTCCTCGTCATCTGGGCCTATTGAAGTTCCACATTATGTGCATCTTATGCTCTAGTCTCTTTGAGTTCCATTAGATTTGATAACCTTACCATGAGGGAATCAATTTCAAGCAATTATAACTAATGAATGAGTTATAATGAAGTAAAATTGAGGGATATGGGAAATATGGCCTTCCTTATGTAAACTAACATGAAGTTTGAATTTCCCAACACTCTTTTGGGCATGAGTCAATTAACCTAAAGGGTAGTTCTAAGCTTAGTATGTCAAGATCATTGATTATCCTCCATGGTCCTCTTTATAAAATAGATCAAATTGTTATTTTTGGACTCAACCAAATCATTATATTGAGGGTAATAATTTGATGAGGTGCTCAGGTGGATGCTATGTTTGACATCCCACTCATTTATTTTGGTTCCAAGGAAGGCCAACACATTATTAGAGATAATGGTGGCTGGAACACCAAAGCTTGTTACAATGCCTTTGTAAAATCTCATGATGGATGTCTCATTAGCTTCCTTGAGTGATAATAATTCTATCCATATCATGAAATAGTTCATGGCCATGAGGATTTAGTTATGTCCATCACTTTATGGTGGGTTAATCATGCCTATGAAATCAAGGCTGCATTAAACAAAGGGTTGATCAATTTGTATTGGGTTTAATGGTAAGGCAACCAACCTTTATTTTCCTATGAAGAAGGTACATCTCTTTCAACTTCACACATATGTGTGCACATCTATAAATAGAGTTGGCTAATATTATCTAGCTTGCATGATTTTTGTAGTAGTGGTATTGGGTGAATAATAGCCTCTTACAGGGCCATGATGGATTTTTTGGAGAATTATACTCACCTGGTCTAATTCTATGCATCTCAAGAGGACTCCATTGATGCCTCTTCTAAAAAGTGTACCACTGATGAGTATATAAGGAATGGCTTATAAATTTAAGTACCTATTATTATCTTTACTTAGGCGAGGGGGATATACACCACGTTGAAGGAAAGCCTTCATATTTTTGGTCCAAATTACTGGGATGCTCTGGTATGCTAATTGGTCTTTAGACAATGTGATAACTATGTTATATTCCTCTCTCACACTATTCTCCTATTATTTGCAGAACCCCTTTCCTCATAAAATATTAGTGACCTAGATGTCATGTTATATCACTTTTGTGATATAGATATCCCATTTTTCATTGATGTCCTTGCTAAGTAAGACATCTTTAACAGTTGTGTGTAGGATCATTAGCTGAATGTTGTATTATAAAGCACATGTTGAAACTTATTGAGCACCCTTGTACCTATGAGGACATGCTTCTCTACAAGGTTGTAGTGTAGATCATAATCCTTAAATTCTTGGATAAATAAAGTAGCTAATTATTTTAATTGATCATTGTTTTACTATATGAGAATAGCTAAGATGCCTTTAATCCTACTAAATTTATAAAGGATAAAATCCTTAGTATAATCTGGGTTGATCAAGGTGGGAGTTTGCACGATGGCATGATTAATGGATTCAAACTTATCCTTTCCTTCATGAGTCTAGTTAAATTCAACATTATTGTTGAGAATTATAGTGAGGGGTTTGGTTAGGGTAGTAAAATTAGGCACAAATATCTTGACAAAGTTGATTCTTCCTAAAAATCTTTAGAGACTCTTTTAGTGACTTAGAAGAGGGAGAGACAAAATAAATTTGACTTGATCTGGATTGATTGTGATCCCCTCTTTGGAAATAATGTGTCTCATTAGAGTTCATGAACTATGAATATACACTTTCTAGGGTTCAAAGATATTCTAAACTCCTTAAACCTTTCAAATACTTACCTTAGATGGCCCAAGTGATCTTTTGCATACTTAGAGAAAATAGTTGTCATCGAGGTAAACCAAGATGATATTGTTGATGAGTTACTTAAATTCCATATCCATGGATCTTTGAAAGGTCACTCTTGCATTTTTAAAACCAAATGGAATCCGTTGGTATGTGAAGGTTCCCCACATCACATTCTTGCATAAGACTCTAATTGCATCTTGAGTAACCATCTAGTAATGATAATTTATCTACACCTACAACCATTTGTAGGATCTGATCCATTGGTAGGAAGGGATAGTGGTCTTTAAGGGAAAATTTATTTAGGTCCTTGAATTTTATGCATAGATATATTTCCCCATTTTTCTTCTGCATTGGGACTAAGTTGGAAACCCACAAAGAGTGTTTAATTGGGACTATTATACTAGATTCAATGAGATTTGAGAGTTCCTTTCGCATCAATGGTTCAAGCTTTAGGTTGGAAATCCTCTAATTTTAGTAGACTATCTACATGTTAGGGTTGATCTCAATTATGTGCTATGCTAAGGCTGGATCAAAGCCTCTTAGGTCTTTATAGATCTATGCAAATATATCATCATATCTACTACTAAGTTCAATAAAGATCTTATTTTTGGTGGGGAGAATATATTGCTAGCTTTTAGGACCTTTCATTTGGAAATGGTTACTTTCATAGAGACTTATTTTTTTTCATGCTTCTCCTCTCTCTTTTGAGTTGGTCATCATAATTAAATATTCTTTCTAGGGTAACTAGCCCTTTTGGTCGCTTGTTTCCTTTTAATTAGATGAATTGATCTTCGTATTAGGCTTGTAACTATGCTTGGTTCTTGGTGTAAAACTTTACCTCATCCTATAATAAGATGATAATATGTTCATAATTCTCAAAAACCTTCTAATTGTCTTCATGATCAAGGACTACTAGTCTAATCATGAACTTGACAAGCTACTCAGACTCCTTCATTATGTTGCATAGGATGTCATAATGCACACTTATAATTCTAAGTCTATCTACATTGGTATTATGTGATATTGGTATGGAACTAATATTGAATGCATTAAAACCTTCAATCATATCCCACACTCTATGCTTGTAAGATTTCATCAAGATATTCTTGGTCATACTCTATGATTTAACCTGGTTAACAACTAGTTCACTATCACCCAAAGCCTGTAGTGCCTTGACTCCTTTCTTTTGCATAAGCTAGGGACCTTGGATTAGTGCCTCATATTTTGTAACATTATTTGTACAATTTAAATATAACCTAAAGGCATGAAAACATTTCTCCTTTTGAGGGAACACTAACAGTGCACCAACTCCAGTGCCATTTTTACTTCGAGAACCATCAAAGTATAATTTCCATGTACCTTTAGGGTTCTCCTATGCCTTTATGAGCTTGAGTAGTAGAAAGTCCTCCTCTAGGATGTAGTACATACCTAGAACTATATCATTCATGTTGTCATATAGGTTTCATTCATAATGTTCATGTTCTTATTCATCTAATAAACCATTTGGGATCTCTTCAAGCAACATTGTGGCTTCATGGAGAACTGGATTCTCCCCCTAATCAAACATTGTGTAGTTTAATTCAACTAGGTTGGGAGAGTATGGTTAAACATGAATTTTTAAGATGGGTTGAGACCTGATGGTCACCATAGTACTTTTTCTAGTTCTGAGTAACATACATGACCAATATAAAGATAAATATTTACTCATATTTGCCATGAAGTCTCAAGAGAGGTAGCTGGCTAAGTAGGGAGGGAATTCAATGACTACAATATCCTACATAATCAAAAGACTTGGGCATACATGTAGTGTAAGATTTAAATCCTTTTGGGAAGTCAATGACTACAATATCCTACATAATCAAAAGACTTGGGCATACATGTAGTGTAAGATTTAAATCCTTGATGATTCCCATAGTCTTGAATATCATGCCATCCATCTAAACCACTCCATTTAAAATAGGGTAATATGTAATTCCAAGTGTATCTACAATCCTCTTTGGCATCATTGAGTTGCTCACACCTAATTTGATCATGTAATTATATACTAGATGTTGGATGATAATCAAGCATATATATAACATGGCCGACCTAGTATTATTGCACGCTTGTGTTTCCTCCACTTTTGGTTGACATAAACTCAAAAATATGGAAGGCATAAGTTACGATGTCTTGCATGATTGAAATAATTTTAAAGCATTTTAAAGCAAATTTATTTGAGATGGAATGGCAAGAGCATCCCACATAATTACATTGAGGTTCACTTTATTCTTCTATATGACTATGTTGAAGGGAATTTAGGATCCCTTTGGTTGTGTTTTTTGAATAGTAGCCTCTTCTCTTTGTGCAACCTATTTCATTCACACTGAAGGTTGCACATGCACCTTAGATTGTGTACATGTGCATGTGATCTAGGGCATTGAAGGTGAGGGCACTAAATTTGGTAATGCCTCCTCTATCTCTCTCCTTTTAAAACTTTTATTAAAGACAATTGGGATACTTCCTCCCCTTAACACACCATTCTAATTTACATAGTTGAAGTTGTCCTCCTACCAGTTAATAAGAGTAAATTGATCCTTTTGCTATGTGGTGCTTGAGTTTATTCTTCATGTAGAGCTACAATATTTTCCTACCCCTGAGGTTATGATAAAATTTTCACCATGAGCACTTGGTTCATGATTCCATTTATGTATGTAGTTTGATTATGCAGTTGACCACATGAGAAACACCATTTGAGATCCTAAACAAGATTATTTTGCATAGGTACAAAATCTCTAGAGGTGATAGCAACATAAAATTTTTACACATAAGGAACTCTATTATATGTGAGGTAATTTTGTGTTTGCACACTACCCTGGTAAGGAGGTTTGCTTGACAAGTATTATTAGTGAAGGGTTTATGAGGCTTATGATATTGTGCTTGCTACCTTTTGAGGGTGACAAGATCATTTCCAAAGCTTTTCAATAGTGTCTTAACCTCATGCAATTTGTTAGGGGAAGTAGTAAATAAATTTGGTGGGATTATTGAAATGGGGATAGGTGTTAACATAGGCTAAAAAAATGGTTGGCTAGGAGGAGGTTCTATGAATAGGGACATAAGGGGTCTAAGCATAATTTTCCTTACTTAGATTAAATAATTTTATGTGCACATAATAAATTCATAGGAATTAAGTAATACTATGCCTCTCATGGATTGGATCATCACAGTCATATAACTATTAAAAGCCTTCAAAAAATATAAAAATATAGTATTAGGATATGGCTTAAAAAGGGTCGGATCCCCTCCCAGACTCTCTAGAACTTGAAGTTGAAATCAACATTATTTTATGTTGAGATCACTTTATAGTTGTGAGTTACTCTATCAGGGACAAGTGGTCACTCTATTCCTCAAATTACTTGCATAGTTCCTCCCTAATTTCATCCCATTTGTGAGTAGAATTTGGTCTCAATGCTTGATATCACTGAGGTGATTTACCTTTGAAAGAAGAGGAAAGCAACCTAACTGTGACTTTATCTTTAGTGACATGGTGTACTGAGTAGATATTTACAATATATTGATTTTCCTCCATAGTGGAAGTAGCATTTTTGCCATTAAATTAAGATAAACTTTTGAGGGTTACAACTGGAATGTCTTCATATTTGGTAAGAATCAACAAAATACCTCTATTAAAAGATACAAATGATTAGTTCCTTTGCATAACCATGAAAAAAATATGGAATAAGATCCTCCTATGTGTGGAGAACCTTAAAAACAGGGGTGTAGACTAATATCTAGGGGATATTGCCTTTAACCATTCCTTATCTTGATGGGGATTAAGTTGTTCTTACACTTGTTCTAGAGAGTACTAAAATCTAAAAAAATAGAAATAAATACCCTTTGTAGATGATATCATTTGTCTTGACATGTAGATAGGGGGATGCTATTTATGAATCATAATTGCTTAGAGTCACCAGGTTCTCTTACTAAGTTTATGCAACACTTTTTAGATAAGGGTAGCACTAATTTCCCAGCTCTTTTTTTAAACTATCCCATCAAGTGTGCTAAAAATTATTGTCATTTGAAATATGCACCCATGTATGGTCTATAGCATGGGAGGTTTTGGGGTAGGGTACAAAGTGTGAAAAAATTATGTAGGGTGAAAAATTGTTAAACATTGGGTATGGAAGTGTTATCACTCACTTGCGCATGTGGGGCATTGGTTATCTCATCGTAATGATATGAACATCCCCAAGGTGTAGGACCCTTGTGATCCTTGGAATGAGCCTTAGGAGATGGAAAAATTCCTTCTATTTTAAGTGCACCTAGTTTAGGACTAGCACATAGACCTAAAGAGTAGAAAGGTAAATATACCACTAATTTAGACCTAAGATTTTGAGGGAAAAGGGAGGGAGAAGGTAAGAATTTACTTGAAAATAAAAGGTGATACGCCAAGAATAGAGAAAATGCTCTTGCTATAATGGAAACACTAAATATATTTAAGAATGAGATGTTATCACACAAAATACACTAAATATGCTCCAAATTCATAATTATTTCACATAGAGGTGCAGGAATGCAATGCAACATTGAGAAGGACAATGAATGATCTAAAGATAATGACACTGAATCATATGCACATAGAACATGACCTAGAAGTGAGTTCCAACACATAGGTGATGGGAATGGACAATGATGAGAGAGGTAGAATTTACCCATAGACAAATATCAACAAACATAAATAACACTTTGAGTGTAAGAAGAATAGATGGAGGTGAACTCAATTCTCATTAACATGTAAGGTCCAACTAATAAAAGTGCTCATGGAGGAAAATTTTTGGTAGTTTGAGGTTGCCTAAAAATGTCAACCATTTTTTACAATAAATAAAATGATTTATAATGGATCAAGACTTTTAAAATTAATTCACCCTTTGGGGTGGAAGATACAATATTTTAATTCTATTACAACACTGTGTCCATGCTTCTTAAATTCTACCTGGTGATTCAGATCTAGGAGTTGGTGGCAGGATTCTTCTAGATCTACATGCATGCATAATAATGGAATATCTTTGGTATATTCAAAGGGGTGGTGTGTGATCATATTTTGATGTTTGATATCCACTTTTGCATTTACTTATCCTAACAAGGCCTTGAATGTTGCTCAACTAATTTTCAACTACCTCTTTATAATTCACTACCACTTGTCAATAACTACATGAGTCTCCTTTGACCTGCTACATCATTGCTACACATGTGATGGAAATTATTACCTTACACATTTTGGGGACACCTATGCATTGAGGGTTGCATAGTTAGATTGCATAGTGAACTATGAGTTGGAAAGCATTGCAGATGTACAAGTCCTATATGGGGTATATGAATTTTAACCCTTTTTTTCCAAGTCCATTTTCGGTAGTCTTAACTAGTATTTTATTTATACTGAGGCCCATATAAATTTTTGAAGTAGCATGTGCACAACATAAATCACAATCTACAATTTATGAGAGTGCAAAAGTGGAATTTAATTGCTTCTTGTGCACCTCTCCCTATGTTATCTGAAGGCTAAGAGATTTACACCTTTGAACCTACATGCCATTTATCTTGTGTAATGTAGGATCCCTACATGGGGTGCATATTATAAACTCCTTATGAATTGAAGTTGACACTTAGTCAATTTTCAAATCTGCATTGTCTGCTTTGGGCATGGGCATGGATGGGAGGTGTTTACATATGTATTGCTTTAATTAAATTGACACTTGTGGGAATGTAAACCTTTTGTAAGATTTTTATGATTTAAACACAAGATAGGGGAAAATTAGAAAGTCAACAATTCCATTGTAAGTTATGAAGGATATTGATCAAATGGGAATGATGGTGTTCATGTTGTCATTGAAAGGAAAGACCGCTGTCATTGAAGAAATGGAGTAAGAGAAAAAAGACAAAGCTTAGGTGGAGTTTGGTAAAATTTGAAGGCTTGAGAAAATATAATAATAGAGATCTAAGAAAAAGTAAATATCATAGATCAAATATTTTATAAGATCATGCACTAGACTGAGGTAGTTAACATGCACCTGATCAAAGAAAAAACCAAACCAAAAGAGCTTAATACTAGGTGTTTCAAACAAAGGATACAACCAAAATGGAAAAAATCCTCAAGGATGTTATTAATCTAAAAGAAAAGAGTGAAGAAAAACACAATCAAATGGGAAAGTGATTCAAAATCATACAATGAAAGGCTATGTATGAATAAATGATAGTTTACATGGAATATGAAGGATATGCCTTAAAGTTTTAAGTGGTAAAAATAAAGGCAAAGAATAATAGTGACCTAAATTTGGCACTAAAAATTTTATATATGGAAATTTTGAATATAATAGTTTCAATTCAGGCTATACTTGTAAAGTGGGGAATATTTAAGGATGAGATTTGAAAGATGACCAAAATATTTAGATGCACTGCACATGGATAATAAGTTTTATGGGCATGGAAAACTAGATTAGTTTGGGGTGATGTTGGCATTCAATTTTGACCAAGTATAGAAGCACATGTATACACATAATATAGTTCACTTTATCATTTATTGATGCTTTCTCTTGTAGTGGATTATTGACACATTAATCTCCTTGAGTACATGCTTTAAAGGGTGCATCAAGAATGGGGTGGGAAAGTGTCATGGTGATTTATGAGAGATGTTATTATATTTTGAGTAAACCATTACTAATATTAGTTTGACCTCCTCTAAGTATCCATCCATATATCTCTCATATTTATCTCTTATCTAGATTTGGTAGCTTCCCTATATCTTATAGTATCAGCTTGGATGATATCATTTGTTTATGTGCCTTCATTCTTATTTACTGTATCATCCAACCCATTACATTTTTGATCCTATTTTTGATATTTTTATTAAATCAACCTGGCTGATACCATTCTATGTTAGCCACCATTTTTCAACTATATTAGTTGAGCCAATACCATTGGATTTGAGTCAAGGGTTGGTTTTGGGTATTAGAAAAAAATATATAGGGGTCATATTTCATCCTTAATTCATCATATACCATTTATCACCTCTAATTTCACTCACACATCTACCCTAAGTACCATTTTGGATAATTGGTGGCTTAAAACCTTATCTTGAGGAGTAATGTCTTATGGTTTCATTGAATTCAATATGAGGAATCATTGGGAGTTCCTAGTTGAAGATATCTTAGGTCTTTGTGTAACCATTTGAGGTCTTCAACCTATAATATTATCTTATAAAGACCCACTTGAGCCAATGGGGAGATTGAAGTGTTTATGGCTCTACCCAAAGATGAGTATTTCTATATTTATATTATCTCCTTTATTTAATTAATAGCTTATATATTGGTTGTTTCTTTATATATGAATGTATTTGTATCCTTATTTAGTCTTTCTCTATACCGTGTAAACTGGTTTAAACATATGATTGTTTAGACTTACCATAAATTAGTTTAAGTTTCATGAAACCCCATTTGGTTGATCATTGCACCTTATCCATTTATAATTATTCTAACCCATCCTTAATTTAGTTATTTGATTTATAACCATATTACATCTTTATTGAGGTCTAGTGAGAGCTACATTTTTGTGTCATATAGTTAGGGTTTGTAACTATTTCTTAGTGACATTCATGTTGTATGTAACCCTATACTATACCTATTAAATTAATTTAGCCCTTACCTAATCATCTAAGTATCACATGCTTTATTTGATTGACCTTATTCAATTTATAATCTACTGAGAGAAAGAGGATAGTTTCAGGTCATCCTAACCCATCCATACTATGCACACCTAATTTTTTATAGTACTTAAAGGGTGTAAGTGATGTGATTATTTGAATAAGAAGTACATAAATGAAAAGGGTCCACAAAATAAATCTACTAAGTGCTACTAACATTTTGACCAATCCCTATAGAGTGCCACCAAACTCAATGGTACATAAGGAAACATGTTAACACCAACTAACCCAAGTTCTTAGAAAGAAATCGAGGTCACTAATTTTGAGCCACCAAATTAAAAAAAAAAATCTAAATATGGAATCCAAACACAACTTCATCTTTCAAATAGTTTTTTTGAGTGTTTTTACAATATCATTTTTATTCATTTTCATAATTTGTATACCATTTTATAGGATTAATTCATAATTAAAAGGATAAATTATAATGGAAACAAAAGAGGGAGAGGGGTTATCTAGTAAATCTTGGATCTATTTATTATTTTTTAATATTATTTATTAAGTCATCAAGTACTTAAATTTTATGTTTACATTTTTACACTTGTATCCTAGATCTCGAATAATTTTATGTCTTCAAATAATTTTCTTAGGTATCATTTACTCTCTGTGGTGAAATGGGAAGGATCCATGTGGCTCCCTCCCATCCCATTTCATCCTAGGTGTAGTTTCATGATAAATACAACCATATAATAAGACAATGGCCTTTCATAAATGGGCAACATGTATCACCATCCCCTATGCCTAAATACCCTAAGATGTCATTACATATCTTGTTGATAAACTTCACTCACCCCAAGAAAACATGTATATAATACACATCCCACCTTATACATATTAAATGTTGTATTATGTGTTTTCCTTTTATTTTAATTTTTATTACTTTATTATTGATGACTTCTCATTTATTGTAATGTTTATGGATTATTTCACTCAAAATTAAGAATCATGATGTTGTAGATACTAAAATTTGGTATTTGATACTTGATAATGACAAGTTTGAAACACATTTACCATGCATGACTTGAATAATCAAACACCTTCCTAATCCACCATCCTTTCACACTTGCATGATATTTTATAAGTGAACCCTTCCATTTTTTATTACACACCTATAATAACCTCACTGTTTGTTTTAAAATTTCTAAATATCCTACATAAACATCTCCAAAGTCATAGTTTAGTTCTCCTATACATAAGTCAGTTCTACATACCTGGTTTGTACCACCAATCCATACCAATCAATCTGGTTAGAACTGACCCACTCCTAGCAATGACTATTCTCTTTAGTAAAACCCATTCTTAAGGTCAACCCATTAACCTAAAATGTTATTGGCTTGATAAATTATTTAATTGGATCCATATATAAACAAATCCAGTTCTCATTCAAAAAGGGACTTGACACTTATCTAATAAACATCTATACATTATTGCACACTTTTAAAATCTTCATTATTCTTCCCAATTTGTAAACCTATCACTATAATCAATGACAAGCCAAGTTTGAATCACTCAAAATCCAAGTCAATTCAATCATTGTCAAGTACTAAAGCCACACTATTATCTACAAGCATATAACTAAGGAGCACAATTTCACAATCACACTAGGTGGGAAAACTATGCATAGATTGATTTCCCTCCTTGGAGCATTGAATACATAGGAAACAATCAATCATCAAATGAGGGTGATTGGAGTTAACTCAAATAAATACACTTACCTTATTTTTGCATGTTTGTATGCCGTCACAATCACATCTAGGGTTTTTAGACAAAAAAGGTTTATTTATAAAGTTATGTGCATCATCAGGGTTTAAGATCACAAATTCAAAGAAAACATATAAAATTACAATTGACTATATAATAACTATTCCCCATGAATATACAAGTTGATACCGACCAATAGATCAGTATTGATTGAAGATATTGACTTTATCATATGAAACTAACCCATCATAGATAATGAATCAATTCTAGAACTGATCAAACCATAAAATTGCTTATCCCTAATTTTTAATTCTATAATATAGTCACAGTCAGACATTCAACCAAAAAATCTAAGTATCGTTATCTCTTTATTAATTTATATATTTACCATATGCACTTATCAAATTAGAAGAATCAACCTCTATATTTTACATTAGACATATGATTGAATGTTATATCTATTGATCTATGTTACATTTTAATGTTCTACCTTAATTAGATCATTTTCACTCATTAATAAAAATAAGGGTAAATGACATACGTGAACCCATACACAAATCAAACAATGTAAGAACCTAAGTTTATTCTTAGGGTTTCATCCTTCTAAGGTTTTATATTTCATCCTTAGGGTTTTATTTTCAAATTTGATTTTTGAGTTGTCCCTAATAATACACATTAATCATGACCATGCTGAATTAATATTATTGGTTAACATAAATAATGAAATTTCTCTTTCTATATTATTCTACATGTAATTTATCTTATTTGGATCTATTATGTAAGAAAATAGGTAATTAAGATCAATTTAAATTCACTAATAAGGACAAATTTCCATTGAAAAATCCTAAGCCTTACACCAATCCTATTGTTCCAACATAAAATTTAATATGACTATTATTACTATTAGATGTCAAAGGGATTACATGGCTACTTTGTTCTTCCTAATAAAAATTATATAATATATCCTATTCACCCCATTGATGGAATTATCATCATTATTGAGATTGATGATACAACCACTAAAGATCAACAAGATTCCTTGGAAGATGGAAAATTCATTGAATACCTTAACATGAATCCACATTAGATTGATGCAATGTTATATATAGCAAGAGAAAATAAGAGAAAGTTAGCTCAAGCTTATACATTAGGTATTTAGACCACCATTGCATGTAATATTCCTATACCTTCATTGATCTATGTGATATCCATCTAAATTTTTTGGGGAACACAATACCTTAAACCGATACCAATGCCTATTCTTATGTAAAAAATTATCACCCTTACCATGATGGCTACATACATTACATTACCAAAATTTTATAATGAATGTTCCCTTGATTAAGTTGTTAGATATTTGCATACCAAGGTAAATCAATATCTAGTCATCCATGGATTTTCATTCCTTTTTTCATAACCAATTATCCCCTAAGATAGTAACCCACCCTTTACCAACATAATTTATATCTTCCAAACTCCCATTATACAAAGGTAAAGGTGATCTTGAGAAACATCATAGAACATTCCATGCAACATGCTCAGACTATGCATACAAAAAAAAATATTGACTAATTTATTTCCAAGAAGTATTAAGGACTATGCATTAAGATGGTACTATGATCTCTCTCTTCAATCTGTAAGAGCATTTAACCCTTGGATGACCGATTCCTAGCTCACTTTTCCATCAACATCAATGAAAATTTATCCTATGAACACATTTTAAAGCTAAAACAATGATATAATGAACCAATTACTGATTATGTGCTTTGATATAAGACTATGATATCCAAAATTATCAATGTTATGGATAAAAACAAATTTCATGATATATTCAAATAAATTTTTCTAAAACCACTTCATGAATCAATTATATTAAAAAAACTTAGATCATTTGATGAGTTACGTCATACAATAAATAATAAAGAAGTTAAGTTAACCAATTTAAAAAAATTTAATTATACATCAAATCCTCTAAATTATAAGGTCAAACTAAGTGATAACAAGAATGAAACAACTATTATCTCCAATGCTGTGTCGCATCCTACAAACCAATTGTAATTCGAAACTCCACCAAAGAGGCAATTTTCACAATGACCATCACCTTTTAATGTGTTATTAAAGAAGTTTCTCAAGTGTAACCTTATCACACTCCTTACTCCATAAAATATTTATCCAATTATACCTAGACCAAATAACTATGATGCCAATGCATATTGTGAGTATCATCAGATTGCAGGGCATTCAAAGAATATATGTTTCAAGCTAAGATATAAGACATAAGATCTCATAGATGATAACATTATCAATTTGGGAACTCTCACATAGAAATATAGATTTTAGCATAATGGAAATAAAATTTTTGAGGTTTTTCATGATAATTTTACTAAATAGGAAATAATATAAACTAAGGACATTTTAGAGATACATTATGCATACAACATGCATCCTTTAGTGGAGACATAATCATCCACTATATACTATCATTATTACATTTAATGAAATTCAAACTTTGTGTTCCATGATCACATTTGATCACAATGATATAATTGATGACAATTTAAACATTCTTGCATTTTTCATATGAACCTATATCAATGAATAACTTGTACACAATGTTATGATTGACAATGGTTAAAGTGAGAAATTTTGCATGATGGCACTCCTTGAATCTTTGGCACACACATAAAGATTTATAATACAAATTTAAAGTAGATAAAGGATTTTATAAGAAAATACACAATGGATTAAGACACATAGCATCGCATCTTCAAGAGGGCTTAACCATATTAGCCACACCTTTTTTAGTTTTATATAATAATGGGGTCTTTGACATGTTTATAAGACACCCATGGATGTAAAGAATCTATGTAGTTTCCTATATAGTACATCAATTCTTAAATTACATATACTAAAATAGAGTGGTCATAGTTATAGGTGTATGATATAAGTATGCACTACAATCAAAGATATTTCCTCCACCCCCACCACTATTATGATTGGTTGATACACATATTTAGGATCATTATTTAGAGAGGGTTGATACATATTATGAATCATTATTTTGAGACGGTTGATACACATATTGAATATTATTATTAAGAGAGATTTAATACACATATTTAGGATCATTATTCATAAAGGATCAATACACATATTTAGGATGAACATACTAAGTTTATTGATACACCTTTACATGATATATATATATATATATATATATATATATATATATATATATATATATATATATATATATATATATATATATATATATATATATATATATATATACACAAAAATATATTTAGTATCAATCACATTAGAGAGTGACTCAGAGACCACAAAGGCTTACATCTCTTATAATACATACATAGTTAGCACCACAAGCAATTCAACATGTTCTAAAGTGAACACATGTAGTTAGACAACCTCCTAATTATTTTACCCTATTTTTGATTTAACAAATAAATGTTGTTTGATATGTATAAAACTTGATAGTTTTATTTAGATTGTAATATATGACATTCAAGCATAAATCTAAATGTAAAGTAAAATTGATTGAAATTAAAATTGACAAGTGGTATCTGCTAGAAATAGTAAGTAAAACCAAATATAAAATACTTAGATTTTATGATCTATAGATGAATGTAAATGATATATGATAGTGAAAAATAAAATAAAACTAGACTATGATATCTCAAGATTAGGAACATATATTTTGATTGTGTTTAGACAAGTTTATGTTCCCTGGACAACAATGCAAGCTTATCGTATCTATTGACTACATTTTTTTTTTGATTCGATTGTAATAAATTTATGAATGTCATTCCACCTATATTTTTTTCTAATGAGAGGGATGATATATTTATATTATATAAATTTTGTGCAGAAATTATTATTTTCCTTCTCTTTGCCTTGAAAACCCTAGGGGTACTTGTGAGAGCTAGAAAATTGTAAAAAGAGAGGGGAAATGTAATGGGATGAGCTGATATCAATCAAACCCTTTTATGATTGACCACTACCTAAGTGTATATATAATTTTATGAGATACACACATAGTTATTCCATCTACAATGATTGTGTAATTGTGCTCCTTGACTATATATGCAGCTAGAAATTTGGATTTGATACTTGACAATGTTAACTCTTGACTTGATATAAGGTACTTCAAAATTTATTTAGGACTAATACTAATTATTGATATTGAATTTGGGAAATATATGGAATATTTTATCAATGTATATTAGTATACAAAATAAATGAAAGATAGATATTAATTTCATTTGAAATGAGGTTTTAATTTGCTTATATAATGAAACCTTTTGAAAATTTCCATTAGGTTACCTTGAAAAATGATTGGGATGATCCATAAGACTATTTTAAATTTGTAAAATAGTTTTTAAATGGTGTGGGGATGAAGGCACACTAGGTGTAAATGTTTGTAACAATGGAATTTTCTTCCTAGCATAGACTTGTCCTAGAAAATCAAGGATAACTATCTTAAGGTTAGCGATAATCTCAGAGTGATATGATATGGTTTGAGCATTGACATGGAAATTATTGCATATTAGTAATGGAAAACAAAGGTTAAAATATGAATATAGATAAATGGCCTAGAGGAATGGTGAATAAGAGTCATATTGGTGCAATAGACTCTTTAAGGTATGTAATTTTCTCCTTAGACTGGTTTCTCTTTGATAGGCATGTAGCCTTTCTTAAGCTCTTATGATGCTATGAAAGATTGAAATTTAGAATCATAAAAACCTATGGTGATTTATATATTAATTAATATGTTATAATACCTATCTCATAATTCTTATATCCTCTTTTAACTTGGAATTAAAAAAAAGACTCAAAAAGTTATATTTTTAGGCCTATTTACATCTAATTCTTAATCTACAGACACTCAGTCACCCATAAATACACCTTTAAGATTATTTGAAACTATAAAAAATTTGGATAATATTTTTAAATCTCTATATATATTATATACAAGTTTTTATATGGTTTGGATAAATGGTTTGAAATAAAAGTGAGTTTCCATGCCTTAAACCTTAGTTTTTCTTGAAAACCTACATGTTTGCCCTACACAGTCAACCATAAATTTATTTTTAAGACTCTAAAAATAAAATAAAAAACCACTTTTATACTTTAATATAAATCAAAGGGCATATTTAAACCAATTTTTGAGGGGTTTTTATGGTTATTTCTCTTAAAACTCAACTTTTTGTCTCTTAAACCTTGATTTAGGATTTATAGTCCTACAAACAACCTAAGAGCTCAAATTCAGAAAAAAATTGCTCTTGATTCATTTAAAAAGGTTTATGACACCTGGATAAAAAACTATTACCTATATTACATTATCTTAAAATTGAATTATTAGAGGGAGAAATGAAGATAGTCTTCTTGCAAGGATTTTTGCCAAAATCTTGTAGATGTTAAGGAGGGTAATTGGTCTCCAAATTTTAACTGATGACATGTTACTATCCTTTGGAATAAGCTTGATCATCCCTCTATTAATGTCCAAGACAAGTGTGCTAGAAGAAATATCCTCATTGAAAATCTCTAAACAGTCTTTGGCAATCCATTCCTTATTAACTTTCAAAATTCCATGGGGAATCCATCTAACCCAGATGCTTTATCCTTTTTTAATGAATTAATAGTATTTATGACTTCATCGAGTGAGATGATAGCCTCTATAAAAGATCCCTAAGTCTATGAAAACTTATTAAGAATGAATGCCTCACATAAGGATCTATTTTATTTAATACATTCATTGGACCCATCAGAGTGGAAAAGGTTAGAACATAACTAAAAAAGGCTCCTTTTATACTAGAAATATACTGCATAGTCTACCCATTAAATTCAATTTATTTAATCTTGATTTTAGTATGCTTAATTTTCAAGAGTTTGAAGAAAAAATTGGACCCTCTATCTCTGAGCTTAAGCCAAGTTAAATTGGACCAGATCTACACCCCTCTAGCAATGTACAGCTATGTCTAGCATGTTTGGTGATTTTAAAGGTTAAGCTCTTCAAGAAGAGCCCCATTTGTCAGGTCAAGCTATAATAATCCTTCAATTAAGATGAGCTTCTCTTGAGTATCCCTTATAAGCTTTCTATATTTTATAGCTTTGATCTATCCATAGGTCCTTGTAAAGTTTTTGGTAATCTTCATAGGTCAACTTTGGAAATGGAGTTACAAATAGATTTACCAATATTCCAAGAGGCTTACAAACCCTCCAAACATACCCTATTTTTTAGATGAGAGACATTAAATTTATACAATCCTTTGAACTCTGATGAATCTTTCTTGTCCTCTCTGACTAGTGAGAATGCCATTTCAATAGAGTGGTGGTTAGACATAATAAAGTGTAACATAGTCACCACATTACCATTCATGACCGTATCAACCACCAATGACTCTATACTCAAATAAAATCTATCCATTGTGGAGTATTATCTTCTATTACTACTCTGATTATTACACTAAGTATACCAAATTCATCTACTAAGGCTCTTTCCCTTCAAGAGAGGATCTTCAATTTTATGAATTCTTTTAAATTTAGATCAGAAAAAGAGCTCATTACCTTTCCATGCAAGATGATCACCTCCAATTTTGTCCTCTTTATCCTCCACCATATTGAAATCTCCTCCAAATATCTAAAGGACATTTTTGAGATTTATGGATAACTAATTCCACAAGTCAGCTCTCTCCCTATAGTAATTCAGGGTATATATGTTACACAAGCCAAAGGTCTGGTTCTAAGATTTTATCAAAACCCAGACTGCTCTATTGCAGGGAGATACACCATGGTCAATAATGCAAGCTTTCCATACAGGGCTAATCAAGATAGAAGCCCACCTTTACCTCTATGATGATTAGTATAAAATTAAGGAGTATTAGCATAGATAAAGTTAAAGATCAAGGATAATTGAGTACTGATAGCCTTCACTTCTTACAAGAAGAGAAAATCAAGATTGTCTCTTGAGAGTCTGAACTACCTTACCACTAGTTTTCTATCCAGGGATTTCAGCCCTTTCACATTCCAATTGAAAATCCACATAAATAACTAGGGGGAGTGATTAGAGGTCAATTAGATTGACCATGGGGCTAAACTCCACCATTGTATAACATGGTAAAATAATTTGTAATTTTATTTTATTTTCCCTTCTTTTTAGATGGAGGTTCTTACACATTGTGATACATCTCTTTAGCAAAATTTTTTTCTCCTTGAGCATGGTGTGTTCAACCTAGATAGGGCTCAAGTATATTTTTAGTCTTTTACCCCCCTTTAGATATCCAATTGTCCACCCTATAGATTTATTTTTCACCAAATGATCTCCATCTAAAAGGTCCATCTCACTCATGGGAAGGATCCTCTTTCTCCAGAGAGATAGCCATCAGAATAACACAAATATAAGGCCCGTCTGACATGTTTCTAGGTAGGGTAGTGGGTGAAACATTTTGATGAATAGGGGCCTTAGCAAGTATAACCACATATTCCTTTGAGGATTGGTCATAAAAGGATTTTTGCTTTATAAAAGCATCATCCAGGCAATCAAGGAGGTAGTCAACCAAGTCTCGTGAGGGATTATCACCATCAAGCTATGGAGGAGTATGCACCTAAGAGCTGAGGGGGGGATCCAATCCATGTTCACATTAAGTTTCAAGGCCATGATTGTTAACAAAATAAATAGTGGAGGCACTGTCTTTCAATGGTATGCTTGTGAACAAAGGATTTTCATGTACCTACAAGTTATCCAACATAGTCTCATCTTTTGTGGTGTCCTTCTCATGTTATCTATTAGGGATATTGATTTTATTAACCAAAAATGGATAGTTTTTCCTAAGATGACCATAATTTTTACAAAGAAGTAGACATTCAATCCACCTAGACCTCTTAAAGCACAAGTGTGAGATTACCCTTTAATTTTAAAATTGAGTGCTTTCGAGAAAAAATCCAAGGGTTCTAAAGAAATTAAAACCCTAGCATTCATATGTGTAAGGGATCTTCTGGTATCCTCAATTTTTAAAACTTCATCAAGGGGTTTCAATGCCCATGGAAAAAAATTCCATAGCTGAATCAACACTCCCTTAATAACAACCCATCTGGGAGAAGTTTTGAAAACAAGGTCATTGTAATCCATTTTTGGGTTCCAAGGGATCACTTTGAATATAGATTAGATAACATTCTATAGGGCTTACTAATTTCCCTATGTTTCATATTATATTTTTTAAACAAAATCATGAAAATCCTTGTTTGCAATAACCTATAAAAACTAATATACAAACCCAGTCTTTTACCCCAAACAAAATTTAGCCAGTTATCAAAAAAATTCCTATAAGGGAGTACATTTTTGTTTTAGAAAACAAAGAAAATACCTACATTTTTAATCTTGTTTTCTTCTTGATGCAAGTTAGATTCGATAGAAAAATTTAGAGTGATGGTCAATTTTTTAGGAGGGATAAGGAGCTTATTGATTTGGTCTTCCCTATACTGCTACTCACCATAGTCCTCCCTACTCACCACAATTTTTTCACCTTCTGAATGCCTTACCACTTCCTCCTACCTAGGATTTTGTCGAATAGTCATTTTAGAAGTTTAGTCACTTTAACTTCCACCTGAGTCAAGATAAAACCACTACTCTTCTTACTACCACCCTTATCACCCTATGCAAAATCAGTTAATTCATAAACATCACCATGCTTTGTCTTCTCTACACACTCTAACCCATCAAATCTAAGGGTTTCCATAAAAATTTAATTAATACATTCCCCTTTACAACCCAAAATCTATGGGGTTAATGGCTAGGAAAAGACATGTATGGAAGCCATGCATTCTAGTGTAGACAATAGAGGCACCCCTAAAGACAACATGAACACAAAATAAACAAAACACACAACAAAATAAAAATAAGAAAACAAAAATTAAAGACCACCTCTAGCACATAAAAAATAGAAGCAATAGGAACCAAGGAGGCAAAGGTGACCAAGGCGATCTGCAAGGAGAAAGATTGAATTACCATTAATAGAGGATGACTGTCTTTATTAAAGAGAGATATATTTTGGATAATCAAAGCACCAACTAGGAAGGTATGTACTAGGCTAAATATTTGAACCAGGATGTTAGAATGATATTGCTTGATTTTGAGAAGGCCTATGATAGAATTGAGTGGCCTTTCATTGAGAGAATGTTGTGTACCTTTGGGTTTCAAGATAGATTCTATAGAATGGTAAATGTACTCTTTAATGATGCTTTAGCTATCATTAAAGTCAATGGTGAACTAAAAACCTCCCTCATACTTTAATGTTCCATAAGGCAAAGATGCCCATTTGCCCCATCATTCTTTGTGTTAGCAGTAGATGCATTGCATTACCTTCTTAGGTTTTTAGACATTGGGCCTTCAGTTAAAGGTATCTAACTCTTAAATAATGAATGTCTAATTGATGTCCTATTTGTTGATGATACATCATTATTTTTTACCTTGGATAAAAATAATTTAGATCAAGTAGTAAAGAGGATTGATATCTACTGCTCTACCTCTAGTTCTAAAGTTAAAATGCATAAATCACACATTTTGGGGTGGAATGATCAACCACCTGATTGGTTGGCAACATTTGGATGGAAATGGAAAGGACTAGATGAGATGGTTGGGTAACTAAGGATTCCATTTTCCATAATCCTATTCTTCAAGAATATGTGGGAATGGGTCTATGATAAAATAAATAATAAAATTGGCAAATGGTAGGGCTACATCCTATCTTTACCTGGTAGGATCCAAGTATGCCAGAAAGCTATTTCTTCATAAAATATATATTATGCCTCCTATTGGATATTTGGAAAAACACAAGTCAATATGATCCAAAAAATTATAAGAGACTCCCTATGATCAGATGGGAAATGGGGCAATAAAAGGCATGCGATCTCATGGCAATTCTACTCGAGACCCAATAAAATTAGTGGTCTAGGATTAAAGGACCTTTAGTTATAGGGAATAACTTTGGAAATTAAATGGATTGTTAGATCTTCAATTGAGAATGAGCCCTAAGAAATACTTGTTAGACATAATATCTTGAGAGGCTTTCTAAAAGGGAAACCAAACTGGAAAGGATTAAATATTGCTGATTTGCTCTTAGGGCCTTTCACAGTCAAAGTTGTTGGTTCTCCTATATTTGCATCTATTTGGTCTACCTAAGACTCAATCAAGCCTTTAATTTCTACAAAATAGATCTTCAATTGGTTTGGGACTTTGTGTCAAGGTTATAGATCTATATGGTGGAATTTGAGTATCAACAGGACTCCACTGGCCCTCACCAAGGGATGATCTACCTTTGACTGGTACACTAAAGGATTGATGAGCTTTAAGGATATCTACTCACATGGGGGTTGGGCTTCATGGTTAGAGCTCAAAGACAAATTTTATTTCTCAGATTGTCATAGAAGAATATTCACCTTGCTCCAAACAACTCTCAAAGGAAAAAATAATGTGGTGTTTATGGAAGATGAGGACGAGTTCTAGGATAGTGTGAAGTGGAAAAAAATGCCCACCTCTACTTAAGTATTCAACTTAGATGCTCTACAAGAAAATTTACTTTTCCAATGTCCCCTACCTTACCCTCAATTGTATTTAGTCTGTGCTTGATCCTTTGTATGCCTGGTCCTTTAGGTTTGTGATGATTTTGTCTTCTTGTCTTGAACCCAAGAAGTCTTTCTTTTATTGGTTACTAATGTTTAAAAAGTTAGTTGTAGGTGCTGTTTTAAATAACTATGGACTTGATAATCCTCTTTTCTTATTTTTCAGTGAATTTGAATCTATTGAGCATATTTTATATTCCTATCTATATGCTGTTAAGCTTTGGCAAAGATGTCTTAAGCCTTGGAATAATGTTTTTGGGTCTGAGCTTGGATGGCTAAACATTACTTTTGGCTATGCTTATCCTAAGCTTAAAGTTCATTTTTAAACACAAATTTTGGCTTATTTTTTCCTAATAAAATTATTTAGTTTTTATGGAAGTAAAATAATCTAGAGGTGTTTCAAGGTAAGGCTAGAGTGCTTATTGACTTCATAATTGAAGTCATCCTTCATTTTTTATCCTTGCATAGGAATAGCTCAAGAAGTTTGTAAGGACATGTTTACTCAAGATTAAATTGAACTACTTGCTAGATTTAGGAGGCTACCCTAGAATGAGCCCACATCTATATTGGGTTGTGTCTCACCTGATGAGTGCTGAGCTCAATATTTTTGAGTTTGAATGGGATTACATCAAAGATGCCTATTTTGACCAGGCAGATAATATATTAAAGGATTGGATCACCCCATTTGAGTCTGATAATAATAGCATTGGTAAATGGGTGGATACAAATGAGAGTGATCTATAATTTCTCTATAATAAGGATCATGGTAGTTATATTATTAGGGAGGCTACAGAAGCCTTCACTCTATTTGACCTAAGTATTTTTCTATAAATTGGGGATGAGAATGCATTAGTAGGTCCTTCTAAGGGTCATTTTCTAGATGTGTCTACTTAGGGAGTGTAAGAAGATGTTTGGAAATAGATTAATGATAACATAAACACCTTCTCTAGTAAGCTAGAGAAGCTGATCAAAGATAGAAACTCTATGGATGTTGAAGATGTCCTTAATTATGTGAAGTAAAATAATATGAAAGGACTTTTGGATAAAGTTGGCCACTATCCTATTAAGTTAAGCTTTGGACATATTTGGTTGGGAAATATTAGTGACAAAATCTCTTCAGAAGGACATGATTTGATTGGCTCAGATGGTGGCTATGATGGAGAAGGCACTACTTCTAGCAATATGCTGGACTTGTATCTATGATCTTGCCACCTATGGGGTGGCCTCTATTTATTTTCTTATGGTTGTTTTTGTTGGACTTTTATTACTATTGTTGTTATTTATTTGGCTACATATTTGGTGTTATCTTGGTTGATATTGTTAGTGTTCTTTCATTGGCTACCTATTTGGCACCATTTTTGTTTATATCACTCTTTTCCTTTTTATGGGTTGCTTGGTTAGAGCCATTTTTATATTGAACCATCGATTATTATGACTGTTGGTGGGGGATGCCCCATAAATGATTTTTTTGATAGATACTATGTATATTTTTGGCATCCTTGATGAATATATTAGTAATCATTAAATAAAATAAACTAAAATCAAATTATTCAGTTGAATAATCAAAATAATGATGCAAGACTATCTTTTCTTGGTTAAAAACTCTGTGTTTGGATTGTAGAACCCTATTTTATCCTCTAAAGCTCAAGAAATAACATGAAACACGAAATAATTACTAAATAAAATTTATACCATGTATTTATACTATAAAAGAGCCTAAATTCACAAAAAAATTATTACATAATATTTATTTAATATGCTTCTATAGTTTTTACACACACAGACCCCTATTTCTTACTCAAAATTACACCTTAAACAGCTTTCAAATTAGCATTTCTACTTGTTTTTATACATTATCAAGCTTATCCATATATGGTTTGACATATATATCTATTAATTAAATTAATAAACTTAGTTTATTATCACTACAAGTCCTCAACCACTCCTAAAATTCATTAACATGCCTTATTTAGTCTTTATCCTACATTGAATAAAGCTTCTCAAGGTAAGACACATAGTTTTTAATAATTAAAATCAAATTAAAATATCAAATGACATAAAAATAACATACTTATACCAAAAGGATAATAAGGAACATTATACTTTAAACTCACTCAAATGCCTCAAATAGGGCAAAACTAATTCAAAAATTTGAATTGTTGTTTTGGCAAGAAAATCTAAAAACACTAAAAAATGACATATAAATCACACTTGAAACCTAGATAGGGATAATTATTGAATATATAAGACCATGCAACCAAAAAATACCACTAATTAATGAAATTGAACTATATATAATGATGCACCTACATCAAACTGCCAAGGAACAAATAAATTGTTTATGAATTTCTTCTCATGAGCTATTCAACACTGCTACCATGTTTGATGATATTTGAAGGTGTCATCCATGTTTCATCCTAAAGTGGATGGTTATTAAAATTGAAAAAATACTGAAGGTACTCTTTTTATATGATCTTATTTACCACCTTCTTATCTAGAGTGGATTTAAGTTCATTTGGTTGTGCTTTGGTAGTTGCTTCTTCCAATGGATGATTTGATCATATTTGTCTTAAGATGATTTTTATAAGTTATCTATCATATAAAAGGATATATATTAGATACATTAAATATATTTTATATTTCTATGTCTATCAGAAGCTCCAATTCATAGGCATTAACTGAAAATTTTCTAAGGACTTTGTAAGGTCCTTTTTTCTTCATTTTCAAATTACTGTATTCCCATTTGGGAAATCTCTCTTTCCTAAGATGAGAAAGTAAAATATAACATAATTCAAAATTAAATTCTCTTATTTTCAAATAACATTTCTTTTTATAATTACTTGAACTCATCTCTAGCTTTTGTTTTACCCTGTTCATGGAGTTTTTGTATAACTGCTATAAAATCCTCTCCATCTACACTTTTTATTTCTTGTTATCCTAAATTTATCAGCTTAGATACTACCCTTGGATTAATTACATACACAATATAAAGTCTAATACATCTTGTAATTCTATTTAGAGAGTCATTATATGCAAATTCTACCTGAGCTACTACTTGATCCCACTATTTGGGGTGCTCACTTACCAAGCTTTTGAGGATGTTTTTAAGGCTTTTATTGACCAATTTAGTTTAATTATGAGTATTAGGATGGTAGGTTAAATTTAATCTTAAATTGGTCCCCAATTTACTCTAAAGAGTCCTCCAAAAGTGACTAATAAACTTGATGTCCCATCAGATATAATGCTTCTAGGAAGTCCATGCAATCTTACTACTTATTTGAAGAATAAATCAACAATATGAGTTTCATAACTTAATTTTGTGTAAGGAATAAAGTGATACATATTTTAAAACATACTAATTAACAAAAATATTGAATCATTACCTTTTTGAGTCTTTGAAAACCCAAGTACAAAATCCATGCTAAATGAATCCCATGGCCTACTATGAATTAGTAATGGATGGTATAGGTCCACATTTTGATTTGTACCTTTGGCATACTAAAATATTTTTCACCTTAAAAAAAAACATTTTAGCATAACCTTGCATTCTTGTCTAATGGTAATGTGCACTCAATTGAGCAATTGTTTTATCTTGCCCAAAATGTCCTACTAAGCTGCCACTATGTTTTTCCTTTAGTAGGTTCTCTGTCATTGATCCTTTTTGTATGCATAAAAATCTACCCTTGAATAATACCTCTTGAAACGTAGGGTCGATATATGAACTCCTATTATAATAAGTGGATTCTCACATGCCTCATAATCTTCCTTAAAATCAAGATCTTCCTTGTATATATCTTTTAATGAGCCAAATCCCAAGATGTTGACTTGAATTTCCTATAAAATTAGAATTATCCTACTCAAAACATCTAAAATTTTTTTAGATTTTCCATTTTTATGCTTTATAAAAAAAGAGAAACTTTTAAAAAACTCAACTCATTTCATGTGCCTTTGACTTAGCTTAGCTTGACTACTAATAAATTGTAAAAACATGGTTATATGTATACAATACAAAATCTTTAGGCATCAAGTAGTGTCTCTATTTATTAAAGGCTTGAAAAATAGCATATAAATCTTGGTCATATGCTAAATATGTATTCTTTTATTCATTAAGCTTCTCACTAAAATAAGCAACTGGTTTACCTTCTTGACTTAGAACAAATCCTATAGTAGTTCCACTAGCATCACACTCCACTTGGAAAAGTTTGCCAAAATCAGGTAAGGCTAGAATGGGCTGCTCTATAATCTTATTCTTAAGAATCTAATTTTTTTTATTAGCTACCTCAATCCATGTAAATGTTGCTTGTTCCCCTTGATTGTTTCCATAATTGGAGCACAAATACTACTAAAGTTTCTTATAAAATTTCTATAAAAATTAGCTAATCCATGAAAAATTATTACCTCAAAAGTATTCTTTATAGTAGGACATCCTATCATTGCTTTAAATTTCTCTTTATCCATATTCAATCTCTCTTAAGAGATAACAAACCCAAAATATTTTTTTTATATCTTCATAAAACTACACTTCTTGAGATTGATTAATAGATTTTTTTCTGTAACTTATTCAAAACCATTCTAAGATGTCTTAAATGTTCTTCGTTTGATTGACTACAAATCAAGATATCATCAAGGTAAACAATGACAAATTTACTTGTGAAATCCTTGAGCACCTCATTCATAAGTGTCATAAGGGTTCTTGGAGCATTATTTAGCCCAAATTGCATAAAAATCCATTCATAGAGCCCATCATTGGTCTCAAAAGTAGTCTTTCTTTCATTTCCCTCTCTAATTATAATATGATGATATCCACTTTTCAAATCTATCTTGGAAAAGAACCATGCACCACTTAGACAATCCATTAGATCATCAATTCTAGGTAAGGTTAATCTATACTTGATTGTGATCTTATTAATATCCCTTGAATTAATATACATTCTAAAAACTCCACCCTTTTTGGATGATAAGATTGTTGGAATGGCACAAGGACTCAAACTCTCCTTGATTAGTCCTTTATCCAACAATTCTTGCACTTGGTTCTTTACCTCCTCATTCTCCTTTGGTGTCATCTTGTATATTACCTTGTTTGGGAGATTGGATACTAAAATGAAGTCTATATGGTGATTGATTCTCCTCATTAGAGATAATTACTTAGGAAGGTCATCCATAATAATATCTATAAACTCATTCAACAAATTTTGAATTTTTATAGGAAAATTAGTCATTTTTGTTATGGTAACAACTATCCTAGGATTACCAATCAATGCATAGCTTATCTATTCCTTTATTATTTTCTTCAAGAAATATTTTCCACTTATTAAAAACACCTTAAGATTGTATTACCTCTCTGTATTCTCATCCTTCAAAGGTGTAAGTGTGTGTTTCCTTCCATCCTTCTCAAAGGTATAGGTATTGTTTCTCCCATCATGCATTGCCTTCCTATCAAATTTCCAAGCTCTACCCAAAAGAATATGGTAGACATCCATTGTAATTACATAACATAACACCTCATCCTTATATATTCCTATCTAAAATTACACCTTACATTGATCATTCATCAAGACTTGATGTCCTTTTTGTAGTCAGAACACCTTGTAAGGAGTAGGATGAGTGGATTTATTTAAGCCTAAATTATCAACCATATCAAATAACACTAAATTATTAGCATTTACAATATCTATAATAAATTTTATTCACTAACCCTTGGATTTTTGGGTGGTTTTAAACAAAGTCTTTCTTTGTGAAGGATCCTTAATCTCCTTATTGGTCTTAAACAAGACCCTCTTCACAAGAAAAGATTCTCCAACTTTAAGTGCATCTTCATGAGTATATGATCCCAAACTCTCCTCTTCATAATCTTGAGCTATGCTATCACTAAATTGGCTTATGGAAGGATTCTCAATGCACTTATAAGATCTATGCCCATACTTATTACACTTGAAACACTTACTTTCCAAGCCTCTTCCTCTACCTCTAGTAAATGATCTCATTCCTATGAAAGAATATCCACCTCTTATGACTTATTCTTATCTTTGTGAGCTGATGGTTTCTTCATGATGTGCTTGTAGCTGACTCCTTCCACCATGTTGTCCTTTTTCCCTAGTAGTTCTACCTCTGCCTCTTGAATGTTGAGTTTGTTTCCTTGACAATTTCTCCTTTTCTTTGAGAGAAAATTGGTATGCCTCCTCAACTAATCTTGGTGTCAAAATACTGATTTTATATTAAATGTTGAATATAAATCCATTCATATATTTAGCCATCTTTTCAACATCTTCTTCAATATGACCTTCTCTAATAGTTAGCCTATAAAAATATTTTATGTAGTCTTTAATTGTCATCTCTTTTTACCTTAGATTTTGAAGTCTCTTGAAGAGATTAGATTGGTAATCCTTTAAAATGAACTTTACTTTCATCTTGGCCACCATCCTATCCAAAATATTAATCTTGGGTTTATTTTTTCTCTTTCTTTCATCTTGTACTCCATCCCACCAGGGGGATACATGTCCTTTCAATCTAGCAATTGCAAACTTCATCTCCTTATCATAATATTCTATGCCTTCATAGTGAAAATACTTATCCATGGTGTTGATCTAGTCAACCAACTCTCTTAAATTTAGGCTACCTTCATGCATAGGTACTTCTTATAGACACTCATTTTTGGCCACTTTTATGTCTAAATTAGGTACCAAATTGATTTCTAGAAAATGATGTAATTTAAGCCTAAAAATCACTTGATTTCCTAAATTCATCTCCATAAGGGATATAACTACTCAAAAATATGTCAAGGTTTGATTATTTATGGTATTACCCTATATTCACTAATAGCCTAGCTTGGATTTAACGCTAGTCAAATTATGACCTAGAAAATTGATATTCTTGGCTTGTTGATCTATTAATACAAAAAATTAAAAAAATTCATAAATGATAAAAACCCTAAGCATAATATACTACTAGGAAGGATGGTTAGGATGATCCTCCTCCTCTATGAATGGATGCTTGGGGGTGCCACCTAGAGATCGATCAGATGTGCTGGATAAGTTCCCCAAGTTCTCTTTAGCCATTTCACCCACTTGAACACATGAAGAATAATATGATAGAGATACTACTAAAGATAGTAGTTGGGAGCCTATTCTATATGGTAAATACTTTCCAAGTTCAGGCTGGGGTCCTAATGATATAGATCCTCTACCTTTTAGCCTTGTTTTTGCTACTTAAAGTTATCTTTTATTTTGACATTATGACTTGTTCCTAGGATTTTCCTAGTTGTTTGTGGTGCTTCTATTTTTGGTCTTAGGCTTTGCCTAGTTTAGTTGTGTGGCATGCTCTCATACCACCTATATTATTTTGTGAATTATTTGTACATTTATGTTAAATTAATATATAGATATATTTCATCAAAAAAAAATCCAAGTTCAATTAGGGAATTACATTTTCTAAAAAATATATTTTTCAATAAAGATGAGTTAAAAGTCAAGGGAATTAATAATATATTTTATTAATTCCTGAAATTCAAAGAAAATGTGAGTCACAACCTCATAAATATATTATATGAGTTGTAATGGCAACAAATATATTCTATGAGTTGTTAAGCCTTAATAATTTATTTAGCCCAACCCAAGATCAACCTAAGCTTGACCAAGGTTACTTTAGACTCAACCAAAGTTAAATATAAACCTAACCACCCTAGGGTTAGATTTATTTTGAAGATCTATAAATACAAGTGCCCTCACTCTCTTTGAAGAAGATTTTTTGTGTAAGGTTATTCTATTGGAATGCCTTTAACAATCCTCCCAAGCAATGTTATAATGAGAAATTGATTCAAGAAGCTTCACACCAAGCCAATCCAAGCCAAACAAAGCCACATGTGGTCTTAGAGAAGTGCTACCAAGATGGAAAATGCATTGATCAAAGTCTCTATTGCCTATAAGTTGAGCAAGAACATCCTCTATGCTAATAAGTGAACACTAGTTTAAACAAGGGAGGTAACATAGTTTCATGTTTTTATCTCTTATTTATAGTTTTATTCATTGTGTTAAGCTCAAACTTGTACTTAGGCAAGAGTAGTTTAGTTTTCGTTTCATTATTTTATTTTAATTATCCTTTGATTCACTAATAAGGAACTAACGATATTTATGCTCTTCAAATTCTTAATTTTATATAATGGCATGCTCAGTGGGACCACACACCCCATATGGACCAACTAAATGATGTGAAACCTTCAAAATTATTAAAAAGATCACTCAAAACTTCAAGTTTTGAGTTTTATGCCTAAAATTCTCTTCATTTTATTTTTTTATTAACTACGACTTTACTCGACTAAGTAGTGACTTCACCTATTTTATCCTCTATTTTATGATCATTTGTTTTGTAAAAAAATGGTGGTTTCACATTAGTGACTTAATTAAAAATTATGACATTGCTCTGTGGTAAAATTGGACACATCAACTTATGTTTATTCATCTTCTATGTAATTAGTGACATTGATAAACAAAAATAATGACTTCGATCCTACACTTTGACAACTTCACTAGGTAATTTTACTTATTATTTCGATGACTTTTCCTTATTTTTAACCTTGATCAATGGATTTTCCTAGACTAATTAGTGAATTCATACCTAAATAATGGTTACTTCACTATAAATTTTTTTTCCCTATTCTATTCTATAAGAAATCAGTGACTTCATAGAAATTGATGACTTTGCTCTATTGAGAAATTAATGACTTTACTCTGTGTAAATAAAACCCAAGAGTTGAAAGTGAAAAGTTGTTTTTTGTTTGACTCTTTTGAATAAAACCAAGTGAACCCCCTAACATTTTTGTATGAAAATAAATGGAAAAAGTGAGGTTTAAAACACTTCAAATTTTCATACAAATTTATGTTTGGTGCTTAAAATTTTACCTAACACAACTTATCTTTTCACATTTCAAGTTTAGAAGAGAAAACAAAGCCATGGGGATAAAAATTCATTCACATCTTGTTTGGTTCTTTTAAAATGAATAACCATCTTAGATTAGATCTCTTAATATCTTTTTTGTTTGTTTGTTAACTAGTTTCAATTTCCTAGATTAGTTTGTTTTTGGTAAAATAAACTTTGTGTGTATGCTCTCCCCTCGTCCCTTTTAGGGAACTTGGGTGATCAAAATTACCTTATTTATTGAGCCTAGAATAAAATAAAAGTCATTTATGCTCTCCCTAAGCTCTGAGTGACTTGGGTGACCCATAAATGACCTCTAAAGTTCTTTAAATTTTCATTTGTTTATTTTTTGTGTTGGCTTGTGGGAAGGAGTTCATCACCTCCTCAAAAGTTATTTAGGGGTGCATTGATGTGGGATTTCATCTCCCAACATCATAAAAACCCTACTCCATGGTGGGATATATAAATTGGGCATGTGATACTGGGATTGAATAGTGGCCGAGTAGCTAGCTTGATAATCCTAATAAAAACCCAAATCAGTTCATGCTAAACATCAGACTTCACTAACCAGTAAATGGTTGAAGTCATTATCTAAAGGAATGGAATTTGAATAAAAATTTAGTGATTTTGAAACTAATTGACATGATTTTAATTTATTATATTCACACTTAAGACCATTTAGATCATTTCAAAACTTCTATATTTTAGTAAATCCCACTTCACTATAGAATATTTTGCCAAACATTGAGTTCAAATTTTTTTAAGTTCATGCCACATACCAATGCTTGAGAGATAGAAGGAGGCTTAAAAAGTATACCTACATGATTTATTTTATTTTTGGATTAACATTTAATTATTTTTGATGATATTCTCACTTGGAGATAAATAACTGCACCTGTACCTGTACCTATACATCCTCTAATTTTGTTTCCTGGCTTGTATCCCTCTTCAAGTTCAATCTTGAAGACCAACATAAGTTGATTGAAGATTCAAATTCTCTTTTTTTCTTAGCTTTGTTAACATTTCCATAGGGTTCTTATCCTTTCTAGCCACCTTGACTACAACAACCTTCTGCATCTCAAAAATCCAGCTAACCATCGTACCACCAATAGTGAACACATATCCTGTGGTGCTTCTCCTGTCATCCAAGTAACCTGCCATATCCAAATCTACATAACCATGTAGAGAAGTTCCTGACCCTACATAGCATGAATCCCTACTGTTGGTCCCTCTCAGATACCTGAGAATCCATTGAACTAATTTCTAATGCTCATTTCCTGGATTGGCCATTAACTTGCTGACAAATCTCACTGCTTGGGTAATATCAGGTCTATTACTCATGTACTCAACCTCATAATGTGATTTAGGACACTATTCTATGAAATGTCCAACCATAGGTGTACTAACCAATTCTGCATCTTGCATATTGAACCTCTCCACTACCTTATTCACATAATCCTCTGGAGACAAAATCAACCTGTGACTTTCCCTATCTCTAGAAATACTCATGCCAAGGATTTTCTTTGTTGCTTCCAAATCCTTCATGGCATACATGTGAGCTAATTTTACCTTTATCTCAACAATCTCCTGCATGGGTGACCCTTCAACAAGCATATACACTACATATAGTAACAGGATAATGTATCTAATTTTATCCAACCTGGTAAAATAAACACAATGGCCACATTGACATTGACTAAAGCCATGCTTTGTCATACACCTGTCAAACCTCAAACACCATTGTCCTGCAGCTTGCTCAAGACCATATAACCTGGCCTTCTATCTCACCTATCCATTCTCTCTTTTCTTAAACGTAGGAATCCATTTGTCTTTAAGTGCTTTCATCCCGACTGGCAACTCTACCAAATCTCCCATTTGGTTCTTTCCCAAGGAATCAATTTCCTCATTCATGCCATGCTCCCACTGTTTCCTAGATTCTACCTGCATTGCCTCTTCAAAACTTCCTGGTTCTTGACCATCAGTGAGCAACAAGTAGTGTAAAGAAAGGGAATAATGAATTTGAGGCTTACTTACCCTTTTAGTCCTCCACATGGGCATTTGAGAATCCTTGACAACTTGCTATCTGCCCAAAATTCATTTTTATAATGACCGATCTCGGTCACCTCTAGCTGACCTCGGTCTGCACCCAACTAATGTCGATTCCTCTTGATCACTGATGTTGGTTCCCTAACTGACATCGGTGTCTACCTACTTGACATCACTGACTTCAGTCTGCCCATGACCAATGTCGGTTCCTTCTTGTTTGACATCAATTCTCACCTAACCGACGTCGGTAACTGTGTTTTCGTGTGAGTGATGATTTTTACCTGTGAGCTCATTTTGGATCATAACCTTGTCCAATTCAACACAACCCTGCTCAGAATTATTCAGCCTCATGCACTGATCTCTATCCATCATCTTCTCCATGAAAACCAAGGCTTTCTAGTTCTTAAGTTTGTCAAAGACATTAGACTTCCTCTTAAGAACATGCATTCCCTTTTCACTCATGTGACCAAGCCTATAGAGCCACATCTTTGCATCTACATATGAAGTAGATAAAATAGAAGGAGAATCAATAATACAAGTAGATAGATAAAGAGTACTTACTTTCTTACCACATGCTAATTCAAGTGCGCCCTTGGAAACTTTCCAAGATTCCACTATGAGAGTTATTGTGCAACCCTCATCACCCAACTTTCCTGTAGAAATTAGACTCCTCTTCAGGACTGGGACATGCATGACATCCTTCAACACCCATGTGTTGCCCGTCTACAATTTCAGCCACACTTCCCCTTTGCCAACAATTTGACAAGGCTCACCAACCCCTAAATAAATCTTTCTAAAGTCTCCATGGACATAATCATGGAAAAATACTCTATTTGGGGTTACATGGAAAGAGGCAACAGAATCTAAAACCCAAGATTCTACTTTATCCAAGGAACATATAAGAGCATCCCGTGCAACAATACTTGCATCATTTGCTTCTTTATTTCCTTCATGCTGATCTTCTACCAACCAATAATCTTTCTTTACCTGCCCTTTCTTTCCACAATACAGTAATTGATAATTCTTGCCATTGAATTTCTACATTCTTAGCTTACTTTTTTATACCATTGCTTTACTCCCACTCAATTAGAAACCCCTGAGAGTGACCTGTAATCAACAAACACTAACCCACTCCGAACCAGGCTCTGATACCACTTGTCAGGATCTAGAGCAAACACAGCTCTGATACCACTTATTAGGATCCTACTCATTGAGAGTATAATTGATTACCTTTGTATAAGCAACTAAACATAGAATTTAACTAGAAGTAATATGTAACTAGAATTCAAAAATAGCACAGAATATGAGAGACAATAAAATCTTGTATGAACACTCTTCCAGAAGGAAATACAATGAAGAAATCACACTCTTCCCACACCTCTTGGGCATACAGTAATTCTCCCTCAAGAGTTCTCTCTCTCTCAATTACAAACAACAATCAACTCAAACACAGAGTTGTTGTTTCCACCAGTAAGTGACAATCAACTCAACCGTTGTTGCGTACTTCTAGTCTACCAAGTACTCAAAGTACTCCAAGTAGATCTCCCTGATCTTGCTCCTTGTGTTTCAGATCTCCTTGATCTTGCTACCCCATAGATCTCCTTTGACCTTGCACACACACACCTGTAGATTAACTGACCTTACTTACCATGTAGATCTCCCCTGATCTTGCTACTTATAGATCAACTGATCTTACACACCTGGAAGAACCCTTGTTCTTGTCCTTGATGAGTCCTTTTGATCTTTCACTTACAATATAGCCCCATGGGTCTCTTAAATAGATCCCATGCAAACAATAATTAGACTTCCCAATTACAATAATTAGAAATGTAGACTCAAGACTAAAATTAGTCTTTACATGCAAACTAACTGTCTGTCTAAAATTAGACCAGTACGCACATACGATTGACATCGATCTCTATCTATCTGGATATGACCGACATCGGCCAATCCATGATCGATGTCAGTAGCTTTCGGTCTACCTCTGACCGACGTCGGTTGGCCTAACAGACATTGGTTATTGTGACACTCAGCAACCTCCTCCATTTGCATCAGTGAAGCTTTTGGCTCCACAACCTAACATCTACCTACATGCTCTCTTTGATTTTTGGATTAACATTTAATTCTTTTTGAGTAATGGTATATCAATGGAAACTTTGGTAGAAGCTATGCACACCTTGTCTTATTTAGGGATAGGATGTTCACTTAGGTGCTTTTTATATTTTCCTTTATTAGAATTTATTTTTGGGTCTAAAATTATTTGTTTATCAAAATTAAAATGAGTCAAAATATTCATGTGTTACATACCACTTTGAACTAAGATGTGTTATGTTACTAATTCTATTCCAAACATTTTCCTTGGACTTTTCCAAAACCACTTTTTTGAAGGAGTGTTATTATGCTACCAATTTTATTCTAAAACACTTGCCTTATTTGAAACCAAGTTCCAAAATTGTTCATACCTTTTTTTTCTAAATACATGGTTATGCTACCCATTTTAGTCTAGCCTATTTTCCTTAAAATTTTTTGAGTCTTTCATATTAATTTTTAAATTCATTTTTTCAAAGTTTAGATTCTAAACTAATCAGGTCTACACTAAAACCTTATCTAATTAAGGCTTAGGTGGTCTACCTTTTACATTTAGATTATGCAACTTGGGTTGATTTATTATTTAGTTTAGATACCTTTGCCTAGACTTAGGTTTTTTTGTTACCATGTGACTTGTTTAGAGTTTATTATGCCAAGTTCAAAAAATGTCTTAGTTTTGTTTACTAAGGTCTTTTGTGAGCCAATTATCATGTTTTTTCTGAGTTGATTACCTTAAAAATAGATTATTTTGTAAGACAATAATTGAGTTTTTCCCAAGCCAATTACCAAGTTTTTTGATCTAATTACCTTAGATTTAGATTATTTTCATGTTTTGGTCTAGATCAACCTTATTTTCAAGTCTAGATTTGTGACTTTTGACCAAAGACCTATCATTTATTTTTTGCATTTTAGACCTACTTTATAAGTCCAGCTTTGTGAATTTTGACCAAATACCTAGCACCTTTCTATTTTATTGTTAGACCTCGATAAAAATTATTTTATCTTGCCTAAAAACTTTGCCATAGACCAGTTTTATTTTCATTTTACCTTTGCCTTAGACCTAGATTAGACATTTCACCTTTAGACCTCTTTTTATAGAAATAAAGGTTATTTGCCTCATAAATCAATTTTTTTCACATTTATACCTTTTTTTTAGAGTCCTAATCATAAATATGAACATGCCTTGATATACAAATAGTGGGACCATGTATAATCTAGATTATGATAAATTTGATACTATTAACCCCTTTGTTCAAGAACTATATGGTGATGACGTATCATATGAGATGGATCCATATTGATCTTATAATACTCTATATGTAGAATAAGTTTAGGACCCATTAACATAGTACTTGGTAAATGCACCTCTCCATCTAGGCCAAGATCAAGAATAAACATCATAATACCTTTCTCAAATGACGCCTATTATAAAAAAAACTAATAATAACATACTAAAAGTAACCACCTCAATAAGTTATAACCCATACTTTTTTGATTGTCACTTGATATAAAATAAAGATGACATTCTAGTCAAGGAAGCAGAAGTAGGAGCCAAATTCCTGAAAAACTTCCCACATGAAAGTTTGTCTAGCTTGATTGGAACACCTAGCAATGTGTCTCATAACCAATAGTTTAAAAAAGTGTCAACTAATTATAATCAAGCTTTAGAACTAATACCCAAATAGGGCCAAAATTCACTTGCAAAAGGGAAAGGTCTAATGGATGATCAATTAGAATAAGTCCAACAAACATATCAAAATTACCTTAACCTAGCTCAGAACTTCAATGTTATGACTATTTTAAACACATTACTTAGAGAGATAACTCCTTAAATAGGATCATAAACTAATTCATCAAGGCATGCAAACTAAAACATAGACCCATTTATCTAAAGCACATTGGTAGGAGACATTTACAATGTCCCAATTATGATAGAAGAAACTATAGCTCCTATTTAAGACCTCACATTAAATGTAGTGGATAACATGCAAGTGCATTATAATTTGAACCAAAGTGGGTCTAATATGCTACAAATAAACACAAAACATGTTCCTCTTGAAAATATCTCAAGTGGTTTGCAACAACAGGGGGTAGGAATGCCTAGTTCCTAAACATAACAAACAACATCCACTCCTAAACCAACATCTTTTTCAAACACACAATAGGGGGAAAATAGCCAAAAATAGACCAACATACTGCCTCAACAAGTGTTGAATACTACACCACCTCAATAGGTGGAAACTAATGTTCCACCATCACAAGCATAGATCGATAGACCAAAAACATCACAAACATTACCTAATAAACAAAGTGTTTCTATTGGTCAAAAAAGAGTGTCAGTTGGTCAACAACAAATACCAAACCTAGAACAAGTACCTAATAAACATTAGGTGTTTACCTAACAACAAGTTATTAATGTGTAATAGACATTGGTCAGGTAATAGTTTCCTTTTACCCAATGATTACTACATATATAATAAGTATCTAAATTATAACACATTTAATAACATGGATTTAGATAAGAATGGGTACCCTTTATACAACAGGGGTCGATGAGTAGATAGGAATTTCTTACCCAAACCCAATAATACTAGTACATTCTACCTAGCCAAATGACACTATTGTAATCATAGTTTGTAAACTAAATCCATGTAGCTAACCCTAAATAGAATGTTTACCAAAAAAAACATATTTCATACTAATAATATAATCCTAATACATGAACACAGATTCTTGGTCATTCAACCAATTAAATCAACATTCCATAGTATGCAATTCCATCATACCCCAGTCAAGGTAATCCACCTTTGACTGCATAACCCCAATTATAATAGGCCATACTACCCAACTTCCTATCTCAAGTGTTGAAATAAATGAAGGATGAAATTCAAGCCATTAAAATTGGGAAGAAAATAAAGAAGTCCAAATTAGAAGAGATATGCTCATATCCAATCAATATGGATTACCTTCAAATACATTTTATTCAAGGTTATGAGCTGCCCAAATTTGATAAATATAAGGGAAAAGGTGACCTAAAAGAGCATTTAAAATAATTATTTGTTGATTTTCAACTAGTGAACTATAGTGACATATATTTTCTTCTCTTATTTCCAAGAAGTTTAGCTATAAAATCCTTGTAATGGATTATTAAACTACCAAAGAATTTTGTACCAAAATTTGATGACCTTTAAGAGAAGTTTCTAAAATATTTCTCATACAATATCAAACATGATATTAAAGTGGTGGATTTGGGCCAATTAAAATAGAGAAATGAAAAAATATTTGTTGCTTACTTTCAATCGTGGAGGGCACTTGCTATCCAGTTTAGTCATAATTTACTAGACAAAAAATTAGATACAATATTTAGCTAGAGTTTGCATAGAGATATACCCTATAATCCCTAGCTAAAAAGTGCTCACACTTTTGAAGAAGTTATTGATAAAGGGATAAAAATTGAAAAGGCCCTTATCAACAAAGAGATTATCAAATTATCTTCTTCTAATTATAACTAGAGCCAAAACCAACATCAAGGCCAACAATAAAACCAAAGCCATCATTAGAACTAGAACCCTATTCAAATAACATATTTAATGCTATCTTAGGCCACTACCTTAGAAAGACTAGAATCTTATAATCACAAAAACAATGTTGTCAATAATGGGGTCATTAAATCATAACATGTTTAGATAGTGTAAACATTACCTATTCATTTATCTATGCCCATTCATCAACCACCACCTTCATTCGTTCAAACTAGACATCCATAAAACCTTCCCCAAAATTCCTTATAGTTATAAACACCTCCTCTAAGGAGAAGACCATCCATTGTTAGAGCATTTAGTGACCTTGGGGAGCCCATTGAGTTTGTATTCCACAAGTTGGTTCAAGAAAATATGATTAGTTGGCATGTGCCAAAGCCATTTCCTAAAGGATTTCCTTTTCCTAACTAGTAAAAAGAGCATTATTTTTGTGAGTACCATCAAGTCAAAGGACACTCTATATGTCATTGCATACAACTAAGGCATCTGATTGAGAACATGCTTGAGAATGGGGAAATACAATGGGATACTCAATACATTGGGATATCCATGCTTCTATGTATAATCATAGCTTGGGTATATATCAAAACCCATTTCCTCAACATAAAAACAAAAAATAATAATAACAACAATACCAACAATGATAAATAACACCACCACAATAACAACATTAATAACAATAATAGAAATGACAAAAAAGGATCAGAACTAAGGTCAAATTGACCCATCAAACCAAGGAGGCCATCATGTTGTTACATATACATAAAATAATGTTGTCAAACATATCACAAGTGGTCAAGTTACCACAGTTACCATTAAAACTTAGCCAAATGCCCAACAACCTAGACTAGTGCCAAATAATACCTATCAACCTCCTTATGCTAGTAATCCTTATTTGGACCATGTTATTAGCCAAGCTCAACATCACCCAAGGATTACCATTTTATGCCCTTTTACCTCTCTATATAATTATAGAATCCCAAAAACTAATTGAGATTATGAAATCACAACTCAACAAGCCAAGGTTACTATTAAAGGACCATAACTAAATTCCATGGATGAACCCATTCAAACCTCAATGCTAATTAAGAACAAGCCAATTTCCAATACCAAAGAGAATACCTATGAAATTTTTGAGTAGCTAAAAAAGACACTTGTGCAAATATCCATCATGGATTTGTTGTGCACATCTAACATTCATAAGCGTATCCTTAATAAGTACCTAAGCCAATCCCTTATACCTAGTGACATCATGAATGATAAATTTCAAGTTATGGTAGGACATTTTTCCCTTGGCCAATGAATTACCTTTGATCAAAGTGATATGTTATCCCTGAGACCATTTCAAAATAACCCTTTGTACATCAAGGTCAATATAACTAGACATATAGTTGAATGTGTCCTTGTAGATAATGGTTTAGGCCTAAACATTGTGTCTCTAATGTTGATGAAGCATATTGGATTAAAAATGGTTGATTTTTAGCCATATACCATTATAATCAAAGTGTATGATAATGAGGAACAAAAATCACAAGGAACCATTAGTTTACCAATGGTCGTCAGGCCTTTGAACCATGACACCCTTTGCCATGTTCTCAACTTGAAGTTATCATACAAATTTCTCTTGGGCCAACCATGTATTCATGAAATTAGGGCCATACCTTACCCATTGCATCAATGTATTAAATTTCCCCATTTAGGGATGGAAGTAACCATACTAGCTTTTTTTAGCCTTATCAGTATTACAAACATCTTGAGGTAGAGTACAAGAGCTAAAATTACCATTTTGGCCTAAATCCTATGCCTAAATATAATAGAGGAAAATATGATAAAGAAATATGCATTGAATCAAGACCTGAAGCTAATTACATTGACCCTAAAATCCTAGATTCAAATTCCTCTACACCTCCATTAGAGATTGTCGACCATTTTTACATATTTGGAAAAGTTAAAAGAGTATAAAACTCATGACTTCTTTCACATTGCCAAATTACCATAGAACCTAAAGGCTTATGGAAGACCAATGCAAATAATACTCACATGGAATGGCATGTTAAGGGAAAATATTATCCTACCAAATCCATTATTTTTAAATTAGCTTCTAGTTTAAAACATGACCTTTTGGTCAAAGATGATTATGGATTTATATCGATGATTTATCTGATTGTTACCAAAGTGCCAAGTATCATATCCCTAATCGGATTATGGGTAATCAAGATTATGAATGTAAAGGCCTATGACACATCAACAAGGAATAATTGAGCCAATTTACATGACCAAATATAAAGGAACACATGGTATTCAATTTAAATTTATTGGGGGTGACCTTGCATACCTTATTCAAGTTATTATGTTAATAACTAGCAAAGATGATGTTGGTACTGATGCAGGGTCTGATTATAGCATTTATGATGACCTTTCCAATAGTAATTTATTTAACCCTTATGCCATATGTAATGTTTATCCTATTTTTTCCCCTTCATCACTTACCCTTTACCAACCCCAATTTATAGACTAGGACCAATAAGAGTTGATAATGCCACTAGATGAGTTTGAGAATGATGAGGCCATTTGTAACTTTCTAGGTTTGAGGGATGATATTACTTTAGGATATCACAAATAGAGCTTATCTATCATATTAGATTCTGATGCCTATTTTGGAGAGTGGGTGAACTTCCTTGTATAAAATAAAAAAGTAATCAAACATTGAGGTCTAAAAGTGAAAAACTCTTTAAGGTGCTTTCCAACCAGGCAAAAAGTAAAGAAAAAGGCAAGTCTCTTGAAAACCTATTTCAGGCACCATTAGATGGGGATGTTCACCCTATCTACACAAAACATAGGATACGACTAGTCCCAGGTTTATGTATGGACCCAAAAATCATACTAGAGAATGAAAAACTTTTGATCATATCTTACAAGAGTTCTCAAAGGTGGAAGAACCAAGTTTACAGGTCCTATACCCTGACTAGTAGCAGTGCCTTCAATTTCACATCCATTATTAGAATCAATGGAATTAGGTCCCTTTATAGAGTTTTTACCACCACTAGGTCCCAACCACATCTCTCTAGAGGACATCTAAGAATGATACTAACCTAATTTTTCCATTAGTCCTTTCATATTGTTATTTTCAACATATTTCAAGATGTCCTCAACATCTACCGAGCCTCCTCTTTTGATTAGTTTTTCCAACTTACCATATAAAATGTTAATGTTCTCATCAATATTATCCCCCACTTCCTCATGTGTATCTTGATTATGCATCATAGGAGCCAATCCTTGAGAATAAGGCACTGTCTCTATAATATCATCACCCAGTTTAGGGAATATGTTTAGATTAAATAGTGCAAATGTATCCTTGACTTATCTAATTATGCAACTTCCCTTCTCATCATTATGTAAATTCTTTAACATATTTTCATTCATAGCCAACCAACTATCAATCCCATTTTGATCAAATTCAGATGGAGTAATCCATTCCTGTACTAGGTGTTCAGCCTAGTTAAAGTATGTGTCTTTTATATTTTCCCACTCATATTCTAAAATTTTAAATTTGGCTACCGTCTGGTGACTCAATACCCAATCAAGATGGCAGCTTAGTTTGGGGTATCCTCCAAAATCAAGTAGAAAGTTTGAGGTGACTTTGAGGAGTCCTGTCCTGAGAAATTTCTCAAGATGGTCCTGAGGCACTTTTGACAATAGGAATATTTGTAAAGACAAATATAGAGGATGACTTCAACTATGAAGTTAGTAAGAAATCTAGCCTTATTTTAGAAAACCTCAAGGTTACTTTACTTCCATAAAAACCATAAAATTTCATTAGAAAACACAAGCCAAAATTTATGAAAGAAAGGGTGCAATTTAATCTTAGGACATGTATAACCAAATGAAATGTTAATCTAGCCAATCTCACAATCAAAAACCACATTTCAACATTTAAGACAAAAATTCCATATCTTAGCAACATATATTCAGGAGATAAAAACATGCTCAACCATTTAAATTTCACTATAGAAAGAATAGAAAGGATTATTAATACCACAATTACTCAAGATAGAACTAATAACCAAATTCTTATACATTAATAACCAATGAAAATATGATTTCTTGGGTTCAAGACAAGGGGCCCAAATCACATCAAACCTAAAGAACCATGTAGGCAGTGGATCGAGCACATACTAGATATGATTAAGGGTGAGGTAGGGGACATTAGAAAATGAGATCTTCTTGTAATGAATTCAAGATGTAAACTCAAGAAAAGGGGGACCTTTCTTCCACTTCACATTGTCCTAGAACTCACCCTCTTCTTCCATAAAAACCACATTATTTTTCCCTTAAGTACCATTTGGAACAAGGTGAATATTCTTCATTGAGAATCAAGAATCTAAAATCTAGCTTTGATATCTAATTCCCACATGGGAATAGAGACCCTTAAAACTCCTCAACCCCTTAGTGTACAATCAAAGGTAGAGAAGCCCATGGTAAGGGTAAGCAGTATCCTATTGACATCTAAATTTAACCAAAGCGATCTATATCCCTAACACATGGTCTCAAACCAATTGAGGACATGTTTAGCAATGATGAAGGGCTTGGCAATATCCTAGGTTGATGAAATGGAAGCAAATCTATGAGATCCAACCACTTTGATCGTGAAGGGCCAAATGAGAAGATCAATAATATTTAAACCTTTCCATTTTGGATTTCCTTTAAGAAAACCTCTAAAAATATTATTCATAACTAGGAGTTTTTAGGGCTCATTTCTAATGCAAGCTCTGATTATCCATTTAACTGATAGTGTTATACCCTGCCGCTAAAGGTCCTTTAGCCCCAAGCCTCCAATAATTTTAGGTTTTGAGTAAAATTACATTGAAAATGCATGCCTTTTCTTACCCCCTTTCCCATTAGACCATAAAAAGTCTCTTATGATCTTATGAATCATGTTGATCTTAGATTTGCCAAAGATCTAGCAGGAGGCATAGTAGATACTATATGATGAGATAACTTTGTGATAGACTTGAATCCTTCTTGTTAAAGATAACATATGTCCTTACCATTTTACCATTTTATTCTTAATTTTATTGAAGATCCATTCCCACATACTTTTGAAGGAGGGTGCAAGGGTAAAGGGAATACCCAAAGCCTATTTTCCTTTATAAAATCTAAGTCTTTTATATTAAATTTGAAATTCATTTTTTCAAAGTTTAGATTCTAAACTAATCAGGTCAGGTCTATGCTGAAGCCTTATCTAATTAGGGCTTAGGTGGCCTACCTTTTGCATTTAGATTGTGCAACTTGGGTTGATTTATTATTTGGTTTAGATACCTTTGCCTAGACTTAGGGTTTTTTGTTACCATGTGACTTGTTTAGAGTTTATTGTGTTAAGTTTAATGTCCTAGTTTTGTTTGTTAAGAGTCTTTTATGATCTAATTATCAAGTTTTTTTTGAGTCAATTACCTTAGAAATAGATTATTTTGTAGTCCAATTGCCAATTTTTTTCCAAGATAATTATTGATTTTTTTAAGCCAATTACCTTAAATTTAGATTAGAAATTTAACCTTTAGACTCATTTTTATAGAACCAAAGGTTGTTTACCTCATAAATTGATTTTTTTTCACATTTAGACCTATTTTTCAAGAGTCTTAATCATAAATCTGAACATGCCTCATTATACATGTAGTGGGACCATGTATAATCTAGATTATGATAACTTTGTTACTATTGAACCCTTTATTAAAGAAATATATGGTGATGATGTAGCATATGAGATGGATCCATATCAATCTTATAATACTCCATATGTATAACAAGGGAAGGATCCATTAGTGTATTACTTGGTAAATACACCTCCCCATCTAGGTGAAGATCAAGAACAAACATCATAATAACTTTGTCAAATGACACTTATTATCAAACAATTCCAACAACAACATCCATACATGTAACCACCATAATAAGTTATGATCCATACTTGTTTAATTATCACTTGATAGAAAACAAAGATGAAATTCTAGTTAGGGCAGTAAAAGTAGGAGTCGAATTCCTAACAAACTTCCAATATGAAAGTTTGTCTAGTTTGATTAGAATACCTAATAATTTGCCTCATAACCAATAGTTTAAAAAAGTGTTAACTAGTTATAATCAAGATTTGATACTAATACCCAAATAAGTTCACTTGTAAAAGGGAAAGGTCTAATGGATGATCAATTAGAATAAGTCCAACAAACATATCAAACTTACCTTAATCCAGCTCAGAACTTTAATTCTATGACTATTTTGAACATGTTGTTTAGAGAGATAACTCCTTTAATAGGAGCATAAACTAATTCATTAGGCTATGCAAAATAGAATATATACCCATTTATCCAAAGCACATTGGTAGGAGACATACATAATATCTTAGTTACGATAGAAGAAACTATAGATCCTATAGAAAACCTCATATAAAATGAAGTGGAAAACATGAAAGTACATTCTAATTTGAACCAAAGTGGGTCTAATATGCCATAAAGCAACATAAAACATGTTCCTCTTACCAATATCTCAAGTGGTTTATAAAAATAGGGGGTAGGAATGCCTGATTCCCAAACATAACAAGCAACTACCACTCATCAACCAACATCTTTTTCATGCACACAATAGGGGAAAATAGCCAAAAATAGACCAACTTACTACCTCAACAAGTGTTGAACACTACACTACCTCAACAGGTGGAAACTAATGTTCCACCAACACAAACACAAATCAATATACCAAAAACATCACAAACATTACCTAATAAATAAAGTGTTTCTAATGGTCAATAAAGAGTGTAAGTTGGTCAACAAAAAATACCAAACCTCCAACAAGTGCCCAATAAACAATAGGTGTTTACCTAACAATAAGGTATTAATGTACAATAGATATTGGTTAGGCAATAATTTCCTTTTATGAAATGAGTACTTCATATATAATAAGGATCTAACTTACAACACCTTCAATAATAGGGATTTAGCCAAAAATGGTTACCCTTTATACAACAAGGGTCGATGAGTAGACAAGAACTTCCTACCCAAACCCAACAATACTAATACATTCCACCTAGCCAAATGCCACTACTGTAATCATAGTTTGTAAACTAAATCTATGTAGCCAACCCTAGCGATAATTTTTACCAATAAAAACATATTCCATACCAACAGTATAATCCTAATGTATGAACACATATTCTTGGTCATTCAACCAATCAAACCAACATTCCATAGTATGCAAGTCCATCATACCCCAATCAAGGTAATTCACCTATGAACATGTAATCCCAACTAGAATAGGCCATGCCATCCAAATTTTTAGCTCAAGAGTTAAAAGAAATGAAGGATGTGATTCAATCCATTCAAACTAGGAATCAAATAAAGAAGTTCAAATTAGAAGAGATATGATCATATCCAATCAATATGGATTAGCTTCAAATACCTTTCCTTTAAGGTTATGAGCCACCCAAATTTGATAAATATAAGGGAAAAGGTGACCTAAAAGAGAATTTAAAAGAATTATTTTTTGATTTTCAATTGGTGAGCTATAATGGCATATATCTTCTTCTCTTATTTCCAAGAAGTTTAGCTATAAAAGCCTTGGAATTGCTTCTTAAACCACCAAATAATTTTGCGCCAGAATTTGATGACCTTTAAGAGAAGTTTGTAAAATATTTTTCGTACAATATCAAACATGATATTGAAGTATTGGATTTGGGCCAATTAAAATAGAGAAATGATGAAAGCTTTATTGCTTACTTGCAATGGTGAAGGGCACTTGCTAGCCAGTTCAGTCATAATTTACTAGATAAACAATTTGATATGATATTTAGTTGGAGTTTATAGAGAAAAATACCCTATAATCCTGAGCTAAAAAATGCTCACACTTTCAAAGAAGTTATTGATAAAGGGATATAAATTGAAAAGGCCCTTGTCAACAAAGGGATTATCAAATTATCTTCTTCTAATTAGAACTATATCCAAAACCAACATCAAGGCCAACAATATAACCAAAGCCATCATCAAAACCATAACCCTATTCAAATACCATATTTAATGCTATCTTAGGCCAATACCTTAGAAAAAACAAAATCTTATAATCATAACAAAAATATTGTCAATAATGGGGTCATTGAATCATGACTTGTCCAAACAATGTAAACACTAACTGGTCATTTACCTCTACCCATTCAACAAAAAACACCTTGATTCATTCAGCCTAAACCTCCACAAAACCTTCCCCTAAATTCCTCACAATTATAAACACCTCCTCTAAGGAGAAGACCATCCATTGTCAGAGCATTCAATGACCTTGGAGAACCCATTGAGTTTATATTTCAAAAGTTGGTTCAAGAAAATAAGATTATCTAGCATGTGCCAAAGCCATTCCTTGAAGGAATTAATTTTCCTAATTAGTACAAAGATCATGATTTTTGTGAGTACCATCAAGTGAAAGGATACTCTATACATTATTACATACAACTAAGGCATCTAATTTAGAACATGCTTGAGAATGGAGATATACAATGGGATATCCATGCTTCTATGTATAATCATTACTTGGGTATCTATCAAAACCCATTTCCTCAACATAAAAACCAACAATAAAAACAATAACAACAAAAAAACAACAATGATAAATAACACGACCACAACAATAACAACATCAATAATAACAATAAAAATAACAAAAAAATGGTCAGAACTAAGGTCAAACTGACCCATCAAACCAAGGATCCCATAATGCTATTATATATACTTAAAAAAATGTTGTAGGACATGTCATAAGTGGTCATGTTTCCACCATTACCATTAAACCTCAGCCAAATGCATACTAACCTAGACTAGTGCCAAATAATACTTATCAACCTCCTTATGCTGATAATCCTTCTTTAGATTGTGTTAGTATCCAAACTAAACACCACCTAAGGATTACCATTACAAGCCCTTTTACCTATCCATATAATTACAGAAGCCCAATAATTGATCGAGATTATGAAATCAAAACTCAACGAGCCAAGGTTAATATCAAAGGACCATAACTAAATTCCATGGATGAACCCATTCAAACCTCCATGCCAATTAAGAACAAGCCAATTTCCAATACTAAAGAGAATACCTATGACATTTTGGAGTACCTACAGAAAATATTTTCACAACTATCAATCATGGATTTGTTGTGCACATCTAACATTCACAAGAGTATCCTTAATGAGTACCTTAGCCAATCCCTTGTACCTAGTGACATCATGGTTGATAAAATTTCAAGTTATGGTAGGAAATTTATCCCTTGGCCAATGAATTACCTTTGATCAAAGTGATATGTGATCCTTAGGTCCATTACAAAATAACCCTTTATACATCAAGGTCAATATAACTAGATATATAATTAAATGTGTCCTTGTAGATAATGGTTTAGGCCTAAACATTATGTATTTAATCTTGGTAAAGAATCTTAGATACACAACGGTTTATCTTTCACCATATACCACTATCATCAAAGTGCATAATAATGAGTAACAAGAATCACAAGGAACCATGAGTTTGTCAGTGGTCATTAGGCTTTTGAACCATGACACCCTTTTCCATGTTCTTAACTTGAATTTATCATACAAATTGATCTTGGGCCGACCATGGATTCATGAAATTAGGGACATACCTTACACACTACATCAATGTATTAAATTTTCCCATTCAAGGATGGAAGTAACCATACCACCTAATTTTTAGCCTTATTATTATTACAAAAATATTGAGGTAGAGTACAAGAGCTATAATTATCATTTTGGCTTGAATCTTATGCCTAAAACTAATAGAGGAAAAGCTGATAAAGCAAAAGCCATTAAATCAAGACCTGAATCCAATTACATTAAACCTAAAAGATTAGTTTCAAATTCCTTTGCATCTCCACTAGAGATTTCCATTTTTACATATTTGACAAAGGTATAGGAGAGTTCAATACTCATGACTTCTTTCACAGAGCCAAATTTCCATAGAACCTAAAGGCCTATGGGAGACCAAAGCCAATAATACTCACATGGAATGACATGCCAATGGAAAATCTCATCCTACTGAATTGATTATTTTAAAATCATCTTCTAGCCTAGAATAGGACCTTTTGACTGAAGATGATTATGGATTTATACCACTGATTTATCTGATTATTACCAAAGTTCCAAGTATCCTATCCCTAACTAGATTATGGGTAATCAAGCTTATGAAGGTAAAGGCTTGGGGCACATCAACAAGGAACAATCGAGCCAATTTTCATGACCAAATATAAAGGAACATATGGTATTGGATTTAAATTGCCTGGGGATGATCCTGCATACCTTATTCGAGTTCCTATGCCATCATCTAGCAAAGATGATGTTAGTAGTGATGTAGGGTCTGATTATAGTATTTATGATGACCTTTCCAACACTAATTTGTTTAACCCTTATGATGTATGCGTTGGAAAGGTCATCATAAGTACTATTGGTAGAGGAGGGAACCATTTTCTCATGGAATGAAGATTACTAGAAAGCATTTGACCATATCAAAGAATACTTGGACAATCCACCTATGTTACTACTGTTGATGCCGAATAAGCCATTGTTACTTTACCTATCAATGATTGAAAATACCCCATGGGAAATTTTCACACAACATGATGAATAGGGAAAAGAGCATGCTATATACTACCTAAGACAAACATTGGTTGTGTATGAGTAAATTTATATGTTGATAAAAAAATCCTATTTATCTATAGATTTTGTAGCCTAAAAGTTGCATCACTACATATTGAATAATAAGACTATTGTAATTATGAAAGTAGATCCACTCAAGTATCTAATATCTAAAACAATGTTATAGAGCTACATGGAAAAGTGGATCTTGATCTCAAATGAATTTTATATTGATCATCCTAATAAAAAATACATTAAGGGATAGGTACTTGCAGATCAACTTGTATAAATTCCTCTTCCTGATATTCAACCTTTTATATTTAGGTTTCTAGATGAAGCCATCATGACCATAGAAGAAGCACCTCCTGAAGAAGAATAATAGACCATGTAATTTGATGGTTGATTCATAGCATATGGATCAAGCACCAACTTATTATTTATCATGTTGCAAGGGGATCTTATTCCTAAGTCCTTTCATATTGGTTTTCCATGTACTAATGATATGGACGAATATAAAGCACTCATTATAGGGATTTTTAAAGTAGTACAATGGAATATATAAGATTTTATGGTTCATAGTGATTCAAAACTTATGGTTAATGAAGTTACAGACCAATACTAGACAAGGGATGAGAAGTTGATATCTTACAAAGGTATGGTTGACATTGTTAAGAAATAAATTACCAATATTAAATTTGAATAGATACATAGGGATAATAATATAAAAATTGATGTGATGGACACAATTAGATCCATGATTTAGATTATGAACAAAGTTAGAGACTATCAATTTATTGTAGAGCATATCCTAACACAAACATCAAAGAAATAACTATTAAGATGGTTTACAATATTATTAGTCCCACATCTACTTGGTATTTCAACATATATGCCTACCTCCACAACAAAATTATTAACTCAAACCTTTCAATTAAAATAAAAAAATCCTTCATCCATAAATCCTACCATTATACCCTACTTAGATGTACCCTATATTATATAAGTTATGATGGAACCTTGCTTCATTGTTTATCTTTGATAGAATCTAGATTAGTGCTGAGGGAAGTTCATGAAGGAGTGTGTGTGGTCCAAACTGATAGGGAAACCCTTACAAATAAATTAATAAGTACTATTTATTATTGGCCAACTATAGAAATTGATGCAACCTTCTATGTGAAAAAGTGTGTAAAGTGTCAAAATCATGCTAAATTGATTCATGCTCTGAAAAACATGCTTAAATCACTAATAACATCATGGTCATTATCAATGTGGGGACTCAACCTCATAGGTAATATTAATCCTACATCCTTAGATGGCCATAAACATGTCTTTAACACTACTGAATATTTTACTAAATGGGTGGAAGCCATTCCCCTCACTTACATAACTGGCAAGCAAATTTCCAAGTTCATATTTAGCCATCTCATTTGCCACTATGGTATCCCATCCAACATTATATCTAATAATGGAAATTTATTTAAAAAAATATATGTGAAAATGATTTTTGCCTAATATAATATCAAATGACATTTTTACACCATCTATTACTTTTAAGGCAATAACCAAGCTAAGGCATCTAACAAAAATATTGTCAATATTCTGAATAAAATTGTTGATGATGCTAGTTATAATTAGAACTTGCATCTATTTAATGCTCTCTAGGCCTACCATATCACTTTCTATACTCCAAAAATAACTACCTCATATTCCCTTATTTATGACATTGAGGCCATTCTTCCAATCATTTTCAAGTTGACTTTTCTCCAGATTTTACTATAGTACATCATTGATGATGAGGACTACAAATTAGCTTGTTTGTAAGAGCTAGACTTATTATATGGAAAATTCATGGCCACCTTATACAACCTTTAAGCTTTCCATAATAGATTATGTGTCCAATACAATTGATGCATCAAACATAGATAATTTAAGATTGGTGATTTGGTACCCAAAAAAAATCATAAAAACATCAATGTCAAGACTAAGAAGAAAGGAAAGTTTCAATATAACTAGTTGGGGCCTTATGTGGTTAAAGCTAACTATGGTCTTGGAGCATACATACTCATCATGATAAAAGGAGATGAAATTGATAAACTAATGAACATAATGCACCTCACACATTTTTATGATTTAGGGACTTGAAATATTATATACAAGGATCATTTAAGTTATGCCATGTTATATTAATTATTTATATTATACCTATATACCTTTTCCACAATGCCTTAGCCTATTGACCACTAGTACTTTTCACCTAAACCTTATCACTTTTGGCCTTGGTTCTAATTAATTTGTACTTTAAGAACTTTTAGTGGTTGATATCAGATGCAATTTTAACAGGTGATTTAGGTTCAAACTTTTGAAGGAATTTATTTAGTGGTAGTATATGAAATTAGTATGATAGTGGTCCTATAAATTACATCCTTCATTTATTGTTACATTTTATTTCATACCTATGCAAATGATTATAAACACCTTTAGGAAAATTTGTGTCTCAACCTCATGCTACTAATTACAACCATGTTTGGGAAAAATAGTATCACTAAACCTTGCTGTTGTTTCCTATAGCCTAAGAATAACCCCTTTACCATGCATTGACACATCACTTTGACATCACTATTCCATCTTTTCCAATTGCCTATTCGTGAAATTATTATTACTTAATTAGATGCCTCATTTTAAGGGGAAATATAGTGGCCTAAGTTCCATTTGAACTATGTAAGCAATGCTCCATGTTTTCTGAGGTCAACTCAACCACCCTTGTTTAATGCGCTCATCATTTTGTGAGTAATTTAAGTTTGAATATTCTTTCTATTTTATGAGAAATTTAAGTTTGAATACTCTCACCATTTTGTGAGCACCCTAATTTGTGATTTTGCCATTTTGTGAGTGGTATCTTATAATTCTCCATTGATTTGAGATGCCTAGAAAGTTTCAAAATCACCATCACTTTTCAAATCCCCTAAACATTTGAAAAGACCTAATAAAATCCTAAAATTCACAAAATAATGAAAATTGGCTTAGAATTTCCATGAGAGATATAAATCCTTCAAAATTTTCTAGGATGGAGACTCTCACCTATCTAGCTTAATTTATAGACCACTTTACCTTTTTACTTCCATTTCTAGGAGAACTATATTATCTTGAGTGTTGAGGTATGTTCCTATTATTGGTGTTGTGGTATTGATGTCAAGGTCAAAGTTGAGGCCATGCATGGTGAAGTGATATGTGATAAAGAAGTCTTATGGAAAGAATTTTTTTGAAGGCAACCTATTGTATCTCTATTGATATAGAATTTAAAGATAACTTGGTAATTATTCTGAGGTTGATGATATGTCAAGGTTAAAATCAAGATACAAAGTAAGCATACTTTTGAGCACTAGTCTTAAGGAACATTATCATATCATGAGCATGTGTGTGAAGTTGGTGGTCTAGTAATATGGGTAAACATAGGCATGAGTTTATGTTTAAGGATGCCCAAGCATGCATATGAAGTGTTGAAATAGTTATAAAAGTTTTAATGTAAACCTTTAGGGCTATGGTCTTAAGCCTAAGCATGCAACCAAACTAGTCCTAGACTTTACCTAAAATAATGAGGATTCTTGAGGTGTTATGAAGGATGTAAATAATTTGTAGATCATGTAAAAATATATTTTACACTATGTAAACATGTGTATAAGGTATATAATATTTCATAAGAGGATTCAAGGCTAATTCATGGCTTATTCATTTGTATGAAGAGACCTAGTGGAAAGCATAAGCTTGGTAGCATGTTGAGGTGAGAAGTCTGATGATTGTGAGAAGAAATTGGTAGTGTGTGAGCATGGTATGAGGTTTTATGACATGATAATTAGGTTTTGATAAGAGTAATATAGGTTTTAAGGTGTGTTCAAGGTCTAAGTGTGACTGGTAGTTCAAGGCCTAATGTGTAAAAAGACCTAGTGTGGCATAATGAGGGGTAAAGTTAAGTTTCCAATGTTCCAAATATTATAAGATAATTTTCATAGTTATTAAAGGATGTATCAGGTGTTTTGAATAAGTATTAGGTGAAATTCTTAATTTAAACACATGAAAAGTGAATCTTTAGGTCTCTTGAGTGATAGAATGGAGTATTACAGACCCAATAAATTTTTTCTTGTACTCGTTGGCATGTGAAACATTTTAATGAGATAATAATAAGTTCATGGAAGTTGGGGAATGTTAATATCACAAGTTTCATATCATTTGTTTTGTATTTGAGTGGAAATCCTTTATGAATGATTGCTAAGAATGGAAGGTAGTCTAAACCCTCCTAAAACCCTCATAATGACCCGATATGGAAGATATTGATAGAAATGGATTAGAATGATTTTGATGACCTATTTTGATGATTGGAAAATGTATAGGAATCTCTCAATTATCTCTAAGTGGCATTGGTCTATAAGAAGAGTGAGTGGAAGCTACATGAAACCCCTTATTTCTTAGATTTTTAATGTAGCAGGTAGGGTTGACCAAGTCAAAGCATGAAAAGGATTGAAGGATGATGTGTGATATTTTTAATTTGTGTTAATATAAGTTTATTATTAGGTTAAAATCATCAAATATGCTAAACCAGTCATGGAAGTTGGCCTATTGCTAGAAAGGCCTAGTGAGGAAGATAATGAGAAAACTAGGTAGAAGTGAGAATGAGATTAGGGATGGGTTGTCAATGATTAGGGATGGATAAAAATGAATTGGGTTATTATTAAAAACATATAAAAAATATACCTAATGGATGAAATTTTTTAGGAAGATTTTTTATGGGAAAAAGTTGATCTCAAAATGACTTGTCTATCACAGTGAGTTTTATATATAGTGAAGACATGAGATTGGTTTATAAGACAAATATTACTATTTAAAATTGTAATATATATTTTTAAATATGTTATAAGTATGAATAAGGATAATATAAAACTATTTGAAGTTCATGATAGTGATTATATAGGTATTCTAAGTCATTGTTTCTATGACTATGTATTGAAACATTTAGGCAATTTTTTGTGTTTTAGTAATAAGGATGCTCCTGAGTCATTATGCCTAGAATTGAAGATTAAAATAAACATAAAGTTATTATATAAGTAGCATATTTTAATTTTAATGTATTTTTATTCATGATAAAATCTTATGAAGGAGTTAAAAGTCAAAGGTTCTTAACTGGGTTTTGAAAGCCTATTTGTAGTTCTGAGTGAGCATATGAAAGTGGTCAGTTTGAGGTCTCTTGACTTATATGGTGAAGTATAATGGAAATGGTGATGAAAATTATTTATGAAGGTTATATAAATTCTATTTTTTTATATTTTTATATGGAAAATTTGAGTATATGCCTTAGATATTCAAAGCATACTTTTTGGTAGTGAGAAGGGCTAATTGTGAGTAGGACTAATGGTGTGGTTCAAGGAGTGAAATGAGATAAATGGTGTTGGGGAACTAATGTGAGATTATAAAGGGTATAATTTAAGTGTTTAATCCATTTTTAGAGGATAAATATGTTTCAAGGTGATCATGGTGAAACATGTGCTTTGAGAAGGCCTAATTGCATTAGGTCTCTATTTAGCCTAATAATGGTTTTGGTAATTATGGGTGGTGATAGACCTATGTAATGGTTGTTTCACTTATGAAAAATGTTTATTTATATCTTAAAATTTTAATCCAATTATGGCAAGGTTTTTGGCTGACCAAGGTGTGTGAAAGTAAGAGTCAAGTATAATAAGAAGGTCTAATAGGCCTAATTTGGCTAGTTAACATATTGAGGGAATGAATGAATGAAATAGAAGTTTAAAAAATAGGTAGAGAGATTGGAGATAATAAGATAGGTGTGTTGAATATTCAATTAATTTATAATATTGATTTTATAGATGATTAGAAAGGTCATTTGACCTAATTCTACCAAGAAGAGGGCTAGTTGAGTGAAGAGACCTAATAGGTTATTTGAAGGAGATAGAAGAGTGTGAAGAACAAAGGAAGGGGGTCATCATTAGTTGAGTGAGAAAAAGGTGTCCAAATGTGATCATAGGTTACAAGTGGATAAGTTAGTGTTGATTCACCTAGGGAGTTGGTGCTTCCTTTCAAGTTGGTGTTGATTCACCTAGGGGGTTGGTGCCTCCTTACAAGTTGGTGCTTGAATAATGAGGGGTTGGTGCTCCTTATGGGGTTGGTTCCTCACTAAATATTGATTAATTACTTATAGGAATATAGTAAAATATGTGTTTTAATGGGTTTTATCCCCCATGAGGGTTTCTCACATATCTCTTATGTTCTTATGTTGTATGATTTTGTAGTGTTTATGCATTGGTTAATATATGTATGTGAATGAATGCTTCATGGATGATAAGTTAAATTAAATGATTGTTTTAAGGGCATTGATTCACTCCCCTCATTATTTTTACTTCCAAAACTTAGGTACACATAGAATATGTATAAAACACTTGGATACATGGGGTATCTAAGGTTAGCTAAACCACCATCACTTTTCTTGACCACTTATTCATCACTTTGTTGCCTTTTGGCACTTTATTTCATCTAATTTTCCCTAAGGATTATGGGTCTTATAGCTATTTCACAAGTAATAACTTGTATTTTAATTCCCTATCCTCATTTATCTTAGTCGTACACTCTCACTATCTTGTGATCAACCTCAACCATTGATCTCACCATTTTGCGAACAACCTTAGTCAATGCTTTCACCATTTTACGAACAACCTTAACCAATGATCTCATTGTTTTGTGATCAACCCCAGTAAATTATCTCACCATTTTGAAAGAAACCTCAACCAACAATCTCACTATTTTATGAGAAACCTCATCCAATTTTATCACCATTTTGTGAGAAACCTTAGCCAATGCTCTCACCATTTTATAAGCTCATTCTCATTCCAAGCCATAGATGTAGTGAACACTATGAATTGTAATTCAATTCATTAGTGGATGATATTCTCTTGTATTTTAGTGTGTTTTTATCTTAAACTTTGCTCTCACAGCTTCACACATTTTTATGTTTGATGCTCTCATGATTGTAAATGTCACCCCCTCTTTACACTATGCACTCACTCTTTTGTGAGATCATTCCTATATTCATTTATAATCATCCTCTTTTCATTATCATCAATTTTATTCTATCCCATATCCTGGAAAAACTACATTTAGCCTAAAGTTCACACTGGACCTAGTGTCCATGGGACTATGTAGGCAATGTCCACTTGCCTAACACATCTAGAGTCAGCTCAGTTATCCCTTCCTATTTATTCTATTCCCCATATTTGTTTTTATGTTATTTTACACTATAGCTTAGGGGTAACATTTGTAATCTTGTCTATGTAATTGTTCCTTATAGCCTAGGGACAAATTCTTTCCATCGTACCTCTTTACTATTATTCCATATAGCCTAGGGGTAACCTTATTCCATTTTTTATTGTGTTGTTTTACCTATGTCATTGCTACCAATATCATAGGAACAACTTTATACCCAAGCATAACACCTCTATTACACATGCATAAACAAATCACTATTTTCTTGTATTCTATTTATTTCTAACATTGTTACTAACTTGTTTGTATATTTCCATTTGTTTTAGCTTAGTTTGTTTTTATGTGTCATAGAATAATTTATTTATTAAATTCTTCTTTGCCTTATTTTTGTTTGTTTATTCATTTTTCTTGACTTAGGTTATCTATTGGTCTAGCTTTAACTTATTTGTTTATTACTTGTGCTTTAGCTTATATAATTATTTTGTTTTCTTTTAGATGGTTGATTAACTAAATTTATTTACTTGGTTTATTTGTTTCATTTTTATTTATTTAATTGGCTTATTTGTTTATTTGTTTAGTTGGCTTTGTTTGTTTGTTTGTTTTATTTGTTTATTAGCTTATTTGTTTCATTTGTTTGTTTTGTTTTATTTGTTTGTTTAGTTTATTTGATTGTTTGTTTAGTTATTGTTGGTTTGTTTTTTTTAGTTGATTTTTTTTTTCTTTGATTTTTTTTTTCTTAGGTACCATAGGTATATTACATTTTATTTACACTTGATTCTTGATTATCCATATCTTTTACTTAGGTTGTGAATGTTTGTATATAGTCCACTTAATTTATTTATTTTATATTTACACTTAGGATTTGATTGTTCATATCTTATTCCTAGGTTGTTTATATTTGCATCTAAACTAAGTTGTCCATGCTTAAGATACATATTATTATTATGGTTGTTCATAATTATGATGAATAATATTACAGGATATAAAAAAAATTAGGTGAATAGATCTATAAATAAATGTAGTGGGAAATAATTCTCTAAGATCACCAACCAACCAAATCCCAAACACAGTCCAAACTAATGAGTAAGTAGATCAATATTATTATATTATGTGCTAATACAGACATGCATACATATGAGATATTGTACTATTTTATCTACTTATGTCATATGGATTATACACACATACACACACACACAAACACACACACACACACACACACACACACACACACACACACACACACACACACACACACACACACACACACACACACACACACACACACACACACTCCATAAAACATAAGTAGATAAAATAGTACAATATCTCATATAAATGGCAATACAATAAAGGAAAGAGTATACATGTTTAAAATGCAAATAAACATCCATAATCCTGAAACATGAGATAAGCATGAGATCAACATGATACTAAATAGAACATCATATATATCAAAGAATAACAATCCATATACATATGCCTCTAAGGAACCAATATGAATGCTAATGTATCCCATAATACTATCATATAAATCAATAATATATACATATCATGGTGTCTAAAATACAATAATATGTCAAAAACTATCACAAATCAACTCTAACTCTATGTATCCATAGGCCCTATAGTAGGAGGTGATCCTGGTGGCATTTGTGGCCATGGATACTACACAAACTGACCTGAAGCTACTATAACATATGTCCTAGTCTTGGAATAACCTAATTTTTTGATATCCCTGTGCACATTCCATACCTCAAATGTAGTGATCTGATGATCCCTAGGATGGTGGTCTCATATACCTGATGATAATAAGATTCCTCATCCTTAGCTTGAAGGTTCTCAAGTTTCATCTAGGAGAAACCTACCTATATAATAGACATATGAGCCTCATCCCAATCATGTCATAACTTTTATACATGTAAAAATCCATATATTTGTCTGATATAGCCTAATCACACTTTACTTATATCTGTGCATGAATCTTGACTATTCATGCTACCTCTACCTTCAGTCAGGTAATCTCTAATTGAAGGTGAGTCATATCCTCATCTTAGATATCTAGTTTAGTCTATAAATTTGACACCATCCTCTCCAAACCCATAATCACACCTACCCTAGTGGTGAGCTCCCCCTCCAACACAGCAGTGTCCCTATCTACTCTCACCATTCCTAATCACCTTACCTTACCTGGATCAATAAAAAAACATACTAAACCTATCCTGCTGGGATATAATGCCATCATAGACCAAGTTCCATCCATTTCATCATCCTCTCTTCCATCCCCTCCATCATCTCCATCATCATAATCTTCCCCACCTCTGCTATTGTGTTAGTTACTATTTTTATTGCTAGCCCCATTGTTAGTCTTAGCTTTTACCTCATCAATATCCATCAACACCTATCCCTATGCATATCAACCTGCCTATCATATAATAGTGTCTCAATGGTCACACCTATACCTAATAGTGTACATACTCAAGTATGACCCCTAAATCTACTAGATTCCCTGTATAAGCCCATGGTATCCATGGCATACTAACCTAACTAGCCATAAATACACTCCTCTAAATCACTAGGGTGACATGACTGATCTCTTTAGTCATATGTGAAAACCACCTAGGATCTTATAGAACATTCTAAACCATGTTGAAATGTTTATATACCCTATCTATCCTATACTCTTAAATGATATATGACTACATCCTTATGATAAAACATATGGATGCCATGAATACAATATACCATGCATCCCTATGCTAGTGGAGTTGATAAAGAAGATATGACTACTAGATAAATAACTATGGTGTCAACTCATTAAACATGTATTGATAGAAGTATATCTATTTATGGTGTCCTCATCATCCTACTCTAGTTTGCACCCAAACTTATGCTAATCACTCTTGAAGGTCCCTGACCCATTTCTAGCCCACATGGCATTCCATAGTGATGTGCTCCTAACCCTGAACCATGATCAGTGTGGAAAATCCAATATTGTAGCCTCCTTGATAAGCTAACATGTACATATCCCTATATAACTAGGCCAATACTATTAGCCCCCATACATATATCATAGCCTCATCCATCGTATTATGGATCACTCCTCCTAAGACCATATGAAATAATTAGTCACTCTTGTTATGTAGTAATATGCTACTAATAATAAACATCAATACCATAACCACCCTATCGATCAACACAAGTGGTAAAGAGTCCCTAGGGGATAGGTCATTAGGTTGTAAATCTATATAAGTATCCAATAATTTAATATCAACCTTCCCATGAACCATGGGAATATCCTAAAATCTAGTCAAATCATCTAGCACCACTTGTTTCCATGCTATATCCATCTATAATAGCCTATGACCTCTCATTGGTAGCTTGAGGATCTATCAGGTATCCTCAAATGTAATAATGTCCTCTCTATTTAGAAAAAGAAAATTTAAAGTCTTTGAATGCCATTGCTCTACCAAGGCTTTCAAGTATGCTCAATTGGCATGAATCACCAACATTTACTCTATGTCATATAAATACAACACTTGTATGAATTTAACCATATCCACTATCCAAATCTAAGGTGTCTATAAACAATGGGAATGTCGATCCTACAAAAACAATACCATGCACCACTCTTATAATCATAGATATATTAGAAATAAGATATATTTATGCTTTTTTTTAACTTATGCCTACCCTACTAGGAATATTTACACATCTCTCCTAGATTTTGGACCCATTTTGGGTCCCCTATGTCAGTTATTTTTCCTTTTAGGGTGAAGTCACCATTTTTACCAAATGGCAAAGTTACCATTTTGGTATTTTCTACCATTCTTGGGCAAAAACACCATTTTTATTTTTTACAAAAATAAATTCACTTAAAATTGGGAGAAATCATTGATTTGGTGATTCCCATTAGTTTTTGGAATTATCCCCATTTTAAAAAATGATGACTATGCATGAAGTCACCATTTTTTTTTGCAAATCCATCATTTTCCCTTCCATAAAAATGATGACTTTGAAAGTTTTAAGCTTAAACCTAACAATATATGCAACATAAATGCAATAAATGGAAAGGTTGAGATCACATACCGATGGCCCATCATGTATAGGTCACCCATGATACATCAATCAATTGTTGACATGCCATTATCCTCTGCCACATGCCATTTCTCATAGATAACTCTCATGAAAACTAGAGCTCAAAGTTTTCAAAGGGATAGAGTGAAAATGAATCAATTTTCACCCCATGGAGTGAATATATAGCCTAAAAATTTCAATTTTTACCCTCTAGTTCTTAACTTTCGTTTCACATACTCCATGAGGTTTATTTTTCACCTTCATGTAACATTTTTCATGTGATTTGATCTTACATTCCTTATTCTTGATCCTTTTATCTCCAGACTATTTTATTAGGCCTCTTTCAAGACCTATTTAACAACATTATTTTTCTACCTATACATATTGTTATTATTTTACAGCTCATCATAGATCCATTTTATGGGTTTCTCACATAAGCTCCCTTTGCCAATTTGCATAGATGTGACAAATTATTTTCTGATCGATCAATAATCTATTTTTCCTTCTTGGGGTAAACTCATTTTTAATCATGTAATTAAAACATGCAAATGATTATAACTACCTTTGGTAAAATCATTATTTTTTACCCACCTAATGATTATAACTACCTTTGGGGAAATCATTATTATTTTGACCCATCCACCCTACAGGGGCACATACCTGTGCCATTGATTATAATCACCTTTGGGTAAATTAGTGTCTCAACTTTTGTTATTGATTATAACTGACTCTGGGAAAATCAGTGTCTCAACTTTAGTTATTGATTATAATCACCTTTGGGAAAATTAGTATTTCCATTACCATTTCCACTAGATCATGTCATTTTATTCATTTTGAGGGAATGCTCAATGCCTCTATTTGTTTCTTTCTCCCTTGAGGGGGATCTAGGATAATAAACTACCTTTGGTGCATGAAATCTTAACAACTTTTGCATTATTTGAAAATACATTACTATGTCTATGTCTTTCAATGCCTTCTCAAATAGGGTAAACTTGAGCCACTCATTTTTATCCACCTTCGTGTCTAATTTGGGTAGAAAATTAATTTCTATAAAAGATATAATTTAAGTCTATAAGTCACTAGATTTACCTAATTCATTTGTTTAAGGAAACAACTACATAGAAACATGTCAAGGCTTGCTTATTTTGGGTATTACCCTGAATACATCAATAACCTAGTCTGGGTTCAAACCTAATCAAATTATGACCTTACAAATTGACATTATTGGCATGTTTATCTATTAATTCAAAACATTAAAACAAATCATAAATGCAAAAAACCCTAAGTAGGATTAATTAAAAATAAAAATTTAATTAGCTACTTAAGTGAAAATTCCAAGTTCAATTAGGGAATTACATTTTATAAAAAATGAAATTTTTTAATAAAGATAAGGTCAAAGTCAAGGAAATTAATAATATCTTTGAGGTGAATAAATTAGACATAGAGGGATTATTGATGGTCTAAGTGATTTATTTATTGGATTCTCTAGGTTCATGAACCATTCATTTGAAGAAAGGTCAATTTTTTTTCCTTGCAACCAGAAAGGAAACCATTTTTCTTTAGTTTTTCCTCACCAAGGTAGAGTTTCAAGGAAAATCAAGTTGTTCTAGAATTTATGGGACTTTTTATAATTTTCCATGTCCTTTAGAAGTTATTATTCATGAATTTTAAGGTTAAACAAATCTCATAAAATCATCTAGTCAATTTATAGTATAACATAATTTCAAAGGAAGGTTGTACGGTCATGGGAGAAGGAGGTAACTTCAAGTTTTCAATAAATTCATGTTTGTATGGTTTACATCATGGTTGTCATGTTTTCAATAAATTTCTCAATTAAATCCTCTATGAAATCCATTGCTTAAGCCCATCTCCATGTTCTCAAGGTGTCTCAAAAAGAGCTAATTTATCTTTTATTAATTCTTAAAATTCAAATGAAAGATGAGTCACAACCTCATAAATATCTTCTCTGAGTTGTAATGGCAATAAATATCTTCTATAAGTTGTTAAGCCTTCATAATTGCTTTAACCCAACCCAGGGTTAACCTAAAATTGACCAAGGTTACTTTAGACTCAACCAAGGTTAAAAATAAACCTAACCACCGTAGGGTTATATTTAGTTTTAATACCTATAAATACAAGTGCCCTCACTTTCTTAGAAGAATATTTTGTATGTAAGGTTATTCTACAAAAATGCCTTCAATAAGCCTCTCAAACAATGTTATAATGCCAAATTGAATCAAGAAGCTTCACACCAATCCAAGCCAAGCCAATAAAAGCCACATGTGGTCGTATAGAAGTTATACCAAGATGGAAAATTCATTGATCAAAGTCTCTATTTCCCATAAGCTAAGTAAGAACATCCTCTATGTCAACAAGTGAACACTATTTTTGACAAGGGAGGTAACATAGTTTCATGTTTTTATCTCTTATTTGTAAATTTGTTCATTGTGTTTAAGCTCAACTTAGTACTTTGGAAAGTGTGGTTTATTTTACATTTCATTATTTTATTTGAATTATAATTTGATTCACCAATAAGTAATTAATGATATTTGTGCTCTTTGGATTCTTAATGTTACACCTCCAATTTGGGCTTGGAATTAACCCCCATAATTACTCTAATTAATCTTTTTTCTAATCTCTCTTATGATTAATATGGTTATAATAATTATTATTAAGGCCTCTCTTATTATTATATATCATTTATATTTCCCATGTCAAATCATCTTCTCTGAGCAAGCTCCATGGCTGTAACCTTGCTTGAATATTCCTCATCTCTTCAAGTAACACTACTTAGGTAGACTATCTCCTTTGACCTCTACCTCTTGCTCTAATTGCCATAATTACAAGATTATATCTTAGATTTTCAATTAAATACTGATATATTTTCAATTTTGAGACAAATAATACTTTTATCTAATACCATAAATGGTGCAATAAACTCTTTAAGGTCTGTAATTTTCTCCTTAGGCTGGTTTCTTTTTGATAGGCTTGTAGCCTTTCTTACACTCTTTTGATGCTATGTAATATTTAAATTTAGAATCAAAATAACTTATAGTGTTTTAAATATTAATTAATATGTTATAATATCTATATCATAAGTCCTATATTCTATTTTAACTTGGACTTCTCAAAAAGACTCAGAAAGTTGTATTTTTAGCCATGTTTAGGCCTAATTCTTAGTCTGTAGACACTCAATCACCCAAAACTAAACCTTTAAGAATATTTTAAAATATAAAAAAATTATTTAATATTTTTAAATATAAATATATATTTTATACAAAATTTTAGAGGATTTAAGTAAATGGTTTGAAATAAAAGTGAGTTTTCATGCCTTAAACCCTCGTTTTCCTTGACAATCTACAAGTCTTTGCTGCGCAATCAACCATAACTTGATTGTTAGGAATATAAAACTAAAAAAATAATTTTCATACTTAAATATAAATAAAAATTCATACCAAAAAAAAAAATTTAATTATTTTTATGTTTCATTCTCTTGAAACTCCACTTACTGTCTCTTAAACCTTAATTTAGGGGTTACAGTCCTGTAGACAACTCAATATCTCAAATTTAGACAAAATTTGATATTGATCAATTGAAAAATGTTTATAAAACTTGGATAAAATTTATTAAATATATTCCATTATCTTAAAATTTAAATATTATCTTGAAAAAACAAAAGAATGATGAAAGAATATCTTTTCTTGACTGCAAACTCTATGTTTGGACTACACAACCCTGTTTTCTCCTTTGAAGCTCAAGAAACAACATGGAACATAGAATAATGAATAAATAAAATGTATATAATGTAATTATATAATAAAATAGTCTAAATTATCAAAAAATCTTTATTTCATATGTTTCCATAGCTATTAGATACATAGACCCCTATTTCTTACTCAAAATTACACCTTCAACAACCTTCAAATTAACTTTTATGATTATTTTTATACATTATAAAGATTATAAATATATGGATATACATATATATACCTTAAATAAATGAATAAATTTATTTTATTATCACCATAAGTCCTCAACCACTCCTAAAACTCATCAACATGCCTTATTTAGTCTCTATCTTACGTTGAATGAAGCTTCTCAAGGTAAGAAACATAGTTTTTAAAAATTACAATAAAGGTAAAAAATTAAATGACATATAAATCACATCCTTAGACCCAAAAAATCACTTAATAAGGACCATTATCCTTTCAACTCACTCAAACCCCTCAAATAGGCCAAAACCAATTCAAAAATTTGAATTGTTGTTTTGGTGGGAAAATCCAAAAACACTAAAAAATGACCTCTAAATCACACTTGAAGCCTAGATAGGGATTGTTATTAATTAGATAAGACCTATTAAACTCACTAAGACCAATAATTAATTTAATTTAACTATATACAATGATATACCTACATCACATGTATTTAGGTGGATTTCAAGTGGTTTGAGATGTGTCAAGAATTAATGTTGTCAAGTACCTATGACAAAATTAAAGTGTCTAAATTTCACCCATTTTATTATAGTAATGAATTTTATAGGTAAATGAGAAATAAATAAAATCAAGTATATATGACATACTTTTCCTTTGGTAGGAAACTCCAATCATGCATGGCACTCATTTTAAAAAACCCTACAACAACACATGGAGTTATCATTTGCTCATATTTGAAATATTAAAATTTTGAAATTTGAGAATTTGATAATTGAAATGAGATAAAATAAGGAATAAAACTATAAGGACAGGTTTTATACTTGACAATTTTAGCTCTTGAATTTATTTGAGATTACTCCTAGTGATTGATATATAATCTGGGAATAATATGACATATTTATTGAATCTGCAATAGTGTATAAGATAAATGATAGATAGAGATAAAGTAACTTTGAAATAAGGTTTTTATTTGATTGTATAGTGAAATATTTTGACAATTTACTTTAACCAAAATTTCAAAACATGTGGTATGACCCATAATAATAATTTAAATATGAAAAATAGCCATTAAATAATGTGACAATGATGCTACACTAGGTGGATACGTTCATGACATCAAACTTGTTTGCCTAGGTCATACCTATCCCAAAAAACTAGGGATAACTTTATTAAGGTTATAAACATTATAAGAGTGATAGGATATGGTTTTAACATTGAATTGTTATTTATTATGTATTAGTGATGGCAAAAAGAGGATCAAACCAACATGCAGATAAGTGGCCTAAAGGAATGGTGAATAAGAATCTTATATTTGGGATAAATTCAAGTGGTTTAAGATGTTATAATAATTAACATTTTCAAGTACATATGACTAGATTTAGGTGTATACAGTACTATACAATAGATATCACAGAGTCAATGACCTTTTAGATCTACTCATCATACCCATAATTTTATGATAGTGACCATGATAGATACAATACACCTCATCACTACTAATCAAAATTTGACCCATCCATAGTTGATACCTCTCATCCATGATAAAGGACCCTTACATGACCTGATACAAGCACTCCCCATGTCACTTCCATTGATGAAATCATAGGTTAACTTTTATCAATTTTAAATATTCTAAAAATACAAAAAAACCAAATGATAAGGACTATTTTAGACAATATGGACTTATCAATAGTCCAAAATTTTTAAAACCATTAGAAATAAATTGGACTATATCAAGATTTAGTTGGACTTATTACAAATAAATCACATCTATCTAATGTATTTGTAATAAGTCCAAATTATTTAAAATGATTAGAAATAATTAATAGTCCATTTTAAGAAAATTATCAAAAATAAACTGGACTTTATCAAGAATTAATTGGACTTTTCAAGAATTAGTCAAACTTATTACAAAAAAATCATATCTATCTAATGTATTTGTAATAAGTCAAAATTATTTAAAATAATAAAAAATAATTAGTAATCAAATTTTTGAAAACTATAAAAAATAAATTGGACTGTGTCAAGATTTGGTTGGACTTATTACAAATAAATCACATCTATCTAATGTATTTGTAAAAAGTCCAAATTATTTAAAAAAAAATAAAAATAATTAGTAGTCCAATTTTTTAAAACTATCAAAAATAAATTAGACTTTATCAAGTATTAATTGGACTTTTTAAGAATTAGTCTAACTTGTTACAAAAAAATCACATCTATCTAATGTATTTATAATAAGTCTAAATTATTTAAAATAATTAGAAACAATTAGTAATCAATTTTTTGAAAACTATCAGAAATAAATTGGACTGTATCAAGATTTAGTTGGACATATTACAAATAAATCACATCTATTTAATTTATTTTTAATAAGAACAAATTATTTAAAAATATTAGAAACAATTAATAGTCCAAATTTTAAAAACTATCGTAAATAAATTAGGCTTTAAAAAGAATCACTTGGACTTATCAATAATTAGTTAGACTTATTACAAATAAATAACATCTAAGTGTGAAAAATAGTTAGATCATGGCATTATAAGGATCGTGGTATTTCTATCTTCAATCAAATTTATATGACCATTCAAACTATTTTACAGGCCATGAATTTACAAAAAATATTAAGCTTGGGTAGTTCATTTCATAAAAAAATTATTCATGCTTCAATTAGGCACTCAGGTGATATGTGATTAGGTTACCTAAGATGAATGAGATGCCACATGTTATAAGTTTATTAGATTGTGATCTATTTTTTAATCTTTAGGTGATGTACCTGTGACTATCAAAGTTTATCTTATATTGTGCACAAGCCACATGTCAATCACTTGAAAACTAGTTCACCCATGTTGAATTTGATCTTCATGAGAGAATCCTTGAGATTGTGCTAAGTGGCATGATCATGGATGATTGAATTACTGGGTACCTCCCAGATGTTTATATAGTCTCCCACATAGCTGAGTTACTGAGATTATGATGTGTGTCAAATTCTTAGATATTCACACTGTTATGGACTTTTTTTTGAATGTTCATCCTTACACACAACTAAGTCACTAAGATTGTGCCATGTGGCATGATCTTGGGTGCTCAACCATTTTCACTTAGATTTGGTGATATATAGGCTTTACGAGTGCTTATTTAGCGAAGACCATTTTATGATACTTGAACTATGAAGTGTAATTTGAAAAAATTAAAAGTTGAAGACCATTTATTGAAATGCAAATGTCAAAAAAAAATCTTGATGCACAATTGTGAAATGCCCAATTTGGATTGCTGATGTGCAGAATGCCAATGCAGAAAACCCCAGAAGACCTTTCTACAAAACCTTAACAACAAAGTGGAAAAAACCATGGGACACAAATTTCAAAGTGGGACATTTTGAGGTGTAAACCCTGAATACCATTTTGCAAACATAGGAATGCTAAAGTGTATTTTTCAATGCACAAATGATGAAGAGTAAATTATGATGTGAAAATTTATAAGACCATTTATTGAATACCATTTTTAAGGATGCAAAATGTGCAGTGTAATTTAAAAAAAAAAAATCTAAATACCTTTTCATGATTAATGAATTGTAAACTTGTTATTTGGAATACAAAAAAATTGAAGACCATTTTGAAATACTCAAAATGCAAAGTGCACATTCCAATATTTAAATGATGAAGACCTTTTGTAGATGCACAATTGATAAATACTAAATTTTCCATATTAGAAATAACCTAATAAAACAATAAGGCACACCATGGAATACTGATACATAGTTACCACAATAGGGAGGTTTTTGGTAAAAGCCATAAAAGAAGACTATAAAAAATCTCAAAAAGTAAATAAAACAATAAAGAATCTCCTAAGTGAGTCCAATAAAAAAATTTACATTTTCAAAAAAAGAGGATAATTTTGAAAAAAAAAATTCATATTTCTCATTCTAAAATTTAAGGAAACACCATTTCAAATTTGCCAATGTCATGAAAGAAAACAATAGCTACCAATCCTTTATCAATATTTTTGATAGTGCGTAATGTGATGATGCATTCAAATAGTCTATTACAATGCCTTTCAAAAAATAATTGATACTAAGTAGTTGAACTCTCTAATTTTTATTTGGTTTCCAAGCATAGATGATATTATCTATAAGAATGGATGGTAAAGAGGTGTCAGTTGGGTTTGGCTTCAATTTCTTGTCCAAATAACTTGCATAAATTTATACTTCTACATCTTTTTTTCCTGCATGAATTGGGATGAATGAAGCTATTTTGAACCTTCTTTTTTTATATCCATTTGTTTTTAGTATCTCAATATTAATTTTAGCTCTATCAACCCATACTATGTAGTTCACTCCTATAGAATCATCACATTTGAAAAATAACATATATCTAATTTCCACATCTTGAGCTAGAAAAAATGCAATTTTTGATCTTTTACTTCTTGGACTAACATATGTATCTGTAGATGCCACTCCAAAATCAAGGGTCCTATCATGAACCATTTTATGCATATCTTTATGCAAGGGCATGTCATGGTGAGTTCTAGTCTAAAATTCTCCTATACATTCAACTTCAGAAGAGAACGTGTCTTCTTTCATTATGTCATGGATATTTTGGAAGTAATATGCCAGATCCTTCCACTTACTATTTATGGTCAAACAAAATTCATTGAATTACTATACATACTTAATCAAGTTATATTTAATTTATTTTTCACTCTTTTTTCTACTTCTATCTGAGACTTCTCCAACAATGGAATCTTGTGATGTTTTTCTATTTTTCAAGTCTTTGAAAAATATTTTCATCGGATTACCTTCCGAAACATTTAGTCACCATTTTTTTTCTATAATGTAGTTGGGGGCACTAATTTATATCTCTTATAGAGTTTTTACAATGCATAATGGGTTGACCTTGTTCCATGCATAAAATAAAATATTGACCTTTTTGTCAAGCCTACTATTTTATTTCTTCCCTTCAGTTGGTAACTATTAACATAGTATTTGAAATATACTACTTCTTCAATTAAATATGGTATGAATTTTCTTTTATTTTCACATATCCTATAACTATCCATAATCTCTACCACACTCCATACATCTTTCCTCTCTATACATTCAGACAGGTTTCCAAATGTGCCATCAATGTCCTCATGGGTATGTCCTACTAGGAGAAATCCAACCTTGATATTGAGGAAAATACCTTTGTAGACAAGGAGAGATAAATATTAAAACACAAACCCATTTAAAAAACATGATTTTATGAATTTGTAAATGTAATAGAATGAAATTTAATTCCATATAAGGTTAGACATTTTTTTAGATATAATTATGGATGGAAGTAAGTACCTATTCTTATTGTCCCCATAATAATTATCTAGTTGAAGGTATAACCTAGATGGAAGTTTCTTGAATGCACCAATTGATTGTGCTTCTTCTATGTATTTCTTACATTTAGGGTAGCATTTATTAGTCAAAATTGCATCATACAGTGGATATTTTGAAGATACAAGTTTATAAAGTAAAGATCCATAAGTATATAGAATTTTTGTTTCCATATTATTGAATCACTTGTTCAATGAGGTGATAGTAAAGTTAGACCTCCAGGAACACACGATAAAAAAATGAGCATATCCACCTACACCATGACCATGTGTTATAATCCATGCTATTAACAATTCTACTATTCTATCATTAATTGCTTTGTTTTTTATCACTTTACTAGGCACAAATATTTATTGATGTTCCACCTTGTCATAAATGACACTAAGGCATTCTTTAGGGTATTGCTCTGAAATTTGTTTATGTGTATAATACATTTATCTTGCATAAAGTATCTGATTTGAGTGTAACATGAATCCTTGATTGATACAATATTCATAATCTGTAGAGAGGGACTCAAAACATTTTTGTTGAATAAATAAGATACATGTTTTTCACCTAGAAAAGTCATCAAACTTGGCAATGGTCACATCATGAAAATTAGTTCTCCACATGTTATTGAAGTTTAGATGGGATATTGGCTCATATTTCGTATCTGCTAGTTATGAATTGATGTGGCATCTTGTAAATTCTTGAGTGAAAGATGATAGAAGATGTCAAATATTTTATTGTGAGCCATATATATCTACCTGGCATGTAAGTCTTGGAGAAACATCTACAAAATCATCCACCATTTGGTTTAACAAATATTTAATTGATATCGTCTTCTTTTGTGGCTTTTTTTGAAACCTCCTTACGTGGAATGCATTTCATTCTCCATTTTTGTGATAATTTTGAATGCTAAAAATTATACTTCTCTTCAATCCATATATTTTAATCCAAACTTCCAAATAGATCTCAGCACCCTTTAAATCAATGGTAGTTTTATTTTTATTTTTCTTGAACAAACTGATAGAAAAGGAATCCAAGACATGTTGCCTCCTATTTTTTGGGGTGGAACCAATCAATTTTATCCTTACATATTTTAACATCTCAAATGATAATCCTAACTGAAAACATTTTTTGGTACAATATTTATCTGCATACACTTTTGTAATCTCACGATTTATGATTTCATCAAATTCCACTTGGCTGAGTGAAGTGTTTGGCTGATTTATTTTTTGACCTGAGTAGTTGTAGGCATGAGTTAATTTTTTTGGATGACTTTGCTCTAGGAATGTCATGAAAGGATTAACTTTAGTATCCAAAACATACCAAACATTTCCAATTTATTTCTCATTTGGTGTCATGTATGGTAAATTGATTGTTCTACATTCCATGTTCACTATCTTATTTGAAGGCCATCTAATGATAGATGTTTCAGTTATATTTATACTACAAGTCTCAAAATGTTTTATAATGTGCCTTATGTAAATTCCTAATTCATTTTATAACATTAGGATAAGAATTTAACCAAAAATCTCTTTTGGTTGTGCAAATTCAACATAACCAAAATCAAATTTTTCATCGTTTGCAAGAGTTGTTACCCTTTTCCCAATAGATTTTTTTCTTAGGATATGAAATGTGGTAGGGTAATCGATATATCAAACTAATTAATCCAAACTAGGGTTTTTTTATTGTAATAGTTATATATGTAGAACTGAACTAAAATTATTTTGCCCTTCATCCATGTCATCCTCTATAGTAATGTTATCTGTGACATGTTGCATCATTATTGTGCTCCATATAGTAAAAGTATCAACTACATCCCTACAATTATCCATAAAATCTCTAGGAAATGGAAGTGATAGAGTTGGATCAAAATATTTTGTCACATTAACACCTACACATTCAATTGTTATTTCCTCATTGTGGCATGTGGAAGTGAGATTTATGGATTCCAAAGAGTCAACATATAGACATTTCACTTTGTGTATTTTTCCTTCACCAATGACCTTTTGATTATCTATGAGTGAAACATAGTATCCACATTGGAAAGCCATTAAATCATGAGTTTTCATCCTAGATATTTGCAAAATACATGAGAATATTTGTTAATAAGTTTATTTATAAAACCAATCCAATTTATACCTATATGAAAGAGATAAAGCTCTATTTATACTATAACATAAGCATGGACATATCTTGAAACCTAAAAATATTAAAAAGATAATATATGACACATTTTTTTAACAACATTGTTTATGCCAATCTAAAAAAATAATAGCTTTTAATATCATATACTGCATACTTCAATCCCCATTTCATCCTACTTTGAAGGTTTCTCCAAGGAGATACCTTTCAAACATGCATAAGAGTGAAATAGCCTAGTAGATAAAAATAGCTAATTAAATCAACATTCAACCATGTATATTTTAATAGTATACAAAATGATATTGAGAAATGGGGGTTTCGAGAAAAATCATGGAAAATGATTAGCTACTTATATTTTGGGATCCTGTATGTGATTTGAATTTTTATTGTGAACCTAAGATTTTCAAGGTATCTTTCATATTATTCTGCAAGTTTGTGTTCTATGTTAGTCTCTTCCATTTCTTGTCATTGATCTAGTATATTAGATTTTTGATATATGTAACATCATTTTAAACATTTTGTTATGAGTTAATTAAGTTCTAATAATGAATAATGTGTTATAGTAATTTTAGTTGATATATCTCAGTGATTATTTATGCAATAAAATCTTGTTAAGATAATCTATAATTTGGGAGGAAGTACTGCCTCGACATAAATTGTTAGAAGATACCTTTTAAACTTGAATTAGGGTACCCTTTTAGGTATTGAAAGGTCCTTCAAGGTAAGGATATACCTTGAAGGTTCTTGTAGTACCCTCAAAGGGTCTCCTAGTAGATACCTTGAACATGCACATGATTGGAATTTTATTTCAAGGTATCTCCTAGGAGATAATTTGAAGGGACTTATAATACCTTCAAAGGTACCTTTATGCATGTTTGAAAGGTATCTCCTAGGAGATACCTTGAAGGGTATTATAGTACCTTCAAGGGTTATATTGTTCTCATTATAACCCCCCCTTTTTTTTTGAAATATTGACCCACTATGCCGTATAGAAGTCCAAGCCTTTTTTTGAGGTCTTTTCATTATAAGAACTTTTACACTAAAATATTGTATTTGTCCCTTCACATTCTATTTTATTATATTATCTCTTTTTATATTTAATAGATTATATTTTTTCCACCAAATTCCTTATCCCCCCAAATGCCAAATGACTCCCAAAAAATTAAATTTAAATTGTTGTGTATTTGATTAATTTGGTGGCTTAAACGCCCCTATTATAGAAGGCCAAAATTAGCTAGGAAGGTGAGGAAGATAAGGAAATAATAATATTTTAACACTCCCCCTTATTTTTGACCTTTCTACCATGGTCTGCAAGACTTTTATCAGCCTTTAAAACATCTCTATAACTTTTATTTACCTGCTTATTGTTAGATGCCCAACCAAAAGCTCTGATACCACTTGTTGGGAAATACGGAAGCACACAATTGATTACCAAATACAAGCAACTTAATATGCATAATTAAAATAGAATCATAAGTAACTAGAATTCAGAAACAACACAGAATATGAGAGACAATACACAATTTTATTAAAACTCTTCCAGAAGGAAATACAACAAAGAAGATTGCCACAATTCTTCTTCCTTACACACCTCTAGGGCTCCCACACCTCTAGGGCATAAACAGTAAATATTCCCTCAAAGATCTCTCTCTTACGGTCCCAACACACAACTCAAACACAGAGTTGGTGTTCACCTCCAACCAGTCAGTATCCACTACTGCCAGTACACTAGTGCTCTACGCACTCCACAAGTGCTCCACGCACTCCAAAAGTACACAATCATACTTCAAGTAGATCTCCCCTGAACTGCAACAACCTACAACCCAAATGATCTCACTTATGGAAGGATCTACCTTGCCTTCCTCTTTGCTCTCTTTTTGAGTACACACTGTACTCCAAGTAGATCCTACCTGATCTTGCTCCCTGTTGTGTTGCTGTCCTCCCTGATCTTGCACACTTGTAAACTTGGATCATGCACACACATACACCTGCAGATCAATGATCTTACTTACCATGTAGATCTCTAAACGTAGCCATGCACACCTGCTGACCAAGATCTTACACACTTGAAGAACCCTTTTGATTCTCCAAAACTAGCACCCACACTTGGCACTATTGTGGAACTAAGAGGAACACCCTTGCTCACCTCACACACAGAAGGAGCTAACTTTGCTCAACTCAAAACTAGAACACTTTACAATATAGCCCATGAGTCTATTATATAGATCTCATGCAAACAATAATTAGACACCTAATTACAATAATTAGACCCACAGCTTCTAGTCTAAATTTGGCTCTTGACATGTAAACGCTGGGTTTGTTAACTAACTACCCATAAAACTTGTAGTTCTAAACCACATAGGCGACTGACATTGGTCCCTATCTGCCTAGAGGTGACCGATGCCAGCCGATCCCTCACTGATGTCGGTTGCTCTTCCTGTCTAATACTACCGACGTCGGTTGGCCTGACTGACACCGGTGCCTGTGACACTCAACAACCTTTAGCAACCTCCTTCCCTATTTGCATTAGTGAAGCTTTTAGCTCCATAACCTAACAATCTCCCACTTGGAGATAAATCGCTGCACTGTACTTATACCTGTACCCCATCTAATCTATTTCCTGGCTTGTATCCCTCTTCAAGATCAATCCTGAAGACCACCCACCACACAACCTATGGTGCACCTCATGTCATCTAAGTACCCTGCCACATCTGAACCTATAAACCCATGTAGTGAATTCCTGACCCTACATAGCATGAATCCCTACTACTGGTCCCTCTCAAATACCTAAGAACCCACTTCCCCGAATTGGCTCCTAACTCTCTGACAACTCCCACTGCTTGGGAAAACTCAGGTCTATCCCAAACCTCATGTGATTTCAGACACTGAACTGTCCAGCCCTTAGTGTGCTCCAGTTCTGCATCCTGCGTAATGAACCTCACCAACACCTGACTCACATCAGCGCCCACTGGAGACAAAATCACCCTGTGATCTTCCATGTCTCTCATGCTAAGGAATTTTTTTGCTCCAAATTCCTCATGACATGCCACTGAACTAATCTTACCCTTAGCTCAGCAAAACCTTGTATGTCTGAACCTGCACCAAGCTCATCCTCCACATACAATGACAAGATAATGTTGTGACCATCATCCACCTAGTAAGACAAACACAATGGTTATATTGACATTGACTAAATCCCTACTTTGTCATCCACTTGGTACCACCTGTCAGCCCTATACCACTGTCTTGCAGCTTCCTCAAGACCATTTGACCTGGCCTTCCATCTCACGTGTCCATTCACTCTATTCTTCAACTAAGGAATCCATTCATCTCTATGCTTTCATATCAGTTGGCAACCCTACCAAATCTCCCATTTGGTTCTGCATCATATTCCTGCCATGCTCCCACTATTTCCTAGATCCTTCCTGCTCTACAGTGAGCAACGAGTATAAAGAAGAGGAACAATGAATTTGAGGCTTACTTACCCCTTCAATCCTCCATATGGGTGTTTGAGACTCCTTAACAGCTTGCTGTCCACCCAAAATTTGTTATAGTGATCGACCTCGGTCACTACATAATCTGCATTTGACTGACGTCAGTTCCATGCGCCTATCCTAACTACCAACTCTGCCAACATCAGTGTCCCTATTACCAATGTTGGTCCTCCTGACTGATGTCGATCTTACCTATTTCTGACGTCAGTCCTCTTGACTGACGTCAGTCTTACCCTGCCTGACATCACTGGCTTCGGTCTGCACATGACCAACATCGGCACCTGTCTGTTTGACGCTGGTCCCTCCTGACTGATGATGGTACTTGTGTTCACCTATGAATGATGAATTTTTACCCATGAGCTTTCTTTGAATCAAATCCCTATCCAAACTGCTCTGCTCAGAGGTACTCAGCCTTCTCCACTAATCTTTGTCTACCATCTCCTCCATAAACACCAAGGCTTTCCAGTTCTTAAGCCTGTCAAACACATCTGACTTCCTCTTAAGAACATGCATCTCCTTCTTGCTCATGTGACCAAGCCTACAAAGCCACGTCTCTGTAATAGAATAATAATCAGTAATATAAGCAAGTAGATAAAGGGTACCTGCTTTCTTACCACCAGCTAATTCAAGTGCATCCGCTGTGAGAGTTCTTGTGCATCTCTCATCACCCAACTTTCCTAAAGAAATTAGCCACATCTCCAAGCCTGAGACTTGCCTGACCTCCTTCAACACCCATGTGTTGGCTGCCTAGAATTTTAGCTTCACTTCCCCTTTTCCAATTCTTTGACAAGGCTCACTAGCTCCTCTCCTTAGGGCTGCATGGAAAGAGGCAACATAATCTATTAACCAAGATTGAACTTTATCCAAGAAACATCCCAGAGCATCCTGTGTAACAACACCTGCAAAATCTACTTCTTCAGTTCCTTCATGCTGATCTTCCACAAACCAACAATTTTATTTTACCTGCTCTTTCTTTCCATAAGACCATAATTGACCTTCTGTGCTTTTCAGTTCCTCCATTCTTAGCTTACTTTCTTATGCCATTGCTCTACTCCCACTCAATCAGAAACCCCTGAGAGTGACCTGTAATCAAACACAAACCTGCTTCCTACAATCTTAGCTCTGATACCACTTGTTAGATGCCCAACTAAAAGCTCTGATACCACTTGTTGGGAAATACAAAAGCACACAATTGATTACCAAATACAAGCAACTTAATATGTGGAATTAAACCAGAATCACAAGTAACTAGAATTTAGAAACAACATAGAATATGAGAGACAATACACAATTGTATTAAAACTCTTCCAGAAGGAAATACAACAAAGAAGATTGCCACAGTTCTTCTTCCTTACACACCTCTAGGGCATAAACAGTAAATCTTCCCTCAAAGCTCTCTCTCTTACGGTCCCAACACATAACTCAAACACAGAGTTGGTGTTCACCTCCAACCAGTCAGTATCCACTACTTCCAGTACACCAGTGCTCCATGCACTCCACAAGTGCTCCACGCACTCCACAAGTACACAATCATACTTCAAGTAGATCTCCCCTGAACTGCAACAACCTGCAACCCAAATGATCTCACTTATGGAAGGATCTACCTACCTTCCTCTTTGCTCTCTTTATGAGTACACACTGTACTCCAAATAGATCTTGCCTGATCCTACTCCCTGTTGTGTTGCTATCCTCCCTGATCTTGCACACCTGCAAATCAATCTGGTTCTGCACACCTGCAAACTTGGATCATGCACACACATACACCTACAGATCAATGATCTTACTTACCATGTAGATATCCAAACGTAGCCATGCACACCTGCTGACCAAGATCCTACACACCTGAAGAACCCTTTTGATTCTCCAAAACCAGCACCCACACTTGGTACTACTGTGGAACTAAGAGGAACACCCTTGCACACCTCACACACAGAAGGAGCTAACTTTGCTCAACTCAAAACTAGAACACTTTACAATACAACCCATGAGTATATTATATAGATCTCATGCAAACAATAATTAGATCCATAGCTTCTAGTCTAAATTTGGCTCTTGACATGTAAACACTTGGTTCGTTAACTAACTACCTGTAAAACTTACAGTTCTAAACCACACAGGTGACCGACGTCGGTCCCTGTCTACCTGGAGGTGACCAATGCCGACTGATCCCTGATCGACATCAGTTTCTCTTCCTGTCTAATACTACCAACATCGGTTGGCCTGACCGACACTGGTCCCTGTGACACTCAGCAACCTCTAGCAACCTCCTTCCCTGTTTCCATCAGTGAAGCTTTTAGCTCCACAACCTAACACTTATATCCATTTGAAATCATTCTTGGCATGTCTAAAGCTTCATTGGTTAAGTTCATAGCTTCATTATTAAATTTCATAGCTGGAATATTAAAGTCCATATCTACCCTATTGAAGTTTATATCTAGACTATTGAATATTGTAGCTAGACTGTGGAAGTTTGTAGCTACCCTATTGACATCCATAGATGGACTACTGAAGTATGTAGCTAGACTATTGTAGTCCATAGTGTTTACTCTATTTTGTTTTAGATTATTCTATATTATATTATCATGTTTATGTTTTATAATTGTTAACACCATGTTGGTTCATTAATTACTTGAACATGCACATTATTGGAGTTTTATTTGAAGGTATCTCCTAGGAGATACTTTGAAGGGCCTTGTAATACCTTCAAACCCTTATGCATGTTTGAAAGGTATCTCCTAGGAGATATATTTAAGGGTCTTGTAGTAATTTTAAGGGTTATATTGTAATAAACATAACCCCTTCCTTTTTTATATAATATGGACCTAATATGCCTTGTATAAGTCCAAGCCTTTTTTCTAAGGTCTTTTTATTATAATAACTATTACATGTTACATCTAAATTTCACCATCTGGGAAATACAAGCAAATGTATTTTGAATTTTGGACTAAATTATTAATCTATTTTGGAAGTGTTTCATTTTCATAGGTTTTTTTGGGACATATGCATTTTGGTCTTTTAAATTTAGTATTTGGCCAAAGCATTCAAGAATTTTGTTCTCAATTTTAGATTTTTGAAAATCTTGTATTTTTGCCTTCAATATTTGGTCTTCAGCTCAAGTCTTTAGAGGTTTTTGTTAGGTGAAAAAGTTTGCAATTTTTCATTTGGTTTAACACAATTCTTGGTACAAGTGTTATGAAATATCTTCTTTGGAAAGTTGATGGTTAGGTATTTGGTCTTTAGAATTTTTGCTTGCAAGTTCTGCTTGCAGTTTCTTATTCCTTGGAAATTTGGTCTTCAATTTTTATGTTCTGCATTTACTTGATAGTTTTTTGCCTCACCACTATTTGGTCTTGGATGTTATGTTAGAAATTTAGCTTTGAGAGTTTACCCTTTAATAATTATGTCAAAATTTATGACTCAAAATTGGTGGTCAGTAATTAGATCTTCATAATCTATCTTCCACAATTTTTTTTGCTATTTCTTATCAGTACTTGTGATTGGAACTTTTATGTAGATGAGTTTATTAATAAATATTTTTGTTCAAATTAAGTGCATGAAAGGTTATCAGTTGGTATTTACTATAAGATGAGTTTAGTCATCGAGACTTTTATTTGGACTTTGTGTTCAGAATCCCTGATTCATGAGAATTGGTTGGTTTGGTCTTAACACAAAACCCCATCCATGACTACCAAAATACTATTTAACACAACTAATAAAGCAAAAGAAGATGAATTGAAGTGGCATACCCACCAAAAATAATGATGTGGCATACCTACCAAATAAAACGTTAAAATTTGAATTTCATAAGTAAAGAGAATTCATAAACATTGGACATTAATGGTGCATGAACTAGAGTTAAATGATACATTTATATCAATCAGTTTAGAATATCATCATACTCATTCATTATAGTTTAAATTTCATCTAAATTACTACCTTGTAAATAAGACCTAACATCCTATGTGTGAATCATAAAAGTGAATCCAGTAAAGCTGATCTATCAAAGTCTAAAAACCAATACTAGTCAATTAACCATGGCCTCTTTGTCAAAAAAATTTAGAGGAGTTTTACCACCATCCATATTCTTAATCAAGGATTCCACTAAATACATGGATATTATTTTCAACTCCACCATTTTCAATGATCAATACACCAATTATTTAGCTCTTTGGGATGCTATTAATATAGTATATTCCCACACGTAGGAGGAAAACATAACACTAGCACAAAAGCAATTGGTGGCATATCTACTTCTACTCAAATGACAAGGACTACATTTCATAGTGGCCATGCTTGAAGTGATGTCATGCATAAACTTGTTGTGGGATCTCTTCTTCACTGGAAAGATAATAGGGGACAAGTAATTACACCATATGGAACATAATACCATCATGGTATGCATCTCAAGAGATACATTCTAAAGGTATTTATCTTTACCAATTGTAGATGCCACTTATGATTTACATAGGTTGAAAATAAAATAATTTAGTTAACAAAACATTGATCAAGTGGATTATCCCTGGGGAGATTCTCAACCCAAAGGAGACGGACCCCATACCTATCATCAAGTTTAGGATGGGGGTTCACATTAGGATGGCCTTCCTAAATAGATTGTATGGTTTTCCTAAAATATATATTTTTCAACTAGAATGGGTTTCATTATTAGATATGATGATGAATAAGACTTGAACTTCACCTTGGGGGAGATAATTAACATTAGGTTGAGAGACAAGTTTTACATAAAGATAAACATCTTATTAGTGGCCACTTATATATGATGTCATACCTCTTGGATGCTATGATGAGAATGATATATGTGAAATATGGGTCACTTTGGGTTTCAGCTCCAAACTGCATCAAAAATTTCATTTGTGATTATTATTCATTCATGCACATATACACATTTTTCAAGAACATCACTCACATTGTAGAGGATGTGTACCCACATGTATGGTAGGTAATTCATGAAGCCCTATTACCCAAGGTATCCAAGTTAATTATATAATAATTATCACCGTGGGGTGACTATTGGCTATACCTAGATTACATAATGATTATGGTTATTGGCCATAAATTTAACCCCTTACATCTACCCAACTATGTGCTAGATAAGCTAGAAGAAAAATAGATAACATTTAAACTATGGTGAAGAATGGATGAGGATTTGACAAAGAATAATAAGAGTAAATTTTATGGATCTCATGTGATGATAGGTGAATGTGCTACAAAATTTGGAGTCACTTTGGATAAGTAGGAAAAATGAGAAAGTACTATTCATTACCCATCTTACCTCATAGGGATTGGGATCCCTATGGAAGGATTTATAAGCATATCAAGGGTCTTGGTATTCCATACCAATATGAGACCTATGATCATGAATTCATATTATTTAATGCCAAGGATGATTCATAGGTATTTTAATGGGCACAAAAGGAAGGATTAAGGGAAGAACATTTAAATTTAATATAAGGAAAATCCTCTATCTCTATTACAGATGCATAACTTAGGATCCCACCCTTAAGTATATGGGTTTCCTTATATTTTTGGATAAAAAATCCTCCATATCCATTAGAAGAACAAGTAGATCCTTCTCAAGAAGCTCCCTAGACATTGAAGACCATCAAGAAGGAGCCCAAAATAATTAAAGCTAGAATTGGAGGAGATCAAGGAGATCCAATTTGCCTTGACTCATTAAATTTAGAGGGACCAAAACATCTAGCTCCTCCACCTATGCAAGAACTTAAAATTGTGGATTTTTCATATAAACCAATTCAAAAGGCCTCCCCCATAGTTGAGAAGACTATAATTTGTTATAAGAGGAAACCAAGGTCTCATCCTTTTCCAAAAGACCTAGCTATTGAGTAACAACCACCAAGAGCTCCCTTAGATTAGTAGTAAGATACAAAAGGAAAGCATATTAGTGAATAAAGAGAGCCAAATGAAGAGGAGGACTTGCAAAGAGAAAAATTCCTTAGCCTCTAGGACATTAAAATAAATTCACTTCTAGACTGTAATCAATCAATTAAGGAGAAAACACCTCTTATCTCTGCTACTCCAATTTCCTCTTTTGCTTCCCTTCTTTTTGTTCATTCTCTTCCTCTTGATTTTATTTTCCATCCAACCCTAGTCACTCCTAAGGTAGAGAATGTCTCCTCTACCCCTACTGTCTCCATTTTCCCAACTATTTCCATTCCATCAGTTATATTCACATCTTCAATGACCTCCACTACTTCTATAGTTACATTTTACATTGCCCCAACGCCCCATAAAGCCAAAAGTAAGTCATACAAGAAAGTTAGGGGAGCATTGGAAAGTTCCTAAATTCATATATCATCTACTCAAATAGACTCTCCAATGCCTTCCTCTAACTATTCTCAATGTACCATTATGACATCTTTAGAGAAAGATGGAAATAACAAACTAGTATACACTATCAACCCACTACCTCAACATGGGGGAGTGGACTAGTCTAAAATCATTTGGTCTTCCCTTCTTGACTAAGTACTTCAAGAATATTTGAAGAAACCATATTAAGAAACATTGGTTGAGACTACAGTCGAGGACACTCAACCAATCAACCCATCCCAATTGGTCATCCTTTAGTGGGAAAATAATTTAGAGTCAAAGGCTTCCCAAAAGCCAAACCTCACAATCAAAAAGCTGTCTATAGTGAGTTCCATATTTGATAAATCTATAGGGAGTGTCTAGAGGGTAAGAAAGAGAAAATTAGAAGATAATAATGGGAGAGGGATTATCTTGGAAGATAAACAAGAGGTCTTTACCTTATATAAAATAAAAATTAGGAAATTGGGATAGTCCCCATACATGGAAGACTTAGAGTTATATCTCAAGACACATAAGGATTTCTTGCTATAACTGCATGAGATAACATAAATGACTAGGATAGAGCTTGATCATGAATTAGAGTAAGGGATCAACAATGGATGGTTTATGTTACTCATTAAATACAAACTAAATTATAGAACATTACTTCCATATTGTATAACACTCTTGAAGCCATTAATGCAATGAGGGTAGAGTTGACACCTCATTTAGTTGAGACTCACAAATTATTTAATTATTTGAATAAGGATGAGAATAATTTTAAATTCCTTATTATTTATATGAATAATAAGTAATACAACCACATTGCCCTAATGGTTCCACAAGAGGCTTCAAATACTCTCAATTTGGTAGTAATCATGACTTAAGAAGTTTGGGATTGGATCATGGTAGCTGAGAAAATAATGCCTAAGTATGCTGAACATGAAGATCTAATTTTATAGATCTTGGGAGATCTAAATCTTCACAAGCAAGAGACTTAGTAGGTAGGCTTATAAACAAAATCAATTTTAATCTACTTATTCAAAAAACTTTTTCCAACTTCAAGAAAAGTCTTCTAAGACTTTCATTGGAGGAGATTGAGGTTGATCTAAGTTTTGCAAGGAAGAAGGTGATGGAGGTGCAAATTTTTGGAATAAACTTTAAAAATACACAAATTAAGCATGCAAGGATCTTAAAACAAGTAAAAAGGGTGCACAAACCTCCATTATTGAACATGGATATTATCTAGTATCAACATGACCTTGGGGATAAACACTTTAATGTTTTGTAAGTGAAGAAGAAAGTTAGTGCTTTAACTTCTAGTTTAATCCTAGCATCCACCTCAACATCTCCAATTGTCAGTAGCACCATGCCCACATCCAGCCAACCTTGCGTTGAAGTCTACTTTAATACACACACATGTAAAAAGAAATAAATATTATACTCATAGTTTACTTATATTTAGAATTGAAATGTAAAAGTTTCATGGACTGTTTATGAGTATGCACACATTGTATTGCTATTTAAATGTTTATTTATGTTTAGACATAGTGATAGTGAACTATACACATGCCTATATGTAATTTTGAGACTAAAATTAGGATTGAGGTTCTAATTGTAATGTAACTATGACTTTTCATGAATTTGGAGGATGAGGTGACCCCTCCCCAAGTATACTTACACATATATAACACTCATTCGAAAGGGTTGGAATAGTTTTTATAAATATAGGACGAAATCAGCTTGATGGTCTTACAATAGTGTCCATATTCTTTTCTTCCATTAGCTCAATAATTTGAAGTGTGCATAAGATATATATAATTATAATTGTTATAATTGATATATGATAATTTTATATGTGTAAAAACTAATAAAAATTAGTATTTTTCATTGATAAAAGCAATTGGTTAAAATTATGTTAACATTTTGAGGTGTGTAGGAGTGTTTTCTTTCTAATATAGTTGTCTAGGGGTAAGCTGTAGCTACCATAGACACCTTGATCTAAGTTGTAATATATTAAATTATGATATGTGATAGAAAATCTAAGATGAGAAATCATGCCCTAGGGTGGATCTTATCTCCACTAAGATCCTAAAATGTTAGAGGCAACCTCATTAAATTCTAGAGTGTGCACAAAACCCACATCAACAGGTTTTATCACTAGATACATTAAACATGTAAACAATTAGAATTTTATTTTAAGATATCTCATAAGAGATGCCTTGATGGGATTTTTAGTACCTTTAAGGGGTCTCCTAGTAGATACAAAAAACATGCACATGATTTGAATTTTCTTTCAAGGTATCTCTTAGGAGATACCTTGAAGGGCCTTGTAATACCAGTTCAAAGGTACTCTTATTCATGTATGAAAGGTATATCTTAGAAGATGCCTTAAAGGTATCTTGAAGGTACTATAGTTCCCTTAAAGATATCTTCCATGAGATACTTTGAAGGGTCTTATAGTACCTTCAAGGGTTCTCTTAGTATATACCTTAAACATGCACATGATTAGAATTTTATTTCAATATATCTCCAAAGAGATACCTTGAAGGGCCTTGTAATACCCTCAATGTTTATTTTAAAGGTTATGAAAAGAGATTTGATGTAACTTTGGCATGCATAGGTCATCCAAGTTATGGCTATATGAGTGAATGTGCAAAGATATTCAGAAAGACTAAACAAAACACCTTAAGTAGAAATGTAATTTATATTCATTAATGGTGAATTGATTAATTTAAGACTTGTTTAAATAACAATTATCCATTAATACAAATAAATTAGGAAATATGAAAATAAAAATAATGGTCATAAATGATAGTTAATACCAAATCTTGGGTTTGAAGGATGAAGTATCTTTCATATGGGTAATCGGTCACTATCAAAAGTTAGCTACTTAAGTATGGCCAAAATAGATATAATGGTGTATCTTGTTACATGTGTCAATAACCATTGATCTATAGTACCAGATTGAAAAATCCACTACATTAGTGTGCCTCATGCCTAAATTATATACATGTAAGCTCTAAAGACAACTCAATAAGGCATTTAAAAGTAAATAAATATGTGCAAAAACTATAAAAGCAACTCATTGATCACCAAATTTACATTTCAAATTTACATAAATTTAAATGACTGAGCATAAATTTGAGTGCTACATTTTCCCAAGTATTTATATTTGATCCTTCATACTTCATATACTTCTTGATGAATCATCTAGGGCACATTATCAAATGGACTGATCTAAACTTATCATGCCTCTATCTAATGTGCATAAAGATTAAATGGGCATCAGTATTGCACTATGGGAAACAAAATTTCATCATCCTAAACTATTTGAGTGTATCCAAGATACTGAGAAGATTTTACTTCTAAACCCTATACAAGAAGTGCAACATCTGGCTCTCATGTTACTACACTTATTTCACAATTCAAATGTCAAGTGAATAATATGCATACTAACTTTTAGTGATATGGGTGAGGTTATTCAACCATTCTTTCCTTGTTAAAATGATGGAAACATATATTTTTACCTAGATGTGACTATTGTGATTAATTCACTAGTGATGGCCTGAACAATTAGGATACCTACATGCAGAGGTTCTCTCACCTTTTATAAATTAAAGGCACCTCCAATACTTCAAGAAGTCTGAGATGCATACACTTGTGGATATTGTAACATACCCATCAAAGACATTTTAGATGAACCTATATGTATTATGGATAAATGGATAACCTATTGATTCTGGTAAACCACTCAATTTGTGAAATAAGCCACTAAGGGTGTCATTAACATCATGCACATGATGATTCATCACAATGAATGATTAAATTAGCCTAAGATATTTATGAAATAGATCATCACCAATATTTAAAAGGTTTGCATGACTACCAACCAAACTTTCTAGTATCAGTTTCTCATTTTTCTACTTTACTTCACATAATATAAGTCCTTAGAAGGAGAAGTGCATATAGACACTGATTATTAGCCTAAAAAATAGTTCTATAATCTAATCTAGACATAGGAAAGGGGAACCCTTGCTCATCAAGCCAAGTTTAATCAATGGTGGGAGAAAATAATAGATCTCATTGCAACACATCCCTAAGTCCCACCCAACATCATGCAATACTTGGGACAACATATATTTATTACCAAGATAGAAAAGGGGATCAAAATTTAGATTCATGAGTTACCAAAGTCACCATTTGGCTCTCTATCATATTTCATCGACATGGATATGGAAAAGGTAGAGATAGAGAAAAAAAACTTACACAACCAGGAGAGCCACACCACTACAGATAATACCCTCTAGTGTAATAGTTCTAGAAGAATAAAAAATTGAGACTTCTACATCATATCTACATAAGGGAAAGTAGAAAGCCATGAATAAGTGACAACCCTCTCTTCCACAAATATGGAAGACACATAGTACTGTAAGTTAGATCGATGATATGAAGGTGCCTTAGATATAAAGTAGCTATGACTTACCCCAAATGGGAACTAATGAACAAGAAGTTTATCAAGTTATGATATAATACATGGCTAGTGACTTATATGAAAAATAAAATGAAAAAAATTCTTTTTATGAAAATTTGTGTACACAATTCAAGTGCGGAAGAAGGTGCCAAAATATATGTGGGTTGAAATCCCACCTTGTCCTTCCTCGATCATAATAGATACTATGGGACTATAAGTCAAGTGCATGAAGATTAATACTGATCTATTTGAAGAGTGACCATTTAAAAATTCTACTATTCTAGACCCTTTTACACTATTAGTCAAGATCCCACTAGAAGCACTTATCCAATAAAGGAGAACTTGACTAGAGACTTGGGTGTCCTTATTCTACAAGAATAAGTTGTAACTTTTGTGTTTCAAGATGAGCCCTTTACATTGCTAGTATAACAATATCTTACTAAAACTTTACTACCATCCATGCGAATATTGATCACCCTAGGTAAGAAAAATTCCTATTTTTCTAGTGAAACTATATGACAAAGTGACATACTATTATCTAAGGAGGACCCACTTAAAGATATTATGAAGTAGGTGCTAGAACAACCCATTATGAAAGGATAATAGGTTACATGGGGAAAAGTAGTGAGGGATGTAGAACAATGTATATTCTAGGATCAAAATAAACATTAGAAAGAAGAGGAACAATAGTAATAAGTAGCTCAATGACAACATCATGTAGAAGTAGAAATGTAGGTTGAAGAAGCTGAGGCCAAGAAAAATGTTGAAGATGTAGAACTTATTCATATGCAAGCTATTGAGGATGCACAAAAAACACAAGAAGCTATGGTTATAGCTAAACAAGTTGAGGTACAAGAGGCATGGAAATAAAAATAAGCTAAAAACATCATAGATTAATGTATGTAATCCCAAACTGATGTGACTATTACTCAATAATGTAGTGATGAAGTTACCCAAAGGCAAAAATAATAGGAAGATAAATCCCTTAAGCATAAATAAGGCTAGGCCCAAAAGGATATAAAGGAACAAGAATGCATAGCTGAGGCACAACCAAAAAATGATGACCAAGAAATAAAACATATAGAATAGTAAAATGCCACTGTGCTTGATGTTCAATCAGAGTAGAAGGAAGTAGAACATCAACAAAAAATACATGATGAATAGAAAAAGGGAGAGGATGATGTGTAACAAAATCTATAAGAAAAACCTCAATAGAACATGCAAAATGATGTGGTGGAGCAAGCACCATAAGAAGAAAATGCACCATAGGATGACTCTAGCACCCAAGGGGTGCATGCTTAACATTCTAAATTTTCTTAAATAAGAGTGTGGTTATGGGATGTTCCCACAGTAGTTGTGAGGCACAATACATTTTTTATTCCTATTGTAAACATGTTGTGCATTGATCCATAAGATAAAATAAATGCTTTGGACATAATCATGATGAGATAAGAAGCATCATTGGATATTTCTCACTTACCCTTATCAAATAAATTAGAGGGTATTACTACTTTTCAAGAATCAATTGCACAAAAGGTCTCATCACCGGAGTAAGAGGCTGACCAGCTTAAATTGCAAACCATTGATCTCTAAGGTCATTTACAAGAAGTTGATAATATCATTCAAGACACCTACCCAAAATTGATCACACAAGCCATTAGTGATCAAGTCAAGTCCAACTAACACATGTTGAAAACACTCATTTCTCAACTAAAAATAGACTAGTGCACTATCCAAAAGTTGTGGGAGATCATTTCCTTAGGGAAAGGCATCAAAGAAGAAGTGGATACACTCATTCTTATATTGGAAGAATATAATACTATTATTGAGGCTACTAAGATAAAAGCATAATAGGTTACATGAAACATGCTGGATTGGAAGTAAAAACTAGACATAGCACTAGCTCATTTGAGCTTAAATTTTTCCAAAGTTGCAACTACTAAGGAAACAATGTCAAGCCACATGATAATAAAATAGGAGATGGATCTTGTATTATAATAATATTCAAATGCTAGAGATAATGTGATGGATAATATTTTGGATTGATAGAGCTAGATTATGCAAAATTCTTTTGTAGATTTTTAGGCATAAAGACATGCAAAAAAATAGAGCAGCTTAGTAGTGAGATTCAAATGTGGATCACAAATACTAAAGAAACCATTATTATAAATGATAATTATGATCTTGCACAACTCATAGGGTATTAAGACTCTTTGTGTATATTGTTAAGGCTAATCTAAGAAGCCATGCTAGATTAAAATGAATACAAAAAAGATTTGTCATCATTTACTAGCTCCATTTTACGGATCAACGACACTCCTACCTATATACCACCATTTTAACTTTGGGAAATCATATCCAAATGAAAGGTAGCTCAGTTATAGCCAAAGGATATATTTAAAATGGATCCATCTTCACCAATGCCACCTTTATCTAGTTAAGTACTACATAGGGCAGAGTTTTAAAATTTTGGGATGCATTTTATCCATGTAGGGTAGGTTATCCATGATAAAATTTAATCCATCTATGAATTACTAGAGGAATATATATATAGGTCTTAGATTTTGATACACATTAGGCTAAGTAGACAGTCCAAATAATTTTTTATATGAGGTAACACCTTGACAGATCCTTGGCTATTGTAAAACTAGAGTTCTTAATGACAGATAAATTTAAATATGGAATGAGTGATCAAATGGCTACTAGAGAATCAATGACCTATGCACTTCAATAGTTGTTAGAATCTAGGGTTACTATGATGTAAAATCTCTAGGTGTTGTAGAATGGGTCATTACATAACACTTTTATAGTTATTCAATCCTAAAGGATAACATACAGGTTAGATGGTATTGTGTCATATATCTAACTTAAGTTATCAAATTCTAGATACTTCTTTATCATCACAGAAAGAGATGTGAAAATATGATGGCCATTCAAATTCCACTATGCATTTTACTTACCATGGTGTGAGAAGTGCTTAATGATTGGAAAACACTCAAGCATGATCTCTCATAGGTTGAACCAACTATTGTATAAATCATAGAACCTAAGTTCATCCCATCGTAAAAGATCCAAGTAATTTTTTAGAAGATAAATCTAGAGACAAAGGCATATCCTGAGCTATCATAACCTATGCATCTACCTGGCCAAACTTTGACACTACCTCCATAGTCTATATGATATGTTGGATGTATTTGGCCTTGTAAGCCAAGTGATAGATATAAGAATGCTAATAGTATTAACTTTTTTATGTTGAAAGGATAGAATGTGAAGAGACTGAATCATGTAAAAATCTATATATAGTGCTATGAAGTAATATAATATGGCTTTGATGTGTGATATAGATTAATAGACTAGTTCTATTATGGTACTCCTAAGATTCTTTTACGTATGCCTAGTGTAAAGTGTTTTCTCTATTTTATTTTAGCTTGTTATATCTTATATTGTGTAGTTGTCTTCTGGAATTTTAATGACATGTTAGTTTATGGAATCCTTGAACATTCACACTACTAGATTTTTTTTCAAGGTATCTCCTAGGAGATACATTTAAGTGACTTTTAATACCTTCAAGGGTACCCTTATGCATGTTTAACAGGAGATACCTTCAAGGTACTCATGATTGTACTATAATGTCCTTTAAGGTATCTTCTATGAGATACTATTGTTTGATGCCCACTTAGGCTTGAACATTCTTTTTTTCAAAAAAATTAAGACTAATAAGTTGGTCCAAACCAAACAACAGAAGCCTTAAAAATTATAGCTACTAACTAAGCTGTAACTATACAGAAATGCTACCAATGCACTAAAATGATCATGTAAGAACCATAAAATAGGGGAGAGAAGAGTATGGGGTTAAAGACATAGAAATGTATTTATCATATTGATTTTTAAAATGATTACATCAACTAAATAAACTTATAGTTATAAATATAGAAATTTTCTTGCAAAAATTAGTTTGTTCTCTTCTACTCTCTGCTATCAACAAAATACTCACCCTATTTTCTACAGACTACTGCTATGTTTAAAAAATCTCTCTAAGATCTATTCACTACTAGATTATCTCTATCTAACTTCTATTGCATTGAAATATCCTCTACCACTTCTCTCACATGTTGCTACCCATGAATATCCTATACCTAGTTATCTTTCAAGAGATGGACATTGCATTGTAGGAATATTCAAATTCTATAGATAATGTGAGAGACAATCTTTTGGATTGGTAGAGTGAGATCATGCATAATTATTTTACAAGACTCAAGCATATGGACACACAAATAAAATGGAGAAAATTAGTAATGATATTTAAAGTAGATCATAAACACTAAGGTAACCATGATCATCACTAAGAATGACAATCTCACACAACTCATAGGATATCAAGCCTTGTTGTACACATTGCTGAGGCTAATATAAGAAGCCATACTAGATTAGAATACCTACAAGAAAGATTTATCACCATTCACCAATTATATTTTATATATCATCAACACTCTTGCCTACATACCACTATTGTAACTCTAGTATATCATATCCCAATGCAAGGATGTGCATCTACAGCTGAAGTAAACATAGGTAAAATCTCAATCTTTATCAATGCCACCCCTATCTAGTTAAGTAATACATAGTGTACATTTTTGAAATTTTAGGATGCTACTTATTAGTGTAGGGCAATATATCCACACTAAAACATAATCCATCTATGAAGTACTAGAGGAATATGTACGTCTTGGATACTACTCTACATCAGGCTAAGCAGATAGCCTAAAGAATGCTTAATTAGAGGTAACACATTGAAAAATACTTGGATACTGTAAAACCATAGTTCATAATGATAAATAAAGCTAAATATGTAATGATTAATTAAATGGATATTATACAAGCTATGACTTATGTACTTAAACAATTGTTAAACTCTAGGGATACCACAATTAAGAAGCTCCAAGTGTGGTAGAATGAGACAATGTGTAACACATTAGTTACTATTCTAGCCTAAAATGATTGTAGATAGGTTGGATGGTATTGTGTCAGATATACAACTTAAGATATCAAATGTTAGAGACTTCCTTACCATTTCAAAAGAAGAACATGTGCAAAATATGATGGCCGTTCAAATTCCACTATGTATTTTACTTACCATGGTGTGGGAAGTACTTGATAATTGGAAAACACTCAAGAAAGATATCTCGTAGGTTGAAAAAACTAATGCACAAATCATAGAACCTACATTCATTCCATCATAGGAGCTCCAAATAAATTTATAAAAGAGAAAGATGGATACAAAGGTGTAGTCTAAGAAACCATAACCTATGCATTCACCTGGCCAAACTTTGGCACCACATTTGTAGTATATATGATATTTTAGATGTATTCAGCCTTGTAAGCCAAATGAAAAATATATGAATGCCAAGAGTATTTAATTTTATATGTTGAAAGGCTATAATGTGAAGAGATAGAGCCATGTAAAAAGCTATTATAGTGATATTATGTAATGGAATATGATTTTGATGTGTAATAGAGATTAATAGGCTAGTATTTTATGCTTTTCCTAATATTATTTTATGATTGCCTAGTGCACAGTCTTTACTCTATTTTATTTTAGCTTGTTCTATATTATATTATGTTATGTATGTTCTAGAGTTGTTAACACCATGTTAGTTTATGGAATCCTTGAACATTCACATGATTGGAATTTTATTTCAATTTATTTCCTAGGAGATCCCTTGAAGTGCCTTGTAATACCTTCAAGGTTACTATTGTCATTTGAAATGTGTACCTATAGATGCTTTGTGACATAGGGAAGCTTGGAGATGGGGTGCTAAGCATGAAGGATTTGTGTGGGGAACAAGAGTCTAAGGCACTGGGTTTATAATTATTATTGCTCAGCTACGTGCATGAGCACTGGTTGTCTCATCATAATGATGGGAACATCCTAAGGCATGTGACCCTTTCACTTCTTGAGATGAACCTCTAAATTAGGTTAGATTCCTTTTATTCTAAGCACACATGGTTTAAGACTAACATGCAGGCCTAAAGAGTAAAAAGGTAAACTACCACTAATATAAACTTATGATATTTTGAAGGAAAAAGAGGGAGAAGGTAAGAGATGCATAAATATAAAAGAGGTGATGCACCTAGAATAGAGTGAGTGATCCTACTATTTTAATCACACTAGAAACTCTTGAGAGCAAGCCATTTACACACAAATTCTACCAAGGATACTCCAAATGCATAAATGCTTCATATAGAGGTGTGAGAACACAATGCAGTGTTGAGAGGAATGAAGGTTATCCATAGATAAAGCCTATGTAGACCTTTGTGTACATAGAATATGACTTGTAGGTGAGTTTTGATTTCAATGTAAATATGTTTGGAATGAAATAAAATGAGAGGAGTGAACATTAATCATAGATAGAGATCAACAAACATAAATAACACATAGACCATCAGAAGAATAGAAAGAGGTGAGCTTAATTCTCATTAATCTTCAAGACTTAGCCAATACAAGTGCTCATAGAGGACACTTTCAGTAGTGTAAGGTTGATAAAATGTGTCGAATATTTTAAAATGGAAGGCTAAGATTTTTATAGAGAACAAGCCTATTTTACAATTAATTCACCACTTGGGGTGATGGGTATAGGTTTTAATTCTTTTGTGGTGCTGCAACCATGCTTTCTAAAGTTTTACTGACAAATCAAGCCTAGAAATCATAGCAAGAACCTTATCTACACATGGGGAGGAGGAATATTTACCTAAAAAGGTCATAGAGTGGCATAAACTTGCATTCCAATGTCCAATGGCCACTTATGTATTCAAATATTTTAGAAATACCTTAAGCTCTTGCATATTAATGTCCTCTTTACTGAAGGACAAAATCACCATGCTTATGAATCTAATAGAGCCATGGTGATGTCTTGGTTTAGGTAGCTACTTATTGAAGATATGGATTGGGATGCTCCTCCATTAATTGCATATAACTTATTTTAGTTTGAAACCTGGACCTAAGTCAACTATAGACAAAAATTAATCTAAGATTATCGATTTTCCTATAGTTTATATATATGGTACTTTGATTAATGCTTGGTCCCTTTTACAAAAATTTGCCACCCTTTTGGCCTATATTAGGTCTAAAAGATCTATCTTACCTCTATGGGGCTCTATTGGTAATGATTGGTCCTTATTGTCAATCTTGGTTCAACTCAGGTTGCTCAAGCTCAGTTTCATGTATTTTCTACTAGCTCAGGTCCATTCATTTATTTTGCCTAAGTTATTCCATCAACCTTAGTAAAAAATGTCCCAGCTCAATCCTTTTCATTGGTTGTCAAAAAATTGACTTGGGCTCCATTGAATTTGACCATTTCTCACATCGTTAGATCTCCTCTAATAGGTTAAACACATGCCATTAGATTGTTTTCCTGAGCTAACATAATGTTGACACTTGGCACCTACATGTTTGGTCTTTAGATATGATCATCAATCTATCTAATCCTATACTTATGCCACGTGTTAGCTCCTTAGATCATTAACTCTTTGAATCTTCTCATGTGTTGTTGATCTACCTTTGTACATTCAAAAGGGCTCCATTAGATATATCTAAACCCACTAACATGCTAGTCACCGCTCATCATTAGAATTGATCTAGGTTCCCAAGATTTGGACACTTGTCAATCTTGTATTCAGTCAAGGACCCTTTAACAATTTTTTGAATGCCAATGAATATTTTTTGAGGACCAAGTTTGATGTCTGCACAAATGTACTTCAATTTTCAAATCCAAATAGCTACTTGCAAGGGCCAAAAATTGATGTTTGCATGCTTATTATGGGATATTTTAATCCCAATGGCTATTTTTTGTGATTAAATTTGACTTTTGTAGGACCATCTTGGACCTACTAGATGAACTTTGCTGAAATAATTATGCCTAAGCCAAATTTTGGAAACAGATTTCTAGAAATAATTCATGCCATTGTACCTTTTGTCAAAACTTTTGTCAAGGACGCTTACCCTAAAGAATTACCTTTCAACCTTTTTGAAATAGCCCTTTTCCCCTTGAGATTACCCTTTGATCTTTCTAAAAGTTCCCTTTGGAACTTTTGCTTTGGTCCATTTTGCATGAAATACCCTTCAAGATTTTTGAATGGACCACTTTGGTTAAAAAAGACCCTTCGAGATTTTTTTGGTACACTTTCTAAGAGACTAATCCTCCAAGATTTTTGTTTTAGACAAAATGTCTAAAAAGTTTCTTGATACTTAGCCTAAAATACCCAAAACAAATTTCCTAAAGGAAATAACACTTAGCCCTTTTTGATGCAGATAATTTCTCCAAGAGAAATAGGTCTTCAAAAATTGTCTTCATCTTTTGCTTTAGACAAAATGTTTGAGAGAAATCATGCCTTTAAAAACTTTATCTTGAATAAATTGTCCAAAATAATCTTCAACACTTAGCCAAAAAGGGTCCTAAAATATTTTAATCTTAACAAAACAAAATCTTGAAAGAAATCTAGCAAGTAAGGACTTAACCAAAACAATGGTTTAGTACCCAGCTCTTTTAAAAGCCTATAGCCCCTTCTAGACTTGTTTACAAAACTAATTTTTGAAATTTAAAGATTTGGAACTATACTTAGCTTATCCATCTTGGCATAAGCTTGGTATGTGGGCTAAAAATGGCCAACATTTATGGTGACTCACAGGGAAGCATGCCCGCTATGCTTGAGAACTCAAATCATGAGCAATCCATTAAGCATGGAGTCTTTGGAGATTCTAATTATTTATCTTGCAAACACACTAGTTACATACCTTTCATTATGAAATGAATATAGATTTTATTAACAAGACAAGAACTGCACCAGAGGCACTTAGAGGAAAAGACCTAAGCTAAGAAAACATTGTGCACAGGTGCCTAGAAGAATTATAACTACTCTAAAACAAGGGTGCACAAAGTTCCCTTTAGGGAAATGAAAACATATAATCTACTTATTTATAAATGTATAAAAATATTAATGGAGATAGTGTTTGAGATGAATCCCCTTAATTGGTATTATCAGCGCCTCTTCAATCATTATGGCAAGTTAGAAGGTGTTAGATGGATTGTAACTAGTAATGATATATGGACCACTCTATATTTCATCAAACTTAGTGTGCCTTCCAACTTTCACTCTTTCCATATCCCATTTGAGTACTAAGTATCCCTAATAGAAACTTCTCTCACTAACCCTTTTGTCAAAGACACTCTTTGTTTGTGCCTGTTGGAGCTCCATGATGTGTGCAACTTGCACTCTATTTTTTTCAAGCTCTATGAGTTCTGTCATTCTTACTACAAGGGGATTAGTCTCAAGTAGGTCCAACTGATGTGTGAGTTCCAAGGAATATAACTCTAGGGATGATGGTAACCTAAATTCCCTTCCATAACCTATAATGAAGGGCAAGTTTCCTAACACCCTCTTGGGCATGATCTGATAAACCTAAAGAGTAGTTTTGAGCTTAGTGTGCCAAGATTGTTGGTTATCCTCTTGAGTCCTTTTTATGATGCGAATTAATTTTTTATTCATGGAATTGGATGGACCATTACCTTGAGGGTAATAGTTTGATGAGGTGATAAATTAGATGTTGTGCTTGACAACTAACTCACTAATCTTGGTTTCAAGGAAAGCCAGTACATTATCAGAGATAATGGTGGCTAGAACACCAAATCTCATTATGATGACTTTGTAGAAGTTAAGGATGGATGTCTCATTAGCCTCCTTGAGTGTAACTACTTCTGTCCAATTTTTGAAATAGTTAGTGGCTATGAGAATCCATTTGTGCCCATCACTTAATGATGGGTTAATCATGCCTATGAAATCTAGGCCCCATTATGCAAAGGGTTGATCAACTTGAATTATGTGCAGTGGTAAGGATGCAAGCCTTTGTTTCCCTATGAAGAAGGCACATTTCTTATAATTTCACACATACACATATACATATTTGAATAGAGTTGGCCAATAATAGCTAGCTCACATAATCTTTACGGTAGTGGTTTTAGGTGAGTAATGGCCTCCTATAAGGTTGTCATGGAATTATTGAAGAATTCTACTTGTTTTCTCTATTTTGATGCACCTTAGGAGGACTTCATTGAGATCCTTCTATAAGAGAACATCTTCTATGAGCACATAGGGAATGGACTATAGTATAAAATTCTTATGATTAGCTTTATTAAGGCTAGGAGGATACATAATATTCTAAAGGAATGTCTTCATTTCCTACACCTAGTTAGTCATGGATTCTTCATTAGCACACTCTTCTTCATGTGACACTAAGACTACACTATCCTCAGGTTCCATTTCTTTTGCCATCTACTTATAGGTCCTTTTCCTTGCACTATCTTGGTGACATGGATCTCTATGTCATATTCCATCACCTTGGTGATCTATCTAACTCATTTATTTCTAATGTCCCTATTGAGCAAGAACTCCTTAATACTCACGTGCATGACAATGAACTAGATTTTATTATTGGAGACCATATGCCTAAATTTATTTAGTGTTCTCACAAATGTGAGTGTGTGTTTATTTATAAAACCATAACATATCTCATAATCCTTTAGTGCCTGACTGAAGAAGGCAATTGACTGTTCTATTTGGTCTTTGTTCTAATATGTCAAGATCACTGAGATGCCTTCGACTCCACCAAATGCATAAAGGATGAAATACTTACTATAATCTAGGTTGATCAATGTGGTGGCTTATAAGATGGTGCACTTGATGGTCTTAAATATTTCCTTACCCTCATGCATCCAACTAAATGCAACATTCTTCTTTAACATCACAATGAGAGGCTTGACCAGGATGGAAAAGCTAGGCACAAACCTTCTCATAAAGGTGATTCTCCTTAGAAAGCTTTGGAGAAATTTCTTGTGGCTCAAAAAAGGTAGGGATGAGATAACCTTGACTCACTCTGGATCAATCATGAGTCCTTATTTTCAAAAAATGTGCTCAATGAGGGTGCCTTCATGAACTATAAAGATTTATTTGTTGGGGTTCAAAAAAATTCTGATTTCATGACACTTCTGAAAGACTTACTCCAGGTGATCCATATGATCCTCAACATGTTTAGAGAAAATAGTTATATCATCAAGGTAAATCGAGATGATCTTAATGATGAGATATTTGAATTGCATATCCATGGCTCTTTATAAGTTCATGCCTGCATTTTTAAAACTAAATGGCATGCATTGTTATGTAAAGGTTCCTCAGTTAGTGGCGAACATGATTTTGTAATGGTCACACTATTGCATAAGGATCTAGTTATATCCTGAGTAACCATCCAAAAATGAGAATCTCTCCACTCTTGCAACTATTTGTAAGACTTTCTCCTTTGATAGGAGAGGATAGTGGTATTTGAGGGAAGCCTTATTTAGGTCCCTGAAGTCCATGCAGAGGTGAATCTCCCCTTTTTTCTTATATACTAGGACTAATTCGATGACCCATGAGGAATGTTTAATGGGAAATATTATACTAGCCTCAATGAGCTTGGAGAGATCCTTGCATATCAATAGCTCTAACTTTGGATTAATGGGCATCTACTTTTAGCATATAGGTTATGTACTAGGATCTATCTCAATTATATGCTATGCTAATCCTAGGTCAAAACCCTTTAGATCCTTGTAGCTCTATATGAAGATATCATCATATATCCTATTAAGTTGAATGAAGCTTTTGATTTTTGACATAGAACAAACCTTACCAACTTTAAGAGTTTACCCTCTAAAATGACTATAGGTGCATAAATATCTTCCTTGGATATCATGCTATGCCTTTCTCCTTTATATTTGTCATTAGAGTCAAAGATACTTTCAAGGATGACTAGACCCCTTGGCAGATTATTTCCTTTCAATTGGATAACTTGATCTTCATATTGGGCTCATAGCTATGCTTAGTTCATGGTGAAAAACTCTGACTCATCCTATAGGAAGTTGATGATTTGATCATCACTTTTAAACACTTTCTAATTTTTTATGTTCTAAGGAACTATCGATTTGATGAGTTGTTTGAACTCCTTCATAAGGTCTTGTAGGATATCATACTATGTACCTATAATTGTAAGCCTATCTACATAATTATTATACACTCTTGGTAAGGAAATGATGTTGAATGCATCAAATCCTTCTATCATATCCCACACTCTATGTTTATAAGATTTCAACAAGCCACTCTTAGTCATGCTTTGTGCTCTAACTTGGTTGACAACTAGCTCACTGTTATCCAATACTTACAGTGTCTTGATTCCTTCTACATGAAATAGAAGCCTTGAATTATCACCTCATACTAGGAAACATTGTTCATGTAAGTGAACTATAGTCTAAAGGCATGGAAGTATTTTTACTTTTAGGGTGAGACCAATACAACACTGGCTACTGTGCCATTCTTACTTTAGGAGCCATCAAAGTATAACTACCACATACCTTTAGGTTCTTTACATGCCTTCATAAGCTTAGGTAGCATGACATTTTATTTCATGATGCAATATGTGCCCAACCATATTTATATGTTGTCATATGGGTCACACTCAAAGATTCAAGATACCATTCATCCAATAGATTGTTTGGGGTTTCCTTCAGTAGTTTCAAAAATTCATGGAGAATTGAATCCTCCTCTTGGTCAAACATCACACAATTGTGCTTGACTGGGCTAAGAGAGTATGGATCTATGTGAATTTTAAATATAATCTCTACCTTTATGGTCACTTTGGTCCTATATTTTGTTCTCAACAACATTTATGACCAATTTGAAGATAAATATATGCCTATGTTTGTCGTTAAAGTCTCAAGAGAGGTAGATGACAAAGTAAGGGGGTAAGTGAATGACTGTGATATCCTATACAATGGAATTTCTTGAGCATGCATGCAACATTAGATTTAAATACTTGATTATTCCTACTACTTTTATCATCATGCCATTGAGCTAGATGACTCCTTTTAGAATAGGGGAATACACAATTCTCAGTATATTCATGATCTTTTTTGGCATCACTGAGTTTCTTGCACCTGAGTTGATAAAGAAATTTTGCACTAGGTGTTGGCCTATGATTAAATAGAAATAGAATTGGGGTGTATTTTTTCTATTATACACATTCACTTCTTTTTTTGGCTAGCTCAAGCTCATAAAGGTAGTAGGTGATAGCTGGGGTGTCTGATGTTCCTAAAAACCTTTTAACACATCCTATAGTAGATTCATCCCACATTATGATGTTGAGGCTCATCTTCTTCATCTATTATATTATATTTAAGGGAAATTAAGATCCTTTTGGTTGTGGCTTTGGAATAACAACCTCTCCTAGTATTAGTGCATTAACTTGGGATGGTACCTTCTTCTTCATTATCCTTTTAGGGAACAAAGGTTGTGTAGGTGCCTTAGTTGGTGTACCTACATGATTATCTTGGGGTGATGAAGGAGAGGGAACTGAGGTTGGTATAACTTATTTTTTAGCTCTCCTTTTTAATCTTGTGTTAAAAGTGACTAGAGTTCTCCCTCCACCAGATGTGCCACTTTGATTCACATAGTTGAAATCCTCCTCCTACCAATTGATAAAAATAGACCCATCCAGTGGTTAAATTGGTGCTTGGATCCCCTCCTCTTATGGGGATATGTTGCTTCTTTGCTTTTGTAAATAAGGCATGATTTTCACCATGAGCACTTGGTTCAAAATTCCATTTACTCAGGTGGTTTTATTATGTGACTGATTACATGAGAAGCACCATTCAGAATCATATGCTAGATTGTTGTATACTGAAATAAGGGATTTGGAGGTGCTGGTAGCATTGATATTTTATACATAAGGTTATTTGATAAATGTGATCTGATTTTTCATTTGAGTGCCACCTTGGTAGGGAGGTCTATGATCCATAAACAAGCACCAACCCTATGTTATGAAATGTTTACAAAAGAATCCCTAGAAGTAATTTTAAAATTCCAAAATAATACTCCAAGAAATCAACTAGAAAATACTAATGAAAAATAACAAGCACACTATACAAATAAGTTGATAATGGAGTTCAAAAAATTTCCTAAATCTCTGGGTTCTTTCGAACTATTCTATTAATTAAATTATTTCAAATACATCAACTAACCCTTATAATCCTTAATGGGAATATAACGTGATCTCAGACCTTCAAAGGACTCTGAAAATGATACAAAAACTCTCCTCCACCTTCCTATAGCACTTGCATGGTTATCTCCATTAGTTCTCCATAAAAAGTGACTGAAATGGATTCCTAAATGATGGAAAATACATTCCAATTGAGAGAAAAATAGCACCATTAGGAGCGTCTCTAAGTTTTGGACCTTAGCTCTAGCTCTCAGCTCTCAACTCTAACTCTCAGCTCTAGCTCTTAGCTATGCCTCTCCAATGAGAGATTTGAAACTTTGGAATGAATTGAAATTCCCCTTTGACCCCTTTATGTACATGTTATGGGTCTACTTTTTTTGATTGGGATAATTATCCACAATCTATTTTAATAAATTTCATATTTATGCCATTCCTAATTTTTATGGTATTTTAAATTATCCCCCTGAAAAATTATTTGGGTTTTGATTTATCCCCCACTGCTGTTTCTATGCTAAATCACTTTCTACATTCAAAGAAGAAATAAGAAACTAAAAGAAATGGTCAAGGATAGAAGATACCTGATAAAGTCGTGTGCACCGAAATCAGACATTGGAATATTCTCCTCTTTGGCTGTGGAGGAATGACACCTGAGAAGAAAAGAGACTAAAACACAGAAAAATGTTAGTCAAAGATATGGTCGGCTATCAGGTGAATGCCCGATCCCGGAAGTACGAAGACTTCCTAGAAGGATATCAACCCACTGATAAAAAAGAGCAGAATATTTGACTGAAGTAGATGTAATGAAAGATAAAATGATAGAAATAAAAGACAGAAAATAAAATGCATACCTAAGATGCAGCACACTATTCTGCACAGTCACCGGTGTCAGTCTCTGTGGTGCCAGCATCGGTCAGGGGAAGGTGCCGACGTCGGTTAAAGTGCTAGCGCCAGTCGGGGTAGTGACCGGCGTCGGTCGGGGCAAGTTTTGGACAGAGTTTGGGCAAGTTGCAGAAGGTCTGGTAGAGTTGGGATAGGATTTGGTCAGGGTCGGGATAGGGTTTGGTAGAGTCAGGACAGGGTCTGGACAGGGTCTAGTCAAGGTAAGGTCGAGTCTGGACAGGGTCTGGGGGTTTTGGTCGAGTCTAGACAGAGTTCTAGATTGGGATAGTGGGCAGAGATGTAAAGAAGGGACTCAGGGCTCGGGTCTACAGTCTGAAGATCTGGGGTGATAGAAATAACAAACAAACAAATAATAACCAAAAAGAAATAAAAACAAACAAAGGAAATACTTATTTGTCAGAAGACATGATAAAAGCCATGGTTGAAGTCATCAATGCGCTGCCAGAAGTTGATCGGAGCCAATGCAGATTAGTTGAATGCCGGAGTTGGTTGATCGCCAGAATTGATTGCAAGAGTCTGTTAATGAATCATACCTTGGTTAATCGAATGAAGAGGTTATGGATGAAGGCAAGAGACGGTTTGATAACCGATCGGAAAACCGATTGGGAACCGAATGGGTAACGGATCGTCTCTCGCCTTCATCCGTAACCTCTTCATTCGATCAACCAAGGTATGATTCATTAACAGACTCTTGCAATCAATTCTGGCGATCAACCAACTCTAGCATTCAACTAATCTGCATTGGCTCCGATCAACTTTTGGCAGCGCATCGATGACTTTAACCATGGCTTTTATCACGTCTTCTGATAGGTAAGTATTTCCTCTATTTGTTTTTATTTCTTTTTGGTTATTATTTGTTTATTTGTTATTTCTATCACCCCAGATCTTTAGACCGTAGACCCAAGCCCTGAGTCCCTTCTTTACATCTCTGCCCACTATCCCAATCTATAACTCTATCCAGACTCGACCAAAACCCCCAGACCCTGTCCAGACTCGACCTTACCTTGACTAGACCCTGTCCTGACTCTACCAAACCCTGTCTCGACCCTGACCAAATCCTATCCCAACTCTACCAGACCTTCTGCAACTTGCCTAGACTCTGTCCAGAACTTGCCCCGACCGACGCCGGTCACTACCCCGACCGATGCCGGCACTTTAACCGACGTTGGCACCTTCCCCTGACCGACGCCGACACCACAAAGACCGACACCGGCAACTATGTAGAATAGTGTGCTGCATCTTAGGTATGTGTTTTATTTTCTATCTTTTATTTCTATCATTTTATCTTTCATTACATCTACTTTAGTCAAATATTCTACTCTTTTTTATCAGTGGGTTGATATCCTTCTAGGAAGTCTTCGTACTTCTGGGATCGGACATTCACCTGACAGCCCACCATATCTTTGACTAACATTTTTTCGTGTTTTAGTCTCTTTTCTTCTCAGGTGTCATTCCTCCACAGCCAAAGAGGAGAATCTTCCAACATCTGATTTCGGTGCGCACGACTTTATCAGGTATCTTCTAGCCTTGACCATTTCGTTTAGTTTCTTATTTCTTCTTTGAATGTAGAAAGCGATTTAGCATAGAAACATTCTGGCACACGCGGTGGGACCCTAGGGCCTTCCTTGGGTTCTTTCTTTCTTTCATTCATATAGGTGCATTAGGTTCCTTCCTTTTCGCCTCCTTTCGTCTCTTCTTAAACGAGATCATAAGCAGGACTAAAAAGAACTTTTCTTTTCTTTCTTGCACTTTTAGACTAGTCAAAACTCATATTCTTCGACTCTTTCTCCATTCGTCTTCATACGAACAAACATTTCGACTTGGACATTAAAACACTTTGCATTCATTTCTGTTTGCCTGCATCTCTTAGACCACACATAGTAATTAATTAAACCACATATTGAATTAATCTAGATCACTTGATGTTACACGACCAAACCACTTGCACAAAACAAACATTTTAAACTTACCTGAGACAAGGCCCGACTGGAATTTCATCCCCCAGTGGATACCTTACCCATCCCGGGATCTTACTTGGATTTCATCACCAAGGAGAAAGCCCACTCCGTTCTCTAGCGGAGCCTAATCTCTAGGGGAAGTATATTTTGGCTAAGCGAAACCAGCTAACCACTGGAATCGTGAAGTGAGGGGAGCTTGCTCCTTAGCACCAGGCCTTGTACGAAACCTAACATAGACTTCTTGAGCACCATAACAAAACCCGAAACCATCCATAGACTGCTTCTTCTAGGACCTGACTCAAAAGCCAATCTTCCTCTACACACATTCTAAGGCATAAGCCACTATAATCCTAATAATTTACTTCTAGGGTTTTAGGATCTGCTTGTGTCTTCATCTTTTTTAGTTCTTATCTGCTTGTTTGAGCTTGTGAGGATGTTCTTCCTTGCCTTGAATGGTTCTGGCTCGTAGCCAAGCCAAGGCTCTAGTCGATCACACGAGGCATCATCCTCTTCCGTCTACCCTGCCTATAACCAGCCCTATAATGGAGTTCAACTCGAAAGCTGAAAGAACTCCTACTAGACCATCTTTGACCCAAACGCCTATTATCCCAAAAGGGGACCAAGATTTTGCACGATTCTTAAACCTCAATGTAAAATCCTTGCAACACTATCTCGTGAATATCCGAACGCGAGACCCCTTGGGCAATCCAATTTATGGAATGCCGACTTCTTTTCTCAAGACTGCGGCCGTATCAACGACGTCCGTAGTTCAACCCTTAGACACCCAGGCTATTGCCTCAACCAATGACCAACCTTTTACCAACCATCCAAGTGTGGCCTCTCCCTCCATCGTTGGGCCCACTTCCACTGGGGTTTCAGCCCCCTATCAATCTCAGCCCACTCAACCACTTTCTACCCCCTTTCAAAATTTGGTCGTCTCTATTCTGCCTACCCTTGCTCCTATCAACACTAGGGTGGCTGCCTATCCATTAGCCCATGTTACCTCTAACCAACCTCCCATGACAACATCAAACCTAGCCATGCCTTTTACCCAACCATCCTTAGTCACCTCTTCTATCCCTACGACTAGTCATCTGTACATTGCGCCCTTACTGGTACAACTGACTACACCGTATACCTCTTCCAACCTCTTTCAAGTGCCTTACAATCTAGGAGGCGCTCCACCCACCAATCCATCAGTAGATATCATCAAAATGCTGATGGATAAAATGTCCAACCTAGAGACCTCCATTTCTGGCTCACGCAACACTCTCTCGTATGAACAAATTTGCAACGAGCCCATCCATCCTTTTGTCCCCATCAGACCATATCCCAACCAGTGGGAACTTCCTAAGTTTTCTCATTTTCAAAGCAAGGAAGACCCACAACAACACTTACGGGCATTCAGACATGCCTGTTACCTTATCACCCACGATGATGCGTTGCTCTTACACACATTTCCCATGTCTCTCTCGGGTGCTGCACTTGACTGGTACAGCTCCCTTGCCAGCCATTCCCTCTTCATGTTCACTCAGCTGGCCCAGCTCTTCCTCGATCATTTCTCTATCAATATCACCAAGAAGGTCTCCATCACAGAACTCTATTCTATCTGTTAGTTTGAGGATGAATCCATTGCTGATTTCATCACTCAGTGGAGGGGCCTTATCAATCAACTCTCATTCTCCTTACCCCAGCCTGAGCTTATTGAAATTTTCTCTCAAGCCTGTGCTAGACATATTTCTTCTACCTTGAGGGTTCAAACCTTCCACACTTTTGACGAAGCCTTCACGATGGCTCGTAAACTTGAGTTACGTGCCGTCGAGGAGAATAAAGTCAAGTTGCGGAGCAAGAATCCCAACTCCAAAACCAATGACCCCTCTTCTAAGCCTTCCTCGTCCAATCCTAAATCTAAAGCTTCAGCAAACGCTGTGGTTGTTAGATCTTCTTCCTCTTTGCCTTCAACTAATCAACCTGAACCATCCACATCTATGAGTGCCACTCGCCAATTTTAGCAGAGATACATACAGTGACAGTTTACTCCACTTGGAGAATCATACGCATCTATGCTGGAAAAACTCGTCAAACAAGGGGCCCTCAATCTCCCCCAGATCTGACCACTGCCACAATTTGATCCCTCACGTGCCATCCCTACGTGGTATAGGGAAAATGACTTCTGCCACTACCACCGTGTTAAAGGTCATGACACGGGCAACTGTAAAACCCTTAAAAACATAATCCAAGACATGCTGGAAAAGGGTGACCTCATCTTCGACAATCCCAATGCCCCTCCTAATCAGGATATCAATATCTTCAAACAACTGTTCCCCAATCATCCACCAACCCAAAACAATGTCCAGACCTTGATTGACAACTCTCACGAACATAATATTTAAACAGTCAATACGGTCTCGCCCTTCATTTCTAATCAACCTCAAGAGGTGAGTTCATCCATCAGTCCATCACATGTGGACGAACCTCTTTCTCTAGTTAGTTCTCCGTCAACTTCTCTCATTTTGGAGGACACCTCGACCTTACCAGCACCGCCAGTTTCACCATCTTCCTTCTTACTGCCCATGGAGGACCCAACCTTTCCTACTCGTTGACTGCAAGTAGAGGGCACAATCATTCCTGCCCTTTACCCGCTTGAGGAGCTTCATTCTCCAGTTTCTTCTCCACCTAGGGAAGAACCTATCTCTCCTTCATCTCCAACCAAAGATGAACCTGTCACAACTCCATCATACCTTAAGTCTAAGGCTACTACACCCATCTCACCTTCAATCCCACAACCATCGACATCTTCTCAAGAACCCAAACCTCATCCTGCATCTTCTTAGCCATTTTCTCGACTAGTGGAGAGACTCGAACTTCTCCCTTCTAGGAAAGTGGAGCATCAGGGATTGTGGGACCGTCTCACAACTCTTCAACAAGCCCGTGCCCTCTCATCTCATGCTGCTAATCCTCCCATGGCAGAACCTCCTAAGACTATCAACAAAAATCAGATTTCCACCTCTAGACCGTCTACATCTCCATCAACCTCATCAAAACCAAAACCCTCATCTACTCCGCCTAAACCTATCAAGTCACTTGGCGTTCGCCCTGTCTCCAACCTCACTCATCCAAAAGTGAAGGTGGACTTAAACCAGACTTCAACCAATAGTAGTTTTTAACCCAAATCACAGAAGATTGCCAAACCACAGAGGCGAACGCCTCCTCTTCCGTCACCATTGCCCTCCATTTTGGGCCCTCATCCTTCAACCCTAAGCAGAGTCCTTCCCACTTCAACCTCTAATCAAAACCGGTTGCCTCCTTTGCTTCCTTTACCTATCGCAAGCCTACCCTCTCCCAAAAGGGTAGTACCTCTCATGAAGAATGTACTGCCTCCGCCTGTCATCGCACCATCAACCCAGAAGGTGGTATGAAAACCCCCTCCAACATCACCCAAGCAAAAGTCACCGGCATTGTATACATCAATGAGCACAGACCCTTTAGTGGGCTCATACTCTTTGATCTTGCAATGAATTTTGCAAACTTCTAGCATAACTCTTCCACCCATCAAGCCCTTCCAACCTCTCGGATCTAAACCCTCCTGGTTCGACGACACGAAGATTTGTTTATATCATCGTACACCAAGACACGACACCGAAACTTGCTGTGCCCTCAAGGCTGTCATTCGCCGATATCTGGAGAAAGACACTCTTCTTTTTTAGGACACTTTCGACCGACCCCTGACTCCTACTCATAACCCTTCAACCTCTTCAAACCCATCCACATATCATCAACCGGTTACAACCCCTTTATCACCTTCACCTCCCATCTTTGAAATCAATGCCATTCACATCACCACTAGGTCACAAAAGGATAAGGCAAAAGAAAAAGCCGCCATTCCTTGGACCTACCCTTTTGTCAATCCACCTCAACCGCCTAAGCCTAAGATTTCTATCCTTGGTGCACCTCAACCCTCCTCTTCTTCTTCTTCTTCTGGACCAATCCACAACTCCATGTTGAAATAGCTTCACCAGACGCCTGTGAAGATGTCCCTCTATGACCTCATCTAAACCTCACCCCAACATCATCAGGCCCTCATCCAAGCCCTACAGGCAGTGGAGGTCCAACCCAAGGACCCCTAGCCACTTGCTGCCCTTGTCCACTCCTTAGCCCCTGTTGCCTCCATCACATTCAGCGATTCTAAGATTCCCACATCCAACACGGAAGATCAGGACGCCGACCTCTTTATCACTACCTATATCGATCAGACACGCATTAAATGCGTTATGATCGATGGAGGCGCTAGCATCAACATCATCTCCACCCATGCCTTTGATCAGTTGGCTCTTCCCAAGAATTGCATCTCCAAAATTGATGCAATCTTGCACCCTTTTAATGACACTACTGCCATGACCATTGGCACAGTCGTCCTTCATATTCGTGTTGGTCCATGCACAGTCCCAAAGCTCTTCTACATCATCGAAGGAGAGTTTTAATGCAACATCTTGCTGGGCTGACCCTGGATCCATGCCATGGCCTATGTCCCCTCCACCCTGCACCGTTGTGTGGAATTTGAGCATGACGGGCAAGTCCACACCATTCCCACTGACCCTTCACCCTTTAAAACTTGCAACACCACCTACCATCCAAATGATGTCCTCATTCCTATCAAGCCATCAATCTCGGCACCGCCTCCATCCATGGAAGCTTCGACCAATTTGTAACAGGCGGTCGCCCTTACACCTCCCCTTCAAGTGACAACCACAGACCCTATGGAAGACGTCTTCTAAATACTTTCATTGGGAGAGTATCGCTTGCTGACTTTAGACATGTTCCAAACTCCACAAGAGTATGGACGGCTTCATCACAGCCCCAGCTATGACCATCGGATCAGGATGATCATACCTTATGGTCCTCTTCACCTCTACACCAACCTCGTCTATGGGGGGCTCAATCAAGCTCCTACTGACAGTAATCCTCTTTCTTCACCTCAACCTTTCACATCAGACTTCTCATTTCTTGGCAACCCTGCCTTTGCACACACTTACCTTTACAGGTGTGTATGGAAGGGTTTTGGTTTCGGACGCTATGAGTAGGGCTCCCATCAGCCTATCCAACCGCTCAATGATGACGATGCCAAGAAATGGTATGGCTTGGGATATCATGACCCCACTCAATACCCTGTAGACCTTTGTCCTGAACCAATCATTGACCAATCTCCTCCACACTCGCCTGTTCTACCCCCTTCACCTACAGAGTCAGTGATTTCCATTCCTCCTAGTTTTTTTTTTTCATAAACACCATCCGCCTGGAACCCTTGACTTATCAGCTCAATTGAGTGTCCAAGTCTCTCCCTCTCATTTTTCCCAGCATGATCGAAGATGAGTCAGCAACCATTCACACTGTCCACTGCATTGACGACGACGCCATTCTTTCTTACATGGGCGCTGACAATTCTTTCATCCAGCGCTCCTTCCCTTCTGAGACCCAGGTTATGTTAAATGAATCAACCATTGACATCAACCTTCCTTCTTCTAATGTTCCTTATGTCTTAAAGATTGGACAATCTTTAGATGCTCAAGAGCAGCTTGACTATACCCAGTTCCTCTTTGACCATAGCAAGGCCTTTGCCTGGACTTACAGTGATATGCCTGGCATCGACCCCACCATTGTTACCCATAACATTGTCACCAAACTAGAGGCTAAGCCTGTCAGGCAAAAGCTTTGAAAGATGCATCCTTGCGTTGCTCTCCTTGTCAAAGAGGAGCTTCAGTGCCTCCTTTCTATCTCCTTCATCCAGCCCATCGATTATCCATAGTGGGTCTCTAACATCATCCCAGTCACCAAGGCAATTGGGGGGATTCAGATCTACACGAACTATCGTGACCTTCACCTAGATTATCCCAAGGATGACTTTCCTCTTCCAAACATTGACCAACTTGTTGATCTTACGGCCGGCCATGAGATGCTATCTCTCATGGATGGGTTTTTAGGATACAATCAAATCCTGATTGCTCTGGAAGATCACCACAAGACTACTTTCATTACCCCATGGGGGACTTTTTGCTATCGAGTCATGCCTTTCGGCTTGAAAAATGCAGGTGCCACTTATCAGCGTGCCATGACCTACATTTTCCATGATCTCCTTCACAAAATCATGGAGGACTATGTGGATGACCTGCTCAACAAGTCTAAGCTTTACCGTGACCATCTGACCATTCTCAAAATCATCTTTTCTCATCTTCTTCAGTACAATGTTCATCTTAATCCCAAGAAATGTGTCTTTGGGGTCCTCTCTGGCAAGCTTCTCAGCTTCATCGTTTCCTTCCATGGCATCGAGATAGATCCCGCCAAGATTCGCGCTATCCTCAAAATGCCGCCCCTGACCAATCTCAAGCAGCTTCATAGTTTGTAAGGCAAGCTCCAGTCCATTCGTCATTTCATCTCACAGCTTTCTGACCGCTGCCAACCTTTTCATCATCTCCTTAAGAATGACGTCTCCTTTACATGGGATAAGGATTGTCAAGAGGCTTTTGAAGCCCTAAAATGCTATCTGGTCTCTCCACCAGTCCTCATTCCACCTAAAGATGACCAACCCTTCTACCTTTATATCTCAGCCACTAATCATTCGTTAGGTGCCATGATCACGCACTGAGACGAGCATCACCGTGAGCAATCAGTCTATTATATCAGCCGAACACTGGTCGACTATGAAACTCAGTATACCCATATCGAGAAACTCTGTTTGGTGTTAGTCTTTGCTACTACCAAGCTTCGCCACTATCTTCTTAATCATAAAACCTTTGTCATCACCCACACTGACCCTCTCAAATATATGCACTCCAAGCCATATCAGAATCAACGTATGGCTCGGTGGCTCATGCTACTTGCTGAGTTCGACCTCGAATTCATCCAGCAAAAATCTATCAAGGGGCAAACCATCACTGATCAACTAGCAGATGCCCCTCTTCCTGACAATCAACCTTCGTAGTGTGAGTTCCCTGATGAATCTATCACTGCGCTTTCCTTTGACAACACCATCTATCAGATGACTATGTTCTTTGACGGCTCCAAATGTCAACTAGGTGGGGGTGCTGGGGTCATTCTCATCCCACTTGAAGGGGAGCCCATGCCTCTATCTTTTAAACTCGACTTTGATTGTACCAATAATATGGCCAAATATGAGGCCTTAATTTTTGGACTGCAGACCGCCCTCTCTCTCAACATCAAGTCCATCAACATCTTCGGTGACTCGCAGCTCGTCGTCAATCAGGTCAACGGTTCATACCTCTGTAAAAATGAAATTTTGCAAAGATACAAAAACCGTGTTGACATTCTCCTTGCATCTTTTGACCATTTTCTCTTGCAGATTGTTCCTCGATCCATGAATAAGTTTGCTGACACCATGGCTTCTCTCGCTTCGCATATCCCATCTTCCTCATCTGCATCCAGAATTTTTGTCACGGTGCGTCGTGTGCCATTGCCTTCATATATCTCTCCTCACATTAATCATGTCAACACTATAGACCCTAGCCCACGAGATGCTTGGTATAAGTAACTTGTAGACTTCTTATCTTTTTCTGTCATTCCTCCCAACCTCTCTAGCAATGCACGGCAAGCTTTTATCAAGCGTACCGCTTGTTATACCATGCTAGGGGGTCTTCTCTATAAGTGAGGCTTTGACGGCCTCCTTCTTCGCTGTCTCACCTCCACTGAAGCATCTCAAGCCATTCAGCAAGTCCACGATGGGATTTGTGGCAGATATTTTAGTGGGAATTCGGTTGCCAAGCGCATCCTTCGTCTGGGCTATTATTGGCCTACCCTTCATCAAGACTGTAGCGATTATGTTCGGCATTGCATCAAGTGTCAGCAACACTCTAACTTGCTTCATCTTCCTAGTCACACCTTACAAATCACTCAGGATTTTTGGCCTTTTTCTCAGTGGGGTTTAGATCTCATCGATGAGATTAACCCTCAATCGTCTCTTCGTCATCAATCCATCATCACAGCCACTGAATATTTCACCAAGTAGGTGGAATCCATTCCTCTCATCTCCACAAAAGCCAACAAGATCGTCAACTTAATCAACACCCACATCATCTGTCGTTTCGGTGTCCCTCATAAAATCATCACCGATAACGGCAAGTCCTTCAAAAATAAGACTGTCCAAACGTTATGCGACTCATTCAGCATCAAACTCAGTTTCTCTTCGCCTTACTACCCACAAGCAAATGGGCAGGCTGAGGCTTCCAACAAAATTCTCACCAAAATTCTCATGAAGGTGGTCAGCAACACAGGTAGGGATTGGCACATTCACATTCCCTTCGCTTTGTGGGCCTACCGCACTAGCATCCGAACCTCTACGGGTGCTACCCCTTTTTCTCTTGTGTATGGAACAGAGGCTGTCTTACCTCTCAAATTATAGATCCCATCTCTCTGCATTTCTCTACATGATATCCTTTCCAACCGGTTCCCTTCCCTCGACTCCTGCTTTGAGGGGGAATACCTTATCCATAATCAGGGCAATTCGCTACCTATTTTTGTCTTGCAGTTCGTCTAGAACAACCAACAAGATGAAATCAACCTTATCCCTCACCTAGGGAAATCACTCCTATTTTTGTCTTGCAGTTCATCCAGAACAACCAACAAGACAAAAAGGGGCAAATGTAGACACCAAAATCGTGTCGACTCCCCTGATCATCCCCCGTTTTATTCTCCCTCACCTATTTAACCCCTGTCGACCATTTTTCTCATTAGCCTTGACCCTAGTAGCTTGTCAAAATGAGCAAAAGACTAAAGTTAGTCTCTACCCCCATTTTACATCTGTCGACCATGGTCTCCACCCGACTGACGTCATCGACGTCGGTCACTTATCGGCCAACGTCGACGGTCCTGCCGACGTCGGTTCTCCTTAGCACTACATTTTCGATCTAAACGCAGGAACCATTATTCCATTATCCGTTACCCATTCGGTTACCAATCGGTTTTCTGATCAGTTATCGAACCGTCTCTCGCCTTCATCCATAACCTCTTCATTCGATCAACCAAGGTATGATTCATTCACAGACTCTTGCAATCAATTCTGGCGATCAACCAACTCTGGCATTCAACTAATCTGCATTGGCTCCGATCAACTTCTGGCAGCGCATCGACGACTTCAACCATGGCTTTTATCACATCTTCTGACAAGTAAGTATTTCCTCTGTTTGTTTTTATTTCTTTCTGGTTATTATTTGTTTGTTTGTTATTTCTATCACCTCAGATCTTCAGACCATAGACCCGAGCCTTGAGTCCCTTCTTTACATCTTTGCCCACTATCCCAATCTATAACTCTGTCCAGACTCGACCAAAACCCCCAGACCCTATCCAGACTCGACCTTACCTTGACTAGACCCTATCCAGACCCTGTCCCGACCCTGACCAAACCCTATCCCAACTCTACCAGACCTTCTGCAACTTGCCTAGACTCTGTCCAGAACTTTCCCCGACCGACGCCGGTCACTACCTCGACCGACGCCGGCACTTTAACCGACATCGGAACCTTCCCCTGACCGACGCCGGCACCATAGAGATCGACACCGGTGACTGTGCAGAATAGTGTGCTGCATCTTAGGTACACGTTTTATTTTTTGTCTTTTATTTTTGTCATTTTATCTTTCATTACATCTACTTCAGTCAAATATTTTGCTCTTTTTTATCAGTGGGTTGATATCCTTCTAGGAAGTCTTCGTACTTTTGGGATCGGGCATTCACCTGACAGCCCACCATATCTTTGACTAACGTTTTTCCGTGTTTCAGTCTCTTTTCTTCTCAGGTGTCATTCCTCCACAGCCAAAGAGGAGAATCTTCCAACGTCTGATTTCGGCGCACATGACTTTATCAGGTATCTTCTAGCCTTGACCATTTCTTTTAGTTTCTTATTTCTTCTTTGAATGTAGAAAGCGATTTAGCATAAAACCAACTGCAGGAAGGGGGAAGTTTTGAATTGTTTTACATAGTATAATGTTTGCCACTTTAATCATGGTCTTAAGCCAACCATGCTATTTGTGTGCCTTTGAATAGGTTTTCTTTTTCTCCTTTATTGTTTCATGTTATATCTTTAAGATTTCCAATCCTTATGTGAGCATTATAATGAAAGCCCAAATTTTTGGGGTTTAAAAATTATAATGGGCTTAAATTAATCCCATGGTGCCACACTTTAGTCCTTCCCATGACCTTTTATGGGAAATGTTGAATCTTTCATACTTGATCTTCCATGTACTCCCTCCACGTAACCTTGGCTAATGGTATTAGGATATGTATGAGAGTTCCATTGATTGAATCACATTATTTGACGTGTTAGTTTTTACTTTATTACCACATCATTATTTTTACTGGGTTCGACCATAACTTTGACTGACCATAACTTGCACATACGAACTCAAAATTGGTCCATTCAAAATGTCTCATAAAGATTATGACAAGATCTACACCATGGAACTGATTTAGAAATATTTTGAGACCATAAATTTTTCCAATTTGACCAACTTTGACTATCTATTGACCAAACTTTGACTATCTATTGACCAAACTTTGAATAATGATAATTGGAGCATATGATGTCCATTTTTTACATTCTAATAGTTGATAGAAAGATCTTAATGAGATATACACAATGGAACATGTTTAAATAAAACTATAGAACATCTAAACATATCCTCTGGATCATGCCTCCTTACTGAGAAGGCTTTTTATCCACAAAAAGTTGTTTTTCACCTGCAAATGTTGCTAATCATCTTCCTGCATCTCACAAACATGAAAGATCCATAAAAATAAAATTATGGATTAAATTACTCTAAATTAATGATCAACTAATTATAAAAAATCAATTATTAAAAATTAGATAATTGTTCGCTAGAATAGATAACTATCCTTTGATACTTTGTGATGCTGCTAATCTTTGCAAACATCTATGAACCTAATGATCTATCACTGCCATCACAAACAATAAATTAGTTTTAAAAAAATAGACATTTTTTCACAAAAAAAGGCAATTGTTAACTAAATTCCAACTCCAATGATTTCCAAATAACTCACCCCTTTATATACTTGTTGGGGTGCACAAATAGTGGGCTTAATCATTATCCCCTTTCCCATAATAATGAGATTAATATTTATCTCCACATTTTTTGATGGGATTGAATAACATCCCATTATACCATGTTTTATAGGACTTATATTATCCCATCAAAAAAGGTGGAGATAAATGTTATTTCCCTTATTATGGGAAATGGTATAATGATTAACCCCACTATTTGTGCACCCCCAAAAATATATAAAGGGGTGAAGGGTTATTTGGAAATAATTAGAATTATTAGAATGGTTTGAAAGAACTTGGAGATGTAGGAAATTCACCGAACTCTATTTCAACTTCTTTGTATGGTGTGCTTGTTATTTTACATTAGCATTTTCTAGTTGATTTCTTGGAGTATTATTTCAACATTTTAAAATTGCTTATAGGGATTCATTTGTAAAATTTTCATAGCATGGGGTTAGTTCTTATTTATAAATTAGTCTATCTGATTGGTATTACTGAGTGAAGGGTTGATGATGTCTATGATACTATGCTTTTTGCCTTTTGAGGGTAACTAGTTCATTCCCAGAACTTTATAATAGCATCTTCACTTCATGCAATAAATTAGAATAGATGATAGGTGGAGTAGGTGGGATCACTATAGTAGGTATAGGTACTAACATAGGCTGCATAACTATTTAATTAGGAGAGGTTCTATAGATATATACATAGGGGGTCTAGGCACAATCTTTCCTGCTTAAATTAAATAATTCTCTACGTGCACTGTAACTTTTTAGGCATCAAGGACCATGCCTCCCATGGAATAAATCATCATCACTATATCACTATTAAGAGCTTTTAGAAAATATAAAAATGTAGTGTTAGGAGATGGCTTACATAAATCTAGGATTCTATCCTAGACCCTTTAGAATTTGAAGTTAAAATCAACCATCATCTCATATGGGGCTCACTTTATGGTCTTGAGTTGCTTTATCAAAGACAAGTGATCACTTCGATCCTCAAACTTCTTGCATAATTCTCCACCAAGTTCATCTTAGCTGTGAATAAAGTTTGGTCTCAAGCCTTGGTAACATTGAAGGTCTTTTCATTTGAATGAAGAAGTAAGCAGTCTGATTGTGACATTGTCCTGGGTGACATGGTACACTGAGAAGATATTTGTAATGTCTTGGGCATGCTCCATAGGGGAGGTTGAATTATCACCCATGACATAAGACAAGATTTTGAGAACAGACACTGGAATGACATTGTACTATGATAGGACTAATGGATTACCTCCATTTAAAGGCACAAATACTTTATTACTTGGCATAACCATGAATGGGATATGAATAGACCTCACCTTCTTGTGTAAAAAATTATGAATGGAGATATAGACTATACTCTGGGAGGTGACTAGATTGCATTGCATCTTCCAATAAGGGACAAGGATATTCTGACTCTCCTTCTTCTTGAGGGCATTGGAAGCTCATTGAAATGGAAATTAGTACCTATTGTAGATGATCTTATTATTATTAGTATGTAGGTAAGGGACTGATATTTATGGACCATAGATGTTTGGAGTTGCTAGGTGCTCTCACTGAGTGTTTGATACACTTATTAGCTAAAGATAGCACCAATTCCTTATCTTTTCTTCAAATGGTCCCACTAGGCATGCCAAAAACTATTATCATTAAAAATTTGCACTTGTGGATGATCTATGGTATGGGGAAGCTTGGTGGTGGGGTGATGAGCATGAAGGTCTTGTGTGAGGTGCAAGAGTCTAAGGTAGTAGGTATGAAATTATTATCACTCACCTATGCACATGATCATCAATTATTTCATTGTAATGATGGGAACATACTCAAGGTGTAGGAGCCTTACGTTTCTTGGGGCAAGCCTCCAGAGTAGGCAAAATTCAATCTATTCTAAGTGCACCTAGTTTAAGACCAACACACATTCCTAAAAATTAGAAATGTAAACTACCACTAATCTAAACCTAGGATATTTTAAGGAAAATGGAGGGAGAAGGTAAGAAATGTGTATATTTAAAAGAGGTGATGAACCAAAAATAGAGAGAGTGCACCTACTACCTAAACACACTACAAACTCTTGAGAATAAGATGTTTCCATATAGTTTTTGCCAAGGATACTCTAAATGCATAAATGCTTTGTATAGAGGCACAGGAACATATTGCAACATTAAGAGGGATGAAGGTTATCCATAGATAAAGTCTATGTAGACCCTAGTACACACATAATAAGACCTATAGGTGAGTTTTGAATTTAATGAGGAGGTGTTTGGAATGAAAGACAATGAGAGGAGTGAATGTTATTCACAAACAAAGATCAACAAACACAAAATAACACATAGACCATCAGAAGAATAGAAATAGGTGAACTTAATTCTCATTAATCTACAATACTTAGCCAATATAAGTGCTCATGAAGGGAAATTTTAGAAACATAAGGTTTCTAAAATATGTCAACCCTTTTAAAATGGAAGGCCAAGATTTTTATAGAGAACTAGCCTATTTTACAATTAATGCATCACTTGGGGTGATGTGCACAACTTTTAATTATTTTGTGGCACCATAACCATAATTTTTGAATTTTGTATAATAAATAAGGTCTATAAATCATATTAGGAACCTTATGTGTGCATGGGGAGGAATAATATTTCCCTAACAAGATCAGAGAGTGGCATGAACTTGCATTCCAATGTCTAGTGGCTGCTTATGTATTCAACTATTTTGGCAATACCTTGAGCTCCTACATATTAATGTATCATTTATTGAAGGATAAAATCACCATGCTTATGAATCTAATAGATCTATGGTGATGTAATGTTTTTGGTAGCTACTTGTTGAAGATATGGCTTAGGACACTCCTCCAATAATTGTGCACAACTGACTTTACTTTGAAACCTAAAACTAAGTAAACTATAGATGAAAACCAATATAAGTTTATTGGTTTTCTTATAGTTTATATACATGGTAATATATTTAATTCTTGGTACTTTTTACAATAAGTTTCCACCCTTTTGGCCTATATTAGGTCTAAAAGACCTATCTTACCTCTATGAGGCTCTGCTGGCAATGCTTGGTTCTTATTATCAATCCTAGTTTAACTTAGGTTACTCGAGCTTAGTTTCATGTATTTTATGCCAGTTTGAGTCCATTCATTTGTTTTGATAGAGTCAAAATTTTACATCAACCTTAGTCAAAAATTTCTTAGCTCAATCCTTTTTATTGGTTTTTTATAAACTAACTTGGGATCCATTAAATTTGACCCTTACTAGCACCATCATATCTCCTCTAATAGGTTGAATGCATGCCATTAGATATTCTACCTACATTAATGAATTATTGACATTTGGCACACATGTGTTTTGTCCTTGGATCTAATCATCAATCTATCTACTCCTGTGCTTATGCCACATGTTAGCTCTTTGGATCATTGACTCTTTGACTCTTCTCACATGTCATTAATCTACCTTTATATGCTCAAACATGCTCCATCAGATTTGTCTAGACCCATTGACCTACCAGTCACCACTCATCATTAGATTTGATCTATGTTCTTGATATATAGACACTTGTCAAGCCTATATTTTGTCGAGGACCCTTTACTGATTTTTTGAATGCCAACTATTTTGTGAGGACTAACTTTGATGTCTATGCGAATGTCCTTAGATTTTTAAATCTAAATAGATACTTGTGAGGGCCTAAAATTGATGTTTTTGTTCCTATCATGGGATATTTAAATCCTAAGGACTATTTATTGTCCTTTAATTTGACATTTGTAGGACCATCTAGACCTGCTGGATCAACTTTGTCAAAATAATTATGTCTTAGCCCATTTTTAGGAATAGTTTTCCTGAAAGTATTTGTGCCCTTGTACATTTTGTTAGAAATTTTGTCAAGGATACCTGCCCTACATAATTTCCTTTTGAACTTTTTTAAATGTCCCTTTTCCCCTCGATATTATCCTTTGGGTTTTCTAAAAGTACCCTTCAAAATTTTACTTTGGTCCATTTTTCTTGAAATACCCTTTGGGATTTTTGAATGGACCACTCTAGCTGAAAAAGACCCTTCAATATTTTGTTTGGTACACTTTCTAAGAGAATTATCCTTTGGGATTTTTATTTTAGACAAAATATCTCAAACAATTCTCAATACTTATCCCAAAAGACCCAAACCAAATCTCTTGAAGGAAATAACACTTAGACCTTTTTTATGCAGATAATTTATTTGAAATAAATAGGTATTTAGAAACTTTATCTTCATATTTTGCTTCAAAAAAATTGTTTGAGAGAATTCAGGCCTTCAAAAACTTTGTCTTGGATAAATTATCCAAAAGAATCTTCAACACTTAGCAAAAAAAGGGTCCTGAAAGATTTTGAACTTAGCAAAATAAAAGATCGAAAGAAATCTACCAAGTAAAGACTTAGCCAAAACAAAGGTTTAATACCTATATCTTTTGAAAGCCTATAGGCCCTCCCAAACTTGTTCATGAAACTGATGTTTGAACTTTAAAGCTATGAAAATCTATTTAGCTTGTCCATCTGGGCACAAGCTTGGTATGTGGGCTAAAAATGGCCAACAATTACCCTTATGTATGTTTAAAAGGCATCTCCTAGGATATACCTTAAAGGTATCCTTGATTTTACCTCAATGTCCTTCAAGTTATCTTGTAGGATATGTTGATGGTTACTGTACACTTAGGCATGAACATTCTATTTTTTTGAAAAAATGTGACTACTGACATGGTCTAGACTAAACAACACAGGCCTTAAAAACTATAGCTACTAACATCAAATAATTACCTAGAAATACATTTATCATATTGATTCTTAAAATTATTACATAAACTAAATAAACTTATAGGTACAACTATAATAAATATCTTACAAAAAATAGTTTATCTTCTTCTACTCTCTGCTATCAACAAACTAATTATCCTATTTTTTGTAGACTATTGCCACATTAGAATAAGCTCTCCAGGTTATATTCACTCCTAGATTCTCTCTCTCTCTAACTACTAATGTGGAGCTTATCTCTATTGAGATCCTAAAATGTTGGAGGTCACCTCATTAAATTATAGAGTGTGCACAAAACCCACATTAATAAGTTCTCATACTAGATACATTAAGCATGTAGATGATTGGAATTTTCTTTCAAGGTATCTCTTAGGAGATACCTTGAAGGGTCTTAGAGTACCTTCAAGGGTTATCCTAGTTTATACCTTGAACATGCACCTGATTGGAATTTTATTTTAATATCTCATAGGAGATACCTTAAAGGGCCTTGTAATACCTTCAATGTTGATTGTAATGGTCATTAGTAAGGTTTTAATATAACTGTGGCATGTGGTAGATAGTTGAGTTATGCATATATAGAGTTAACATGCAAAAATATTCATAAAGAATAAATAATTTAATGAAATTTATCATGTAAACATCTCATTGGGTCCCAAATTTGATGTGTACCAGATCATGGTTCCATTTATGTTTAAATGCCTATCAAATTTGAGCCCATATGCAAGGAAAACATGTGGCATACCACCATTTATCACTTACATACACCATGACTCAGAAGTGATGCATAAATTTCCTAGAAAAATGAACTTGAGTGTGATTAAGGGTGACCCAAGGCCACCCATATTATAGAATCATAGTAGGGTTCACTACTATGCAAGCCAACCCTGAGACACCTCCACTTAATATAATTTACAATGCAATTTTACATATTTTTATGCATTGAGCCCATACACAATTAATTTTGTGTTACACAAAAAATTGAGGCTGTTATATTTCCATGCCACATATTAATTGAAAACTTGGAAATATTTATTACATCTTTTCTTTAAAACTAATTTTAAATCGTTCTACTACTAATGATATTTTGAAAAACTTGACAGTCAATAATTTTAAACCATATTCTTTATTATAGTCCCTTGAACATTGAATCAATGGATTTAAAATGTTATTTTATAAATAAGATAATGCAATCAAGGAAGCCATTAATCCAAATATAATTTAAATGTGAAGTAAATAATTAAAAAAATAGTTGAATTCAATACAATGTGGACCCAGGGTTCCTTAGTAGACCAAAATTTATTATATTCACTATCAATGGAGCTTACATGATACAAATAGATATTCTAGTATAATATTAAATAATCTAGAGAAAAAATTTACACAATATCAACTATTATTGAACATCTTCTAACCCTATCATCCTGGGCTTAAAATTTCCCATGTCGAGCTTCAAATTTCCCATGCTATGATTCAAAGTTTGATTTTCATCATAAAAATTTTATTGATAGCATAATCTCTATCTCTACAATGATGTTAGGACTATTATCACAATTTACTCAAAATTAAGACTCTTTTGTATGTGAAATAGTGTACTTCCTAAAAGTGTAATTACTGAATGTATAACATAATCACTTGGAAGAAAAAACTCACCATTAATCCCATGGAGTGGAGATTCACTGTGGCTAAAAAAATGTATCAATATGGTATGGTTATCTACACATATACTTTGATATTGATACCCTAACGTGTTAGGTTGATATCAAAGTTGATTATCATTTTAGTTTATGTTTCAACCTTTACAATTGGATAAAAAACTAATTTTGAAACACAAAAAGTTTGTAGTCTATTTATAAGTAAAAAAATAGGTAACATTGCCATTCCTCATGATGACATGTCCAGTGATGAATGAACCCTTTATTAAATGTTTTAAGAGCATACCATCATTGAAAACTTCACATTAAGATGAATCTGTTGAATGTCACCATTTTAATCTTTGTCACATTAATTTAACATGATCTTGATATTTGACATTGACACCTTAGCACAAGATTAATCATTTAAATAACACCATATTAATCTCACATTAATTTAACCCACTCAGAGAGTACTTAAAAAATAATTTATTTATTATGATGTGACTACTGGGAATTTTCTCCACCAATGAGGCTACTCAAATATGATTTTGATATCTGATGGGAAAATTAATTATATTAATTATCCTAAAGTATTAATTTCTAGGAACATGTAAATGGTGTCAAATAGTCTCACCATATTCAGTTTAATCTCATGCATTGAACACACACACACACACACACACACACACACACACACACACACACACACACACACACACACACACACACACACACACACACACACACACACACACACACACACACACACACACACACACACACACACACACACACAAAAAAAAAAAAAAAAAAAAAAAAATTACAAATCAATGCTATAATTACTCTATTTAAATTATATGGTCCTTAATCTCACCATATTCCAAGTGGAAAGAGCATTTTTTTGAAATTTATAATTTATTCCACCCCTATTAAATGTTTGTAAGGCATGATGTTTTTTTTGATGTAGTAAGTATTTAATTTTGATACTAAGTCATAGTTAGTATGTTTTTTAAATATAAAAATAAGACCTCTTTAAATAGAAGCACTTGTAAACCATTTGTATGTTAGAAATCAATCAAGCAATTGAAGTGTAATTGAGAAGTATCTCCATGTTTTTTCTAAGTGCTGTAGCATCTCAGTGTGTTATTTTATTGTGTGAAATTTTTCTAAAGCAAGAATATTATAGCTATAATTAAAATGATAAGGAACCACATGTTTTCTCTAAATATGTAAATTGATACTTTCAAGAGTACAATAGTACCACGTCAAACAACCTTAAAGATAGTCATCAAAGACACATCTAGAGTCTGGTAATTGAGGTATGGGCAATTAATTTTTTCTAAGAAAAGTGTGGCATGATTCCCACATAAAAGAGAGAAAATTTCAATAAGGGGATTGGGCACTCTTATTTGACTCCAAGTTTTAAAACTTCAAGGTAAAGTTGAGAATAAGATGGTTAGACCCATGCCAAACATAAAAAGTATTTGATAATAGATCAATACAACTATTGCCAATAGATGGGAATAAAAAGACTTTGTTGGTAAATGGGCATAGACTCAAACTTTAATAGAAGCCTATCAACAAGGATGAATTTATTCAAAACCTCATAAATGAAGTTATTTTCATGGAAAACATAGTTCTTCCATGATAGTAACTAATTGATGGTCTAAATCTATAAAAATAAGAAAGAGACCACTCCTTTATTTCCTTCTTATATGTATATATATAATAAAAAGTCAGATCCTCTTTGTTGTCTTTGCCCTCCAAACACATCACCAAACACTGTTTCATCTTGCCCCTCCATATGGACTCTTAAAAGTCACATTGATTTTGTGATGGTGCATCATGTGGCAATCCTGGACTCAACAGTTCATGTGGAATTATTTTTTTCCAAAATCAGGTGATCACTTTATAACTCAAAATTTGGCATTAATTTTGTGGAGTTACAGGCTATTATATCCACTCTCTCCATTTTTGGGGATTTTAGAATAACTTATTTAATGGTGTACTCTGATTCCAAGTTGGCATGTGACTGGATGAATGGTCATAATCGATGCAAACATATCATTCTAACTTGCCTCATTAGTAGAGCTTTGGTGCTTGCTTTGTACTTATAATTCTTTGCCTTTATCCACATATTCAGGGAACACAACTATAGAGTAGATGAGATGGAAAAGACAAATATTGACCTTGAGGTAGGTAAGGTACACATGAAGGTAATAAAAAATAATGGGATGTACACTCAAAGGGAGATACCCCTCAACTAATATCTTTTGTTTACACAAAAAAAATATACTTGGGTCTATTTTGAGTGTATCTTAAATACACAAATTAAGGTTTATACTAGGTCAAGGCTTAGTATATTCCAAAGTAACATGAAAAATACTTTGATAACTCCACTATTTGAGTTATATTCTCAACTTTTGATTGCCTTATGGAGGCATATACTAGTTGTATCTTTTTCAATATATTTGAAATAAATATATCGATATTTTTATTTTGAATATATATATATATATATAATTCAATAGTGAATTTTTTTTAGGACAATATTGACAATGTTGATTAAAAAACTAGTTTTTTTGCTGATCATACACTGAAGAAAGTGTCTTGACCTAAAAAATAGTAATGGATGGTCAAGGGAAAAAATAAAAAAAAATATAAAACCAAAAAATAATAGAATTTGATCAATTTATTCCAAGCAATAATTTCATTGTTGTGTTCATTTATATAAATTTTCTAAGACTAACTCACACATTTTTTTCTTTGTTTATAATTGGTGGTAGGAAAAGAGAAAAAACCATTAGTATGATTAGGTAAGTTAAATATTTTATTTTTCTATATTAGGTTAGTATAAGTTCCTTTGATTCATGCATATTCACCAAATTGAGGAGGTAGTTTGAGTAAATTTAGACTATAGACATCCTACAAAATGTCAAAATAAAGGTCATGTCAGAAATGATTAGTGACATGGAAAAATGATGAATAAAAAAGACATCATGTCAAATTTAATCCACACTCATCAAATTCCTACCTACCGAGTCTATAGCACCCCAAATCATGATGACATAGAAGTTGATTCACATGATAATGACATGCTAGGGGATCACTAATTATTTTTGAGGGGGTGCTGTTAAGAAATAGTAGGAGTGTTTTTCTTAATTTCTAGTCCCATGTTATTTAAAATTTTGTGTAATACATGTTACTAAAAAAATAGGAATATTTTACCCAAAAATATTGTTTGAAAATAAATAAATAAATATGATTAGATATAAAAATATAGTTGGAAAATAAAAAAAAGGGTATAACCATGCAAATATTTAGCCCCTACTGTTACCTACCCCTCAAAAGCTTCTTCCTAAACAATAGTTGCTCCTTATTTTAAGGTGAAGATATTTTGTACATAGTATTTTTAATTTTGATGATGCATGGGACTACTCTACCTAAAATTATTGAGGCATTATACCCCAATGTGGGAACCTTATGTTATATGATCTAATCTATGTGTGAGAAAAACAAATCTTTTCGCAACTTAGTTTCACTAAATTCTCACATGCCATGTTATCATTGTCATGGATTATGTCTCTGGTTTCTAGGACAATGTTAATAAACATACCATTTTGACTCTTTCTATTTTTACTATGAGTTATGTTTCTTTTTCCACTATTGTTCTCACCTGTAAGACTGACGCTTACCTCTAGAGCATCGATACAACTACCATGGGATAGAAAAAGAGGTCTGAACTAGACTCCATAGAAGGGTTAATAAAGGATGATATATTTGTAGCTATCTTTAAGGAATATAGATGGGGCCCTTTTTTGCATAAATTTCAAGGATTTGATAAAGATTTGGTTAAGGAATTTATAACACATCTAGAATAAGACTCCACCATGGTTCAAGGCATCAAAGTCCTAATTTCTAGTAGAGTAATTAGCAAAATCTTAGGAATCATTGAAGAAGGTAAGAGGTTATTGGGAAGAACCCATTTTAATTAGTTGATTGCATAATTTAATAGTGATAAAAAATTATCTACACCATGTATACAAGATTACTAAGGGAAGGAAAAAGGTATTAGTAGGGAAACCCTACCAAAACCTTAGAGGTCTATATCCTTTTGGGTCATAAAATAATTTAATTGAGAAGGAAAATGTAGTGTTATGGCTTGTGAAGCCATGAAGATCATCCTTCATCTCAAATATGGAAGGAAATAGACCCAACACAGAGTTAACCTATCATTTTACCTATAAATGGCCATTCAAGTTTTGGCTACCAATAGGTCATATCAGTTTGCCACCATGGAATCATTCATTTGATCATACAACATCATTTTATACATCAAAGCCAAGAAACATGGAAGACCTTTTGGGGAGCTAGAATCAACCAATCTTCAACACCTCCTATTGAATCCTCTAAAGAAACACCAAGCCCAAAAATAAAAGTAGAGACTTCCTCTTCTAGGGTCAGGGTTTCATCCACTAAAAGGAGATAGACTAGGTCATAGACCATATCTTTGGCTGAGTAAAGATCTTAGAAGAAACCTTAAGTCTACAATTAGACTTAATCAAAGATAAAATTGAGAACTAGAGCTTCATGGTCTCACTTTATTCTTGAGGCTATAAATATCCTTTTAGCAAGTGCAAACACCTAAAGCATCTAGTGATCCATAATCATAGGCCGTCATGTAAGCAAAGAAGGGGACTCCTTTTGAGGAACCTAGTTATACTGTGAAGAATAAAAAGAGGTGAATAAAGATCATAATAGCATGTTATGATGAGGAAAAAGAGGTTATTTTATCTCTTGATATTCTACATTAAAACCCTCCTTTTCCTCTACCAACAATAGTGGACACATCAACATTTCAAGAAGAGTTAGTCATAATAACAATCCCTAAAATAGTAAAAGAATTTCCTATTAAAGACATTGAGGAAGAAAACATGCAAATATAAGATTTTATAGTGTAGGAAGTAACAACCTCTCCTTCCTATCCAAATAGAGACATTAAACTTGTACCAATTAAAGGAAAGGCCCCTATGGTCTTTGAGAAAGAACAAAATTCTAGTTATATAGGAGAACCATAACTATAAATTACTCTTATACTATCTAGAGATTAGGCCATCATAAGATAATAATATGTATATGTTGCTAAACTCCTAGCCCAATTTCAATGTAAGGATATATTTTATTCTTGCTTAACTCAAGGTTTAGATAGTTTTAAGGATAAGGCTCTAGAACATATAAATTAAATTAGTATGCTTGAAGAAAAAGTCACTCAATATAATGAGGAGATAATAAACTATTGAATATACATCAATAATTTTGAAGAATAAAATTTGTTTCTTAAACATCAAATTCTAGACTCTCAACAACAAACATTGATCCTCCATTAGTAACTTTATGAGCAAGCCTCATCCTCTTCCAAACCTTCAGCTAACTAGGCTTGCCAAACCATTATCTCCCATTCTAATTATTTATATAAATGAAATAAAGTTTGTTTGGAGATCAAATAACTCAGGAAACAAAATAAGAGTTTAAAAAAATAAAATCAAACTATAAGGGAGGAATTAGAGAAGGAAAAGCATCAAACCCATAAAGTTGAAGTCAATCTCCAGGTTGCCTGTCAAATAGGAGAAATCTTCTGGATTGTAGAGATCATTCCCCTTCCTATAGTTTGTATCTATATGAATAATTATTTAGTTGGAATTTTCTTAGAATATCTTATGATCTACCTTACAATATTGAGGACCCCCTATATTTTTCACATCTTTCAGGATTCTACCAAAAAAATATAGGGTCTATTATGTGAATTATATTTATACAACATGATATTAGGGACTACAATAAATTAATGATTAATTTATATGTGGGATAAGTCTGGTTTAGAGCCCTTCTCTCCACCTATAAGAATCAATTAGCATGGAAAGCTAGGCATGATGATTATATAGAGAAATTGAAGACCACATGATTTTGAATTAGACCTACTTTTGCTATTGTTAGAATGCTACTGGTTAACTTTGGAGATGCTTACATGATTCATCATAATATCAAGTATCATTATCTATAAGATTTTTATAATTTCATTATTTATTTTTATTTATTTACCATACAACATTTTGATGTAGTATTTACAACCAATACAAGATGTTGGGATATAATAATAATAGCAGTAAAAAGAAGGGAACCCATGTCCCTATTAAGTCTAAGGTGGAGCCTCCAAAGAGTACAATTAAATTTTAACATGATGTTTATGTGTTTCAAATGATGTCTCCAAGGTGTCCAAGGGTGTTAATGAGGTGTCAAGTATGGTAATAAGTCAATGACAAAGTGTGCCTTAGTGATCATGCATGGACCTTGTAGTGTTTGCTTGGTTAGGAAAGATAATTGATTTTGATGATGTGTTAACCATGTTTGAGGGGACATATGGGGTGTAAGGAGTGTTTGGTGTACTGGTGGAAGTGAAAGGAATTCATCTAAGTAGTCTTGTGAAGGTCTAGGTTATCCTACTCATCTTGGTAGAATTTATTGAGTAAACAAATTGATGACATTAGATTTCACACATGTGAAGGTGTCATAAAAAAGTGGTTATATGGGTTTATTAATATTTGTGCCTACAACATGTTTTTTAGATTTTAGATCTTGACATAATGTATATCAAAATTTATGATGGTTTAAAGTTTCTCTCTTAGGCAAATTTCATTGTTTTCCATACCTAGCCAAATTTGCATTAAAAAGTGATTGTTGGAATTCAAATATTTGAATTTACAAAGGAAAACCAATATTTAATGTTTTGCATATAAATTTTAATGATATATTAATTTTATGTTGGATTAAAAATAAAAGTGGTAGATAAATTCAAGGGAAATCTAGGAAAATTGATTTGGAGGTTTGAATAGTCATATATTTACATTTATTACATTTCAAAGTTGACTAAGGGTTTGAATTTCTTCTCTCAAGATGGATGTTTAAGTTTTTATTGATGCTGTTTGGATGTTTCATGGTGAATTATCTATTGGGGAGTTTTTTAGACTCCTTGAGGATTATTTGTATGGATTTTGGAGGTTTGACCAATCCATATTCAGTATGAACCATTACTTAAAAGTTGACTGTTTGTTCATTCATGGTGTTTTCACGCATAGGTCAGTTGATTCAAAGGTTTTGAATATATAAAAGAGTGTAATTATGAATAAAATCACTTTAGGGTGTCTTAGGGGTCATGTGGCATGGACCTATGTGCTTTGAAGTGGTCTTGTGTTTCTATTTTAGCTTAGTGAAGTGTTAAAGGGATGAACAGGTCTCCATGGACATAAAAGGGATACTTAAGCCTAATTGAAAGTTATTTCTGCTTAAGGGTGATAAATCAAAAGTATGGTCAACCTATGTAGGTGTTGTTGATATTTTTATATGTGGGATATAAGTCTTAAGGGTCAAGGAATGTCTTGTGGCTGACCAAGAAGGTGGTAATCATGAAGGCTCTATAAAGAGCATAAACAAAGATGAAGGATTCTAGAGTTGATGAGTGAAGAATAGTGAAGAGTGAGTAATCTTGGTAGATGTATTGAAGAGTAGAGTAGTGCGGGGAATATGTGTATGACCTATAGGTCATATTTTTGATGTTGTAACAATGTTTTACAAGGTTGATGATTGATAATGAGAAAAGAAGTGTAGAGTGATCCAAAAGGTTATTTTGGATGCTTTACTTGTTTTTTAAGGCTTGAGAAAGTGTGAAGGATTGAAGATAGATATTATTCATTATTTATCCATCAAATTGGAAGTAAATCAGAGTTATGAATGTGTTTATATCAGAAGGTGTTATGTGGGTGCTCAATATCTAGGATAAGTGGGTGATTGTCCATGCTTAAGGGTTGGTGTTCCTTGTGAAGTGGGTGTTTCAGTAAAGTATCTTGTTTGTGATCTATTATAAGATTGCATTTCATATTTTTATAGGCTTGAGGGTGCATTTATCCCCCATGAGATTTTCCCACATAATTCATGTGTTATGTTCTTTGATCTTGCTTGGTTTTCTTTATTTATTGCAATGAATGGTATTTATGATTCATGAATTCTTATATTGAATGGTTAAGAATTTTAAGGATTTAAATTGAAGATGATTATATTAAATCACTAAATCACCAACCCCTAGTGATTGTATCTCTAATAATTAATATCAGAGCCATACCTTCTTTTCAAGTTTAACCACTTGAAGGTGATCAAAGGTATAATGGGTAGTCATCAAATGCAAGGTGGTTTATCTAATAAACAAGAACCACTATTAAATGGATCTAATTATGCTTTTTTTAGTGCAATAATGAAGAAAGACCTACATCATGTCTCTAGGTTTTAACATTTGGTAGTATATTATGGATGGGTTTTCTACACCCCTTACTCTTTCAACTAGTGCAATTGATAAGATGTTGAGTGAGAAAAATTATAAATATATGAATTATATAATTTTTGGCCTATCAAAGGATGAGTTCACCAAAGTAATCCATTAAAAGTCTACCAAGGAAATTTGGGACAAATTAAAAATCATCTATGAAGGGGATTCAAAGGTTAATTTGGATAAATTATAGACCTATCAAAGGTAATTTGAGGGCCTCAAAATGAAGGAAGAATATACTATGGCATCCTATCTTCTAAGGGTTGATGAGGTGGTGAACATGATCAGAGGTCTTGGAGAAGAGATTAAAGAAGCTACTGTAGTACAAAAGGTATTAAGGTCTCTCACTCTCAAGTTTGATTCAATATTTTTTGTTGTATAAAAAATTCATGATCTCACCAAGATGAAGATGGATGAATTGCATGGAATTTTTACTTCCTATGAGATGAGAGTCAATGAGGATAAACCACCTAAGAAGGAAGTAACCTTCAAGGTGATCAATGAGATAAAAGGCAAGAAGAGCAAGTTAAGTCTTGAAGACTTTGATCTTAATGAAGATCAACTTGAAGCCATGATTACAAGAAAATTGAATGTAGGATTAGGTAAATATGAATGGAAGCTTCCTTTTAAATTTTTTCATATTTTAAAGTTAGTTATTTTTTAGCTAAGTGCCCATATAAAGGCAAGTATAAATATAAGGAAGATCATAAATAATCTCATGAGGATGAACATAAGAAATCTGAGGGTCCTAGCAAGTACACAAATTTATTGAATAGGATAAATTTCAAGGAGTCATACAAAGGTAGTAAGAGTCTTTACCATGAAGAAGATATTAACTCATCTAACGAAGAAGAAGGAAACACATCAAATAGTGATAATTCATCTCATGATGAGAATAGAAAGACATTGTTCATGTCTCTTGAGGATGATTAAGGTGAAGGCTCTTTAGGTAGAGATATCTTTGGTGGAGATATCATAGAGAAATAAGATGAACAAGTCACTATTAAAAATAAATATCTGAATACCTTGGAAGAGTTGAAGCTTCTACAAGGCAAGAACTAAAAGCAAGAATCCTTGATCAAGAATTATGAGGAGAAAATTGGCTTCTTTGAAGAAAGGGTGAGTAATAAATTCAAATATCATGATGAGATCACTCAACACCTTGAAACTTAGGTTTATACCCTTGCTAAATAGGTAAAGAGTAAGGATGAAGAATGTGTTAAATATAAATCAGAGATGAAGTATTTTTAGGTAAAACTAGATCAATCTATGATCAATCTTGAAACATATCAAAATTTTGAGAAAAGTACAATTGATCTTAATGACCTATTGAGTAGTCAAAAGGTCTCAAATGAAAATTCAGCCCTAAGGTTCCATGAAGATGTTCAAAAGGATAAGAAGATAGAGAAGATAGTGATGATAGATTAGAATACTAATCATGTTAAGGAAAGTGATAGTAAATATAATAAGGATGTCAATATGAATAAGGACAAATTCAAAAGTTACAAAAGTTCAAATCAAATTAATCAACCTAATGAAATAAGGTATGATAACTCCTTCAATGGTTTTTTATTCTTGTCATCAGTTTGGTCATAAGATCATTGATTGCAAAACAAAATCTCCTAGTAATATATTTACATGGAATTATGAGCAAGATAATGACAAGTATGAATAATATCATTACTTAGGAAAATTAACTGGTCCACAAGGAAATCATGACATCTTGTGCTACATGTGTCAAGTGATTGGTCATATTTCAAGGTCTTGCAATGCCTTCATCAAGAAATCAAATGATCAGGTGCATGAATGGGATAATGAAACTTAAAGGAGTCATCATGTATCCCATACATAAGGTATGTACAATTAGAGAAAATTCATTTGTTTCAAGTGTCAAGAGAGAGGTCACATAGCAAGGTTTTTTAGGAATGGTCATAATTATACTTTAAATAAAGTCAATCCTAACATGAAGAAAATGAGTCATAATGAATGGAGACCCAAGGAGGTGAATGAAAAATAGGTTCAAAATGGATTATTTTTCATGATAGATCAAGGTACAAGTTCAAGTGTCAAATATCAAGTTTTATCTACCAAAGTAGACAAAATAATGAAGAATGATTCCAAGTCTAAAAGAAAGAATGAAGTTAAGGACTCATTCAAAGTCAATTTGATGATAATGTAAGACTAAAAGAAAAGTGAGAGCATGGAGATGTAGGAGCATCCTAAGTTTTGGTACCTTTAGTATCTCTATGAAAAGTGGGTGTCACTACCTATGATTTTTAGGAGAGTTCTTTTCATGTGTAGAAGTGTGTGTGCTCTAGGTGATGTACACAGTACAAAGGTATGCAAATTTATTGATTGGTCTTTAAGACCAATGCCATTATGGTAGAGAATTGATGATATTTTATTGAAAGGCCTTGTATTGATCATATAAGGTCACTGGTTAAGGGGGAGCAACAAGTTCATGAGCTTGCTCTAAAGGTTTGTGATGAAAAGATTCAAGAAATCTATTTAGAGACATTGGTCCTAAAAGCAAGTTTTGGTCAATCTTTTAAGCTTGGTTTAGTAGAACAAATCATGAAGAATGAAGGTAAGATTGATTTTTAGTGTGGAGATGAATTACTCAAGTGTATTCCATGGGTTTATATGTACTTAGTTGCTCAAAAGAATCATTCATGACCATTTGTTTAGTTTGACCATTCTGCTTAGTGTTTACTACCTAGTGAGAGCTCATCACACAAAATAAGTGAATTTTTGGTATATAAGGATAGATAAGGTTTGAGGCTAGTTGGATTTTATGTGTCCAAGTGAAAAATTTGCCTTGAAGGTGTAATTTTGATCAAATTATTAGTTGAAGGTGATTTGGCATAGTGACAATGGTATACATAGGGTCTATAGGCACAATCATGAGCTTTCTAGGTGTTAAATGAAGATTGGTGAGTGTTCAAGGTGAATTTATGGAATAAAAAGGTGTTTTCACCTCATATAGGTGTGTTATATATGGTTTTAGGATTTGAATGCCTCTTGAGGGTAAGTTGAAGATTTTTTATGGCTCTCGAGTATGACAGTCTCTATTTAAGGGCTAGTAAGACAAATACCATGTTAATGGTTATATGTGTTCTCGAGGGTTTCAGGACTCAATAATTGGTCCAATGGTGTGTATTGGTGACCTCCAAGTGTGAGAGAATTTTTAGGAGCTGGTGTTGACTAGAAGATGGTAAGTTAACCTCATTTCTCTTTGATACCCTAGTGTTTTAGCCCATGTGGGTTAATGACATTTCCAAAGGAGTTGAGGTATAAGGATGATTAATATATTGAAATGGATAAATGGGTGCTCAAAAAGTTATTTATATTAATCTTGAAGTGTATGGTTTGTTCTATAGTTGAGCATTTGTGCAAATGGATGGCTAATTAACAAGTTAGTTATGAAGGAACTATGTTGTAAAGGAAAAGTTGGATGATTAAAATTGGTATGCATGAGGGGGGATATTAATATTCATTAGATATGGAATTTCAAGTCATGAATATCTCTACACAAAAAATTATGGGCTTTACAAGGTTCAGGTAAGGTTACTAAGCCTCTAGACAAGGCTAGGTGATTCAAATGGAATTTTTGGTCATTTTCTCCAAAAAACCAAGGTATGATTGTTATCATATGAGTTTTTGAGTTTATTTTGAGTATATTTCATTTTTGAATAATGTATTGAACATTTATTAGTGATCATGGAGTTGGCTTGTGAGAGAAAATTTGAAGGTAACTATGAAGTTTCATCATGGTTGGATATAGTATGAAGGTGATCAAGGGGTTATTAAGCTTAGGAGAATTAATGGGAGTCCCTCTCAGTGATATTAAGGTGTGATAATTCTTATTTTCTTGATATTATTCATTTATTCTTCATATAATAGTGCATGGTCAAAGATGAGTATTGTCAATGAGCAGGTTTAAGGTAGTTATGGTAAGAAATGGTATGCACAGTGATAGGAGGAGTTTATATCATCTATAATATGTGGTAAATTATTTATGTTAGATTTGAAAATATTTACAGGCCCTCAGGATCAATAGGTTATCCCACTTTTTCATTGTGTCAAAGGGGGAGAAAGTGTTTTTAGAGGGAGAAAGAGTATGTGCATAGCTCTATGTTGGTGTTTACAAGTGTTGACATCAATGACAAAGTGAGAAATTGTTGAGGTGTTGTAAATTATGTATCCAAGGTGTCCAAATATGTTCATAATGTGTCAATTATGCTATTAGGTCAATGAAAAAGTGTTCCCTAGTGATCATGCATGGACCTTGTAGTGTTTGCTTGGTTAGGAAAGATAATAGATGTTGATGATGTGTTGACCATGTTTGAGGGGTCATATGGGGTGTAAAGAGTGATTTTTGTACTTGTGGAAGGGAAAGGAATTAATATAATTAGTCTTGTGAAGGTCTAAGTTATCTTAGTCATCTTTGAAAAATTTCTTGAGTAAGAAGTTGATGACATCAACATTCGCATGTGTGAAGGTGTTAGAAGAAAGTAGTCACATGGGTTTGTTCAGATTTGTGCCTAGAGCATGTTTTTTAAATTTAAGATATTGAAATGATGTATATAAAAATTTATGATGTTTTAAATTTTATCTCTTAGGAAAATTTCACTATTTTTCATAGCCAAATTTGCTTTAAAAAATGACTATTGGAATTCAAATATTTGAATTTACAAAGGAAAACTAGTCTGCAATGTTTTGCCTATAAATTATGATGATGGATGAATTTTATGTTGTAGTAAAAATAAAATTTATATATAAACTCAAGGGAAATCCAATAAAATTTATTTAGAGGTTTTAATAGTTGTATATTTTCATTTATTATGGTTCAAAGTTGACTGAGGGTTTGACTTTCTTCTGCAAGTGACCCAAGAAGGATGTTTGAGTTTTTCCTGATGGTGTTTGGATGTTTCATAGTGAATTATCATTTGGATAGTGTTTTATACTACCTTAGGATAATTTTTATGGATTTTTTAGGTTTTAAAAATACATATTTAATATGAACCATTTCTTGGAAGTTTACTATTTATTCATTCATGGTGTTTTCTTGCACAAGGCAATTGATTGATAGGTTTTGCATATGCAGAAGAGTGTATTTATGAATGGAATAACTTGAGGGTGTCTTAGGGGTAATTTGGAATATACCTATGTGATTTGAATTGGTCTTTTGTTTCTATTTTATCTTGGTCAAGTGTTAAGAGGGTGAATAGGTCTTCATGGACCTAAAAGGGCAACTTAGGCCTAATTGAAAGATGTTTTTTAAGGGTGATCTATCAAAGCTATGGTCAACCTATGTAGGTGGTGTTGATATTTTTCTAGGTGGGATAAAATTATTAAGGGTTAATTAATTTCTTGTGTTTGACCAAGAAGGTGGTGATCATGAAGGCTTTATAAAAAGCATATACAAATATGAAGGCTTCTAGAGTTGATGAGCGAAGAATAGTGAAGAGTGAGTAAGCTTAATTGATTGATTGAAGAGAAGAGTAGTGTGAGGAATATGTGTTTGACATAGATGTCATATTTTTGATGTTGTAATAGTGTTTTTTAGGGTTTATGATTGATAATGAGTGAATAAGTGTAGAATGATCCAAAAGGTTATTTTGGATGCATTGTTTGTGTGTGAAGGTTTGAGAAAGTGTGAAGGGTTGAAGAGAGATGTTATTAATTATTTCTCCATCAGATTAGAAGGAAATTAGAGTTTTGGAGGTGTTGATATTAGAATGTTTTTTTTGGGTGCTCAACATCTATGGAAAGTGGGTGCTTATCCATGCTTAGGGGTTGGTGCTCCTTGTGAAGTGGGTGATTTACTAAAGTCTCTTGTTTGTGATATCTTATAAGACTATAGTCCATGTGTTTATAGGATTGAGAGTGGTTTTTATCCCCCAAGAGGGTTTCACACATAATTCATGTGTTTTGATTTGATCTTTAATGGTTTTCTTTATTCATTGTAATGAATATTTTATATGCTTCATGAATGCTTATGTTGAATGGTTAAGAATTTGAAGGATTGAAATTGAAGTTGATTTTCTTGCATCATTGAGTCACCCCCTCTCAATGATTATACCTATACCATATTATTATTGATGTACTCAATTTAGGAGGAGAACAAATGTAGATATGTATGAGATTCATACTGCCACTCCTTATTCATATTCCATTTTGGAAAAAATGGGATCCTTAAGCAGATGATCAATTTCATATTTGGAAATAGATGATGAAAATATATAATAGTTTCACCAGTACATAGGATAACCATTAGGTCAATGAGTTCAGTGTGTATGATCTTAGCTGGCATATATAAATTATAAATCATGGTTATGAGGGGACAAGAAGATGAGTTTGCAAAGAGACTTTCAAAAGGTAAAGTGTGGGGGAAATGATGAGTCCAAAATAGGAATTATTTTTACCATTAGTTTCCTTAATCTTTCCTTAATTACCTCTCATCTTGACTGAACATTGTAAGGATCTTAGGATTATATTTAATATTAATGTAGTACATAGATGCTCTATCTTACTTAGTGCAACTAAAGACTAAGTTACTTATTCTATCACTTTATTCTAATGCTTTGCATGTTTAGTTTCCCAATTTTGTGTACATATAGATAATACAATAATACATAGAGAATAAAGATATTTTGGATGATCTTTCACTTCTCATGAGGCAACCCACATGGAGGATTTTGAGATATCTGGTGAGATACATATTCATTTATCAAGTTACAGACTCACCCAGTCCATTTCAGAACTATCTATAGACTCGAGCAATAGATACAAACTCACCTAATCTTGGCTAGGATTGGATTGATGAAGAATCTAGTGTTTCATGGACTAAGCAATCATATACAAATTCACTATCACTTCATACATGAGTTGGTTGAAGATGGTGAAATAAATTTATCATTACGCAAATCTAAAGATCAGCTAGTATATATCTTCATGAAGGTACTAGAGAAGGATAACTTTGAGCCTTTGAGGAATAATCTAGAAGTAATACATATTATGATATCTAAATGAAATAAATTAAGGGGGAGTATTTGAATTTGTAATTTATTCCACCCACATTAAATGTTTGTAAGGCATGATGTTTTTTCTAAGTGTAATCAAGAAATTGAAGTGTAATTGATATTGTATATAAAAAAGAAATCAATAAATCAAAGTGTAATTGAGGAGAAACATCTATGTGTTTTTTTAAAGTGCGGTAGCATCTCAATGTGTTGTTGTGCTGTGTGTATTTTTTATCTCACATTTAGACATAAATGGGTCCTTGTGAGGTTATAAGCTCGTCCTTTAGTTGGTTTAGGTGATTATCTATAATTTTTTAGATCTAAAACTATTAAATATATTGGTTACTAATATTATTTGATTACAATTATTAAAAAATATCATCTTTACCTTGGCATTCACCATCTAGGCCCCTATTAGTTTTCCACACACAAAGAAAATAATAACAATCAATATAAATAAGTGATAAATAACCCTAGTCTATATCCTTTTTATATCATCCATTTCATAACAATAATCTAGGTAGACTATCCAAATCTTAGCGATTTCATAACATAAAACACTAAACAATGAATAAAAGGGCGAAGTCAACATAAATAAATCACATATTTCAGATAGAGTAAGAAATTATATTAAATACTATTAAGATTAAATAATATTAAAATTGAATACCTAAAAATAAAGATCTATAGAAATTATAATAACAAATATGGTCAACACTTTAGCCATTCTGTAACTTGTATTGTTTTGATATGTCCACGCTCTATAGTGTATGTTAAAAGAAAACTTAGAATATGTATCTACTCAGACATGTCTAATAGTTTTTGTTCATATTAAAAATATGTTAAAATTATATATACCCCTTTTTGTAAAGTAAATTTTAATTTCAAATTCATTAGGGACTCCCACCTATTTCAATTGAATGCAAATGCACCTTGGGAGTAGTCAAGTTGACTTAAAAGACAATTGACATCTTTAATATTGATTGATATTTATATATATTATATTAAATATATAATATTTATTTAAAATATATACTAAAAATATATATTAAATAATGCAATATAACATTATAATATTATATAACATTATAAAATTTTAGTACATTATACTGAAATATATAATATATAATATTGATTTATAAACTATATAATTTAACATATATATATATAAATAATACAATTAATGTTTAATATATAAAATATTATGATATATATTATACAATATTTATATAATAACTAATATTACACACGCACACACACACACACACACACACACACACACACACACACACACACACACACACACACACACACACACACACACACACACACACACACACACACACACACACACACACATGTACATGATACATGATACACATATAGACACACATATGTGTGTATAAATATATTATCATGTATGTATGTGTATATTGGTAAGAGGGGTTATGTAAAGTGAAAGCATCATATCCCTATGGAATGGGTTATATTAAAATAATATTAATGTTACATCTCTAAAACATGTGGATGAAACTCCACTTATTATGCAAGAGCCTATTATTTATAAATCATTACTGTTAGTTCTAAAGTTCCAACTTCTATTTCTATATTAAATGAACTTATGTAATTTTGCATCTGTTACTGGAATTCCTATGGCCATGCTGCAAATCACAATATGCATTCTCATCATATCCCCATGGAAGATGATTACTCATATCAACCTCTATAACAGGAATGGGGAATATATATTAAATAAAGTAATATAATATTATATATTATAAATTTAAAGTAATTATATTGAAATATATAATATATAATATTGATTCATAAACTTTATTAACATATAATATAGTTCTTATAAATTAATTGTGGGTGTAAACCTATCGGGATATGAATCAACATGCAATGATTTAGTCTACGATGGATTGAATTTTTTGTGTAAATATATTATATCCTCTTAGCACATCTTGGTTTTGATTAGGGGGTTTATGTAATTATTGGACAAGGAGCTCAACTGTGGCTAACCAGAGTTTATCTTGGTAATTATAATGGAGAAATTGATTTTTTTACAATGGAATTAAAAGTATTAGAAACAATAAAGAGAAATTTTGGGTTGATAAATTGGATATAAATTTGAAGTGGACATATATGTTGCAAATACACCATCTATTCCATGCATGCCTAATATGCCTAGTGATGATGCATTCTCAAGTATACCACCACCAACTCTTGTTTCTCTTTAAAAGATACTATTTAATAATGTTACATCTCCAAAACCTGTGGATGAAACTCAACTTATTATGCAAGAGCATATTATTTATAAATCATTACCATCAGCTCCAAAGTTCCAACTTTTATTTCTATATTAAATTAACTTTTGTAAATTTTCATTTGTTAGTGGAATACCTATGGCCATGTTGAAAATCACAATATGCATTCTCATCATATCCCCATGGAAGAGTATTACTCATATCAACCTCTATAATAGTTATGGGGAATATATATTAAATAATGTATTATAATAGTATAGATTATAAATTTAAAGTAATTGTACTAAAGTATATAATATATAATATCATTCATATAAATTAATTATGGGTGAAAACCTATCAGGATCTAAATCACCATGAAATAATTTAATCTATGATGGATTGCATTCTTCATGTAAAGATATTATATCCTATTTACATATTATCTTTATGTCAAAACTACAACTCCCTTAGTTTTAATCAGGGTGCTTATGTATTCTATGGATAAAGCGCTGAATTATGGCTGATCAAGGTTTGTGTAAGATTTTGAGATTTTATATGAATTTAAACACACTAAATCCAAACTCAAAATACAAACTACTCAATAGGAAGGATTTATAAAACAAAATCAAAATGATAAATAAACTTACCAATTTCTTTTCTTTATATTACCTCCTTCCAAGATTTGTAAAACAATGATTAGACTCAGATTGACAAAGTGATAGCTTGATGTTGGATGCTTGATGGTTGATTATGGATTTTGCTATATGATTTTGAGATCCATTGTGGTCACCAAAATTTAGTAGGATATTGAACTCTTATATGAATTTAAACACACTAAATCCAAACTCAAAATACAAACTACTCAATAAGTAGTATTTATAAAACAAAATCAGAATGATAAAGAAGCTTACTAATTCCTTTGATTTATATTACCTCCTTCTAGGATTTATAAAATGATGATTAGACTCAGATTGATAAAGTGATATATTGATATTATAATGTTGATAATGGATGCTTGATGATTGATAATGGATATGTTATGAGACTTCTAGAATGATTTTGGCATGGTTTACCTATAATTCTTCTTCATGGTTTGAGGGTGGAGGGAGAGGTTAGTTTTATAGGAAAAGGGAGGGAAGATAATGGTCCAAATTTAAATTTGGGACCTTGAGATCAAGGGCTAGGAAATTTTCATGGAATTTTTAAATCCATGGAAATCTCTAGAATTAAAAATTTTTAAAGAAAGGGGCTAGATTAGAGAGAGTTATATAACTCTCTTTAGGTGTTAATGATGATTTAGGAGAGTTTATATGGGGATTAGAGAAGGATTAGGTGACTAGGTGTGTAGGAAAGCCTAAGGGGTAGGCTAGTAGGTGGTTAGGTGGGGTTATGGGAATTAAAAATTCCTATATAATGGATAATTACAATTAGATTAGGATAATGGGAGATTAGGAAAGAATTAATGAGCGAATGGGATAAATAAGGTTAGTGAATGAAGGATTATTGAAGGGGAAAATATAAGATAAATGGACTAGAAATAGGATAAATTAGTGGGATAACATAGGATAAGTAGACTTAGTGTCAACTAATAGGAATATTAATTAACTGTAATGAAGTGAGCTATTTTAGGTAAATACATTTTCCCCCTATTTTAAAGGGAATTGAAATTGGATGAAGTGGAAGGAGTAATGGTCTTTCAAAGAAAAACCATGTCATGGATGGATGTCAATAGATGATGTTAGTGGATATGATGCCCCCTCAAGGGGATATGCAGGGAAGAATGAGTCAAATGGTCACTCAAAAGAAGAAAAAAATGGATGGGATGATATGGATAGATGAGTTAATGGGATGCTAGATGTGGGATAGAAGATTAAAAAGATGAGGTTTGATATAAACAATGAGCTATAGATTGATGATGATGGCCTTGGTAAGGATACATGCACAAGGAATAGAGATGATGGGTGTCATAATTATAAACACATCACAAAGGGAATCAACCATAAAAATATAATATGATTAATAGGCCACAAGATTTAGACATATCCCAAGCAAAGATGCATGTAAGGGAGAGCTGTTGGACAAGATAAGAATGATGATTAGATTAGATTAAGGATGGGTGTAACTCAAATCTAAATTGATCAAGATGATGTAGGTAATGATAGAAAAGAATTGATATGATCAAGTGACCAACATGATTAGGATGATACTCTTAACAAAGACACATGCAAGGGTGTGATAGAGGAAATAGAGGCTAAGCTATCCTTGGACACGAAAGAGTGGCCAAGTGCCACTTACATAGTCTAGAAAGACCTCAAACCGATGTAGTTATGATGAGAGGATAGATGAAAATGATGATGATGATTAAGGATTAGAAAGTGATTATGATAAGGATGATTAGGCTTATTAATTATTAAATGATATGATGTAGATGATGAGATGAGGATGAAATATTGAATGTTATTTGGATGGATTGAGAGGATTAGATTAGTAATGGATATAAGGATGATGAGATGATTAGAGGAATGATGAGGGTGTGAGTGATCAAGCCATCATAATGGCATAATTCTCATCATATTATAATTAATTCAAAAACATAGCACTTGACAAGATGCCCGATGATATAAGCATGACCAAGAGGACATTGTGCCAAAGTGCATGGGCAAGTAGTGAACTCTGCATCCTCAAGGGCACTTTGGGTGTCCTCATAGCATCCTCATTCATTTCCCAATAGATAAAAAGAGACATGATGAAATAAAAATATAAAAAAAAACAAGATATATATAGTCATAAAAATAAAACAAACAACAAACAAGCAACACATATAAGTATATACATGCAGTATCCCAATCTCTTGCCTAATAATAGGATGAGTGATTGGATGATGGGTTGGATGATCATGATGTTATTTTGGGATTTAGGATGAACTTGGATTTGGATAAGGTGATCATGGTTAGGGTGAAGATGAGGTGTTTCCCCTAGTTTAGGATGGATGATGTGATGAGGTCTTTGAATACTGACTTGGTCTTGAATTTAGATCAAAAAGTGGCCAAGGATGGGGATTGAATAAAGTGATGACCAAGGATTACTGACAAATAAGGCACTACAAGAATCCAATCTAGAAAGGAGACTAGGATATGATGAGACAAAATACCTTTCATGATATAAAAAGTGATTGGATGGGTGATATACATGAAGAGGTAATGATAAGGATAGTGATGGGATCAAGTGCCTTATATACTAGAAAAGGGTATTTGGATGGGCATCATAAATAAAAAGGCCTTGATAGGAAGTGATGGGTTCCAAATTAAAATATTTGACAAAGTGATGTGTGATAATGATACTTAGCCAAAAGGTTGATGAAATGATGGGTGACCACTTACATTGGGTTTTAAGACTAAATGTGGTATCTAAAGATGGGACATATAAGAAGATAGGAGATGGATGGAGATGGATGTGACTAAGGGATTGGGGATAAGACAAGACACCATGGACTATTTTTTGGATTTTTCAAAATTTTATTATTTTTAGGGTTTTTTTGGAATATTTTAATTTTTAGGGATTTTTAGGATATGTATGTACACTATACAAATGGGGTCACTAGTAAAGGTAATACCAAGCCTAACAACTAGGATGAGGATAGATGGATGAGTGATAAGAGGATAGGGGTGATGAAGAAAAGGGAGGAATAGACTATGGATTTCCAATGACCACATAATGAAGGATCCAGATGTTTATTTTATTGAGTGTCCATTGGAGGATATGCCAAGATGGTTTTGGGATGTTTATTAAGACACCTTCCACTTCCTTATATAGGCCAAGATGGGAAAGAAGAAGAGATAAGATGCATTATATAATGGTGGATGATGGGTTGATGGATATTGACAAGGTAGACAAGTAGGATAAGTGGAAAAGGGTATGAAATGGATGGATTTGCCCATAAGTGTTGAGGAATAATGTAGATAATAGATTATTCTATTATGATGTTGAAAACTAGTTTTCATCATGGTACTTGTCCAAGGTGCTAAAAGACTAGTTTTCACCATTAGATGAATGATTTTTTATTTCTATCATTTTTATTGAATTTTGACTTTATTGGGCATCTTATTTTATTAGATGATTGGTGAGATGTAAAGTGAGAACACTAGATGGATTAATTAACCAACACCTATTCTACAAAAAGGTGATGTTAAGATTGTGTGATGGCGACCTTTATTGAATCTTGATTTAACATCCTCCAAACATTTTAACCAGATGTCTTCATGACCCCTAAAAGGGATAATTCTCCTTAGGGATGTTAGATGTGATGTGGATAGGAGGATGTCATGATTGTGGAGATGGGATATAGGATGGGAAGGAGGGATGTGATCATGAATGATATGATGGGATGAAGAGTGGAAATGGGGTTCAACAATTGCATACACCATTTGATATGGCGGAAAGGATTTTTTAGATTGGTGTCATGAGACTATAAGATCCAAGAACTTTTGATTTGCTGATTTTTTGACCCAAGCCTTAAGAGGATGATCGGTTGTATGACTATTTACTGATTGGATTTGATTTTGATTACCCCCTGGTGCTAGTTTTTAGAATTCACCAAAGGAGATCAATTTTTGACTTGATATATGATTATTTTGACTTTGATATGCCCCTAGTGCTAGTTTTTTGGCTTCACTAGGGGAAGACATTTTGTGATTAGGCTGATGATTTAAATTTATTTGATTTTGATTTATAGGATCAAAGATGATTTGATCATGATTTATTATTATTAGATGATAGTCTTAGATGTTTGTATTTGTGGCACATGAAATGGAATTTAGAGGGGAATCTAATGATGCATGTTCCTATTTGTCCCCTTCATAGAGTGAGATAGAGGGATGATGGATGAAAGGTGGAGGATTAACATGATGGGATGGACTAAGGGGACAATAGGTAGCATAGTCCTCATAAATGTCACTAGGAGACCTAGCCTCAATTTTAGAGAAAGTGTCCTCAAGAATATCAAAAGGATCATTAAGACACATATCCAAGGTAGGATCAGATCCACTATGAAAATATTCAATAGATAAAACATTCTAGAATTTAGTTATGATGTCATCATCCTGATTGGGATCTTCAAAAGAGTAGGTAGTATCACCATCTACTATAATATCGATAAGGGATGATGAATCTGATTTAGATGCTAGTGTTGCACATGATTCTTATAGTGGCTCTAATATATATTTTGATGTACATGATGCTATGGTGATAGTAAAATATGATTTATCCATGATTGTCCTCTTAATGGGGGTTATTTGATGTGATGGGTGAGAGGGAGATAATGGATGAAGCAAAGATAGGTCCATGAAATGGATTATGGGAATAAGACTAGGTTTATGTGGAGTAGACTCATTTTAAATGGATGTGTGATTAGAGATGGGGGGATCATGGAGGATAGATAGGATGTATTAACCTTGGTTTAAAATGAGAAGGGTTTGATTATGATAGAGAATGGAGTCTTGGAATTGCTCTTCTTGTTCACCCAAGGATATAAATTCATATGATTCATCCTTGATTACTATGTCACCATGATCTATAAGGTCTTAGACATAATCTTGAAAGTTTTGACATTGTTTAATGGAATTCCCCCAAGTTTGATGATATAAATAATATCAGTTTGCTTTATACCAAGAGGGATTAGGCTTTATGAGATAAAGATGTTGGATGGGTGGATAAACCATCATGTTGGTGGTGACAAATTTTTGGAAAAGGACTTCCAAAGATATAGGAAGGGGAGTATAAGGACTTGATTCACTCTTAGGTGTGGAAGCATTGGATTTTAGATTAGATGGATTTTGTCATGACTTGGTGGATGGTGGAGTAGCCAAGATGGGATTCCATTTGCTAATAGAGGAAGGGATGGATGGTTGGCTATGGATAGTGGATCAGGGATTGGAAGGGGACTAACATAGATGGGTTTGTGTTGGGGATGCAATGAGTGAAAGGGAATCAACACCTTCAAGAAGTGGGAAGCTCATTAAAATGAACTTCAAGAAGATCTCATCCTTGTTGGCATGTATGTCTTGGTCAATAAGAGTGGGGTCAAGGTTCATGGTAGTGGGTGATAAAATATGAGGGAGTGGTGATGGATTATGATTAGTAGATGAAATATTTAACTGTGGACAAGTGTGAATTAGGGCCATGGGATTTTGAATAGGGATAATGGATAGTGTCGGGGGATGGGAGAAGGGTTGATGTTGGATGTGTTTGGGAGGTGATTTTAGGCTCATGGGGTAAAGATTATTAGGAAAATGATCACCCATTTTCCATATTCATAAAAATAATTCATCTTTGTTCTCTTTGATGTGTTCATTGATTAGGGTGACCACATCAAGGAATGTTGATACTGATTTTGATGAGTTAGGGGATTGGGGATGGGACATTGGTTTGAGATAAATGAGATCAAGGCTAGAAGGTAGGTGGGAACCCATATCTATTTATATTAAAAGGACTTAATCCTTATAGGCCAGGATGTATTGGTCTATAAGGACTAGGTCCAAATCCATGGGAAAAGATGGATGATGATGTAAAGGTAGACTAAGGATTGAAGAAGGCTTCTTGAATGAAGTAAGTCAATGGATCGAGATAGTATGATAAATGATGATGAGGATGGAATAGACAAATGGATTGAAAATGTGATTAGGATGATGGGTGACTATGACCAAATATCAGATATCGATAGTACAATAGGTGCTAATGACCTATCAATAATGATTAGTAGTTAAGCTAGTAAAAGGGACATAGATTTTATGGGTGCCAAAATTCAAAACTAACAAGATGATGATATGATGGGTGATAGTTATGAGTAGGAAAGGATGTTAGAGACTAGATTGATGATGATGGGTTGCTAGCTTGAAACTAATAAAGTGACAAGATGCTAATAATATATTGACTAGGTATGAGATATGATCAAATGATAGTGGACTAAGATGATAGAATGATGTGGATAATAAGACTATCTCACAAGCCTTAGATAAATTTTCTCAAGATGAGATGGGGAGGGATTAAGTGATGAAGATGATGTGATAAGGATAATTAAGATAGGGGACAAGGCTAGATATGATGATGCAGTGATGAAAAGGGTAATGTAAATGAGATGCGGATGGTTAGACTTGCATATTACTTAAGGATCTGACTAGGATAAGATAAGGTGATGACTAGATGGGTGATGAAGGTAAGGTCAATACAAGTGATGGGGTTATGGAATTAGGATATGATGTGATTAGGATAGGTAGGGGTATGACTAATGATGAGTGATATTGAGATGTGATTATAAGGATGATTAGGGTGATGTGGATGATAGGAGATAATATAAGAGATGTAAAATGATGTACAATAAGACAATTATGTATAATAAGATAAAACAAGGATATACAATATGATGGGATATTGAGACAGGATGGTGTGGGGATTATTAAGACTATGGATGAGGTGGAATTAGGATAGAATGTGGATGGTGAGACAAGATGGAATTATGATAGGCTATGGGTTATGATCAAATATGTAAGGGGGTGATGGGAATAATTAATACTATGGTGTGATTTATGGATAAGTAAAGGTCAAAATGAGGTGTGATTGATTATGAATGAGGTGGTCTTATGACAAGGTATGACTAATCTAAGAGAGGAGATGGGATAATGAAAAGGATATACAAGAAACAAGTAATAAATATATACAAGATGATGATTAGACAAAGATGTACAAGATGATGGGGGATGACTAGTATGGGGTATGTAAAAGGATGTAAAAATATGATTTATATACAAGGGGATGATGATGTACAAGATGAAAGGATATATACAAGAGAATAAAAAGATAAAGATGTAAAAGATGTTGGTGATAGGGGTATGGCTAAGGATGGGTGAATATGTTTAAGACAAAATGATATATGGGATAAAGTATAAAAGGATGATATGTATGTGGTGAGAGTAAGATAGGGGTGGACAAGATGATGATTAATACGGGTGCATGATGGATGAATGATAGGTGGAAGTAAGAGGGGATAAGACTAGTAGGATGTACAAGAGAATAAATTAAATACTAGAGAGTAAGACTAGGTTGTACAAGAGGAGCATAATATGTACAAGATGGGGTGACTAGGATATACAATAAGATGATTAGGATGTATGTGGGAGATGGGGTGATGGTTAGACTAAGAGGAGATTAAGTCAAATATATGTACAAAAGGATGATATGATAAGTATATACATTATAGGTCCAAAGTGATATGTATAAAAAAATAATGGGAAAAAGATATGAAAGATGAAATTTAGGTGATGGGATAATAAAAAAAGATGATGATTAGGATTTGTGGATGTAATGGACTTAGGATGAGATATGGGTGACAAGGTGTGACTAGAATATGTGAGAATGATGAGTGGGATATGACTAGATTAGGATAGGGGATGAGGTAAGACAATGATAAAAATATATACAAAGACAATATGTGGAATGGTATGATGATGAGGATGCGTAAGATAATGATTGAAGGATGAAGGGAGGATGACTATAGTAAGATGGGATGAAGACAAGATGAGAGGGGATAGGATAAATGGATGATGTCAAGGGTATGCATGATGATAGGTTGATATATAAAAGAGGAAAATAGGTTAAGGATGTACAAGAGAATAATGTATGTTCTATGAGACAATGACATAGGTGATGGGGATGTGGTCAAGGATGAGTCGGTATGACTAGACAAGATGGGGGATGGAATAGAACTTAGATGAGGATATACAAAGATAATATGTATAATAAGATGATGACTAAGATGTTGATTAGGATATGTATAAAAGGGAGGATGGGATAGAGATGTACAAGGTGATAGAATGATGATGATATAATATATAAGGTGATATGTATAAGGGACCTAGATAGGACTATATAGGTAAAGGTTGACTTGGCTCACAAATAGTATGGGTCTAACACAACACACACCCAATCAAACAAGATGCAACTTATAATTAATAAAATCAAGGGTGTGTAACCTAATGTCCACACCATCTAATGGCTAAAAACATGAGGTTGTAGGCTGGTGACCCATTATAGAATCGACTAAATCCTCTCAACCTTCCTTGCACTTGATGGCTACTTTGGCACTATTCTTGATGCCTATAGTGAAACACTTGTTACAATCGAAAGGTCCTATGCTAGGCTAAAAAATCTCTCTAGGGGCATCCCCGATATACATGAAGGCATGTTGGGGCCCAAGTCTATATAAGGTGTTGTCTAATGCCTATTTTAGAGAATTAACTCTTCTCCTTTATAGATGACCTGTATGGGGTCAATCATTTAGCTTAACGATAGCTATCCCTAATTGTTATACTCCATTGAAACATGGAGTTTGGTTAGTGTGTGGTGATTAAATCCTTAACACTAACCCATATAGACTAATCCTATGCATGGGTGTCAATTCCATGTCACTTTCTATCCTAGGGGAGGGCTTAAGAAATATACAAAATACATGATATGATTAATTAACTGATCTTATTACCTATATGTGAGGGGCATGATATAATGATTATTTAAAATTTAACACACACAAAATTATATACAAGGAATGATTTTTTTACAACAAGATGATATATATATAAGACAAAATAGATAATCAAAATTTGATTTTTTAAAGAATCAAATCAATTCTTTGGTAGGCAACCTACAAACACATGGTTAGTAGTTTGATTATGGCACTTAAGAGAGAGGTCCTAAAAAATAAGATGTTAGTAGTTTTGAAATTTTTTGTCTTCAATGGTTATATTACCTACATGTTCGAACAAAAATTACCCACACTTATTATATATTAGACTTATAAAACTATTATTAGTTATATATACACAAGACACGTTCATTAATTATCAATTATTATTATTATTAATTATTTAAAATGACAAATTTAGAATATTATTTTAATTAAATAAAACTAAAAAAAAACATTGACTTAAAATTCTATGATTTTCCTATCTACATTTACTATTTTTCAAAACAAAACTAATTTATTAACTCAAATAATTGAAAAACCTTAATATCAAAACATGTAATGATTAGGTTTGAGAAAAACTATGGTGCTCTAAAAATGGGGGTTGCAAGATGTTACAGAGTGTGATGATTTGAATTAGATGGCCAAGTATGTGCAACACAAACATCTATGCATGGATTGTTTGAAAAAAGGCACCGGTTACAATATTTACTGGTTTTATCATTCACAATCCAAATTGGACAATCAAGAATCTATTTATTTCATTTATTTATTTTTATTTTATTTATTATATATTATTTATTTTAAATGACCTATGATAAGTGATCACCGAAAAATAGATATATCAAGACAAAGCTTTTAGATTAATGAATTGATTGATTACAAGATTAAAATCTGATCTAGACAATTTTATTTTTTATGTTGTTATTTTTACCAGTTTATAATAATACCATACATATCTGAATCTCAACCAAATTTTTTGTGAGGATAGAGTGAATCCATGACCATTGACTCAATGACATTATAGCCTAGAGTTTGGCTTGGTCAATTTCTAATTGATGCCATTCTCTTATCTTACCTATGCAGATAAAAACACATATATGGAAACAATGATAAAATATTAGTAGAAAATATTAGGATAGAAAGATATGTTCTATATATGTATACAATAAAATCGTCAATGTTAATCCACACGATACTATAGGTTAATGGGCATATATTAAAGAAAACATGATTCATGACCCTAGGACAATGGATCTCTAGGATAACATGAAAACTATGACTTTAGGGCTTTTGTAATATGGAGCTCACTTGAAGAATCCTTGCTCGATATTGCAAAAAAGGAAAACATTATACAAAAAACCATTCAATATTAGTATGTAGGGATTGGAGGACAAGACAAAGAAAATACAAGTGCCATAAAACTTTTTACTTTCATTTAAAAAAAAAAAACTAAAAACTATTTTTTTTTCCTTTAAAAAAAGATAAAACAAAAATATTTAAATGGTCATAAATTTTTCAATACCTAATGAAATTTGAAACCATAAAATGATATGACAAGTTGGGAGTGAGATGCTCATAACCCAGAATTATTTTTACAAAATTCTAAATGAGTAAGGAGTAGTTTATAAAAATACAATACATTTTTATAAAAAATGCAAATTTACCTAAAATATTGGAGCCACAATTTTTTTTTCAATTTGATAAATCCTACAATCTCAAGCAAACAAATACTGAAGTCTAAATATATTAGTTCAAAAAAGAGGTTTCTCCCACTGTGGTCGCTAGAATGTAGTAAGATTTCAAGATCTTATATGAATTTAAACACACTAAATCCAAAATCAAAATATAAAATACTCAATAGGAAGGATTTATAAAACAAAATCAGAATGATAAAGAAGCTTACCAATTAATTTGCATTATATTGCCTCATTCTAGGATTTGCATAAGGATGATTAGACTTAGATTGACAAAGTAATAGCTTGATATTGGAATGTTGATAATGGATGCTTGATGATTGATTATGGATATGTTATGAGACTTCTAGAATGATTTTGGCATAGTTTTCCTATAATTATTCTTCATGGTTTGAGGGTGGAGGGAGAGGTTAGTTTTATAGGAAAAGGGAGGGAATATCAATGGTCCAAATTCAAATTTGGGACCTTGAGATCAAGCGTAATTCCATTGAAATATCTAGAATCAAAAAATTCTAGAGAAAGGGGCTAGATTAGAGAGAGTTATAGATTTAGAGAGTTTTATAAATATTTTTAGGTATTAATGATGATTTATGGGAGTTTAAATGGGGATTAGAGAGGATTAGGTGGCTATCTGAGTAGGAAAGTCTAGGGGGTAGGCTAGTAGGTGGTTAGGTGGGGTTATGGGAATTAAAAATTTCCATATAATGGATAATTATAATTAGATTAGGATAATGGGAGATTAGGATATAATTGATGAGGGAATGGGATAAATAAGGTTAGTGAATGAAGGATTATTGAAGGGGAGAATATAAGATAAATGGACTAATAGGATAAGCAGAATTAGTGTCAACTAATAGGAATATTAGTCGATTGTAATGAAGTGGGCTATTTTAGGTATATACAAGGTTTATCTTGGTGATTAAAATGGATAAATTTATTTTATTATAATGGCACTAAAAAAATTAGAAGTGACAAAGAAAATTTTAGGTTTAGAAATTGGATATAAATTTGAAGTGGACATATATGTTTTAAAGACACCATCTATTCCATGTATGCCTATTATGCCTAGTGATGATGCATTATCAAGTACACCACCACCAAATATTTTTTGTCCTTAAAAAATACTATTTAATAATGTTACATCTCCAAAACATGTGGATGGAACTCCACTTATTATATAAGAGCCTATTATTTTTAAATCATTGCCATCAATTTCAAAGCTCCAACTTCTATTTCTATATTAAATGAACTTATATAAATTTGCATCTATTAGTGGAATGCCTATGTCCATATTGAAAATCATAATATGCATTCTCATCATATCCCCGTTGAAGAGGATTACTCATATCAACATTTATAATAGGTGTGGGGAATATATATTTAATAATGTAATATAATATAATATATTATTTATTATAAATTTAAAGTAACTATACTCAAATATATAATATATAATATTGAATCATAAACCTATATTAACATATAATATAATTCATATAAAGTAATTATGGGTGCACATATATCAAGATCTGAATCACCATGGAATGTTTTAGTCTATGATGGCTTGCATTCTTCATGTAAATATATAATAGCCTCTTAGCACATTATCTCTAATTAAAAAATATAACTCCCTTGGTCTTGATTAGGGGGATTATGTATGTTTTGGATAAGAAGCTCAACTATGATTGATCAGGGTTTGTCTTGGTGATTGCAATGGAGAAATTGATTTTTTTACAATGGTGCTAAAAAAATTATAAGTGAAAAAGAGGAATTTTGGGTTTAGAATTTGGATACAAATTTAAAGTGGACATATATGTTACAAAGACATCATCTATTACATGTATTCCTACTATACCTAATGATGATGCATTCTCAAGTATATCACCACCAACTCTTGTTTTTCCTTAAAAGATACTATTTAATAATGTTACATATCCAAAACATGTGGATGAAACTACACTTATTATGAAAGAGCCTATTATTTCTAAATCATTACCATCGGTTCTAAAGTTCCATATTTTATTTCTATATTAGATGAACTTCTATAATTTTGCATATATTAGTGGAATGCTTATGGCTATGTTGCAAGTCATAATATGCATTCTCATCATATCCTCATGGAAAAAGATTACTCATATAAACCTATATAATAGGTGTGGGAAATATATATTAGATATTGTAATATAATATTATATATTATAAATATAAATTAATTGTTAGCCATTTTTGGCCCACATACCAAGTTTATGCCCAGATAGACTAGGTTGCTAATGGATGAGAAGATAAAAAAAAGTTCTAGATGGAATGAGTGGTTCAAGGGTCTCATTTTACCATCAAATATTTTGAAACACTTTAATTTCACTTAAAGTTTAATTTTTCAATTTCTAAGGGACAATTCTAAAGTGCTACAGAGACCCTATGGGATGTCAAGAATGTTTAGAATGAGTATGGGAGTGGATAACATTAATCTGGTTCTTCATTGTGTTCATTTAGACATTTTGGGTCTAGTGATATAAATTTCAAGTGGATAGTTTGATGACACCATCATTACCATGTGTAGATGAGTCAAGAAGAAATGGTCATATGGGTTTATTCATATTAGCCCCAAAAAACATATGTGCCAAGTTTTAGGTTATCCGACTAAGTGAAATAGAATATATGAAGACTCAAAGTTGGACTCTAATATAAAATTTCTTAAGTTTATATACTTATACATTTTGTAAAGGAGTTCAAATTAAGCTAAGTGGGAAGTTTGATAATACTATATCTCCCATGTGTAGTTGTATCAAGAGAAAATGGTCATATGGGTTTATCCATCTTAGTCCCCAATTATTACATGCTAAGTTTTAAACCATGCATCTAAGCATGATGAAATTTATTCATGTTCAAAGTTGGATCCTTAGATAGAGTTTACCAAGTTTCCATACTTAGCCATTTTTGACTAGACCATCACCAGGATGTCATGCAAGAAAAAATGGACCAGTCAAATTAGGCATTTAATATCTTCACTCAAAATACTCATGTGATTATTGGATCATGCATAATTATAGACATACATGATAGGATCATCCTCTAAAATTTTCATTCTTGCAAAATCTTTCTAGCTCAAGATATAAATATTCAAATATGGGCCTGCAACATAAGATGTTTGTGCTAATGTCAAGTTTAATCTTGAGTAAAACATATCCTTTTGAGATTAAATTTGATGATCACATGAACATTAATAATGGTCATGCAAAAAATATTTTATAAGAACAAGGACATCAATTTTAATATCATGAAGTAGTCATTAGCTTTCAAATAGTGGGTCCTAGTTGATCTAACAATTCATGTTGCATTGTACATCCTGATCCAATAGTGCAAGAAAAGGTTAAAGGGTTAGATAGCTCAAGATATCGACACATGTCATAAGTGTATGAGCTGATAGACTGATAGCAGATCCTAAAATCAAATGCATATTTGACATGTGGCATAATCTTAAACAAAGTTGAAAAGTCAAGGGTAAGGTCGATGGTTGGTACTTGATCATATAGATCAAGATCAATGGAGTGAGCAAAGGTCAATATGTCAATGATCTGAGTCAAATATCAATAGCCAATTATAATAAAGGAGAACTTAGGACTTTAAATGTAAGTCAAGAATTCATTTTTGATAGAAGAAAATGGGTCTTACATGATTGTCCTATCACCATTAAAGCTCAATCTAATACCATTAAAGGGGCACACTGATGTAGTAAGATGTATGGAACATAAGGGACCACCTTGGAAATAAATATGGACCTTTGGTTCATAAAATTGTATTAGGTAGGGTTATTTCTACAACTATGTTTTCCATTTTTAAGAAGTGTCCATGCATATACAATCTTTTACTTCTTGTAGAGATAAAATGGGTCTATTTGGACCTATTTTAATATATAAAAGTGTTATATAGTCTATAGGTATATATTGATATGGAAACTATGGGAAAACCAATAACCTTAGATTGGTTTTCCATTTATAAGATACACCTATGATCTAGATATGAAAGTGGAGCAAATAGGTGACTAATGCAAAGGGTCTTCATCCTTTAACATGGCCATAGTCTCAATAAGTAGCTGCCTAAAAAACACAAATCCATGATCCAATCAGATCCATGAACATGAGGTTTTGTCCTCAAGCGAGAGATGGTGTGAAATATCAAAGAAAAGGTCTAGTGTTGGGAAATATATCTAGGAGCATTCAATGCATCCTTAAAACCTGTAGGGACTTTCTCACTCAATAAGCCATGACCAGTGTCCTAATAGATCAAAAAGGTGGAAAGGATTTCATTTGTTAAGGAGAAAAAGGTAGTGGCTCATGTTTAATTAATGACATAAGACAAAGTGTTCTTTTTCTAATGGAATGTTCCTACATCTTTTTTTCTCTCTCTTCTCCTATATATCTTGGTCTCATTCCCATTGAAGGGGTTCTTAGCTCTTAGAATTTATCATTCTTTTCTAGGGCAAGGATACTCATTGAGACTCTTGCAAAAAGTGTGCTTGTTTGATATGGTTAAACCTTGTCAAAATATTGTAAGAACTACTTTTGAAGTAATAAGATCAACTCTTTGCCTACCTCTTATCTTTAACTAGTACTTAGTATGCTTGTGCATGGTGAATTTATGAAGGATATTCTTCCTAGTTTGATATCCTTTTGCTTTCCTCTTTGAAGGTGTTTAAAAACTAACTTAAAGGTATATATTAGTGTTTTACTTGGAACCTCTTCTATGAAATATTTATGCAACTATTAATATTATGAGATTGAGTAAGCCATAGTTGTCTTTTTTTGATCTAGTGTGTGTTCAAGCTTATGTGAGTGTCCATTTAACTTTGATGTATCACCATTTTCCTTGTGAAACATTAGTTTAACATTATTTTTATGTGAGCATCAAGAAGAAGACAAACTTCTCTAGAGGTTCAAACCCATCATAGGATACCCACATCCTGGGGTTATTCCCATTATGTATCTCAATTGGAAAGGGCTTAAAGAACCCTCTCTAAGGGTGAAAATTGATCCTAAAATGATTTTTGTCATGTTTAGTGGGACACACTCCAAAAAGAATATTGATCAAAGTTAATGCTAGCTTGTTCAAATTTGTAGTAGTTAAGCTCCCAAACAACAACATCTAGCAACTCCAAATAGAAGAATCAATTTTTTGGTGAAGAATAATAGCTTCATCTCATGCCAAAGGTGACAACAAGGTCAGCTTCAAGAGGTATTCCCTTTGAGTTTTTTGAACTACCTTTAAATTTAGCAAAAATATTAAGGTTTTCCAATACACATCCATATCAAGGAAATTTTTCTCATAGGTCATTGTCAAGGCCTACCCCTACAATAAGACCTTTATTAACCCCTTGAATAGCCATGGTATCCCCTAGAGATGTTGTGGCTTTTATGGCCAATGTCCTCTAGACCTTGTCCAATATGATCCTATCCCAGTTGCAAACCTTAAAAGTGTTCCTTATTATGTTGGTAGAAAGCTACAACACCTTCTGAGCACCTTATGGATATAGCCAATTTTTACAATATCCATAATGTCACTGAGGAAAATATAATTATTAGGTTATTAACTAATTATTTTAAAGGAAAGGCCCTATATTGGTATAGAAGCCTTACCACCAATTCTATTCAAATATGGGACCAATTAGGAGAAGCCCTGTGTAAAATATTTGAGGACAAAGTGATAATTTGTCACTTAAAGAGTAACTAATTGCCATTTCAAGAGCTCCTCATTAAGTCATGCAAGACTTCAATATAAGGTTCCAAAAAAATGGATAGAATCCTAGTCTCAATTAGACGAACCCCTAACTTTGCCTTCTGATATTATTTAAAGGCTTTGAATAGTGACATAGTAGTGATGATCCAATCTATGGGAGGAAATATACTTCCAAATGCATATGAAGTGGCCATCAAAGCAAAAAATTGTCTAGTTTAAGCTGGCAAGCTTACACCCAGACCACTAATACCCTTATTTCCTAAATTTAGAACACCTCCTAATGTTATCCCTCTACTAGATGTCATTCCTCTTACACTAACAATTATTGCAATCCCTACACCAAAATAAGAAAAATATTCCACTAGTGGATCTAGTGATTCACTAGATCAAAATAACTTTCAAGAGCTTAAAAACATGTTTTAGTCCTTGGGGAATGAGCTCGTAAATGTCAAAAGGAAAAAATATTTCAATAAGCCTTATCAAAGTTCATATCAACCCCATCAATAGACATTTTAAGTAAATAAGCCACCATATAAAGGGAACTACCAAGGTCAGGGCTAAGGTCAAAACCAAGGACAAGGGTAACATGGATACAGTAGGAAAAATAACTACAATCCTAATGTTTTTAGAACTTACAACACCTTGGTACTAGTTCAAAATAATGTGGCTCAAGAAGAAGAGGGTACCATGCCTTAGAACCAGTCTTTTGGGAAACATATTGTCCCAAATATTGACCTCAACCAAGCCTTCAATAATTAATGAAAGTAAGCTACTAATTTTGGATAAAACCAATCTCTCATGGCCCAAAATGTAGAGGTGCTTATGATGACCAATCAAGAAGAGACTCCATAATGTCAAAGGTCTAATTAAGGACCAAACTAGATGGATGATACCATGATGAATTGTGAACAAGAAGAGTGTTATGCACTCAACCAATAGGCTAGTTCTAGCTAGGCTTACATACCAGTGGCAACATATATAATATTTAAAATAAGGAACATGGATGGTAACTAGGAAGTAGTCAAAGATATTCTTACCATTACTTCTTCAATAACAAAGCCAAATGAACTTGATATCATTCTAAAGGTTCTGGGACCCCCAAAGAATCAGATCCAAGGGAATATTTTTATTCTTCAAGGCTCACAAGTTTAACAAACAATAATAGTGGCTCCCAAAGCACAAGCAAAGGTTGGTGGTTCACCCATCAACATTGTTTAACAAATGAAAAATTCAAATGTAAGTGTGCCCATGTGGGATATTCTCTCAATGCCTAGCTAGGTAGACATCCTTCACGAAGGACTATCAAAGATCAATGTTATAGAAAAACTACCAAACAAGGTGAATGAAGTTCTCACCAATTCAGCCAAAGGGTCTAGTGAAGGAAAATCAAGTAAAGTAGTCAAGCCTCCTCCCTTATACATATTAGTGATCATTGGTAACTCTCTAGTATATAATTATTTAGTAGATAGTAGGGATAATACCTTAGTGATGCCAAATTCCATAGCTAATTAACTTAGTGTAAAATATGAGCCACAGTCCAAAGGAGTTTTGTAACTTGATGGTTCTTCTACCAAGCCATTTGGTATAATCAAGCACCTTAATATGACCTTGCAAGCTTGTCCTAGTGTCTTAGTGGATCAATATGTATTGATTTTGAATTTTCCTCCTCACTTTACACTATACTTATCTAGAGAGTTAAAAATAAAGATAGGGGGATATCTTATAATAGATTAGTCTTATATGGTATTCAAGATAAGGTATGAGACCAAAGTGTTAATAAAAGCTGAACCCATTACATAATTACACATAAAGCCCTATGGACTAGATAATGTCAACATAAATTACACCATCATTGATGAGGATGAATTTACAATGGGGTAGGAGCTAAACACTCATCCAAAAGAGGCCCTAGACATGTTCCTAGATGAGCTATGGAATAAAATCTAGCTGTTAGACCCCTTCAAAGGTGTTGAAGAAAGGGACTTGGGTGTCTATTATTTGCATGAAGTAAGACAACCCATGTCATCCCTCATGAGGCCTCAAGAAGACCCTAGTGGTCTATGGAAGTTGTTCTTTGATGGATCAAGAAGCAAGTATGGAGTGGGTATAGGTGTTATGCTAGTATCCCCTTCAAATGATAAGTACTTATCTTCATATAGGTTCTAATTTAGATACTCCTACAATATAATATAATATGAGGGTCTCATCCATGGCCATCAATGGGATAGTAAGAGAAGGATAAAAAAATTTCAAGTCTATAGGGATAGTGAATTGGTTGTACACCAAGTTATAGGTTAGAATGCCACTAAAAACCCCTTAATAAAGTCCTACAAATATAGATTTTGGGACCTAATTGAGGACTTTGAGGCCTTCAACATCCAAATAGTGCCAAGAGGCCAAAATCAACATGCTGAAGGATAGTAGTTGTGGGGGATCAATTTGGGATCCCTAATGAATTGAAAAATACCAAGGTTAAACCACATGTTAAAGTGGTAATAAGACCATCAGTTCTAGATAACAAAGCTTATTGGAAAGTCTTTGAAAATGACAAATAGATAGCATGTTTCTTACATCAAGAAGAAAAGTTCTCCTCCCTCAACCAAGGAAAATTACATCATTAGAATGAAGATCAAATTATTCAATTAAGGTCCAAAAAGCTTCCTAAAGGGTTAGTCATGATAGAAGGTCTCTTTCTTGAAGGGGGCCTGTTGATGATTCTAAATGTACCATAGGTGCCCTTAGTGTTTAGAGAACACTTCTCATTTTAGAATTTAGAAAATTCGAAGCATGAGTTGCAATTTTTGGTGATCTGGTCACCTATGGTGAAATAACAATAGAGTAAGATGACTGTTCCATAAGATTTATATAATTTGGTGGGTGAGAGCCACCTTGGCCTATTCTTTATGAATCTTTGTTAATAATTAGTGAGTTATGCTGCTATATTAAGATATAGACTAATCTAAGTGGGTATTTATAATGTGGCTCAAACTAAAGTGATCTTGGTGTAAAGAAAGAGAAAAGAGAAGGGTAGAGAAGAAAAGAAATGAGTGATTGCCAATTTTAGTCTTGAACATTATGACACAGTATCAATAACAATTGAATATGCATTTAAAAAATACATAATGTAACATATCCTAAGCTCAAATATCACTATATATCAGACAAACTTCAAGGGAAAACAATTAAGAATCATAAGTAAGAACCAGGTCTACTTTAAGGATTTACTAGTATAATTAAATAGTAATTGCACATATGAATACAAAGCAAAATGAAATGAATTAGGACCTAAGATATTTCAACTAATCTAGCATAAGGAAAAATAAAAAAACCTATGATTATAGGATTATACTCAAAATTCAAAGACGCTATTCAAACTCAAGACCTCTACTAACAATTGAGAGAAAAGCTATATTAGAAACTAACACATCAAAAATGGGCAATCTTTGCAAAATTTCTTGATATTATTAATTAATCAAAGTATACAAAGTTGCTCAAAAAAATCTCTCCTTATTCCCAATGGTAATACATGTCTTTATAGGAAGATTAGGTAGTATACCAGTCAGATTAGAAAATACAAGTGTATAAAGATAATGATAGTTGTCTTTACAAGCTCTAAAATACACATGTTTTTCCCAATTATACCGACCTAGAGGAAAATATGCTAACTAACTAGAAAGGAGTGATTGCCAATTTTAGTCCTAAACATTATGACAAAGTATCAATAGCAATTGAATATGCATTTAACAAATACATAATGTAACATAGCCTAAACTCAAATATCACTATATATTAGGCAAACTTCAAGGGAAAACATTTAAGAATCATAAGTAAGAACCAGGTCTACTTTAAGGATTTACTAGTATAATTAAATAGTAATTGCACATATGAATATAGAGCAAAATGAAATGAATTAGGACCTAATATATTTCAACTAATCTAGCATAAGCACAAATAAAAAAACCTATGATTATAGGATTCTACTCAGAATTCAAAGACGCTATTCAAACTTAAGACCTCTACTAACAATTGAGAGAAAAGTTATATTAGAAACTAACACATCAAAAATGGGCAATCTTTGCAAAATTTCTTGATATTATTAATTAATTCAAGTATACAAAGTTGCTCAAAAAAATCTCTCCTTATTACCAATGGTAATACATGTCTTTATAGGAAGATTAGGTAGTATACCAGTTAGCTTAGAAAATACAAGTGTATAAAGATAATGATATTTGTCTTTACAAGCTCTAAAATACACATGTTTTTCCCAATTATACCGACCTAGAGGCAAATATGCTAACTAACTAGAAAGGAGTGATTGCCAATTTTAGTCCTGAACATTATGACAAAGTATCAATAAAAATTGAATATGCATTTAAAAAATACATATTGTAACATAGCCTAAGCTCAAATATCACTATATATCAAGAAAAATTCAAGGGAAAACATTTAAGAATCATAAGTAAGAACCAGGTCTACTTTAAGGATTTACTAGTATAATTAAATAGTAATTGCACATATGAATACAGAGCAAAATGAAATGAATTAGGACCTAAGATATTTCAACTAATCTAGCATAAGGAAAAATAAAAAAACCTATGATTATAGGATTCTACTCAGAATTCAAAGACACTATTCAAACTCAAGACCTCTACTAACAATTGAGAGAAGAGTTATATTAGAAACTAACACATAAAAAATGGGCAATCTTTGCAAAATTTCTTGATATTATTAATTAATTCAAGTATAAAAAGTTGCTCAAAAAAATCTCTCCTTATTACCAATGGTAATACATGTCTTTATAGGAAGATTAGGTAGTATACCAGTCAGATTAGAAAATACAAGTGTATAAAGATAATGATAGTTGTCTTTACAAGCTCTAAAATACACATGTTTTTCCCAATTATATCGACCTAGAGGAAAATATGCTAACTAACTAGCATATGCCTTCATAATGGGATATTATACTTCAAAATGTTACAAAACTTTACAAAAATATTCTCAATTTGAGGGTGGGGCCCTAGCTGTCACTGCTGGAGGATGTTCATGGCTCTCTATGTTGTTTATCAATTAAGTCTAGGTCCACAGCAGGCTTCATGATCTATTTTTCTTCTTGATATGTAAATTCATCAAATTATTTGTCATTCCTATCCATGGCCTCTTTGATACTCCTAGCTTCATTTATTATTTCCCCTACATTGAGTATCATGCCCAATAGTTTGTTGTTGTCATCCCTAGACTTGCCTTGGCCTTTTCCTCTAATTTTCTAGGTTACTAAAGTAGCCCTATGCTTGAATTCCTCATCACTAATGATCCTAAGGGCATTGGGTTAAGTAGGCTTTGTAAGCATGGTCCCAAGAATTTATTTAATTCTTGAAAATAGTTCATTGTCTTCTTTTAGGATCCTTTCTATGACATTATGCCATACACTCAAACTTTGAACCTTTTCAATCACAATTCCCATAATTGTGCTCAAATACCCAAAACTCATGGTTTTGAAGTTTGGGATTTACTTTTTTGCCTGAATGTTGAGAAGTTGAGCTATTTTATTCTTAGAGGCTTGCCACTAGGTGACTAAACTCTTGGCTAGTTCATATTGCCCTTATAATACACCTTACCTTAATTTCATTGATTTAAGTTCCTCAAACATGTCATAAAATTACTTGTCAAGTAGCTTGATTATTGTATTTGACATTGATAAAATTTCCTATTTTTATAAGTTTTCCTTTTCTCTTTCCAAAATTTAGATACTTTGTTTCATACTTTGGACTTCAAAATTAGCTTGTGCTGAATGAAATTTAATTAGACTTTCCACATCTTCCTCATGAATAACAACCTCACCAAGTTGTTGACCACCCACTGGGGTTAGTCCTATAAATGGTTCCACCTTCTGAAAGGTGAATTATTCCATCCCAACCACAACTATCCTAGTTGTTATTCTTTCTAACCCAACTATTTCAGGGTTGAAATGGATAGTAGTGACTAGTTTCTTGAATTGGGGAGGTTTTGGGACCTCTACATTTGAGCTAGTAGATGCTCTTGGGGCATCTATCTTCTATCTCTCTAGCCCTTCAATGGCCACAATTATTCTTTCTTCTTTCTCTTTCATTATATCCCTTATCCAATGTTTCATATCATCCTGTACTTGAACATCAGTGACCCTTGTCATGGCCCAAGAGTGAGAAAGGGAGGGGATCTTTTACAACTTCCCATAATGAACCAATAAGAATGACTGGTCCATGGATTGGGAACTCTTCACTAAAAATCTTTACTTTTGTAGTGGGATGAATGAAAGTGAACCTTGGTCTCTTATTTGGTCCCACAAGGACCAGTGTTAGTTTGTTTTTTCTCTTCTCATGGGATGCTATTGGAACAAGCTCCTTTCCTATGTCTTCTTTGGGCCCCTCTTCCCATATCAGATTCATTATTTTAAACAATTTCCTTAAGGGTACCCTCAATTGTCTCTTCTAGTTCTAGGGCTATCATGCCTATGTATTAAATTGGGGAAGGTGCTCTTTGGGGTAGTGTTAAAGGTAGGGGCCCTTCACCAAGTCTTTCTTCTATCTTGACTTCTCTAACTTTCTCCTTCCCTTTGCCTTGTTCATCCTGAACTTGCTCAACCTACAATTAGGTCTATGGAAACTTTGTCTAAGGTTACTCATGGGTTGTTCTAGATGGCCTAGGTAGTAAATGGTATTGTAAACGGTAAATTTATCATTTTTCCCTAGATGGTTTATTATCCCTAACTAATTTATGCCTGATCTTAATGTTATGGCCTTGGATCTTAGCCAATATATCTTCATAGTTCTTAGCCCTGATATATATGATGTTATGGACATTGAGCTAATGCACATATTATATCTTTGGGAGATTCTTATCCCTCAGATGGTTTCCAACTACATTCTTTAGATCCCACATCTGGCATTCATCCAATTAGAAGCTAAATGAATCCCTGTGTGTGGATATAACCTCCACCTACTTCTAGTATATTTATCTCAATATTCAAAGGGAAGGGGTGGAGTAAGCCCTTCCTTTTTTATTTACAAGTCCTATCAATGCTATGGATGAGTTGGGAAGTATTTTCCTACTTTGCAAGCTTATTTGGAACATACACTAGTAGCCTATAAAGTTAGGTCATGATTCCTTCTATCCTAATGACTATGTAATTAGGATAATACCCAATGTCCCCTATCATTTCAACATATCTATTGATAAGGGGGTGGAGCCTAAGCATAGGAAAACCTATGATGGCCTCCACTATAGCAAGATAAATGTAGTCACAAATAAACTGCATGTGATTCCTATAATTTAAGATGTACAACTTGTAATAATATTGTGAGACGGTTGTCTTGCCCTTTATGGACCAATTCCTAATCCCAAGAAAGGTGGTTGAGGCCAAAAGGGCATCAAGTAGGTATGACATAATAAATAATTGATTTGAGGTCTTTCTTTTGATGGCATTAAATTATCTAGTTAGGAAAATACTGATTAAGTTTCAATTAGAGGGGTAAGTTTTTCCTCTACCATGAAGTGCACTTATGAGACCCATATCTTATTCACATAAGTGGTTGAAGGGGTGCCAAAGTATTGGTTCAATAGGGTCATTATTATCCTAATGCCTAACTTGAATTGGATGATAGGGATTTTTCCATCAAGGCTTCTAAAGATGTGAGGTCTTTGGTGGAGCCAGGATTTGAGGGTAGAGTCCATGTCATAGTTATTGATCTACTCTTTAACCTTGAAAATCTCCACATGGGGAAGAGGGAGCTTGTATTACTTCTCAAAAGCAATAGGGGAATTTTAGGTTACCCCTTTTGAGTTCCCTTCCCTAATGATCCATTCATTTTTTATTCTAAAATCAATAAATATGGGGGCAAGGGCATTAATATAATGTAATACCTCTAGTTTTATCATAACATGATGAGGGCTTATCATTTAGACAACAACCAGGTCATAGTGTTGCCTACTCATGGTGGCATTCCTCTATTCCTCCTATGAAATGGGTTGCAACTCTTCTATCATGAAGAACAACTTAGACCACTTCCTAATGCCCTAAATATTCAATATTATAAGTTCTAATTCTATATCCTTGAATATTTGACCCTCATGGTTTTTTATCAAATAGAGCTCAATATGTTCCTTCAATTATTTCTTGATTTATACCATGGTATCTATATTTGTTTAATTATTCACACTGAACCACAAATGATCTCTATGAAATCTCTCTTTCACTCAAAAACATAATTTAGCTCTCTTTTGATTGAAATGGTGACCAAATAAATATAATTAAGTCACATTTTATGTAGGGTTTAGGGTTTTGGGCCTTTAATGGTAGAATATATCTATGATTTGGCTCATACATGTCCTAGATTCAATTTGGACCTTTGCCTTTACACCTTTGTGTTTTTGAGCCCACAAGATCTTGAGTTTTATCCTTTTTTGTTTGTGTGGTGCTTATGTGGTACTAGTTTAGACCTTTTGTGGTATTTTTCATAAATGCCATTTGAACACTAGCTATTGGTATTTAAAAGTACATTCTTCATTTTTCACTATAGGACCAAAATCATGGATTAACATGAGCCATTGATCATAATCTAGGCCCTCAAATGGGATTGGGTCTATTTTGAACCCTATGATTGTGACACTTGGCACTTCATGTGCCTTATCTATGATCCAAATATTTTGGTCAGTCACTTTTTAAACACATATTGGCCACGTGGTGAGATTATAATCCTTTTAAAAGTTATTGGCACCCTCATGCCAATGGATCAAATCCAGTGATAGGGTGTGAATTGTTGATCTAAAAAATGCTCGAATGTTAGGTTAGTCCATCATTATAGTCATTATTTAGGCTTAAGTTCCTTAGGATAAGGTTTTTTTAGGTTTATTAAGCACAAAATAAACCTTAGGTTAAGGAATTTATGCATAAGTTCTTTTACTTATGAAAAAGAGGGCCATTTTATAAATAATCTAGGTCAATATATGAGTTGTGTTTAATAAACACAGTGAAAACATTAGGTTAAAATATTTATGCCATGTGTCACAAACCATGCTCAAAATAGGTTCAACATGAAATGATAATTTGATTTTTACATAGGGTAAGTTTATGATTTAAGGTCCATTATGAAAAATGCAAAGTGAATCTTAGAGCATAAACTTAGGTGATGTATATTTCTCATATATATCCTTGTTTTAGAGATCGTGGCCTTCTATTTTGAGTATATATATTTCATTAGATTAAAATTGAATGTCTCATGGATATCAAATAAAACCTCATGAGTATAAATTGATGGTCATATGGATGTAAATTTTAAGCTAAGGAAACTCTCATTTTAATGGGATTAAAATCACTGATTGCAAAAGCATTAAATTCATCTTTTCAAACATTTAGATGACAATCATGTGAACATCAATTTTAAGCTCATTAAAATCTTTAGGACTGAATGTGAGGATGTCACTTGGCCTTCCCATGGTGATCCCTAGGGTATCATTATTATTTTACTCTATTGGATCAAATGACGTGATTAAGTGACATTCATTAATTATAATCTAGGGGCTTGATTTTGATTGGTTGCTTCTACCAAGTGGTCACCTTTACTTTTAGTATTAAATGCAATGGCACCACATGTACATATTTTGGACCTATTTTATCCCTTTAAATTTTTAATTAAACTTTAATCCATTCAATCAAGCTTTGATGAGTAAGTGTGGATCATCAGATCACCAAAGATGCATGCTACTTAAGCTAAAGTTTGGGTTATCCTCACTCTATTGGATCAAATGCTATAATTAAGTGATAACCATAGGATCCTACAAGATGCAATGAATTTAAGTTAGGACCACAAAGATAATAAAAACTTAGGCTTAAGGTGTTAAGACTAAGGTCATGATTGTATTGATGAATACATCAGGGCCTTAGTATTAAAACCTTAGGCTAAGTTGGGAAATATTACAAGGGACCCTGCATGACAACATTAGTTAGGCCATAAAGAACTTTTAGAAAGAGGGAAAATAACAAAAGGGATCCTATTTCTTGGTTAAGTTGTGTTAAAAAAACATGACTAAGCCTAAAATATGTTTTTTATACTTAAGTCCATAAATGAATTTTAAAATGATTCCCACCAATTTGGTTCTCACCTTTATTCGAGTTTGAATCGAGGGTTTGCTAGGGTTTTTGGAATATAGAATTCATCAAGATATACTCCATTGAACCTACAAATAAAAGCAAAATGAACCTCATTATCACTGTTAGTCCAAATTAAAGCAAATCAAAACCACATAAGCCTTCCTTTTATCAAAGCAGATGACCTTCCAATTTTAAAAAAGACCTTAACATGCTGAAATTTCCATGTTTTATTCTGACAATTTCTTAAGGGTCCCAATTATAAAAAAAATGGGGTATGTTGGTCCCAAAAAATGGTGACTCAATGGGGAAACATAGAAATATGTTAGAAAATTGAGACTTTGATCAGATAAATAATTAGGTCATCTACTTTATTTGATTAATATCATCATCTAGACCAGGCTATAGTTGAAACAAACCTTGCACTTATTATTTTAAGGTCAAATACCAAGACATATCCAAAAAGTGTGTGTGATTTGATTCCAATTACTATTTAACATGGGGTTCAAGAAATAACTTCTAGGTTTCATGTCCTTAACCACTTATACTAACTTATAGTATGTTGAAATGTTCATTATGAACCATGTTTTTAATTTAGGGAAGGCTTGGGCATTGCTTTGCTACCAGCCATGCATCTATAGCCCCGATAGAGATGCCTTTGGATCCACTCATGGCCTTGCTCCACTACCATCCAGGTGTCCATAACACTGGTGGAGGTTACTAGAATAAATAATATTTGAAATCTTTTATTTTTGCATTGTATCCTATTTCTTGTATTTTATTAGATATTTATGCTTTCAGTGAGGTTGGGAACTAAGATAGATAGGTTTTAGGATTTGGTCAAGTACTTGATTTTTGAAAAATAACCTATAATTGGAACATTTATCCCAAGAAAGGATGTTAATTAAGTGCTATTTTTGGGTATACGTTTAAAATTTGAGTTTTCATCCCATAACTGCAAGTCTTCTTAAAACCAATTTGAGGTCAAGACAATGGTTAGGGTTTAATGAAATGATTGGCCTTTCCATTTTTTTTTACCAATTTCTCTATGATATAACACTATGCTTTATGTTTCATAAACCATGGTCATCCTATGCATGGGGTCCATACCTTCATTTTTGAATTGGGGGAATGTTTTCAAGAAAAATTCTTAACTTTTGAGCTCAAGATTGTCCCTAGGAACTTATTGGAATCAAGGAACAAAGAAACATGAAAGAAACACACAACATAAAGTATGAAAGAAAGATAAAATAAATAAATATGCACATGCTTATGTAAAAATAAGGGACAAGAAGGAAATAACTGAAAGGAAAACTAACAAGCCTACCTACACTAATCTAATCATCTTATAATTTATTCCATGGAGACTTTAGGAGGAGTAACAAAGAAATAGTGCTTCAGGTACTACCCATTGGTGCATAGTGTAAAATATAATCTCTATAAGTATTTGAGATTTAAGGTGTTGTTCCCAAATATTATTGTAATCTAGTATGGGCCAATCCACAAGGGTGTGAATTTACCATGTTTTCCCTTAGGCTCAGATGCTTTGTCCTAGAGAAGAACTAGGTCTCCTTGTATAAACACATTAATTTTGGACCTTTTATCAAACCATGTCTTGAATGTGGTTTGATGCCTAATAAAATTGGTAAAGGCTTTCTCTCTTGCATCTTCCATTTGAATTATATCCAACAATCTAGAATTGGCTAACTCTTGGCTCTCCTAGATGTATTCTTGCTTAAATATGTATCTGGGCGTCTTGAGAGTGATAGGAAAAATGAGTTCCTATACATACACCAAAAAATATGGTTAGGCTCTTAGATCTTGATTGATTCTTATCCTATCAGCCCAAAGTTCAAATTTAAGGTGCTTGTGCTAAGTGTTGGGTTTATCTTCAACACAATTCTTGATTGCCTTCATGAGGTTCTTATTTGTTAACTCAAAGACTCCATTTCCTTGGGGATAATAGTTGTATACAAACTTGAGAGTGATGCCATTATCATAAGCCCATTTGGTCATCTCTATAGATATAAAGGTAAACCCATTGTCGTACACTAGAGATACTAGAGTACCAAACCTAATACAAATGTTTTATTCTAAGAAGTTGATCACTTCCTTAGTTATGCATTGTTTAGTGGCTACAACTTTAGTCTACTTTGTACAATAATCTATGGTAGTAAGGACATACTTTTTCAAATGAGTTGGGGTTGATTATGCCAACAAAATCCAACAAAAAGGTTTGTCAATCATGACTGGTTGTAGAGGCATTGCTACCTTTGACTCCTTAGTGGTAAATATTTGACATGAGTGGCATTACCTCACATGTTTTTCAGGCATCTTTAAATATATTTGGCTAATAATAGCCATCTCAAAGAATTTTATAGGTTGTGGTCTTCCCTGATGGATGTCCACTACCCAGATTTTCATGAAAGGTACTCATGATTTGGGTGGCTTCTTCTTGAGAGACACACCTTAGGTAGATTCCTTCAAAACTCCTCCTATACAAGACCACATTCTTGATCAAGTAGTTTGTTACCTTTAAATTTAGGGCCCTCTTTTTCTCCCTGGATATACCTATAGAAAAAGTACCATTAATTAGAAAATGTATGATTAAATCATACCACTCACTAGCTTGAAAGCTTTGTTGATCTACCTGCATAACACTTAGCCTAGGGTTAGTATTATAAAGCATCTGGATAAAACCTTGGCACCTTACTAGTTTTTTTGTTTTCATCTCTAGGTCATATTCTTAAAAGATTGACATCCACTTACCTATACATTTTCCCAATTCATTTTGACTTAACATAAGTTTGGTGGAAAGGTCAGGTAGGATAGCATGCACCTTATTTTTAAGGATGTAATACCTAAATTTATTAACTAATTTGACTAATATATATGCCCATTTATCAATCAATGAGTAATTTAACTTAGCATTATGAAATTAGTGATCATAAAAGCAATTGGGTGGTCACACCCTTCAATTTTTTGAGTTAACATTGCAGTCATAGTGTGGTTAGATGTAAATGAATAGAGGTATAAGTCCCTTAAAAACTCAAGACTTATAAGCACTGGAGCTTGACTGATAGCCTTATTGATATCATTAAATGCCTTTCTAGAATGTTCAATCGATGTGAATTTGGCATCCTTATTTAACATGTCATTTAGTGGTTTGACTATTTCTACAAAACTAGAAATAAACATTCTTACAAAATTAATTTGAACAAAGAATGACTTTAGCACTTTTTTACTATTTATAGGTTCTATTCTAGATATGGCCTCCACTCTTTCAGGATCTATAAAGATCCAATCTTTGGTTATAACATTACCCAATAATTTTCCTTTAGTCCCATAAAAAATACTCTTCTTAGGGTTCAAGCAAATACCATACCTTCTGCATCTTTCAATTTTTTTTTATAAATGCATGAAGTGATCTTCCCTATTTAAAAAAAAATGTTAGATCATCTAGATAGATAATTATACATTTACCTATCAAGCCTTGGAAGGCATGTTTCATAGCTCTTTATAAAGTGGATCCTACATTAATTAGTCCTAAGGGAATTCTCTTATACATGAAGGTCCCCCACTTTGTGGTGAAAGCTATCTTCATCTTGTCCTCTCTATCAATCAATACTTGGTTGTAACCTAAAAATCCATTAAGAAAGGAAATCATAGCTGACCTTGAAACAACTTGAATTACTTGGTCTAGGGAAGGAAGGGGGTAGTTATCCTTCTATGATTCTTTGTTCAAGTTTTTGAAGTTTATACAAATTCTAATCTCACCATTATTCTTCCTGACTAGCACCAAATTATCCACACAGGTACAGTGTCTAATGGGAAATACTATCTTAGCATCTAAAAGTCTTTTAACCTCTTTAAAGATCATTACTTATAAGATAGGGTTCACAGGAATTTTTTTTTGCTTGAATGGTTTGTATCTCTCCTTAAGGGGTATAATATGTGTGATGACCCTTGGATCAAAGATATTTAAGTCATCATTGGACCATACTATGACATCTTTGTATTGGGCTAGGAATACCTTAGCTTTCTTATTCTAAATGTTTGTATAGGCCTTCCCAACATTTACCAATCGAGGCTAATCATGAAGGCCAATATCAATAACATTATAATCCTTCCCGTTTACCTTGGGAACCTTAGAAGCATCATCAAGTTTGTCTTGATAAAAAATTATTTATAAATCAATCATCCCTTTGGGAGTTTTGTTTTCATTCAACTAAATGACTTTACCATCAAATTTATCCTCCCTAGATGTATTTTAATTAGCTTCATCAAGAATATGAGCATCAAATGCTCCAAAATTGGTTATGAAATCCAATAGCTATTGATCATAATTGAAAACTTGAAAATGGTTAATATTATCAGGCACTAAAGGATAAGGGATTAACTCAATGCTAAAATTAGGAGAATCTTGGTTAGACATGAGGTTGGTGATAGTAGATACAAACTCATCAGTAACTTGGTTTTCCTCCCTAGGGATGGAAATGATGATGAATGCATCAAAGGATACAATAAAGTCACATACCCTAAACCTATATCTTTTTAAGTATGAGAGTTGACATTGGTATTTACTCCTTACCTAGTTGACCACCATTTTTGAATCCCCATAAACTAGCAGTTCTTTGACCTTATTTTTATGGATAATTATAAGCCTAGGATAAGGGCTTCATACTTAGAAAGATTGTTAGTACAAGGGAATTAGATCCTAAAGGAAGCATGATACTTTTTATTAGTAGGATCAGTCAAGACAATACCAACCTCTGATCCAACACTACACTTAGCACCATCAAAAGGCAATTTCCATTATTTAAGAACAACTTGAGCATTCTTGGGATCAAATATCTTGTTAGGCTCTAGGGTGAAAATCCCTAATTATAAGTCAATTATGTTGACCCTCTCATTTATACCATTGTAATCAGTTATCATATTCTTTATTCTTAGTTTTCTCCCAACCCTAATTTGATTAGTGACCCACTTCCAAGGTAGCCATAGATGTGAGTAGTCTATGGACATGTAACCATTCAAAACCTTAGTCCATTACCTACTAAATAAGATTCCATAAATGTTAGGTATTTTGACCACTTGAATATTAATTAATTATTTTACCCTAGGCTCAAAAGCTAGTTGCATATGAACATTTAATAATTCTCCCATAACCTTGACTCTAGATTTGTCCAATTGGGTGACAACCCTATTAGAATTTATAGGTGTTAAACCAAGTTTCTTATATATACCTACAAGCATGATATTGGTATATGCTCCTAAATATAATAAGCAATTATGAAAGTTCTTACCAAATATATTGATGTGAGAAAGAATGGAGGAGACTTAGATTTAGCTTTATGCAGAGTCACATTCATATGATTAATCTTGGGTGGATTGTTGTGCTTCTTTGAAAAGAATTCCAATAAGAGGTTCCTTTGGTCTGTAATCTATGTGAGTTCATGCAATGTAATATTAGCCTTTATCCTCTTCATGTCCTCAACTATAGTATACCCAATTTTACTAAAAGAACTAGGAATCTCAACATTGGTTTTATAATTACTCCCTCTTGGTGGCTCTAGATTGTTTCTTGAAGAGGTATCAAGAGGAGTTATAAAATTATTTGGAGTTATATTCCTCAAAGGGTAGGTCTTCTTTAGGAACTACTGAAAGTCTTGGAACTCTTCAGGGATCTCATCATGTTCATTTTCCTCTTGAAAGGGAAAGTCAAAGGTGTCCACTTTGAAGGCCTACTCAGATGGCTTAGATCTAGAGGAACTTGTACCATTTTCTTTGTTATGGACCACTTCAAATTTATCCAACTCCTCTTCAAAATCCTCAAAAGATTTGAAAAATTCTATACAATAAATTTCCCCATGCTTGGCTATGTAATGTACCCTATAATAGTTAGGCAAAACAATATCAATAATATTAATGTCCATATTCTTGTTACTGGAAGATGGTTCATTAGCCTTATTATTGTGAAAATTATCATTCTAGAATATGTTGCTTATCCTATTAAATATTTGAAATGATAAATTCCACCAGAGCTCTTTGGTATTGCCTACTTATTTCTACAACTGAAGGAAATTAGTGCTTAATTTTTGAACCATTTTAAAGATAGACTCATTCTCATTTTTTAGAGTTTTAGAATTTTGTACCTAGTTGTTTTTAACACCTACAGCTAGTAATAAATCTCATTGGTCACCGACATTAAAACCATTAGTAGGATGACTTAATAATCCTAGATTTTGATTAGGGGCCGCATGAATTAAGGGCAATTAATTTAAGTTTGGAAGTTGGTTTAATGCTAGGAGATTTTGGTTATTATTAGGGAATAATTTTATCATAGGCATATATGGGTTCACATTTGGGATTGAGTAATCCATTTGACCTTGGGGCTAAATTTGATAATTAATGGTCACTAATTCAGAGTAGGCCTGGGCCAACGAAGCTATAACTAGGATGGATCTTTTAAAGAATATAGAGGTCATAGGATCCACTGCATTTGTGTAGATTTCCAAAGCTAAAACATCATCATGATTATAAGGCTCTATGGTTCTGCTATACATATTTTGAAATATAACATTAAATGACCTGATAGGTTCACTGGTATCCCTTCTAATAGTGGTGAATTGATGGTAAATAACATAGGGATAGACAATCTTACCAAATTGATTAATGAACACATTATTGAAATCATTCTAACTTGTAATGTAATTATCAGGAAAGTTTAAAAACCACTCATAGGATGCATCTTTAAAAGTGAAAGGAAGTAGCCTACATGTTATGTCCTCATGCACAACATTAAGTACCCTTAAGTCAACTTTAAAAGACTTTATGTGTTCCTTAGTAGTTATTATTTTGGTTGGACTAAATGTAGGTAGATATTTCTTAAGGTTCCTTTGGAGATCATGAACTACCCTTGGTACATTAATTGAGGAATCCCCCAACCATGCCATACCTAGATGAAGGTTGAAGGCACATGTACCTTGAAGAGGAAGTTGGAAGAGACTTGGATCTCCTATGTCTACCTTTATCATGTCTATCTCTTCAGTGTACCTCAAGGTCAAGTAATGGATATTTGGTTAATGAGTGTGATCTTGCTCTAATCTTAGGGAATTATAGCTTGAAATTTGAAGATCCTGACTAAAATATGATTTGTCAAGTTAACTTTTATGAAGGATAAGAGTTAGACCTACACATTGATCTTATTTTGCAAAGGTGATATGAAAATTTATAAAGGACATTGATCTTTGATTGAATTAGCTCAAAGGTGCACCCAACTATGTAAATAAGGTCTATCTTTACAAGTGTAAGACTAAAGGAACTTAGATCTATGAAGGATATGCCCACCTTTGATCTAAACAAACCATTATAACCTTAAATACTATGGATTTTCAAAGTTAAAGATAAATTTACCAAAAACAAACAACAACTCTCAAATAACTTCAAGGGAAACACAAAGGGGCATTGGAAATAGAAAATATCAATGATATTTATAATTTTAAGAAAATAATTCACTCAAACACACACACACACACACACACACACACACACACACACACACACACATTGATCTTTAGATGAAATAGACTAAGATCATTAAAGATTCAAAGAATTCAGGTCCTCCTTCTAGCGCCAGTGGGAGTTGTCTTGTTGATGATTCTAAATGTACCATAGGTGCCTTTAGTGTTTAGAGATCACTTTTCATTTTAAAATTTAGAGCATGAATTGTAGGTTTTGGTGATTTGGTCCCACATGGTGAAATAGTAGTAGAGTAAGATGACTATTCCACAATATTTATATAATTTGGTGGTTGGGAGCCACCTTGGCCCATTCTTTATGAATCTTTGTTAATACTTAGTGAGTTATGCTCCTATCTTAAGATATAGACTAATCTAAGTGTATATTTATAATGTGGCTAAAACTAAAGTGATCTTGGATTAAAGAAAGAACAAAGAGAAGGGTAGATCAAAAAAGAAATGAGTGATTACCAATTTTAGTCCTGAACATTATGACAAAGTATCAATAACAACTAAATATGCATTTAAAAAATATGTAATGTAACATAGCCTAAGCTCTAATATCACTATATATTAGGCAATATTCAAGGGAAAACATTTAAGAATCACAAGAACCATGTCTACTTTAAGGATTTACTACTATAATCAAATAGAAATTACACATTTGAATACAAAGAAAAATGAAATGAAGCAAGAACTATGATCTTTCAAATAATCTAGCATAAGCACAAATTAGAAACCTTTTGATTAAAGGATGGTACTCAAAATTCAAAGACACTATTCAAATTCAAGACCTCTACTAAAAATTGAGAGAAAAGCTATATTAGCAATTAACACATCAAAAATATGCAATCTATGTAGAATTCCTTGATCTTATTAATTATTTAAAGTATACAAAGTTGCTCAAAAAAATATTTCCCTATTACCAATGGTAATACATGCCTTTATAGGAATATTAGGTAGTATACTTGTTAGTTTACAAAATACAGGTGTATAAAGATAAGGATAGCTATCCTTACAAGCTCTAAAATATACATGCTTTTCCTAATTATACTGACCTAGAGGAAAATATGCTAATTAACTAGCATATGCCTTTACAATGAGATATTATACTTCAAAATGTTACAAAACTTTACAAAATAGAATACGCTCAATTTGAGGGTGGGGCCCTTGACTGTCACTGCTAGAGGTTGCTCATGGCTCTCTCATGTTGTTCATTAATTAAGTCTAGGTCCACAATAGGCTTCATGATCTATTCTTCTTCTTGATTTTCCAAGTCATAAAATTATTTGTCATTCCTATCCATGGCCTCTTTGATACTCCTAGCTTCATTTATTCTTTCCCTTGAATTGATTATCATGCCTAGGACTTTGTTGTTATTGCCCCTAGATTTGCCTTGGCCTTTTCCTCTAATTTTTTGGGTTACCAAGTAGCCCTATGATTGAATTATTCATCACTAATGATCCCAAGGACATTGGGTTGTACAGGATCTATAAGCATGGTCTTAAGAAGTTTTTAAATTCTTGAAATTAGTTTCTTGTCTTATTTTTAGACCCTTTCTATGCCATTATGCCATGCACTTAAACTCTGAATCTTTTTAATCACAATTCCCATAATTATTCTCAAATGTCCCAAATTGATGGTTTTGAAGTTTGGGATCTACTTATTTTCTTGAATGTTGAGGAGTCAGATATTTTATCCTTAGAAGCCTACCACTAGGTGACTAAACTCTTGGCTAGTTCAAATTGCCCTTCTAATGCATCTTGCCTTAATTTCATTGATTTAAGTGCCTCAAACATGTCATAAAATGACTTGTCAAACAACTTGATTATTGTATTTGGCATTGATAGAATTTCCTAATTTTTAAATTTTTCCTTTTCTCTTTCCAAATTATATATCCTTTGTTTCATACCTTAGACTCTATCCTTAACTTATGCCAAATGGGCTTCAATTAGACTTTCCACATCTTCCTCATGAATAGCAACCTCACCAAGCTACTGGCCACTTACTATGGTTAGTCTTAAAAATTGTTCCACCTTTTGAAAGGTGAATTATTCTATCCCAACCATAGTTATCTTGGTTTTTATTCTTTTTAACCCAATTATTTTAGGGTTGAAATGGATCGTAGTGACTGGTTCCTTAAATTGGGGAGGTTTTGGGACCTCTACATTTGAGCTAGTAAATGCTCCCAAGGCATCTATCTTATTGACTTCTAGCCATTCAATTTCCATAATTCTTATTTATTATTAATCATTCATTATATAACTTATCCAAGGTTTCACATCACCCTATAGTTAAACATTAGTGACCCTTGTAATGGCCAAAGAGTGAGAAAGGGAGGGGATCTTTTGCAAATTCCCATAGATGAACTAGTCAGGAATGACTGGTCTATGGATTGAGAACTCATCATTGAATAAATTTACTTCACTAGTGGGATGAGTGAAAGTGAACCTTGGTCTCTTCTTTGGTCCCATAGGGACTAGTGTTAGTTCAAACTTTCTCTTCTCATGGTATGCTATTGGGACAAGCTCCTTTCCTGTGTCTTCCTTGGGCCCCTCTTCCCTATCAGAGTCATAAGCCTCTAAAATTTCCTTGAGGGAACCCTCAAGTGTCTCTTTTGGGTCTAGGGATATCATGCCTATGTATTTAATTGGGGAAGGTGGTCTTTGGGGTAGTGCTGGAGGTAGGGGCCCTTCACCAGGTCTTTCTTCTAGCTTGACTTCTCCAACTTTCTCCTTTCATTTACCTTGTTCATCCTAAACTTACTCAACCTATTATTGGGGATATGGATACCTATCTAAGGTTGCTCATGGGCTTTTCTAGATGGCCTAGGTATTAAATGTTATTGCAAAGGGTGCATTTTCTAGATTTCCCTAGATGGCTTATTGTCTTTGACTAATTTGTGCTCAAGCTTAATGTTATGGCCTTAGATACTAGCCAATACCTCTTCATAGTTTTAAGAATTGATATATATGGTGTCATAAACACCAATATAATGTACATATTCTATATTTGAGAGATTATTATCCCTCAGATGGTTGCTAATTACATTATTTGGATCCCACATCTAGAATTCACCCAGTTGGAAGCTAAATGAATCCCTATGTGTGGACATAACCTCCACCTACTTTCACTCTTTTATTATATTTATCTCAATATTTAAGGTTAAGGGGTGGATTAGGTCCTTAATTTTCTCTTTTAAAGTCATATTAATTCCATGTATGAGATAGGAAGCAATTTCCTACTTTGTAAGCTTATTTAAAACATACACCAACAACTTGTAAGGTTGGGTCACGATTCATTCTATCTGAATGACTATGTAATTAGGATAATACCATATTTTCCCTATAATTTCAACATATCTCTTGATGAGGGGGTGGATCCTAGGCATAGGAACACATATGACGGCCTCCACTATAGTGGGATGCATGTAGTCACAAATATATTGCATGTGATTCCTATACTTGAAGATATATAGCTCAGAATAATAGTGTGAGATGGTTGTCTTGCCCTCTATGGACTAATTCCTAATCTTAGGAAAAATGGTTGAGGTCATAAGGGCATCAAGTATGAAATCATAAATAATTGATTTGAGGTCTTTCTTTTGATGGCATTGAATTTTCTAGCTAGGAAAATATTGATTGAGTCTCCAAATGGAGGGGTAAGTTTTTCCTCTACCATGAAGTGCACATATGGGACCCAGATCTTATTCACATAAGTAGTTGAAGGAGTGATATAGGCTTAGTTTAATAGGGTCATTATTATCCTAATTCCTTCCCTAAATTAGATGATAGGAATTTTTCCATCAAGGCTTTTAAAGATGTGAGGTCTTTAGTGGAGCCATGGTCTAAGGACAAAGTCTAGGTCATGGTTACTGGTCCACTCTTTGACCTTGGAAAGCTCCACATGGGAAAGAGGGTGCTTGTAGTACTTCTCAAAATTAATAGGAGAAATATATGCTACCCCCTTTTATTTCCCTTCCCTAATGATCCCTTCATTGTCTATTCTATAATAAAAAAATATGGGGGAAAGGATGTCAATACAATGTAATACCTCTAGTTTTGCCATGGTATGATGAAGGCCCATCATTTAGATAGAAAATAGGTCATAGTGTCACCTATTTATGGTGGCATTCCTTTATTCCTCCTATGAAATGGGTTGTAACTCTTCTATCATGAATAATAGCTCAGATCAATTTCTAATGGCATGGATGTTTACTATGAGGTCCAATTCTGTATCCTTGATTATCTGACCCTCATGGTCTGTTATCAAATAGATCTTAGTATCTTCCTTCAATTGCTACTTACTAGCTGCCATGGTCTTTGTCTTTGCTTAGTTATTCACACCAAACCACATATCATCTCTATGAAATATCTATTACACTTAAAAACACAATTTATCTCTCTTTCAATTAAAAGGGTGACCAATTGAATATAATTAAGTTGATTTTTATGCAAGAATTAGGGTTTTGGGGATTTAATGGTAGAAGAAATCTAGGCTTTAACTCATACGTGTCCTAGATTTTATTTATACCTTTGCCTTTACACCTTTGTGTTTTTGAGCCCATAAGATCTTGATTTTTATCCTTTTTGGCTTATGTGGCACTAGTCTAGACCTTTCATGGCATTTTTCATAAATTCCATTTGAACACTAAACATTGGTATTTAAAAATACCTTCTTCAATTCATAATGTAAGACCAAAACTCTGGATTAGCATTAGGCATTGATCATAATCTGGGACCTTGAGTAGGATTGGGTATTTCTATTGTGAACCTTGTGGTCATGACACTTGGTGCTTTATGTGCCTTCTCTATGCTCCAAATATTTTGGTTAGTCACTTGTCAAACATGTATTGGCCACATGGTGAGCTTACGAGCTTTTGAAAAGTGATTGGTGCCCTCATGTCATTGGATCAAATATTGACGAGGTATGAACCATTGATCTAAAAAATACTTGAATGTTAAGTCATTCCATTATTAAAGTCATGATCTAGGCTTAAGTTCCTTAGGCTAAGGTTTGTTATAGGTTTATTAAGCACAAAATTAACCTTAGGTTAAGGAATTTATGCTTAAGTTATTTTAATTATGAAAAAGGGGGCTAAAGTATAAATGATCTAGGTCAATGTATGAGTTATGTTTAATAAACACAATGAAAAAATTAGGCTAAAATATTTATGCCATGTGTCACAAACCATGCTCAAAATAGGTTCAACATGAAATGATAATCTAACTTTTACATAGGGTAAGTTTATGATTTAGGTTCCATTATGAAAAATGCAACATGAATCTTAGAGATAGACTTAGGCTATCTATATTTCTTATATATATCCTTATTTTATAGATCATAGCCTTCCATTTTGAGTATATTTTGAGAATTTCCCATGGCTTATAAGGCCATTTCCAATTCTTCCAATGGGATCTTGGAATGTTATTTGATCTTGAGTAAGATATTTCATTGGATTAAAATTGATGGTCTCATGGCTATCAAATACATCCTCATGGGCATCAATTGATAGTTGTGTGGACATTGAGTTTAATCTAGGGAAACTCTAATATTAATGGGCTTAAAATCATCAATCGTGTAGGAATAAAATTCACATTTTTGGATGTTTAGATGATCACATGAACATCAATTTTAAGCTCATTAAAATATTTAGGACTGAATACAAGGATACCACTTGGAATTTCCATGGGGCTCCCTAGGGTCTCAATGTTATTTCACTCCATTGGATCAAATGCCATGATTAAGTGATAGTCATTAATCATAATCCAAAGTCTTTCTTTTGATTGGTCACCTCTGCCAAGTAGGCCCCTTTGCTTTTAGTCTTTTAATGCAATAGCACCATTTGTCCATCTTTTGGGCCTCTTATATCCCTTTGAATTTTCAATTATGCTTCACTCCATTCAATTGAACTTCAATGAGTAAGCGTAGATTAATGTATCACCAAAGATGCATGCTAATTAAGCTAAAATTTAGGTTATCCTCACTTTATTGGATCAAATACTATGATTATGAAATAATCATAGGGTCCTAAAAGATGCAATGGATTTAAGTTAGGATCATGAAGATAATAAAAACTTAGGCTTAAGGTGTTAAGATTAAGGTCGTGATTGTATTGATGAATACATTGGGGCCTTAGTATTAAAGCCTTAGGCTAAGTTGGGAAATATTAGAAGGGACCCTACACAACAATTTTAGTTAGGCCATAAGGAAATTTCAGAAAAAAGGGGAAATAACAAAGGGGATCATGTTTCCTAGTTAAGTTGTGTTAAAAAACATGACTAAGCCTAAAATATGCATTTTATACTTAAGTCCATAAATGAATTTTAAAATGATTCCCACCAATTTGTTTCTCACCTTTATTTGAATTTGAATTGAGGGTTTGCTAGGGTTTTGGAATATAAAATTCATGAGGATATATGCCATGAAACTTGCAACTAAAAGCCAAAAAAAACCTCATTAGCACTATTAGTCCAAATTAAATCAAATAAAAACCACATAAGCTTGACTTTTATCAAAGTAGATGACCTTAAAATTCTACAAAATACCTTGACATACTAAAATTTCCATATTTTATTTTGAGGATTTCTCAAGGGTCCGAATTCAAAAAGAATGTAGTATGTTGGTCACAATAGGACCATATGAAGAAGGAAAAGGTAATGATGTTAAATAATGAAGATAACCATGAGAGAGTTATTATCTTTGAAGACAATATCCTCAAGCCGAGAAAGGTAAGCACTAAAGTTGAAAGGCATGATTTCATGGATCTTTTAAGGAATATGTAGACATATGTTATTAGCAATATAGTGACCTAAGGGGATTTGATCCCAAATTGGCCCAACACACTATAGAGCTATAGGCTAATTCCAAGCTTGTTAAGTAAAATTAGAGGCCCATAGACACCAAGATTGAAGAGTTCATGAGAAAGGAATTGATCAAGCTTATTGAATCTAGGATCATCTTCCTAATCAAACACTCCTTATGGGTAGTTAATCTAGTACCTATCAGAAAAAAGAGTGGGGAGATCAGACTATGTGTGGACTTCAAGGAGATTAATAGGGTCTCTTTGAAGTATCATTACCCTCTACCATCCATGAAGCAACTCTTGTAAGTAGTTTATATTTCAAAATGCTTCTCTTTCTTAGATGGATATTCAGGTTATAACTAAGTGCTAGTAAGAGAGGAAGACCAATACAAGACTGCTTTCACCACCAAATGTGGCACTTTTGATTATCAAAATATGAATTTTAGACTATCCAATGCTAGGGTAACCTTTTAAAGAGTAATGGATATGGCCTTCCAATGGCTACTAAATCAAATGGTACTAGTCTACTTGGATGACATCATAGTATTTTACAAGAATGCTAGTGAGCACATGGATCATATGAGGCTGATATTTTAGAGATGTAGAGAGTATGGGATCTCTTTAAATCCCAATATATGTGTGTTATCTATGTATGAAGGAAAGTTGTTGGGTCACATTGTCTCAAAAAGGGATTATCCATTAACCCTAATAGAGTAAGTGTTCTCTTAGCCTTATCCTTTTAAAAAAACAAGAAGGGTATTTAGAGCTTCCTTGGGAAGATAAACTTTGTGAGAAGGTTCATACCTATTTTTGCAAACCTGGTCAAGCCTATCACCACTATGATTAATAAGATTCAAGTATTTTCTTGGTCAGATGAAGGAAAGACAAATTTTGAATCCATGAAGTTGACCATTACCCAAACACCCTCACTCTTAAATATTAACTTCTCCAAGGACTTCATCTTGTACACCTTTACCAATGTTGACAACATATTAGCTATGTTGATGCAAAATAATGGTGAAGGGATAGAGTAACCAATTACCTTTTTTAGTCAAGGGTTGGAAGGATATGAAGTGAGGTACACCTTAATTATAAAATAGGTTCTTACTACCTTGAGGTTCTCAATAAGTTCAAGCCCATGCTCTCTAATAGTAGGATCCATCTTATGGTGTCTCATCCTAGAGTTAGGGACTTTCTCCTTAACAAGTATTTAAACGAGAAAAGAGTAAGATGGATTACAAGGGTTATGGAATATGATGTAGAGATAAAGGTCACTAAGTTTGTTAGGAGAAAGGGATTGTGTGAGAACATAGTAAATGACCTCTAGGAAGACAAGGAAGCTCTTTTGGTAACCCAAGACAACTCACAGACAGGTGCACCTCTACTTTAAAAGAGCTAGCTTCAAGATATGGCTCACTTCTTGGAAATAAAAAAATTCCCCCAAGGTTTGGAAAGAGAAAAAATAAGGTATATTAGGCTTTAATCTATACTTTATTCATTATTTGATGGCATTATTTTTAGAAAGGACCTCAATGGGGTACTCCTTAGATGCATATATGATGAAAAATTGACCAAACTCTTGGAGCAGTTCCATGATAGACCTGTAAGAGGTCATTTTTCACCTAAAACTACCACAACAAAGGTAATGATGGTTGGTTATTATTGGCCCAATATTTTCAAGGATGCTCATGTATGGATTAAAAAATTCTAGAAGTGTGCCCTCTTTGTAGGAAAGAAAAAACTAGTAGCCCTTTCACTCAATCCTATTTAGGTGGAGTAACCCTTCATGTAATAGGGGTTAGAATTCATAGGGATGATAAATCTACCATAAAGTATTGGTCATAAATGGGTGATCACTTCAATTTACTATTTCACCAGGTAGGTAGAAGCCATTTCTTTGAAGGAGGCTAGTGAAGGTGCAGTTCTGGATTTCTATGATAGCCTTGTGACTAGGTTTGGTGTCCTAGCCACCATAATTTTTGATAATGGATTAGAATTCCTTGGTATGAAGAAAAGTGAGTGGGATCTCAAACTATGCATCTACCTTAGCACATATTCCAAATACTATCCTCAAGGAAATGGAATGATAGAGTCCATAAATAAGAATTTGTTAAGGATCATCAGGAAGACAATGAAAGAAAATAAGAGAGTGTGGTATGCCAAGCTAAGGATAACCTTACGGGTTGATAGGGTGACTCCTAAAAATAACACTAAAAATTCTCCATATATTATTATGTATGGAAGGGAAGCCAAATTTCTCATCTCTCTTGAGCTGCCTACATTAGAGTTAGCCCATCAGTTTGAGTTGATGGAGGATGAGCCCATGATTGTGAGTATGATAGAACTCATGGAATTAGAAATAACCAAGGACATTTTAATGTAAACTTAGGAATCACATCAAAATTAAGTCAAAAAATCCTTTTACAAAAGAGATACAATAAGGAGCTTCAAGGAAGGGGATTTAGTCCTTAAATGAGACTGAAATAAGGCCAAACCAAGAAACCATACCAAGTTTGATAACTTGTGGAGTGGTTCTTATTTGATCCATGGATGCAAGGAACATGATACTTTTCAAATTTCCCAATTAGATGTAGAGTTATTACCCATCCCAATCAATGGCATTCATTTAAAGATATATTATTTATAGCATTACATCCATTGTAATGTATTGTACATATTAGAATAGTTTTTATGATTTCCTCTAAGTGCCTTATGCACATTTTATTTTTTGTTTTGTTGTTTCCTTTTCCAAAGGGCCTCAAGCATTTTGTTTTGTTTTGTTTCTTATGGTCCTTGTTATTTCAAGAGAGGTTCAACTTAGTTTTAGAGGCTAATGACACCATGCCTAATGTAATAGATAAGGCAAATGGTTTGGGTTATAAAAGCATAATAGGCATTCTTCCCTATGAGTTATCAAAGATGTTAGAAATTTTTGGTTTGCATACCTAGATTGTGCCTAGATAAACCAGGTTGCTAATGGATGAGAAGATGAACAAATTTTATTGATGGAATGAGTGGTTCAAGGATATTATTTTACCAACAAAACTTTTGAAACACTTTAAGTTAACTTAATGTGTAATTTGTCAATTTATAAGGGACAATTCTAAAGTGCTACAAAGACCCTATCGAATGTCAAAAATTCTTCGAATGAGTATGGGAGTGCATAAAATTCATCTGGTCCTTCATTGTGTTCATCTAGAAATTTTGGGTCTAGTGGTAGAAATTCTAAGTGGGCAGTTTGATGATACTATAATTACCACATGTAGATGAGTCAAGAAGAAATGGTCATATGGGTCTATTCATATTAGCCCCAAGAACATATGCACCAAATTTTATCTCAACCAACTAAGTGTACTAGAAGATATGAAGACTCAAAGTTGGCCTCTCATACAAAATTCACTAAGTTTCCATACTTAGCCATTTTTCAAAGGAGTTTAAATTAAGCCAAGTGGGTAGTTTGATAATATTATATCTCATGCATGTGGTAGTCTCAAGAGAAAATGGTAATATGGGTTTATTTATCTTAGTCCCTACTTGGTATGCACTAAGTTTTAGGCCATGCATCTAAACTTGATGAAAGTTATTTATGTTCAAAGTTGGCTCCTTAGATAGAATTTACCAATTTTCCAATCATTTTTGACTAGACTATCACTAGGACATCATGTAAGATCAAATGGACCAGCCAACTTATGAATTTAATATCTTCACTTAGAATCCTTGTGTAACTAGTGGATCACATGCAATTATAGATCTACATTCTAAGATCATTTTCTAAAATTTTCATGCCTGCATAAGCTTTCTAGCTCAAGATATAAATATTCAAAGATGGACCTACAACATAAGATATTCACGCTAACATCATGTTTAATATCAAGCAAAACAAATCCTTTTGAGTTTAAATTTGATGGTTATACAAATGTCAATAATGATCGTATGAACATCATTTTACAAGAGCGAGGATGTTAATTTTAAGATCATGAAGTAGACATTGGATTTCAAATAGTGGGTCCTAGTTGATCTAATGGTCCACATTACATCATACATCTTGATCCAATGGTGTGAGAAAAGGTCAAAGGGTTATATATCTGGAGATATTGACACATGGCATAAGCAAATGGGTCTATTTAGACCTATTATAATATAGAAAAGTGATATATAGTTTATAGATCCATATTTATATGGAAACTATAGGAAAACCAATAACCTTAGATTGGTTTTCCATCTATAGGATAGACCTATGATCTAGATATGAAATTGGATTAGATAGGTGACTAATGCAAAGGGTCTTCATCCTTCAGCATGGCTATAGTCTCGACAAGTATCCTCCTAAAAAGCACAAAGCCATAATTTGGTTAGATCCATGAGCATGAGGTTTTTTCCTCAAGTGAGAGATGGCGTGAAAGATAAAATAAAAGTTTTAGTGTTGGGAACTATAGCTAGGAGCATTCAATGCATCCTAAAAACCTTTGGGGACTTTCTCACTCAACAAGCCATGGGCAGTGTCTTGATTGATCAAAAATGTGGCAAGGTTTTCATTGGCTAAGGAGAAAAAGGTAACAACTTAGGTTTAATTAATGACCTAGGACAAATTATTCTTTTTATTATGGCATGCTCTCACATCCTTTATTTCCCTCTCTCTCTCTCTCTTCTCTTATATATCTTGGTCTCATTCCCATTGAAGGGGTTCTAAGCTCTTACAATTTAGCATTCTTTTTTGGGACAAAGATACTCGTTGAGAATCTTGAAAAAAATTTGCTCATTTTATATGGTTAAACCTTGTCAAAATATTGTAAGAACTTTATTTTGAAGTAATAGGATCAACTCTTTGCCTATCTCTTGTCTTTAATTAGTGCTTAGTATGCTTGTGTATGGTGAATTTGTGAAGGATATTCTTCCTAGTTTTTTGTCCTTCTACATGCCTCTTTGAAGGTGTTTTCAAACTAACTTATAGGTCTATATTAGTGTTCTACTTGGAACCTCTTCTATGAAATATTTATGTAACTAGTGAGATTGAGTAATCCATAGTTGTCTTTTTCTGATCTAGTGTGTGTTCAAGCTTATATGCATGTCCATTTAACTTTGGTGTATCACCCTTTTAGCATTATTAAGATCCCTTAACCATATTTATAACTCTTTTCCTTTTGAAGCATTAGTTTAGAATTTGTTTTAGGTGATCATCAAGAGGAAGTCGACCTTCTCTAGAGGTTCACCCCCATCGTAGGATACCCATAGCCTAGGGTTGTTCTCATTGTGTAGCTCAATTGGAAAGGGCCTAAAGAACCCTCTCCAAGGGAGAAAATTTATCCTAAAACAAAAATTATACTAAAATATATAATATATAATATTGATTCATAAACTATATTAACATAAGTTCACATAAAGTAATTATGGGTGCAAACCTATCATGATTTGAATCATCATGCAATGTTTTAGTCTACGGTGGATTACATTATTCATGTAAATATATTATATCCTCTTAGCACATTATCTCTAAGTAAAAATTGTAACTCCTTTGGTTTCAATCATGGGGCATATGTATTCACCAGATAAGAAACTCAACTATGGTTAATCAGGGTTTGTCTTGGTGATTGTAATGGAAAAATTGATTTTGTTCTAATGGTGATAAAAAATTAGAAGCGATAAAGAGGAATTTTAGTTTTATAAATTAGATATAAATTTGAAGTGTACATATATTTTAAAAAGACACCATTTATTCCATTTCTGCATACTATGCCTAGTGATGATACATTCTCAAGTATACCACCAACAACTCTTGTTTCTCCTTAAAAGATACTATTTAATAATGTTATATTTCTAAAACATGTGGATGAAACTCCAATTATTATGCAAGAACCTATTATTTATAAATCATTATCATCAATTCCAAAGTTCCAACTTCTATTTCTATATTAAATAAACTTCGTAATTTTGCATCTGTTAGTGGAATGCCTATGGCCATGTTTCAAATCACAATATGCATTCTCATTATATCCTCATGGAAGAGGATTACTCATATCAACCTCTATAATAGGTGTGGGGAATATATATTAAATAATGTAATATAATATTATAATATTATATATTAATAAATATAAAGTAATTATACTAAAATATATAATATATAACATTGATTCATAAACTATACTAACATGTAATATAATTCATATAGATTAGTTATGTGTCTAAACCCATCAGAATTTGATTCACCATGTAATACTTTAGTCTATGATGGATTGCATTCTTTGTGTAAATATATTATAGCCTCTTAGCACATTATCTCTACATCAAAATTAAATTTCCCTTGGTTTTGATTAGGGGGCTTATGTATTTGCTAGATAAGGAGCTCAACTATGGCTGACTAGGATTTGTCTTGGTGACTTCAATGGATAAATTGATTTTATTATAATGGCGCTAAAAAAATTAGAAGTGACGAAGAGGAATTTTGGGTTTATAAATTGGTTATAAATTTGAAGTGGACATATTTGTTGTAAAGACACCATCTATTCCATGTATGCCTACTATTCCTAGTGATGATGTATTCTCAATTATACCACCACCAACCCTTATTTCTCCTTAAAAGACACTGTTTAATAATGTTACATCTTCAAAACATGTGGATGAAACTCCACTTATTATGCAAGATCCTATTATTTCTAAATCACTACCATCAATTCTAAAGTTCCAACTTATATTTCTATATTAAATGAACTTATGTGATTTTACATATATTAGTGGAATGCATATGGCCATGTTGAAAATCACAATATGCATTCTCATCATATCCCCATGGAAGAGGATTACTCATATCAACCTCTATAATAGGTGTGGAGAATATATATTAAATAATTTAATATATTATTATATATTATACATTATAAATATAAAGTAATTATACTAAAATATATAATATATAATATTTATTCATAAACTATATTAACATATAATATAGTTCATATAAAGTAATTGTGGTGAAAATCTATCGAGATCTGAATCATCATGCAATGCTTTAGTTTATGATGTCTTGCATTCTTCATGTAAATATATTAATATAGCCTCTTAGCATATTATCTCTACATCAAAACTGTAACTCCTTTGGTTTTGATTAGGGGGCTTATGTATTCAATGGATAAGGATCTCAACTATGGCTGATCAAGGTTTGTCTTGGTGATTGCAATAGAGAAATTAATTTTATTACAATGGTGCTAAAAAAATTAGAAGCGATAGAGGAATTTTGGGTTTAGAAATTGGTTATAAATTTGAAGTGGACATATATGTTTCAAAGACACCATCTATTCCATGTATGCCTACCAATCATAGTGATGATGCATTCTTAATTATACCACCACCAACTCTTGTTTCTCCTAAAAAGATACTATTTAATAATGTTACATCTCAAAAACATGTGGATGAAAATCCACTTATTATGAAAGGTCCTATTTTTTCTAAATCATTACCATCAATTCCAAAGTTCTAACTTATATTTCTATATTAAATGAACTTATGTAATTTTGCATCTATTAGTGGAATGCCTATGGCCATGTTGAAAATCACAATATGCATTCTTTTCACATCCTTGTGGAAGCAGATTACTCATATCAACCTATATAATAGGTGTGTGGAATATATATTAAATAATTTAATATAATATTATATATTATACATTATAAATACAAAGTAATTATACTAAAATATATAATATATAATAATGATTCATATATTATATTAACATATAATATAGTTCATATAAAGTAATTATGGGTGTAAATCTATTAGGATCTGAATTGCCATGAAATGCTTTAGTTTATGATGGCTCGCATTCTTCGTGTAAAAATATTAATATATCCCCTTTGCATATTATCTCTATGTCAAAACTATAACTCCTTTGGTTTCAATCAAGGGGCTTATGTATTCATTAGATAAGAAGCTCAACTGTGGTTGATCTAGTTTTGTCTTGGTGATTAAAATAGAGAAATTTATTTTGTTACAACGGTGATAAAAAAATTAGAAGTGAAAAAGAGGAATTTTTGGTTTAGAAATTGGATATAAATTTGAAATGGACAAATATGTTGTAAAGACACCATCTATTCCATGTATCCTTACTATGCCTAGTGATGATGCATTATAAAGTATACCACCACCAACTCTTGTTTTTCCTAAAAAGATTCTATTTAATAATGTTACATCTCCAAAACATGTAGATGAAACTCCACTTATTATGCAAGAGCCTATTATTTATAAATCATTACCATCGGTTCCAAATTTCCAACTTCTATTTCTATATTAAATGAACTTCTGTAATTTTTCATCTATTAGAGGAATGCCTATGGCCATGTTGTAAATAAAAAATATGCATTCTCATCATATCCCCATGTAAGAGGTTTACTCATATCAACCTATATAATAGGTGTGGGGAATATATATTATATTTATTCATAAACTATATTAACATATATATTATATAATTAATGTTTAATATCTAAAAATAGTATGATAATATATATTATATAATATTTATATAATAACTAATATTATATATACATATATACACATACATACCTACATGACACATATATACACACACGTGTGTGTGTGTGTGTGTGTGTGTGTGTGTGTGTGTGTGTGTGTGTGTGTGTGTGTGTGTGTGTGTGTGTGTAAATTGGTAAGGGGGATTATGTAAAGCAAATGTATCATATCATGGTGAAAGAGGTTTACTTGTATCAACCTCTATACGTGTAGGGAATATATGTTAAATAATATAATATAATATAAATTTAAATATATTATACTTAATAGTACATACATTATATAATATAAATTTAAATATTTTATACTTAATATTATATATATAAAAATTTAAATATATTATACTAAAAAATTCTTGTGCACCTAAATTAGGGTTAAGTTTAAATAATTTCTTTTTCCATTATTTTCTCTCCCATTATAAATCTGAAAACAATTCTTGTATGGACTTTCAAGTGTATTGTGGTAGTAGTGTTAAAAGCATTGACCCATTTTATACTATCATTTATGTAGATCTTTCTTGTTAGGTGTTTAATCTATTTAATGTATTTTTTATTGTATCTAAAATGTGTTATTTGTTTATATTGACATGAGATTTTTATTCATTTTTTACCACTTTATGTTATGAATTTGATGAGATTTAAATAGACATAAATTATTTTTATGAAATGGTTGGGATAATGAAATGATAGAGATGAGGATTATTTAACACTCACTACTATTGATTCTATTTTTTTTTTGTGTGTGGAAAACTAATAAGGACCCAAATGGTGAATTTTAGGGTAAAGATGACATTTTTTGATAAATTTAATCAAATAATATTAGTAACCAATATATCAAATAGTTTTAGATCTAAAAAATTATAGATAATCACCTACACTAACCAAAAAGACCAACTTATAACATCACACGAACCCATTGATGTCTAAATGCTTATTCCACCTAAAATATGGTGAGATTAAGTACCACATAATTTAAATAGAGTAATTATAACATTGATTCAAAATTAAATATATATGTTTAATGCATCAGATTAAATTAGATTTGGTGAGATTCACTTGAAATTATTTACATGTTCATGAAAATTAATAATTTATGATAATTAATATAGTTTATGATCCCTTCAGATGTCAAAATACTATTCAAGTAGCCTCACCAACCAATACCTATGAGGGAAGTCTTACTTTTTTTTAGATATTTATTAGGGTTCAATGGGTCTTCTTCCTAGAGAATATATTTAGAAAGTATACAAAAAGAAACTATCAACTCTAAGGTTTACAAAATACTTATTTGACATCCTAATTAGAACTAAGGCAAAGTTAAAAAGTTATAAATCCAAAAAACAACTTACTACCAAAAACTTAGATACTAAAATGGCCAATAAGGCCATGAGCTATACTTCTGAACAAAATAGATAAACCAAAAAGTCAATCACTAGATACTAGAACCCAAAAACCCATAATATTTAAATATTTTCTTCCTTATCATCATCTACCACCATTGTAACAATATAACCACCACCCTTTAAATAATCCTCACCATGTTGGTAGAAAATAGAGAGAATGTGCAGGTCCAGGTGGGAAACAACCAACAACACAAATTTTTTCACTTACAACAAGATAAAATAGAAAAGAACAAAGGAGGGCAGAGATAGTATAAAACACAAAATGCTTATATATTAAATGATTCTAAAATATGATTACATTATCTAGTTATGTCAACAAAAAATTACAACTATAACTATTAATAAAATTCTTACAAAAAACTATTATTATCTATTTTATACTTCTTTCTTATATTTTGTTGAATGTTGTAATTACTATTAGCTTATATTCTTCCTACTCTTTTTATTCTTCCCCCTTTGATTCTTATTTTAATTTCGTAGTCTGTTGATGTGTTTATCATCTCCCCACTACTCTACTCTACTCTACCTATAACTGTTGTTGCCACATTAAAAACTATTAGATGCTACCCTATTTTCTACTACTTTTACCTTTTACTGCTATTGCACTAAGCTATATATGATTTTGCTCTTTGTTTATTCTATTATCTTTTATTCTATTTATCTCTTTATCTTTTTGTCTTTTTTATGATAGTTTCACTTACCACCAAATTTTCACCCCAAATAGAAATGGTTCTCAAAATTTCAAATTTGAAATGCTACATTTAATTTTTTTGGTAGCCACTATTGTGGAAGTCCATAACACAGGGTAGGTGAAAATAGGGGTTGGGATATAATATTTTAACACTCCCCCTTATTACTGACCTTCTTAGAATGATATTATGAATCTCTTTCAACCAAAAAACATCTGATTGCTTGTCATATTAATTGCTATAATATACCTATTATATCCACTCCTATCAAAGATGATACATTCTCCATTCTCAAATATAACTTGATACCCCTTTTGGAAAAAATGACCAATGCTAATAAGGTTGTGCTTCAACCTGATCACATAGTAAACATATTGAATTTGCCTTTTATCACCTTACTTGGTGAAGATAGATATGCTACCTTTGCCCATGAAGATAACTTTATCATTATTTCCCATCTTAACCTCTAATTTGATTGACTCATCAATGTGGTTGAATATATCTTTGTTCCCACTCATGTGGTTTTTACAACCACTATCCAAATACCATGTCTCTTTACCACTTTGCATGGCAAAGTTACATGTTATGAACAAGTTTCCACCCTTTTCATTATATCAGGTTCAGCCTCTTATGCATGGGATAAATTTGAATTCTACATATTCATGTCATACTCCTTATTTATAAATTCATTATCATAGTATCCATACTTATTTCAATAATAGCATTGATCACTAGATTTATCATACCTTTGTGTAGATCAACCTCTAGATGTACTACTACTGATTTCTCTTCCTCTTCTATGTGACTCTTGATGGATATGTCTTCTACCTTATTGACTTCCATAATTTATTCCTCTTCCTCTATTATTTGATCCTCTCACATTCACATTGGTCTTGAATGCTTACTCATGGGAAAAGGTGGCTAACCTATTCATCTTTTATCCATGAGTTTTCAAGGAACCTATTATCAGTCTAGATTTCACCCTTCGAGGTAAAGGAGTTTCATTCCTACCTCATATATCTAATACATTGGGATTACCTCTAGGCATGGATAGCCTATTGAGTGAGATGAACCTCTAGTTTTGGGACTAGCTCCCCTGATTTATCATCTAGGCTCAATTCCTAAGCCAACTAACTTGTTGATGAAAAGGGATAAATAGATACATAAAACAAAACTAAGATATGGGAGGTGATGCATCAATATGTTGTGTCCTATTTATTTGACCCTTCACAACACTTAAGAACTAGACAAAAAATAGTGATTAAACCACTCTATCCAAAAGACTCCTAAGCATCAATACTTCACATGGAGGCTATGTTAGATGGCTACAACTTGAGAGTGATGAATGGGAGGTTTGATTTAAAACACTACCAATTATATTGCACTTCAAGAATAATTACTAACACTTTCACATACCATATGACCTATTTAGAATAATCTCCTAACAACTAAGTGAAAAAAGGATATGCCAAGGGAGATAAGACTCCACCACTTGTGTAAATAAAAAAGTATAAAACACACTAAACTAACATGGAGAAGTTGAACCAGTTCTTATATTAATTCAAAGGTTAAATGATACAACTTGGGTAGATTTTATTCATACCTATTCAAGGGATGTTTACAATATCCATTTAGACTCAATTTATAGAACATTAGAGGGAAAGAGAGGAATAAAAATATAATAGAAGTGTTGAGGAGAGGCCATAATGAGCTTCATTCACTCAACAATAATTTATAAACATGAATAAGGATCAATAACAGTTCCATGATCTCTCACATGTGTTACCTTGGTTGCAAAATGGCCTTTAATGAGCCCTTGGATTTATAGGTGTGGTGGATGGCCTATTTTGGTTATAGTTGAACCCATGAATATGCCATACACCTTGTAACTACTCATTCACTCCTTATCATTCAATGGGAGGTAATGTACTCATTATGAGAGATAATTACTAGCTTGAACCCATCCATTACTCACTTAGCTGTCACCCTCAATGTAATTCTCATCCCATTCAATGCATTATCCTCCTAGTGTGTGAGAGACCTAAGACTTATAGTCTTTAAGGTTAGTGATGAGTTTTATAATGACTAGAATATATTGGTACAATAGTGTTCTTAACTTTGAGAGTTTAATCACCATGTGGATAGGCCTTACAACACTCCTTCCTTGATGTAGATAAAGGCCATCTCCTCAATTAGGTTAAAATATGATAATTAGACTTGTCTACACTACTGTGGGAGTTTAAGAGTGATTTTTTTGAATATCATCCTACCTATGTATAGGTCTAAGTGGCCTTTCTACTCACTCAAGATCCTCAACATGCTTGGAATTATGAAAACAAACCCAAAACTTGACCTGAAAAGTAATTTTATTATATATTTGGCCTCACACATGATGAATTTATGATATAAATAGGGCATAAAATACCTTTTGGTTATTTAATTAGGTTTTCATGGTGTCCCATTGTTATTGGAGTCATTAATAAGAGTCTCTTATCTATCATGTTCTTTAGTTGGGTTTTAGAGGGTTTAGAGTGGACTACTATCTTAATGATGGTTCATATAATATAAAATTTAGATTGAAAATTTAATGACAAAAATGTTGATAAAATATACCCCCTAAATTATACTTAACATCTAGTCCCATGCACCTTTTACGGTGAGCTTTGATTAAAATTTGGTAGCCTGCAAGTCTTCACTAGGCATTCTGGGTATGTTAACAATGTTAAGGATCATTCATAGAGATTCCACCTTAAAATTAAATCTCTCCACCATATATAATAAGTGAATATTGGTCCCTAACTTCTCCTAATATCACTAGGTCCCATGCATCTTTTCATGTAAGATATGAGCATTTGAATTGCAAGCTCAAAATAATAGATTGGGGTCATGGAGCTCAAGGGAGGTAATTTGGCCAAATTACTAATTATCCTACCTGATTATACCTAAAAAACCTTACTCAAGACTTTTAATATCATCATATACCTTTTTATGGCCTTAGGTCTATGTGGGGGGCCTGAATATGCACAAGAATGAAGTTGGGGATCTAAGGGCTTAAGGAGGGTTTTAGGCCTTATAGGCCTAAACTGAGCCTCAAGACCTTTGACCACTTATAGGTGTATTAGTTACTTTATGGTCTTCTTATCACCCTTATTATCTAATTTCTACCTCTTAAAAAATTTCATAACTACTTAGACTCCTATCTCTATCTTTCTCTTTTAGGTCTATCATGACCATCTTTGGCTTAGTTTGAGTGTTTGGACTAGTTGATTCAGAGACCTGAATGGTATGTTTCCTTCTATCCTTAATATTAAAGGAGTTTTAACCACCCATATAATGTCATTTAAATATTTTTAAACACTTATTTATGCTTTATTCCCATTCTTCCTATAACAACATTTTATCCTAGTCACACACACACACGCCTATGTATTATGAACCCTGAGTCAGGCCTTGGAAATTATCTTAACCTGAATCTATCTTGAAGGATGTTTAAGGACTTAAAAATGGCATAAAACCACTATATGAAATTTATCATATAGTTTTTCACCTTCCTCATTGAAATCAACATAGGTATCCCATCTTGTTAGGCAAGCGTGTATGCACTAAGCTAATTGTATATACAGATTTAGGGAGTCATGAGTTAACTTGTTTAGTTATCAATTCATGTATCCTTTATATTTCAACAACATAACATATTTATTGTAATACTTTTCTTGATATCCTTCCTTCATGTGTATATGGAATCTCATTTCCAAGGTTGGAGATAACTTCTATGAAGTCCTACAGGTGGTGATTAGGGGAAAACTCTTTGAAAGCTGGTCTTGAAGACCCTTCAAACTATGTTATTATCTTATTAATAGTGTCCACACTTAAATGTGCCTCTTCTCTCATAGTTCCATTTACCTTTCATGGTATTATCTAGACTTTTGGTCTCACTCTCACCCTTAGGCTTATGCATGAGGACTTAAACCTGTAGGTGCATCATACAATATTTTAAAGTTTGAGTCTAAAAATTAAATCCTATTATGAAATGGAAATATCCTGATAAGGTCACTACATAATAGATATATTTTGGGAGACCTCATGTGCATTGTCACTCCCCATTCAATATCATCTATTAAGACCCCAAACATCTCTATCTCTATACTCAACAAAGTAATGCATTTAGAGATGGTGAATCATGCATCTTAAGGGAGAAATTGAAACCTAGGCATTCACAAAAAAACCTTAAACAACACTAATAAACCTTAAACCTTGTTAAAATTCTTATGAGTGTATTTAGATCTAGTTCATAGGTTTTGGTCTTTAGGGTCATAATGAGGCTTGTTCCTTCTAAGAGAGGGGCTCTTCCACATGCTTATTATTGGAACACAACTATATACTAAGAGGGGGGGTGAATTAGTATATTGAATAAATTAGTCCTTGAATACTTTTAGTGTAAATTAAAACATATATGCAAAGATCATACACATAAAAATTGACACAACACCATATGTATACATGGAAAACCCAATATGGAAAAAACCACAATGAGAATAATTGCTAGAATATACTATTCTAATCTAGCATCACAACCAAAACCTCACTAGTTACAACATTTAAGGGAACTGACCCTAAAGAGACACCAATCCCTTAATTTAAGAGCACCTACTCTAAGGAAGCACCAACTCAGCTTATCTGATGGCACCCACCAATCAGATCTATATTAAAAATATGGAGCTACAAATCCAAATTACAATATTGATTCATAAATGAATCCACTTATAATTCTCTATTATAGATCTATTTTATATTTGCTCATATTTTGTACATCTCTCTTTTGTCTTCCACTCTACCCCTCTAGTTCTATGTCTCTATATTTATCTATTCAGATCACTTCATGAATATATTCCTATATGCCTCTCTATCTTAATTCAAATCTATTCAATATAAATAATAGCCTTTACTATATCCTAGCTCTCTCTCTCTCTCTCTCTCTCTCTCTCTCTCACACACACACACACACACACACACACACACACACACACACACACACACACACACACACACACACACACACACACACACACACACACACACACACACACACAAAGCATTGTATCTAAGTCTCATATCTACTCTGTGTTCACACTTGGTCTGTAAAACATCACACTTCATCCTTAGACTTAGTTCAATTGACAAGTTTCTCGCTTCTTGAATTCATGATCAACTAACATGATTATCTATCTTATTATTATATTATCATATACTGGGCTTTAGTTTTGATGCACATGTCATATTACATAATTTAGATTGATCATAGTGATTTATATCATTGTCTATATCATATAATGCATCTTTCTTGCATGGTCCTCTGCTTGACCATTATGATGAATAAATATTTAAATACTGACCATTGATCTTAAGTTTCATGCCATGATGTAATGATCCTCATTCAATTTAATCAACTTTAAAATTCATCCATTAGATCAAGTTCTGACAGGCTCACATGATTTGTTAGTTCCTTGTATGCTTCTAAGATTTAATGTTTCAAATTTAAAATTCATCCATTGGATCTTTTGATCTGAGCTCCTATGTGTCATTATATATTTAAAGTAGCACAAACTTTATCTCTGCTTATTGTTAAACATTGAGCTCTTAATCTCATCTCACTTCTTCCTGAGTATTTGGAACATATATGCTCTGTTGATCTCATCAAAGTAGCTTGGTCTTTAACTCACCTTTGTGTCATTAAACATCGAGTACTTAATCTCATTGAGTTCACTCTCTCTATTAGATATTAATTTCATGATCACTTGCTCTCCATTGATCCTTGAAAGAATCTCAATCTTTATCTCTGACAAGCTCCCATGAGTGTGACACTTGGCATCCTTATGTTCCTTTTGCACATTTGTTTTTAGTTCTTACTATTATGACACTTGTTATTCCTACATTAATACTTGACCATTTGAATTTAAACCACTCCATATATTTACTATACAAGCTTCACGATTGTGACACTTGTCACTAATGCATTTAATTGTAGGTGCCTTTGATAAATTAACTTTGCTATGCATTATTGGATCTTCAACATATAATTAAGCACTAACCATTAATCAAGATCAGATAAATATTAAGTCTAATACATAGAAAATATTAAGGTCTTTGATCACTTCTTGAGCCAATAATTGCTAGGTTGAAGGGGCCAGTTTCACAATGATGATAAGGACTTAAAATATAACTTAAGTAACTATTTCTTGCCTATATCCAATCAACTTAAAAATAGAACATGCTTGTGAACACCATGGATTAAACCCTTGGGGTTTAACTGAGAAACTTGTAATGTTTAAGATCTAAAATACATTATTTTTTGAGTTAATTTCTCTTCATCTAAACCTACTGACCATATATCTAGGGTACACTCAAAAAATCCATAATAGATATTCAATAAATTTCTCTTTAACCTACAAATATGGTCTCTATAAAAGCATGCCAACATTGCACTATGCAACTGTAAAACATGCTCTTCTCTCTAATCTCATGCTAGTAATCTCCCTTTTGACATCAATGACAATCATATTCCCAACAATCTCCCCCTTTGACATTGGTGGAAAACTAAATGCTCTAATCTTATAATACTTTGCTCCTTCTCTGGCATTTCTTGCATTGGGTTCTGATGAACTTGAGCTAAAACTATTCATACCAAACTTGCTCCCCATTAGGTAATGGAAAATTTGACTAAACTCAACTTGGACACATGCTCTACTCTTTCAAACTTTTACAGAGAGAATTTTCAGTTTTTCTCCCCATTTGACATCAATGGCAAAGGGACTCCAAATTTCTCACTGTTTGTCCAAAATTTTCTCCCCCTTTATCAAATAAAGGAGTTTGTCCAAGAATATGCAACCATAAACTCATTAGAAATTTTCAAAAATATGCATACCTAAGTTGCCTTTTCTCTCTTATTCTAGGGATTAATAAGACTTTTATGATACTCTCCCTGGACTCATGCTCTATCACTAGGATCTAGTGATGTGATGTATGAGCCACCACTCCGAATTTCTATCTCAAATACTCAAATTGCTATTTTGGAAGAGGTTTGGTGAATATGTCTACAACTTGATCCTGAGTTGGCACATACTCTATTGTGTTCTCTTTATCTACAACCTTTTCTCTTAAAAATTTATACTTAATTGATATGTGCTTAGTTCTATAATGTATCACTAGATTCTTTGATATGTTAATAACACTTGAAATATCACAAAGAATAGAGATAGGTGGTTTTTATTCTACCTTGATATATTTGAGTGTTTCCTTCATCCACAATACTTGAGTACAACATGCCACTACTGCAACATACTCTACTTCTGCTATAGAAATGGTAACTGACTCTTTCTTTTTGACCATCCATGAAACAAGTTTGTTTCCAAGGAAAAATGAACCACCACTAGTGCTTCTTTTATCATCCACACTTCTTGCCCAATAAACATTTTTATATTCTATCAAAGTGAAATATTCACCTTTGGGATACCATAGGCTATAGTGTATTGTACTCTTGATACATCTAAATATTCTTTTCATTGCAATGACATGTGACTCTTTAGGAGCAAAATGAAATCTTGCAACCATGCATACTACTTGGATGATATTAGGTCTTGATACATTTAGGTATAAAAAGCTACCTATCATTGATTTTTACATAGTATGATTTTCATCAAGGGACTCATCCTCTTTTCTCAACTTGCATCTTGTTATCATGGGAGTACTTACTGCTTTGCTATCTTCCAGTGTAAATTTCTTGAACATTTCCTTAGCATATTTGGTTTGAGATATATATATCCCTTCATTAGTTTCTACTATTTATAGAACTAGGAGGAAAGAAAGTTATCCAGACATCTCAAACTCATTTTTCATTTTAATAGAAAATTATTTTCAAATTCTATTATTTATACCACCAAAAATGATATCTTTTACATAAACAACAACAATCAACATATGCTCACCTTCTAATTTGCAGTATAGAGTGTTGTCTACACATCCTTTATTGAATATTTATTGTTATAGCTACTAGTGTAATCTTGAATACCATGCTCTAGGTGCTTATTTTAGACCATACACATCTTTCTTTAGTTTGCACACATAATCTTCTTCCTCTGATAGTTGAAAACCTTCAGGTTGTTCTATGTAGACTTCCTCTTCTAGGTTCCCATTCAAGAAAGTAGACTTAACATCCATTTGATAGACTTTGAAATTATTATAAATAAAGAATGTTAGAAACATTCTTATGGCTTCCAATATGTCAACTAGAAAATATATTTCCTTAAAATCTATGCCCTCAACTTGTGCATATCCTTTGCACACCAATCTTGCCTTATTCCTTATAATAGTTCCATCCTCATTGAGTTTGTTTCTAAGGGCCCATATTGTACCTATTACACTCTTGTTTGAATGTCTAGAAACTAATTTCCAATTTTTCTTATTTTCAATTTAGCTTAGTTATTCTTCCATGGATTTTATCCAATTCTCATCCTTGTTAGCTTTGACATAGCTTTTAGGCTCAATTTCAGACTTAGAGAAAAACTTACTTTCTCTTTGTTTATTACAACTCCTCTCCTTGTTTTAACTCCATTTTTATTTATAATGATCTGATCTATAGGATTATCCTTTTGAACAAATCTTGAAGGTGCCGTTTCATTTACTTCCCCATGCTCTTCATTAGCTACTTCCTCTTCATAATCTAATTCTTCATTATAGATTTCTCTACCAGGTTTAACATGTTTCAAGCCTTATTCAATCTTTAACATTGAATCTCTCTATAATATTTTGTAGCCTTTTGTTATAGTATGTGCAAGCTTTGCTTTAGGTGGAATAACCAAGAAATATTCCTTCATCACATCTTGATTCAAAGATTCCCAATTTGTCTTCTTTTCCCCTGATGTAGCATTTACTTCCAAACACTCTGAAATACTTAATATAGGTAGGTTTTCCATACCATAGTTCATAGGGTGTTTTATCATTGTTTACCCTCAGTTAAACTCTATCCAAGATATATAATACCATTTTTGATTCTTCTCTCTGATATCCATTAGGTTACTTGGCTTCTTTTAACATTGTTCTGACTATCTCCTTGACTATCCTATTCTTTCTATCAATAAATCCATTCTGCTATGGATTCCCTGTTGTAGAGTAATGCCTTTTGATTCCATGCTTCTCATAGTATTTATAAACTCATTTGAGTTGAAATATCTACCTCTATTAGATCTTAAGCATTTGATTTTTTATCCAATCTCATTCTCTACCATGGCCCTAAAGATAATGAATCTTTTAAATTCTTAAGACTTATCCTTCAAGAAGGTTACCCATGCCATTCTTGACTAATCATCTAATATAATCATGAAGTATCTCTCTCCTTTAGATATTTTTGTCTTATTAGGACCATAAAGATAAGTATGAACTAATTCTAGAGGCTTTATAGTTGTATACTCCATTGTTTGAAATCCTACCCTTGTCTATTTACCTTGTTGACATTCCTTACAAGTAGTGTCTATAGGTTTGGTTATCTTAGGCATGTGTCTAACACACTTATTTGAGCTCACCTTTATAAATTTGTCAAAATTGACATGGCCCATTATTCTATGCCATAACCAACTTTCATCAATATTTCCTATCAGGCAACTATTACCATTTACTTCACTAAGATTATAAATGTTGCTTTCAGTTCTTTTCCCTTTTGTAACTAATATTCTAGATCTACTTATCTTATATACTTCTGAATTAAATGTAACCTTATATCCATTGTCACACATTTGGCTGACACTTAGTAGATTATGATTCAATCCTTCAACATAAAGGACATCATGTGTAGGAAGTTTTCTATCTATGTTCAAGGTTCCTTTACCTTGGATCTTTACTGTAGTATTGTATCCCAAGATGATAGATCCTTCCTTACATTTTATTATTTTGATGAACCTATTCTTGTTATTAGTCATGTGTTTTGATAAACCACTATCTATTACTCACAAATTTTTCTCTTTGGCATGGAGTGTAGTTTGAGAAATCATAGATTGATATTTCAGTTTCCACACATCCTTGGGTTTATTATTTGTCTTATTTTCCCCTTGTTTAGATATTGGTGAACCTTTTTTCACACTAAGAGGAATGCCTTTCTTTTCACTTTGTATTTTTCATCTTATAAAGCTTGTTCTACATTGTTTAGCTATGCAACCAAAATTATTGTAATTGTAGCATAATACATTTGTATCTAGTAAGGGTGAAAATGAATTTTTGCTTACAAAGTTTGTTATCCTTTTAGGTAAAACCCTAAATTCACTATCCCTATGACCAAAATAATTAAAATTATAATAATAACCATAGAAAAATGAGGAAAACTTGGTCATAACATTTCTGTATGTAGGATGAGTAAATCTTCTTAACTCTGGCTTCTTCAAATATTTCACCCTTATGAAACCATCTACATCAGCTACCTTTGTCTTTTTCTTTTCTTCAAGCTTCTTTTCTCCTACAAATTTAATCATATTAGTAGTGCTTGTTTTTATCTTTGTGTATATGGAGGCATTCTTTCAAGCTTTTCATTTTTTGTTCCTGATTCTCCTTCTACTTTGAATTTGTCATATAAGTTTGTAGATGTACTGGTTATGGGACTTTTCCCTTTTTCAAAACCAAGACTAGATTTATTTTTTGATGGATTTTGAGAGTTGATCAATTCATCAAGAATTTATGAACCTCCTTTTATCTTCAGACCTTTATCTATTTGTTCTTTATATTTTTCAAGTTCTTTTCTCAAATCCAATATTTTTGCTTCTAACTTCATGCATTCATTAGATTTAGATTGTAGTTCAAGTTTAAATACATATTCTAGTCTTTTGGCCTCTTCAACTTGTGTCTTTAGGCTAACCACCATTTGATCATATTTTTCAAGACTTTTGGACTCTTTTTAAATCTCTTTTTGTCTAAGCTTCTTCTATTTTGAGTTCTCTTTTCTCAGCTTGTCAATTTCATCTAGAGAAAAAATGTGTTCACACTCTGGATCTTCTTCTCCTCCTTCTTCTTCTTCTCCTTCATCTGAGTCTTCAACTTCTTGATCCATAAATTCTGATCCTAATGTCATGAATAAGACTTCCTTTTCTTTAGCCACAAATTCATAGTTATTATCATCATCAGAACTATCACAATCATCTAATGAATCACTATATTCTTTTGTGTACATGCCTTTCTTGTTTTTGAAGAAATTCTTCTTAGAATAGTGGGGTTTCATATTTTTATTATCCTCTTCTTGCTCAAAGTTATCCTTTTTTTATAATGTAATTTATTAATAAAATGTCCTACTTTACCATAGTTAAAGCATTTAAAAGGTAACTTACCTTTGTACTTTACAAACCCTATTCTTAATCTTCTAAGAAAGTTGGTTTCTTCTTCATCAGTCTCCTCAGATCTAGATGTAGGTGCTTCTAACTTTACTAGTTTGGATGGTTTGAATGTAGCTTCTCTCTTGAAGGTATCTATTTCTCCCATTCTCATCTCATAGCTAGTGAAGGTTCCATGCAACTCATCAATAGTGAGTTTATCTAGATCTCTTGATTCCTCTATTGTAGAGATTTTAGAGTCATACCTTGATGGTAGAGATCTTAAGACCTTTTTGAAAATGACTATTTTTTTCATTTCTTCTCCAAGGCCTCTAATTGCATTGACTATTTCATCTTCTCTAAGGATGTAGTCTATAATTTTATCTTCTTCATTCATTTTATGACTTTCAAACTTGCCTTTATACATTTTTAGCTTGGCCTGCTTTACCTTATCATCAACTTCATAGATGATCTTAAATTTATTCTAGATATATTATGTATTTTAATAATGCATCACTTTGAAAAACTCTAAATTAGACAATCCACATATAATAGCATTTTTAGCCTTGGCATTACTATCATATTCTTTCTTGGTAGCTTGATTAGTAATAATCGTATCAAGAGTTGTATATCCATTTACAATAGACATCCATACATCAAACCCTAATGAAGATATATATGCATCTATTCTAATGCTCTAAAATGCATAGTTTGATCCATAAAAGAGAGGTTCTTTGTTTGAGGAAGAGCCTTCTTGACTAATTATTTATGTTCACTATTTAAGATCCACCTAAGTTGATTAAGCTTCTTCTAAAGAACTAGGGCTATGATACCAATTATTGGAACACAACTATCTACTAAGAGGGGAGGTGGTGAATCAGTAGATTGAATAAATTAGTCCTTTAATACTTTTAGTGAAAATTAAAACATATATGTAGAGATCATACACATAAAAATGAACATAACACCATATGTATACATGGAAAACCGAATATGGGAAAAACCATGATGAGAATATATGCTAGAATCTAGTATTCTAATTCATACTCAATCAAAACCTCACTAGTTACAATATTTAAGGGAACTAACTTTAAGGAGACACCAATCCCATAATTTAAGAGCACCTACTCTAAAGAAGCACCAACTCCCTAACTGAGCACCAACTTAACTTATCTGATGGCACCCACCAATTAAATCTATATTCAAGATATGGAGATACAAATCTAGATTACAATATTGATTCATAAATAAATCCAATTCTAATTACCTGTTATAGGTCTATTCTTGAACTACTCATATTCTACACATCTCTCATCTTCCACTCTACCCATCTAGTTTTGTGTCTCTATATTTATCTATTTGAAAAAAATCATCAATCTCTTCCTCTCTACCTCTCTCTCTATTCAAATTTATTCAATAACAATAATAGATTTTACTGTATCTTAAATGACATATATAAGCATTGTATCTAGGTCTCATATCTTCTTTATGTTCGCACTTAGTTTGTAACACATCACGTTCCATCCTTGGACTTAGTTAAATTGATAGGTTTCCCTCTTATTGAATTCATGCTCCACTACCATGATTATATATCTTGTTACTATATTTATCACATGCCATATTACATAATTTAGATCGATCACATCGATCTATATCATTATTTGTGTCATATAATCCATCTTTCCTACATGGTCCTCGACTTGACTGTTGTGATGAATATATATTTAAATATTGAACATTGATCTTAAGTTTTACACCATGATTTTATGATACTCATTAAATTTAATCAAATTTAAAATGTTTCTATTAGATCAAGTTTTGATAGGCTCATGCACTCTGTTGGATCTTTGCACAATTTTGGGCTTTAATGTTTTAACTGTAAGATGCATCCATTGGATCTTTTGATCTAAGCTCCCATATGCCATTAGATCTTCAAATTAGCACAAACTTTATATATGATTTTCATTAACATCAAGCTCTTAATCTCATCTTGATACTTCTTAAGTCTTTAGAACATATATTCTTCATTGATCTCATCAAAGTATCTTGGTCTTGTTAGGTTGTGGAGCTAAAAGCTTCACTGATGCAAGCAGGGAAGGAGGTTGCGAAGGGTTGCGGAGTGTCACAGACATCAGTGTCGGTCAGGCCAACCGACGTCGGTAAGATTAGACAAGGAGAGCAACTGACGTCGGTTAGAAGTCGGCCGGTGTTGGCACCCCCCAGGTAGATAGGGACCGACGTCGGTCACTTGTGTGGTTCAGACTGTGAATGTTACAGGCAGTTAGCTAACGAACCAAGTGTTTGCATGTCAAGAGCTAATTTTAGACTAGAAGCTATGGATCTAATTATTATAATTATGTGTCTAATTATTGCTTGCATGAGATATATTTAAGAGACTCATTGGTTGTATTGTAAACTTGTGCTAGAGAGTAAGAGAGCAATAATATAAGCTCCTTTTGTGTGAGAAGAGAGCAATGGTGTGTTCCTCCTAGTGCCACAGTACCAAGTGGGGGTGCTGGATTGGAGAATCAGTAGGGTTCTTCATGTATGTATGATCTTGGTCATTAGGTGAGCATGGCTACGATAGGATATCTGCATGGGTAAGTAAGATCATTGATTTACAGGTGTATGTGTGTGCAAGGTCAAGGTTCACAGGTGTGCAGAACCAAATTGATTTGTAGGTGTGCAAGATTAGAGAGGACAACAACACAATAGGGAGTAGAATTATGTGGGATCTACTTGTACTCAAATAGAGCAAAGAGGAAGGCAAGGAAGATCCTTCCATAAGTAAGGTCTGTTGAGGTGCATGTTGTTGCAGGTTCAGGGGAGATCTACTTGGAGTACGTTTGTGTACTTGTGGAGTGCGTGGACCACTTGTGGAGTGTGTGGAGCATAGGTATAAGGTGAACACCAACTCTGTGTTTGAGTTGTGTGTTGGGACCTAAGGGAGAGAGATTTGAGGGAAGATTTACTGTTTATGCCCTAGAGGTGTGGGAGCCCTAGAGGTGTGTAAGGAAGAAGAACTGTGGTAGCCTTCTTTGTTGTATTTCCTTTTGAAAGAGTTTTAATACAAGTTGTGTATTGTCTCTCATATCATGTGTTATTTTTGAATTCTAGTTACTTGTGTATTCTGGTTAATTTCCACATATTAAGCTGCTTGGTAATCAATTGTGTGCTTCTGGTTATTTATCCCAACAGGTCTTTAACTCACCTCTATGTCATTAAACATCAATCACTTGATCTCATTGAGTCCATCACTCTGTTAGATCTTCATTTCATGATCATTGAAAGAAGTTCTATCTTTATCTCTAGTAATATCTCATGAGTGTGACACTTGGCATCCTTGCATATATGCTATCAGTTCTCACTAATATGACACTTGGCATTCCCACGTTAATTTTTAAATTTTTAACTTTAAACTTCTCCATAAATTTACTATGCAAGCTTTATGACTATGACACTTATCAATGGCACATTTACTCATAAGTAACTTTAAAAAATTGACTTTGTTATGCTTCATTAGATCTTCAATGTATGATTAAGCGCTAACCATTGCTCAAGCTAGGACAAATATTAAGTCTAAGACTTATAAATATTAAGGTCTTTGATCACTGCTCAAGCCAATAATTACTAGTTGAAGGGGTTAGTTTCACAATGATGATAAGGACTTAAGATATAACTTAAGTAACTGGTTCTTGTTTATATCCAATCAACCTAAAAATAGAACATGCCTATAAATGCCATGACTTAAACCTTTAGGGTTTAATCGAGAAACCCTATAATGTTTGAGAGATAAAATAAAATATTTCTAAGCTCATTTATATTCATATAATCTTTTTAACCATATATATAATATTCACTCAAAAAACCCACAATAGATCTTTAATTAATTGTTCTTTAATCCTCAAGAAATGGTCTTTGTAAAAGCATGACAACTTTGCACTATGTAACTATAAAACATGCTCTTCTCTCCAATATCATGCCAATAATATCCTTTCTAACATAAATGAAAATCATATTACCAACACCTATAACAACTATGCAACATAAAGAAGACACCATTAATATGTTCTTAGCTTGAATATGGACTACCATGAGAAAACTAGGTTATGTTTGGAACCTTATTTCATTCTATCACATGGTAATTGGGTGACATATGTGGGGAACCTATAGGAAGACATAGAAACTTACACTGATCATTTTCATTCTCTAATTCTTAATGAAACATAGAATCTCTTATATTGACCTACAATCTACTAACCTAGGGAGACTGTGTGTTGATTTATCCTTGTAAGTACTATGACAGCATGATCATAGGGGTCTAAAAAACTCAAAAATCCTTTATATACCTTTATATATGATCTAACTATCACAATGAGCTCAAACCTTTTCATAAGTCTACCTGTAGTTGAGCTTATGGGGTTTATAAAGGGCATAAGACCACCTAGGGTCTTACTAATTGTTCATAAAGCTTAGGTCATTGATCTACAAACCAATTCCACTAATTTTAATCCCACTAGGTATTCTACCACTAGCTAAAATCTTGGGCTTTGACTCCCCTTGTACAAACCATACCATTTATCTCAAACATGCCCTTATGATTTTGCCAGAGATCGATGGGGATTTTGATGCCATTTATACCTTTATATACACATTTGAGACTTGAATCCTTCTTTAAGGTGCCTTAAAGATACCCCCCATGAAGTGTCTAACCTTGTTCTAAACTTGACCATACCATATAGGCCCATATAAGTCTGTAAACACCTACAAAACATCATTTTCATGCATTTTCTCAGGTATGAGATATTAAAAGGCCATTGGTGGGAAATACGATGGAAATGAGGATTTAAAATGATTTCAAAATAGGGATTATGTTAGGGAAGTTGAAAATTCATTTTTTCACATGTGTGGGTCCCTTTGTAGTGGATGAAAGGCAGTTGACTCCTAAAAAAGATTCCTTTTGCATATAAATTTAACTTAAAAGGATATTATGATGATAATAAGGTCTTTATGGAGGATTTTTAATATTTATAATGTCTCAATGGTGTCTCAAGGGTCGCAAAAATATAATTTTCATGGTTTAGACACCCTTGAGAAGGCATACTATGCATAACCTCAGATGAAACATCAATTGAAGAGAATAAATACCTTAACATCCACTAAAGAACCTTAAATTATGATAATTATTTACACAAGGGTCATAAAATTTCTTCAAATTATCCCCTAATCTCCTAAATTCTACCCCCATTTATGTAGGTTCTTGGCATGTTCAAATGAGCATATGACTGGCTATAGACTATAGTGTGTTAGATCACCTTCCATGAATATATTTAGACCATAAGGGTCACCTTAAGTCTTGATATAGACTCTTATACATAGTACACAATTATTCCTTGACATAACTTCACACAATATGAGATGGGGGCCACCTTAAGTATTTTGACATGACTCACTACTTGGATCTATTTCCTTGCTTCCTAAGTACAACTAACCCTCTCTTTGGATGTTAAGACATTTCAAGGACATATGAAGGTGACCGAGGATAATATCAAGTGTTTATTGGGGATAATTTGATGCTTTATAATCCCAAGGGAAGAAAGATGTCAACATAACCTATTAGTTCATCTATTGTCATTTACCTCATATAATTTGACATTTTAATTGTAACCACTATAGGCTCAAATATAATTAGAAGGCTCCTAAATTTTTTTTCTACGATACTATGATCTTCAAGTGTATTATCACATGTCTTAATTTGGTTGACAATATTCATTTTACTTGTGAAGAAGTCATTGATATACTCATTATCCTTCATTTTCAAGGTCTTAAAATCCCTTTTTAAGAGCTAAAAATTGACAATATTTACCTTCTCACTCCCTTGATAGGCATTTTGGAAAATGTCCCATGCTTGTTTGGAATGGATTGTTGTTTCTATCTTAGGAAATATTTAATTATCTAAATTAATTTGTATGTATCTAAGTGATTTAACATCCTTTATCTTATTCTCCTTCAATTCATTCCTTTTTACTTAGGTTAATGCATTGAAGGCTACTAGGTTTGCAGCCTCATTATATCCACTTTTAACCAACTCTAATAGATCTTGAGAGTTAAATATGGTCTTCATCTTAATGATCCAAACATCATATTTATTTCCATCAAATGTATGGGGATTATACCATGAACTATAACTACCTATTGTCATGTCTAAATTGGCTTATAACTTGGGGGCTATGATACTAATTGTTAACAAAAAATAGAGACAGTGTGCAAGCCCAGGTGGGCATCATCCAACACACAAAAATTTTCACTCAAAATAAGAAAAATAAAGGAGGACAGAGATAGTATAAAATAAAAAATGCATATATATTAAATGATTCTAATATATGATTACATTAGCTGGTTATGTCAACAAAAAACTACATCTATAGTTGTTAATAGAATTCTTACAAAAAAATGTTATTATCTATTTTATCCTTCTTCCTTATATTTTGTTGAATGATCTAACTACTGCCAACTTCTATTATTTCTACTATTTCTATTCTTCCCCATTTGATTCTTGTTTTACTTACATAGTCTGCTACTATGTTTATCTTCTCCTTGGTGCTCTATTCTCTTGGCTACTCTGTTCTACCTCTGACTACTACTATTGCATCAAGCTTTTTTGTCTACTACCTTTTTTTCTACCACTTCTACCTTCTACTACTACTATGCTAAGTTCTATATGTTACTTCTATATATTTATTTTATTCTCTTACACTTTATTTATCTCTTTATCTTTTTATCTCTTTGTTGATATTTTCCCCTACCACTAGATTTCCCTGTAAATGAAAATAGTTATAAAAATTTCAAATTTGAATTGCTGCATTTAATTTGTTTGGTGGCCACTGCTATGGAAGTGCCACAAGCTAAGTGAAAATAGGGGTAGGGATATAATATTTTAACACACAAAATAGACCCCTATCCACCTCCCCATAGAGCTTGAGTTTTATGCCACCAACAAAAACTTCAACTTAATTATTATCTATCCTCCCATACATCACTAAGTTCACCACCTATCAAAGATCCCTAACCAATTAAGGAGGTGTTTCACCCTTTCCTTAAACCACCAACTTAGATACGAACTTAATAACCTCTACTTGATCCCTCCTTCCCTAAAGCAATGTTTGCAATCCCAAAAAAAAAGGCTATCCAGGCTTTCTTAGGATTTAAAAAAATGTTCTCTAATTTCCAAGCTATTACTAACTTATTTTTTATAGTGGAAATCAAAATTTGATAATATCCTTCAATCAAAAGCTTCTTAATTTTGCACTGCATCATGAACTCAAGCCTTGTTACAAGAGCATGTAACTTATCTCCATTATTCATGCCATTTAAGAGCTTCCTAGAGACAACTCTAATGAGAGATCCACTACAATCCATTATTATATAACCTACTCTAAAAACACTTGGATTTCCTCTCGAGGCTCCATAAAAATTAATTTTAAACCATCCCATAGGAGGGGGGAACCAATAATATTTATCCTTTCTTGTAATTTTACCTAAATTTAATATTGACCCATTAATGAGTGGTTAAATAATGAACCTCTATTTGGTACACATTCTCTTTCCTCACATCAAAAGATAAACATTTCTACATTTAATCTAAGAAGAAATGACCTCTAAGATAATGAAATATAGCTCTTATAAAATTAAAGCAAGAGATCTCATCTTTCCTTAAAAAATATGATGATTTATCTCCTTCCAAATTGTCTAGATCTCACCTTTCCTTAAATAATATGATGATTTCTCTCCTTCTAGATTTTCCACATCTAAATAATTGGATAGACTCTCCAAAGTTTGAAAAGTTAATTTTTACATTCCTTAATTGGCCAAGAGTAAAATGCATTGAGTAATGAGGAGGGCCAAGCCCAAGACCATTCAATCTTACAACACAACCACACCCAACACCAAGCAACAAAAGAGAAAGAATAAAGTAGGTGATTGGTAGTTTCTTCATTACATTTGTAAAGACTATAATAGGAAGGGCCTATAAAACTAATTTTATCCAATATATCCTATGTGAGGATACAATTCAAAATTGATAACCAAGCGAAAACCCTTCATTTATAAAGACCTATCTTATCCCAACACAAGAATCTCATCCATCTTAATGCATCATCTATTACCTCAGTCATTTGATAACCAAGGCTTACTTTAATAAATATAATTTGAAAATTTATGTATCCATTCAATTTATGATTTCAATGAAATGAAATGATATATTTCTAAATAGATGTTGTAGGCTAGGAAAGTAGTATATACTAAACTAGAGATATAATGCTTTCAGATTTAATGCTATTAAGGTCAAAATTATCTAAAGTTTTTTTGGCATATCCATAATCCAACTAACTAGCTAATTTGAAGGCATGTTCACCATGTTTACAAGGTTTTATAAATTTATCATCACATTATGTTTATTGAATCAACATTTCCCTTCAAATATTAATGAAGTTGATTGCACAAAGTACTTTGATCAGACCTATTGATTGAAATAGTAATTGGATCAGTTGATATGGCTCAACTAGTCACATTCATCCACTTTAAATAAGAAATTCCTTTTTTTTGTTAGACTTTAAATATTTTTCTTTTTTGATTGATATTAGGTTTGTAGGGGCCCCTACCCAATAAAACACACCAGATGAAAAAGACAATCCTAGATTATGGATAAAAATCCATAAGGCATATGACCTAAAAACCCATAAAAACCACATTACTAGTTATATTATATTAATATAACAAACATTTATAAAGATATTATAATATCAATGCCGATTGATATTACAAAAAACATATGAACAACTAGACTACCTACCATAATAATAATCAACTAAAAATTATTATTATAGAACTACAAGGGGTTTGCCACCCCAACTTGCACACATAATTTCACTGTCTAAAATTATATTTACTAGTGACAACAGAAGAGCCTAAGTCTGATATGGTATTATAGTTAATGTCTTGTGTAATTTTTTAAGGATGTCAATAATTAATATGGTGATACTATGACAAAATATAAATATATCAGGGTTGATCCTCAAATTATAAGAAAACATGTAATCCTATCTAATTTATATCAACATAGTAATAAAGTGGTAATGAAAGGTTGTTGACTTATCGCTACCATAATTCTAAGGATTTCCTATAAGGTTGCTTCCCCAATCTCTCTCAACACTTGAATGCAACTCAATTTACCATTCCACTACATGCTCAAGTCATAAAAGGTCAAATTTATTATTAGTATGGTTAATCCAATCAATGAAGCACATAGTTTAAATGTAAAATGTCACTCAAGGTATCTCCTAGGAGATACCTTGAAGGTACCCTTAAAGGTATTACAAGGAATTTCAAGGTATCACCCAATATTGCTTTCAAGGTGAAGGAAAATTATATTCATATGCATCTTAAGGTATCTCCTATGATATACCTTCAATATCCCCTTTAATGTATGACAATGCCTTTCGAGGTATCTCCTATGAGATGCCTTTAAGGGCCTTGTAATTGTAACAACCCCACTAGGTTAGACATAGAAATATGTGATTTTTTTAAAATTTAACAAATATACCAAATATATATTACACCACAAAAATCTACAAAGATACCATAATAATTACACAAGGTGACAATAACAACAATCATAATACATCACATAATACTAATCTCTAATATCATGAGAGTACACGTCTTGATGTGAATACAAAAAGTAATTACATTAACTGATCTCTAATATCATGAGAGTACACGTCATGATGTGAATACAAAAATTAATTACATTAACTCAGATATAATTGAACCAAGTCTACAACCACCATTATTGATTTACATTAACAAGTAATTAAAACTCTTCATGACAATAATAAATTATAAATACAATATAATATAATGTACATATAGATACATGGCTCCTCAAATCATGATTTCCCTAGACTTTCTAGTATATGTGGCAATCTCAAGTGTCATTTAAATAATAATACTAATGTGGGGAGGAAGAACATCATCTAAGAACTTTTATACACCAACCATGGACCAATGATCCCCCACACAATATCCCATTATGGAATGGCCCTCCCTTCATGGATGAGTAGATAACGATGGTGTGGGAATCTAGAGAGACAAGTAAGTACCTGTGTGCTATATGATTCTAAATTAAACATGTAGTGTATCATAGAAATATATTATATTATAAGATATTGCATAAACATATGAATTATTCTCATGAAATGATAATGTCTCACTAAAAATAATTTGGCCCAAAGTTTTATAAATAATAAATAATAATGATCTAGATCAATCAAATTCATACACACTATTTGATTGGACTACCTTCATCTGTTATTGTGATACTAGTAAGCCAGTGAAGTCCATCTCACTCCTTACTCTATATTAGAAATGTAGATTGGTCAAATATAATTCAACCACAAGATTAATTTAATTTACATCTTACTATCAAATACATCATATAATATGCTATATATAGGAGTAACCAAAGCATACATTTATTCTATCAAATACATGAATGAATCTTACAATAATTTTTATCCCATACTAAAAATAATGACTATAGTTTATACCATCTAGGTAAAAGATACATAACTATAGGTTTCATCTAACACAATTTGTTTCCAAACATATTACACCTATGATAATCCATATTACCATAGTTTAGTATTCTAAGACATAACTACTAATTTTCCCAAAAATAATCATATAAAGTAGTCTTAAAATCATGGAAACATAAGCATTAATACATGTAACTATCTATAAAAAAGTAAATCATAGTTTCCATAGAACAAAATAACATACTAACAAAGTATTAGATAAAATATCAAAGGTTTCATACATGCATACACCAAACCTTACCATCTATTACCATGACACACTATCCATAATAATAACTAGAATGCATATAATAATTTAGTTAATGCAGATACAAGTTTAGGCATAATAATTTTAGTATGTATGATCCAGGTATAAGATGCATTTAAAATATAGTACCCTATGATGTCCCATACTATCATAGGTTCCCAACTACATAAATACACACAATCAACCATATGATTTTAATAATCTAATGATATATATAGATTACAACAAGTAAGCATGTACAAGGTTTATACCACTCAGATATAGCCTGAGTTTAGACTGCAAACTAGTATTCAAAGAAACATAACTATAAGAATGCATCACAATGAACCAAAATATAATATATACAATCAAGCATTTATACATATTGGCAATCTCATAACATATACTACTCTCAAGTATCTAATGTAGAATACATATAACAAATAGTTGATCAATAATTGGCATAAAAATATAAATCACATAAATTTGTTAGGACATTCATTTATACATATCATTTCATTTTTTATAATATTTTTCCACAGTTATGTAGATATTGATCAACTTTTTATTTATACTTTTAAAACAAGAGCTCCCTAAAGACATTTATAACTCTATTTAAGTATATCAAATTAGATATTTATCTCTAGATGATGAAAACCCATGTCAAGTTATAAATATTCATCTACCATTAAATTACAACTTAGGAGCCTAGGACATAACTTTCATTTTTCAAACCCAATCCTTATATTCTATATACTCTTAATATCCAAAGATTATTTAGTGGCTATATTTCCTGAAAGTATAAGCACCTGCAAGTAGGGTTCAAGAGTGACAACTAACTCGTAACCTCTATTATATAATAAAAAGATATAATTTAACCATCCAAGTCAAACATGAGATCAAGATCCTCTTCAATGGTGTTATTATACATAAAATATAAATCTCTTATTGAACATAGTTCTAAAGTTTTGCACTCATCCATGGAACTATAGTTAAAGTGGCACACCCATTCACTTGAACATAAGTATAGGTATACCTATGTTATTTTTGTATAATCAATAATACATTTCTTAGTATATTTATATTGATACTACGGTTGATACCCCCAATCCATAGGCAAAGCTTATCAACGTTATCATAAGTAATGAAAGATCACATTTTTTATATCACACTATATATAGGTAAAGAATTATACATAGAGTTATGTCTACACACAACAAGTAGTAAATATTCTCTATCAGATTTTCATATGTTTAATAAGTTGTAATCCATTTCCTTTGAGGTATAGAGAATATTTAATAATGCCCACAAATAAATAATGGAAAAATTATAAACATATAATCCATAATATCATTTTATTTAACATAATTTAAACATGTGGACCCATATATCATTACTACATCTTAAATATTTAATAGAGACTCAAGTGTTTGATATAATAAAAATATATGTAAATATTACATAGGTAAAGATATTCACCAGTATCTATCTACATGAATATGAAGCACATTCCAAGTACATAAAAGCTAAAATACCATTTTAATACTCACATAATAAACACTTATGTAAGTTATTTTTTTTAAGGTGTAAAATTATTTGGCTAATGGATCAATGTATATCAAGATTATATATAAGTTCATTAGACACAAGTATCCTCCACACATATGCACCATTATATATGGATGGGAATTATTTTAGGAGGAAACATCTTATCAATTTAACAATGGATGACACCTAAATAATCTTATTAAACTCAAAATTTAACTACAATGATATTAGTCAAAATAGATTTTATTAATAAGGTAATAAAATAATATTCTAACATAATATCTAAGTAAGTCGATCCAAATAATTAAATAGTGCCATTGATCAAGGCAACAATGTATTAAGCTTGTATACTATGAATAATTTTCCTAGTAGATGGGTGTTTTTGGGTACACATAACCATGAAAATTATAAAATAATATTACAACTTACTGATCATCATATAGAGCTACATAGTGACATTTAATTTGAATTGGGTTTTAGATGACTATTTATCTACTAAGCACTGCTATAAAATTATATAATCAAGGCATATCATAAAATCACACATAGGAAATCTGTAGTGATGCCCATTGTATGATCAAATTAATCCAAAAACAAAATAAAATCCAACTATCCATGTTAATATACTATAAGATAGATATATACAAGGTAAACTCAACAATTTAAATACATGTAAGAAGTAAATCTAGTGACTTTGTTTTGCATGCAGACTTAGTAAATGACACATATAGCGACTCAATAAGTTTACACATGGATCGAGTCTTAAGTAGCTAATGTGTGATCATATAAATAGTGTTTTCATTTACAACTCAATATAATAGGTCCTATATAGCATTATACCTATACAACTCAACATGTATATATCAAGTGACTTAATATACATCTTGAGTCCTATATAAGGTGATTTTAATAATGTCAGAGATCATAATATATGCATGTGATTCAAATAGAAATTTATAAGAGGTTGAGTCAAGAATTATTTAATGTGTTAATAAATAACTATCACTATATATTCAACGTGTTAATATCCAACACTTTCCTTAATCATGATTATTCTTGTATATATATTATACTACAGAATTAAGAAGAACAATGTCTTAATTTCTTTTAATATCAGGTGGAGCAGCATAAAATTAATGGACCTCATTCTATGGTTTATTTTTTTATGTATTCTATATGTCTATCTTTTTCTAGGACATATTTTCAACTTGCTAACATACTAGATTATTAAACAAGAACATACAAAATTCAATTACACCCCTCACCTGGAGATCCTTCCATTGATTTATGGAAAATCTTCCCTCTACTTTTGATCTTTTTTTCCTCACTTTTTCTTGCCAAATGTGCCCCCTTCATTCTCTCTCTCTCTCTCTCTCTCTCTCTCTCTCTCTCTCTCTCTCTCTCTCTCTCTCTCTCTCTCTCTCTCTCTCTCTCTCTCTCTCTCTCTCTCTCTCTCTCTCTCTCTCTCTCTCTCTCTCTCTCTCTCCTTTAATGAGGCATAGTCCTGCTTTAAAACAAATTTATTTTTTTCTTTTTTTATTCATGATTTTATTTAAAGCCTGATCTTTTATTTTTAATAATTTTAAGACATTTAATTCTTTTTTTATTTTTCTATATTTTTTATTTATTTATCTTTTTTTTTTCTAATTTCAATGTTTTTTCCTCTCTTTTTTTAAAACAATTCCCCCTTTTATATTTTAATATGAAATTCATAATTTTATATTAAAATAATTTAACATTTAACTCTATTTAAATAAATTAATACCACATTCCAAAATTCTTAGTTAATAATCCTTAATTTCACCCTTATTAAATTTGCCTCTACATGTATTAATGGCACATTAGGTTAAACACACAAAGGAATTTATTTCTATAATTTATCTATTCAAGAAATCAAAAAAAATAAAATTAAACAAACATAAAAAATAATCATTTTTAAATGCATTTTCTACCATGATTAACTATTATGATATGTGTAGGGTTTTACTATCTCTTGATCAACCTACGATGTCTCCATCTACATCATCCTCTCTGATGATGCTCTCCCTTTGGTACACTCAAGGGATGAATTCTCCTACATCCACCTCACAACACATAAGTAATTAGATCATATCACATGATATCCATAAATCAATAATATATAACTGAAATAATATATTAATATGCCTAAAATATAAATGCATACATTAACCAGTTCATATTGAGCAATCATGTATCATCATATAACTAAGAAAAATTCTAGTATCTCAAAATAACATAAAACCCATGCTTAGTCAGAAATATAAACCAATATCATATGTGTCCACTATAAATATCCATGAATAGTCTAGAAAGTTTGCCGGGTGAAGAATCATGATATAACATTCTTCCCCCTAAACCTAGTCATCGCCCTCAATGAATCTTATTCAAACACAAATTCTAAATTAAAACATTATTTAGAAAAATAATAACATGATATACAATATCAATTTACACAAATAAATTGAAAATTGCCAGTAAAACTCACCATAGTTCCTTCAAGTTGCACTATTTTTGACATATTAGTCCCACACAACCCTACCTTATGACATCTCACTATGATGCAAGCAAGGTTTATTCTCATCTTAACCACCCCAGGGTTCAGGACCATCAAGACATGCCTATATACAAAAGGACTGACCACTTGTATTTCCTTGAAGGGTCCCACACATATCTTAGTGAAAGTTTCATCGACTTACCAAGAACACATAAGATCATCATACAAATCCTAGAGAGTGTTTTTTATCATTTTAGATAAAAATATTTAGGGAACCTGGTAAGAATGATGTGCATTAAGTTAATACTATTACTACCCCATGTAGTTCATGATAAGTATAACATGACAATAATGTCTCTGCTCCATGGAGTTCCTGACGAGTATGATGATGAATAGGAATTAAAAATACTTAATTTCCAATGTATATAATATTAAGGAATAAACATTCCACTGTATACATGCATATGGCCATATGATTGAATTTGACAAGTTTTACCTATCAAATCTTGAATTCAATAAGTCTATTTATTGGATCTAACTTAGTAAAAATTGAGTCAATGTGAGGCTAAGTAGGATACTTTCCTATCACATATATCTCACATACCGAATTCATCACTCTTCCCTTAGGTTTCCATGACCTAGATATCTCTAAAAAGTGCACAATGTTTAATGATCCACAAATACATACTATTAGATCATAGAAATCAATCATACATAGTAAATAGTTTTAGATGTATATACATATAATAAAAATCATACAATTGATCCATAATTATATTAAGTTTTTTCTATCCACACATAACTAGTAGCATATTTCAAAGCTTAACTTGTTCTATTATAGTCATGGTTAAGAGGAAGTAATGTTAAAATTAACATAATATACAAAGGCCAAGGATCACACCATCCTTACAACCTTATAAGGGAACAAACAAACAATATCTCTTTGCTTGCTCAACTAGAATACTGTAGAGTAATTTTTACTCTATGTCATATTTAATTTATTTTTTGATTCAAGCACTGCAATTTTGGTTCTTGCGCACCTTAGACGAAGCAACAGAGTTCTGGAGTAGAAGATGGGTTCATTTTTCCTAAGTTCTAAAGTGTAGTGGATGCTGCCAAGTGTCACTTTCTGAAACACAGATCTGACCAGCTGGCATCCTCTGAGGCCCTTTTTATAACTTTTCAAAAGGCTGCAAAATGTGCCACGTACCTAGTAGCAGCTAGGCAAAGTGCACCACATGTCAGCATCCGTGTCTCATAGAGGCACTCATGTTTCATTCTACTTTTTGACAAAGAATTTCAATGAGCTAAGTAGTAGAAAGAGTAGAGAATGCCAGGTGGTAGTTGTAGAGTCCCTAAATTACCTTTTTAAAGAAGCAATGGAGGTCACCACATGTCAACATCTAAGAGGCTTTGGTCCAATGCTTTCATTTAATGCATAAAGGCATCATTTCATTTTTCTTAAGTGCTAAAGTGAAGTGGAGGCTGCCAAGTGTCACTCTCTGGGTCCCTTCCTACTCCATCCCTAGAAAAAGTGGAATGCACCACATACCCCCAGAAGAAGTGAAAGATGCCATGTATCTTCCTAGGAACAGTGGAAGTCACCATGCATTAACTTCTGAGAGATCGTCTTTGAGCTTCATTACCAAATGAGATTGTGGTGGGTCTTAGATGTTAATTCAAAGGACCATGGAAGCACCGAGTGTCAATAAGTGAAGACTGCCACGTGCATCCATCCCCTCCTAAAAAGTTGCTAGAGCAAGGAGCGCAGTGAGTTTTATTTTGATAAAACTACAAAGTATCAAGGAAGTGGATTGAAATAGGTGTCAAAGGTAGAGCACTCCTAAGTAGAATAAAGAGAAAGAGGAAGTGGCCAAGTGTCATTCTTTGGTGCCCTCTAGGCAAGAGGAGAATTGCCAAGGATTGACTAAGTGTCCTCTTCTGTTTCAATAGAACAGAGTGTTTCGTGTATCTATTGTTGCAAAGTGAAATGGAGGGAAAATCGGCTGGAGTTAATTTGAGTAGATGGAATAGTTCCTCAGGTATATTTTTGGAACCCCGAAAGCATTGAAGGCACCGTCTATTTGTCCCTGATGAGTGAAGGATGGAGAAGAATTGTACGAGAAAGGGGATGATGGAAGGAGTGATCTGGGGATATAAAAGAAGAAGAATTGTGAGAGAGAAGGAGGGGGTTTTCTCATAGTTTTAGAATTTCTAAAGTTTTTGACCAGTAATACCATTTGCTCTTGTCTCAATTTTCTTGAGTTGTAAATTTGATATAATCGTGCATGTTTCTGTGCCCTTTATGTGGCTGAATGAATTAAGGAAATTTGAGCTCCATGCCTTGGTTGGTGTTGTTTGTGTCATTTGCAAAGTAGTCTATACTGAAGATTTCTAGAGTTGTGATTAGGAATGTCATTTAATTTTGTTTCTTTTTCTTGAATTGGAAGGTTTATATAACTGTACGTGACTTCTGTGCCTCTTATGTGTTTGAAATATTATATTAAGAAGATTGAACACTATGCCTTTGTTGACATTCCCTGTATCTCAGCAAAAGACTTCCCTATTGTGAGCCTCTGTTTTCATTATTTCAATCTTTTACATTGATCATGCACTTATTTGCTCTTAAATGTAATTGAATCCTATAATAGTCTCACTGTGCTTAGGTTAGGATTAGGATTATACTCAAGCACATCACCATAGTTAGGTTTCAATTCTTACATTTGTGTTTCTATTTAATTTCCTATCCCTTTTCCCCAAACACTCGATATAAAAGAAGAGACCAAATTCTCTAAAATTTGGAGGTTGTTTCAAGCCGCATCATCCCATAGCTTGAAACTTCCCATTGTTGATTGATTAAGATCAAATCACAATTTTAAACCATCAATAGTTTCTGGCACACCCAGTGGGACCGATCTTTCAAGGAGTTGAAGAATTTTTGATGTGTTCTTCAGCCAATTAGCCTTTTGGAGGTTTTTATCAACATCAACAATGACTCTGAGGCAAATCAACTGATCAAGCAGTCTTGGTATCATCAAGAAATTGCCTTTTGGTATGTATAATTCTGTTACTCATAGCTATGGGTCTTATTCTCCTTCATATATTTTTAATCAAGAATAAGCTTCTCCTGGAATCATGTCAAGTAACAAGGATGCAAATGGTCATGAGCTATACCAGTCTTATGCCCAGTCCCCCCAATATGTCACATCCCATGCTCAACCTGACCTTATTTTCACCTTCAAGAAAGCATTGCTAGGATTTAAAAAATATGTGTTAGAGCTTGACAGCAGAAGGGGATATGGCCAAGAAATTCCTTGTCATGTCATCCATCAAGTAAGGGACACAATAGATCTGATTAAAAGTGAGTGGGATCCCATTGAAAGAGAAAATTGGAAAGAGCTTACATATGAGATGCTAGATGTGTGTGGATTGATTGCATTTCTAGAAGAGAAGCTAAGCATTCATGAGAGACAACTTTACCAAATCTATCAACCTGCACATTCATATGCCACCCCTGTTCATGAGCAAGGTCAAACCTATCAAAGTCACTTCCCAAATAATGAAGAGACTATAATAGCAACAAGGGAAGAGGACTCTAAACCCTCATGATCCCCTCAAGTCCCTTCCACCCTTCCTCAAAAAGCTCCTTATTTTTTATCACAACCTTCTTCTTTATCCCTTTTCAAAGGAGAATGTATTATGGAGGAAGCAAATAGATATGTAGAGGAGTACACTCAATTCATGGCTAGTCAAGAGGATTCCATAAGTATAGATAAGGAGGAAATCACCATAGATACCCCCTTTGATGAGCAAGAGGACAAGTCACAAGATTTTGTCTTAACCTCTGATGAGGAAGAGATCATTTTTGAATTTTTTCTCATTCTGCAAGAGGATATGGAGGAACATGGACACTCCCTTGATCTAGTCATTGAGATGGGTGACACCATCCTTCAAGAAGGCCATGAACTGGCTGAATATGGAGAAGATAGCTTTGAGACTCAACTAAGTATGCAAAAGGGATGTTAGCTTTTAGATTTATCCTTTCAAGAGGATGAAGTCATCAATGAGCATGATGATGAAATGAAGCTAGAATCTAAAGAAGATAAGCTGAAGGATAATGGATATCAAAAGGCACAGAGTGAAGAACTAACAACCAATGATTTCTTGATGACACATGATAGCATGAAGAACTAGTATTCGACAGGATTTCAAGAAGAGCTTATGGACGTTGAAAGCATGTTTGACTCAGACTCATTTAAATGTAGGAAAATCTGTGTGGCCAGTGCAGAGGACATTCCATCAAAGATATACCTGTTTTAATCACTTGTATGGCAACACAAGTTGGCTTGTCATAAAGAAGACGTTGGAAAGTTTGTTTTTTATCTTGGAGGGAAATAAGGATATTTAATTAATATAGTTAGGTAGTTTCCCATTTCTACATTATTTTGTTTTTTGTTATTGTTTTCCCACTTTCTTTTGAAATAACCATTTTAAACACAGAGTCGATGTCTTAGAAGTTTTAATTCTTTAAATTTTGCTGCAATAAATGCTTCCCCCAAATCTTTCAAGATCTCTAAGGTACCTTGGACCGCAACTTGTGTAGCATGTCCACCTCTTTGTTTCCCATAGATTGAGTAGGATTTGCTAATGGTCATCCAAATTTAATGCTATTTGGGACTTGATAGGCCCATAAATATCCCTTAGCAAATTTTAAAGTTTACAAACTCTCAAGCATTCTTGTGAACATACCTTGCTCATTTTGATTATTAGCGCCTAAGAAGTTTACTTCAGTGAGCGTGTTTTCTATCCTACACAAGGCTCATATACCAGGTATTACACAAGAAATTTAGAGATGGTGGGAGCATCATCTTCAAAACAAGAAACAAGGACACTTGGATATCTCGATAGGCTATTGGCTAGTAAATCATGTCATAGCTCCTGCGCAACCACCAAGAAGCTATTCGAGAACCAGAGTCTTGGGAGTCAGAAAAGCTAGTGACCCTTCAAAGGTAAGGGACTATGCAGACAGAATTGTGGACCCGACCCTGCAAAGGGCCAGTAATAAGAACCTTAGAGAAGGGGCACACCAAAGGTGTCTACAAAGAGCCAGGGTAAGGTAATATGAAATGTTTAAAATGAGGATATGGACCTCAAAAATAGCTCAATTCATTGTCCTAGCTATGAACCCATGCCCAGATATAATTGAATTATGCATGGACTTACTCCATGCACAATCTTGCACCATTTAACAAGGCCCATTCATGCTACAAATCACCCCACTAACTATTAGTTATGTGTTTGCCCTGCAATATGATGGTACCACCACCTTCCCCATGATTGATAGGATGCAAAGGATGTGGGTGAATGTCAACACTCAGACCAAGTTTTTGAGGTCTGAGTTACAAATGGCCGATGGTGACACCACGATACCCATGCTCCCTATACCAAAGACTCAGTTCACACCCACCAGCCAAGACACACTGTCAATGATGGCCCTCATCTTTGGCATGAAAGATGACATGGCTGTATATGTTAAGCAAATGGCCATCCTATTCAGGCTGAAGATAGTCGATAAAATGTAGGAGTATCGACTTAACTTCTCGAAACACATCACCTTCTCAATGGTGGAGTAATTGACCTAGTTTAGGTCAAAAGGGATATTTAGGTAATCCTCCTTTTTGTTTCATCTAATACTACACCAAAACCCTGACCTTTTCACCTAATTTATGAGTCTAAACTTGTATGACCTAGCTTTTGACCCCTAAAGGACCATTCCTGTGTCTGCATGGACACATGTTTTATCAAAAACTAGTGACCCATATGATTTTTAAGAGCTATTAGTTACCCCTATTCTTCATTGCCTTAGCTATGAGCCTATCATAAATAGGTTATTCCCAAGTGTCAAAAACCTCCTGGTCAGTTGCCCAATCCCATGTGATTTCTATTTTGGGTCTCGTCACATGATCATAAGGGTCCATGGATTTTGCGCAAAACTAGTGTTGCTACCAAAGACCTTAACTCTTAGGTTGGCATTCTTGGAGGTCACCAGGTAGGTGTTAGTAGTTGATAATGAGTATGGTTTTAGGAAAAGGAAGAGAAAAATGTATAATCTCTCATGGATGGTAGGCAATGTAAGCCTGGAAGCAAGAGAAACTAAAACTATGCTAATGAGGAAGCTGGCCTTCCTTGGGTTCTTGTTAATCGAGGACAAGTGGGTTTATGACCCAGTGGAATACATAACCTCTGTAGTGAGGACAAATAGAATTGGAGCCAGGATTGTACATGAGGGCCACCCTTTTTGGGAGACTAGGAAAAACCCTTCTGAAGATGCCCTTGGTCTCTATGTTGAACTGACAGATTTGCCCATGCCACATAATAGGCCATGGGAAACCTTCTATGAAAAATAGAGGGATTATGATCCTAAATTTAGGATGACCTCTGGTTTAAGAAGGATGCTAAGGAAAAAAGGTTGGGATGTGGAGAAAATTGAGGCCTATTGGAAATATAGGCAGGAAATTTCCCAAACCACCCATGCTTTCAAAGGTGTAGACTCAGATGAAAGGTGGGAAGAACTCTGGGATGAGTGGCATCCCTCCCTTGCATCTATCCCAGAACCAAGCCAAATGCCAACATTTGGGGTAGAGCAAGAAGCTGAAGCGGGACCAAGCCAACAACCACAGACTTCAGAGCAAGCTCCAGCTATCGTAAAACAACAAAGGAGTATGGTTTCATCACCACCATAGGCTTCCCCATTAGTGGGAGTAATTGAAGTCCTTGGTTCCCCACATGGACCATTAGTAACAATAGAGGTAGAAGGGAGACAAATGTAACAAGAGGTAGAGATACCCAAGAAAAGAAAGAGGGTGTAGTTCTAATTAGATTTAGAGGAGGAAGATGAGCCTTCACAATGCCCAGTATAGAGCACTGCAACTTCCCCATAGGTAAGTATTACTCCCCCTCCTCCCTCTCAATCTATCCCTCACCTTATTGGCATGATGCCTCCACCCAGTCAGATGACACCTCCTGCCACTGTTGCCATTCCCATCTCACAAGCCACCCCATCATTAGCACCTCAGACCCTAACATTACCCCATTTCCCCCTCTCTATTCCCAAAAAGATGCCCCTTCATCTCACCCCTAGCCAACCAATGGATATCCAATACAGATTGTCACAAGGTTATCCTTTCATAGGGGGACATATTGCATCCCCTTCCACCTTCCAGATGCAGGCTATTGCTGATAAGAAGGCAAGAGAAGCTCAGTTGGAGAAGAGGATTAAAGAGAATAAGGCACCAGTTGTCCCACATTTGTAGTCACAATTTGACCCCATTCAATAGCAGTTTATGGTGACCCATTTGTCACCCAATGTTTCCAAGCCGAGTGAACAAATGCAGCCAGAAGACTATACAATGAACACAGTGGCCATTGACATGTCCCTGTTCAGGCCCCAAGATAGAGTCGAGCTGCTGACTGAATCCACTTCTGCAGTCACAAAAGAATATTTGAAGAAATCAAGAAGACTGTAGAAGATGAAGGCTAATTTGGCTAAATAAAAGGCAAACTATAACATTTTGGTTGAAGAAATAAATGAGACAATGAAATAGCTGGTCTACAAAAATAGTTGCAAGATACTGTTTCCCTCAAGACTCAACAAGTAGTCTAGGCCCAAAATGATTCATTAAAGGAAGATATCACACTTGCAATAGATGTAGCAATAGCCCTAAGGTGGGAGAATGAAACATTGTAGGGAAGATTCAGACTCCAACTGCAAGTTACCCAATCACAACAAAGGTTGCTAGAGGAGCAAAATAAGGCTATGACTTTTCAAGCCCAGTTCCAAGCAGAGCAATAGAGGATGGCACAACTGGAAATTAAGATAGACAATAGGCCAAGAGGTGTCAAAGTAGTGCATCTAGTGAAGGAGCTCTATGAATTAGCATGGGAGAGAATCTCTTTAGAGATTATACAGCTCAGGCCATTTCTCACCTTCCTACTCAATGCACAACAACTATGCAAGAGGGTGGAGAATTTAGTACAGAACACTCTGGCCATGGTCTCCAAAAGAGTCATAGACTCCCATTCATTATTGGAGAAGCTCTATGACATGATGGATGCAACATTGGTAGCTATGGGGATCCCTGATAGAATGGCCACCGTGAAGCGGGTCAATGAGGTGCTCAGTTGCAATGTCACAGCCAACAGTTGCAAGAGCTATCTTGATGTCGTGAAAGAAGGTGTCGATGAGATGAGACACCATATTGAAGATCTAGTGCAACTAGGCTTGACTTCCCCATTTCTAGATGTAAAGATAGTGCTGATGGTCGATCAAATCAAAACATTGCTACTAGTAAAATAGAGAGATCAAACAATTTTCTAGAGCTTGCAAGATGATTCCTTAGTCTTAGAGGTCAAAGCTATTCTGGTTCCTATTTATTGACTGGAATTCAAACTAAAAGCCACGATCCAGATCCTACAAACCTTTTCACATAAGGATATCATTAACCTTGATTTGTCTTTCATTAAATTATAGAGCAAGCAAGGATTATCTGACCATGAGTGGTCTATCTATCAGACAACACTATTGAAGCTGTGAAATTTTGATGCAGCAGGAGTCGAGTTCTTTTTGAGCAGGCTCAAAAGTCTTAGGGGTCACCAATAAATATAGATTAATTTTTAATCTATGCTGTATTTAATTTATTTTTTGATTTGAGCACTGCAATTTTGGTTCTTGCACACCTTAGACAAAGCAGCAGAGTTTTGGAGTAGAGGATGGGTTCATTTTGCCTAAGTGCCAAAGTACAGTAGATGCTACCAAGTGTCACTTTTTGAAATACAGATTTGACCAGCTAGCATCCTTTGAGGCCCTTTTTATAACTTTTTGGAAGGCCGTGGAATGTGCCACATACCTAGTAGCAGCTAGGCAGAGTGCACCATGTGTCAACATCCGTGTCTCATAGAGGCACCCACATTTCATTCTAATTTTTGATAAAGATTTTCAATCAGCTAAGTAGTAGAGAGAGCAGAGAGCACTAGGTGGCAATTGCAGAGGCCCTAAATTACCTTTTTAAAGAAGCAGTAGAGGTCACCATGTGTCAGCATCTGAGAGACTTTGGTCCAACGCTTTCATTCAATGCATAAAGGCATCATTTCATTTTGCTTAAGTGTTGAAGTGAAGTGAAGGCTGCCAAGTGTCACTCTTTAGGTCCCTTCCTACTCCATCCCCCAAAAAAGTGGAAGGCACCATATACCCCCAAAAGAAGAAGCAGAAGATGCCATGTATCTTCCTAGGAGCAGCAGAAGTCACCATGTGTTAACTTTTGAGAGATCATCTTTTAGCTTCATTACCAAATGAGATTGTGTTGGGTCATGGATGTTACTTCCAAGGACCATGGAAGTGCCGATTGTCGATAAGTGAAGACTGCCACGTGCATCCATACCCTCTTGAAAATTTGCTAGAGCAAGGAGTATAATGAGTTTTGTTTTGATAAAACTACAAAGTATTGAGGAAGTAGATTGCGATAGGTGTCGAAGGCAGAGTGCTCTTAAGTAGAATAAAGAGAAAGCAGAAGCGGCCAAGTGTCATTCTCCAATGCCCTCTAGGTAAAAAGAGAATTATCAAGGATTGATTAAGTGTCCTCTTCTATTTCAACATAATAGAGTGTTCCATGTATCTGTTGTCGCAAAGGGAAATGGAGGGAAAATCGAATAGAGTTAATTTGATTATATGGAACAGTTCCTTGGGTAGATTTTTGGAGCCCCCAAAGCATTGAAGGCACTGCCTGTTTGTCCTTGGTGAGTGAAGGATGAGAAGAATTGCATGGGAAAGGGTATAATGGAAGGAGTGATCTGGGGCTATAAAAGAAGAAAAATTATAAGAGAGGAGGGGGATTTCTCATAGTTTTAGACTTTTTAAAGTTTTTGACCAGTAATACCATTTGCTCTTGTCTCAATTTTCTTGAGTTGTAAAGTTGATATAATCGTGCATGTTTTTGTGCCCCTTATGTGGCTGAATAAATTAAGGAAATTTGAGCTCCATGCCTTGGTTGGTGTTGTCTGTGTCATTTTCAAAGTAGTCTATACTAAATATTCTCTAGACTTGTGATTAGGAATGTCATTTGATTTAGTTTCTTTTTCTTGAATCAGAAGGTTTATATAACTGTACGTGACTTTTGTGCCTCTTATGTGATTGAAATATTCTATTAAGAAGATTGAACACTATGCCTTTGTTGAAATTCCCTGTATTTCAGTGAAAGACTTCCCTATTGTGAGCCTCTATTTCTATTATTTAAATCTTTTACATTGATCATGCACTTGTCTGCTCTTAAATGTAATTGAATCCTATAATAGTCTCACTATGCTCAGGTTAGGATTAAGATTACACTCAGGCACATCACCATAGTTAGGTTTCAATTCCTACATTTGTGTTTCTATTTAATTTCCTATCCCTTTTCCCCAAACACTTTATACAAAAGAAGAGACCAGCTTCTCTAAAATTTGGAGGTTGTTTCAAGACGCATCATCCCATAGCTTGAAACTTCCCATTGTTGATTAAGATCAAAGCACAATTTTAAACCATCAAAAAATACCATAAATTAAAAGTTTATTTCAAACCCTAGATTGACAAGATGTTTTTCACATCCTATATCCTACTTGCTTCTAGAAAAAGGTATAAAAATATATCTTCAAAACAACATGCTTTAAGAAAAATAAAAAAATATCAATATAATCATGGTTGTATAATATCATACTAATTATAATTAAATTTTAATCCTTGATATAAAATTTAGTATATAATTCAAGTTTTTCCACCCTAAGTGGTCTTAAAATCACAAATTAGATAAAGTAGATAAATATCATCTCAACACCTCCTACATTCCTCCACCAGGTAAAGGAAAACACTGAAACTCAATGTTGCCAAAACACTTCCTACTTACCAAGTTTGTAAGTATGGTATCTCAATTTATTCATCAACCAAAAGAAATAAATTACTAACCAAAAAGATTTATCCATCCATATAATCCAACAACTTCTCTCTCATCAAGAGGAGGAAACACTCTCCCATCATCTTCAAGGGGGTATGGTCAGCTAATATTCAAAACAAATTCTCATTTAAGAGATCAGTAAATCAAAAACATATAATATTTATTTTATTAGCATCATAATAATGTCAAAGGAGAATGAGTTAATACAAAATCATCTCTAAGCTAAGGGAGATGACACTCCTTCCTAGTCCATGTAACTTAAAGGTGTTAACCAAAACAAGCTCCCAACACAGAGGGACTTTCAAAAAAAATAAAAACATTATACCACAAGAAAATTACCACCATATTGAGTTCATACTGGTGAACAAAAAGACATGAAAACATTAATAGACTCATTAGGTCCTAGAGTTTGAGCCATAGCTTTAATACCACATTAACAATCCCACTGGGTCATACATAGAAATATGTGATTTTTAAAAAATTTAACAAATATACCAAATATAGATTACACAATGAAAATCTATAGAGAGACCATAAAAAATACACAAGGTGATAATAGTAACAAGAATAATACATCACATAATGCTAAGCTCTAATTTCATTAAAGTACATGTCATGATGTGAATACAGAAAGTAATTACATTAGCTCATCTACAACTGAACCAAATCTATAACCACCACTATTGATTTACAATAACAAGTAATTACAACTCTTAATGATAATACTCAATGATAAATATAATACAATATAATTTACATATAGTTACATGGATCCCTAAAGCATGAGTTCACCAGACTCTCCAATATCTATGTGAATCTCAAGTGTCATCTCAATAGTAATACTACTATGGGGAGGGAGAACATCATCTGAGCACTTTTCCATACCAATTATGGAAAAATGATCACCTACATAATTTCCCATCAGAGAATGGCTATCCCTTTATGGATGAGTAGACAATGATGGTGCAAGAATCTATAGAGGCAAACAAGTAATCATGTGATGTATGATTCTAAACTAAACATGCACTATATCATATAAATCTATTTTATTACAAGATATTGCACAAACATGTGAATCATACTCATGAAATGTTAATGTCTCACTAAAAATAATTTGAACCAAATTTTTACAAATAATAAATAATAATGATCTAGATCAATCAAATTCATTCACACCACTTGATTAGACTACCTTCATCTATCATTGTGATACCAATAAGCCAGTGAAATCCATCTCACTTCTTACTCTATATCAAAAATGTATATTGGTTAAATATAATTCAACCAAAATATTCATTTAATTTACATCCTACTATCAAATACATCATATAATATGTTATAAATAAGAGCAACCAAAGCATACATTTATTCCATCAAATGCATGAATAAATCTTACAATAATTTCTATCTCATACTAAAAATAATAACTATAATTTATACCACCTGGGTAAAATATACATAACTATAGATTTAATCTACCATAGTTTCTTTCTAAAAATAATACACCTATGCTAACCCATATTACCATAGTTTAGTATTCTAAGACATAACTATTGGTTTTCTAATAAACAGTCATATAAAGTAGTCTTAAAATCATGGAAACATAAGCATTAATACATGTAACTATATATAATGAAGTAAGTCATAGTTTACATGGAACATAATAACATACCAACATAGTATTCAATAAAATTTCAAAGGTTTCATGCATGCATACACAAAGCCTTAACAACTGTTACCTAGACACATTATCCACAATAATAATCAGAATGTATATAGTAATTTAGTCAAATGTAGATACAAGTTTAGGCATAATAATTATAGTATGTACCATATGAGTATAACATACCTTTAATTTGTATTACCCTATGATATCCCATACTATCATAGGTTCTCAACTACATAAAACACATAATCAACCATATTATTTCAATAATCTAACTCTCCATATAGATTATAGTAAGCAAACAAGTACAAGGTCTATACCACTCAGATATACCCTGAGTTTAGACTACAAACTAGCATTCAAATTAACATAAATATAATCATGATTCATGATGTACCAAAATATACTAGATACAGTCAAGCATCTATACATATTAGCAATCTCATAACATGTACTACACTCAAGTATATAATGCAAAATAAATATAACAAATAGTTGATCAATCATTTACAGAGAAACATAAATCACATAAATCTATTATGACATTCATTTATACATCTCATTTAATTTTATATAAGACTATTTTAAAGTTATGTAGATATTTATCCATTATTTATTTATACTTTTAAAACAAGAGCTCCCTAAAGACATTTATAACTCTATTTGAGGATCTCAAATTAGAAACTTATCTCCAGATAATGAAGACCCATGCTAAGTTGTAAATATGAATCTACCATTAAATTCCAACTTAGGATCTTATGACACAACTCTTGGTTTCTAAACCCAATCCTTATATTTTATATACTCCTAATACCCAAAGATTCCTTATGTGGATATGCTGCTTGAAAGTATAAGCACCTACAACTAGGGTTCAAGAGTGCCAACTAACTAGTAACCTCTGTTATACATTAAAAAGATATAATTTAACCATCTGAGTCAAATATAAGATCAATATCCTATTCAATGGTGCTATTATACATAAAATATAAATCTTTTATTAAACACATTTCTAAATTTTTTCACTCATCTGTGGAACTATAGTTAAAGTGGCACACCCTTTCACTTGAGCATAAGTATAGGTATACCTATGTTATTTTTGTGTAATCAGAAATAAATTGCTTAGTAGCTTTATACTAATACTATAATTTATACCCCCAAGCTATATACCAAGCTTATTAAGGTTATCACAAGTAATGAAAGATCACATTTTTCATATCACACTAGACATAGGTAAATCATTATACATAGAGTTATGTCTACACACAAGTATTAGATATTCTCTATTAGATTTTCATATGCTTAATAAGTTGTAATCCATTTCCTTTGAGGTATAGAGAATCCATATTAATTTCCACAAATAAATAAGGGAGAAATTATAAACATATTGTCCCTAATATCATTTTACTCACATAATTTAAACATGTGGACCCATATATCATTACTACATCTTAAACGTATAATAAAGACTCAATTGTTTGGTATAATAACAATATATGTAAAATCTTACATAGGTAAATATATTCACCACTATCTATCTACCTAAATACCAAGCACATTCTAAGTACATAAAAACTAAAATACCATTTTAATACTCACATCAATAAACACTTGTGTAAGTTATTGGTTATTGTAAGGCGTCAACTTATTTGGCCAATAGATCAATGTATATCAAGATTATATATAAGTCTTTTAGACACAAGTATCCTCCACATGTATGCACCATTATATATGGATGGAAATTATTTTAGGAGGTAAAGTCTTATCAATTTAACAATGGATAACACCTAAATAATCTCATGAAACTCAGCATCCAACTCCAATGATATTAATTAAAATAGAGTATTAATAAGGTAATATAAAAATATTCTAACAGAATAGCTAAGTTAATCCAAATAATTAAATTGTGTCATTGATCAAAGAAATGATGTCTTAAACATGTCTACTAAGAATACTTTACTTAGCAGATGGCTATTTTTAGGCACACATAACCATGTAGCTTATCAAATTATCATGCAACTTATTGATTACCGTATAGATCTACATAGAAAAATTTAATTTGAATTGGGTTTTAGATGACTCTATTTATTTACTAAACACTGCTATAGAATTATATAACTGAGGCATATCATAAAATCAGACATAGGAATTCTATAGTGATGCCCACTATATGCTCAGATTAATCCAAAAAAAAACAAATTCCAATAATCCATGTTAATATACTATAGGTTAGATATATACAAGTTTGACTCAACAATTTAAATACATGTAAGAAGTAAATCCAGTGAATTTTTTTTGCATACAGACTTAGTAAATGACACATATAGCGACTCAGTAAGTTTACACATGGCTCAAGTATTAAGCAACTAATGCATGATCATATACAATGTTTTAATTTATAACTCAATAGAATAGGTCCTATATAGCATTCTCCTTATACATATCAACATGTAAATATAAAGTGACTTAATATATAGCTCAAGTCCTACGTAAGGTGATTTTAATAATGCTAGAGATCATAATATTTGCATGTGATTTAAATAGAAAGTTATATGAGGTTGAGTTGAGCCTTATTTAAGGTGTTAATAAATAACTATAACTATATATTCAAGGTGTTAATATCCAAAACTTTCCTCATTCATGATTATTCTTTTATATATATTATAATACATAATTAAAAAGAATAATGTCTTAATTTGTTTTAATATTAGGTTGAGCAGCATAAAATTAATGGACCTCAATCTATGGTTTATTTGTTTATGTATTTCGTATGTCTATCTTTTTATGGGACATATTTTCATCTTGATAACATACTATATTCTTAAACAAGAAAATACAAAATTCTATTATACCCCTCACCTAAAGATCCTTCCATTGATTTATAGAAAATCTTCCCTCTACTTTTTCTTTCCTTTTTCCTCCCTTTTCCTTGCCAAATGCTCCCCCCTTCATTCAAGTTCTCTCTCTCTCCTTTAATGAGGCATAGTCCTGATTTAAAATTAGATTTTTTTAATTCATGATTTTATTTAAAGACCGATATTTTCTTTTTATTTTTGTTTTTACTAATTTTAAGACATTTAATTCTTTTTTTTGTTTTTCAATATCTTTAATTTATTTCTCTTTTTTATAATTTTAATGTTTTTTCCTCTTTTTTTAAAAAAACAATTCCCCTTTTATATTTTAATATGAAATTCCCAATTTCATATTAAAATAATTTAGTATTTAACTCTATTTAAATAATTTAATGCCAAATTCCAAAATTCCTAATTAATAATCTATACTTAATTTCAACCTTATTAAATTTGCCTCTACATTTATTAATGGCACATTAGGCTAAGCACAAAAATAAATTTATTTCTATAGTTTACCTATTCAGGTATTCATATAAAACAACAATTTAAACAAACATCAAAATTAATCAATTTTAAATGCATTTTCTATCATGACTAACTATTATGGTGCGTGCAGGGTTTCATTATCTCTTTATCGATCTTTGATGTCTCCATCTACATCATCCTCTTTGATGATGTTATCCCTTTGGTACACTCAAGGGATGAACTCTCTTATGTCCACCTCATAACACATATAATTATATCATATCACATGATATTCATAAAGCAATAATATATAACTAAAATAATATATTAATACGCCTAAAATATAAAAACATACATTAACGAGTTCATTGTAAGCAATCATGTATCATCATCTAACTAAGAAAAATTCTATTATCCTGAAATAACATAAAACCCATGCTTAGTCAGAAATATAAACCAATATCATATGTGTCCACTATAAATATCCATGAATAGTCTGTCAAGTTTGCCTAGTGAGAAATCAGGATGTAGCAGTAATACCTTAGTGGGTAACTTGAAGGTATTTCCTAGGAGATACCTTGAAGGAAAAATCCACTCTAGTGCATATTTGAAAGGTATCTCCTAGGAGATACCTTGAAGATATTATAAGGCATTTCAAGTTATCACCCAATAGTACTTTCAAGGTGAAGGAAAATTTTGCTCATATGAGATGTCTTCAAGGGCCTTGTAATAACTTAGTGGGTAAGCTAACGGTATTTCCTAGGAGATACCTTGAAGGGGAAATCCACTATGATGCATATTTAAAAGGTATCTCCTAGGAGATAGGTTGAAGATATTACAATTCCTTTCAAGTTATTTCTTATCAGTGCTTTCAAGGTGAAGGGAAATTCCACTCATATGAGATGCCTTCATGGGCCTTATAATACCTTACTAGGTAATTTGAAGGTATATCCTAGGAGGTACCTTGAAGGAGAAATCTACTTTGATGCATATTTGAAAGGTATCTCCTAGGAGATACCTTGAAGATATTCCAAGGCCTTTCAATTTATCACCCAGTATTGGTAGAAAAATAGAATGTGTAGGCCCAACTAGATAAGGGCAAAAAAATAAACTAAACTTTGGACTAATCTCAAAGCTTGACACAAGTGCTATAAATGCACAAAATGATCATGAAAGAAGGATAAAATAGGGTAGGTTAGAGTATCAACATAAAAACCACTCAAAATGCATATATTAATTTGTTCTTAAAACTCTAATACATACTAATTAGACGCATAAACTTACACAACTATTGATTTTTATCTCATTTTTGTCTTTTACTAACTATCCTTCCACATACCAAATGACTCTAAAACATTCAAATTCAAACTATTGTAATAAATATGGTTGTTGAGGGGGAGCTCCAGAGATGAGATAAAGGTAGGTAAGGGAAAGAATAATTTATTTTAAAAATCCCTCTTATTTTTGACCATATTACCATGGTCTACAAGACTTTTATAAGCATTAAAAGCATCCTTATAAATTCTATTTATCTATCTATATCCTTCTAGACTCATTACATGCTTGTCTAGAGATGGACTATCAAAGTTTATAAATAGACTATCAAAGTTTGTAGCTGGCCTATCAAAATCCTTAACTACCTTGCTGAAGTCTATAGCTCGATTGTTAAAGTCCATAACTACCCTGCTAAAGTCTATAGATGGAATATTAAAGTCCATATCTACCTTGTTGAAGTCTGTAGCTAGACTATTGAAGTCTGTAGTTAGATAGTCAAAGTCTTTAGCTACCCTATTGAAGTCCATATATAGATTATCAAAGTTCATATCTACCTTATTGTAGTCCATAGCTAGATTATCAAAAATTCATGATCCTTGTAAAAATTCATGAACTCATTAGAGATATACACTACCCTTCTATCCATCCTCAAAATCTTGATACAGCGGCCACTTTATTTCTCCACCATGGTATTGAACTTCTTGAAGGTCTCAAATTGACCCATTATTCTTCAAAAAATACACCCACATCTTCCAGCTCAAATCATCTATGAATGTTATGAAGTAGACATTCTTAGATATGGAGGTGGTTTTCATTGGACCACACAAGTCTAAATGGATCTTCTCTAAAAGGAAATTGGGTGTGTGGGAATATACACATAGTATGTAAAATCCATATGATGATATGAAATAATGTATTAGAATATACACATAATAACATACAAGAAGGAAATTTAAATACTAGGGAAGTCTTGTTGGCCAAATTTGGTCTACATAAGAAACTTTATCTAGATATGGGGCGAGAAGCTAAGCAGAGTCCTAGTTGAGGGAGTGATCTGATGATGGAAGGAGAAGATAGACTTCATGATCCTATCATATGTCACAAGAATTTGAAACATTTTAAGCAAGATTAAAGTGTGAATTTGGTGTTTTTAAGGAACAAGACCATCATAGTATGTCGTGTATGAATGAACATGTCAGTTTGGTTGTGCATTTAATAAGTGTATAAGGGAATTAAAAAAAGTTAAATAATTACATGAGAATGATGTATTTTATGCCACGAATATCCCATGCAAGTTTGGCATCTTGATGAGTTTTCTATCTCAAGATATAAACCTTCAAAAATGATATAGTAGTGTGGGATGTACTTGAAGATATAAAATTAACACCATAGGAAATAACCATTTAGATTCAAAAAAATATTTAATAAAATCCTAATAAGGCATGCAGGTATGCCAAGTGTTGAAACCTCACTCGATCAGATCAGTAGATCAACAACATGTGGGTGATAGTGAGGTCAATAAGTCAATACAAATCTATGGTGCATGTTTAATCATGTAATTGAAGATCAATGATGAGTACAAGGTCAAAATATTAGAGGATATTGAGGATGAACATGAAGGTGCCAAGTGTTCTAATCATAGTGAGTTGAAAGTAGATTGATAGTGCAAATAAAAGTCAAGAAGTCAATAAACCAAGATTACACACAAGGCTGCCACATGGTATAAGTGCATTAATTGGATGGAGATAGATAGTAGGGTCTAAAGGAGGCACATGGGGGTATCAAGTGGAATAATCTAGAAAGTAGATCAAATATCAATGGAAATGTTGAAGTTCAAAGCTAGGAGATTCCTAAGGAAATATAAGGAGCAAATTTGATCAAGTTTTAGGGGCACAAGATGAATATGCATGTCTAAGGTGACAATGGTCAAGTTTTAAAATGAAATAAGTATCCCAAGGAGATGCCACATAGGTGGACATGTCAGATAAAAATATTTCACCATCTAAATAGGCATATGTATAAATGCAAGATAAAATACAATTTGGGTTATTAGAGTAGACATTGTATATTCATAAGCCACCATTGAAGCTCAGCTAGACCTCTCAAAAGCCCTCAAACATAAGTTTTACATCTTATTCATGATAAGAGACTAGGTATCCTATGGATCTTGATTAAATTATGACTATATGAAAACTAATAAATGAGATTGGGTTTCATCTATAGTGGACCCATGTTCAGGGTTTGGAGTAAGGGCAAAGTTGTGATAGAGAAAGAAGTTGGCATAGGGGCAGGGTTTTTGACAATTGTGTTCTGAAGGGACATCAAATGAATGAGTTCAAGTGACTATCTGATAATGTGAATAAAATATCAATATAAAGCATAGTGTGATAATATAATTAAGAAGATGGTGAGTTTAGAGGTTGACAAAGGTAAGTGGAGCATTCAATGAAGTTTCAAAAGTCTTTAGAGACTTTCCCATTTTAATGGATCATGATTCAACACCTTCAACAAGTTCTTATCTTCTAATGCATTTCTAAGTCAATGAGGGGGATTGAAAGCTATTATGAGATAATGAAGGTTAATTTATTGAGTAAGAACTAGTGATAATAAATCAAAAGGTGGTTGAGACTCCATGGAAGTGGTTGGACCTCATTTATTTAATTTTATTTTGGTTGTTTCTCTCTTTTTCTTCCCCTTTTATCCTATATCTCCCATTTCTCTCGCATATGTAAGGGACCCTCATATTTTTTTGGGAGGAGACTCTCATTTGACAAGGTAAAACCCTACCAGAATTTGTATAAAAGACCTCTTGAATCAATAAATATAATTTTTCACCTATCTCTTACCTCTAAATTATGTTTCGTAAGCTTGTGCATGATGGCATTATGAAGGAGTGTCTTCCATATTCATTTCCCTTCTTTCTTTCCTATTTTAAGGTGTTTAATGGTTAATTACAGGTCTGAAATTGAGATTTTTCTACCATTAATGTATGCTTTATGTGAATCTTAGAATTCCTCTTTGCTTCATTTATTGCATGTGAGCCTAGTTTATTAAATACTTATGAAATTAGCTAGTTTGTGAGATTGTGTGAGATATAATTGTATTATGCTTCATCATTATTTATTTTATGCATATGAGAGTTATCATTTAATTTTTTAAATCACCTTTTTATCTCTCTTAGTAACCCTATACCCCATCTCTATCCCTTTTCCTAGTAGAAGTATTATTTTAGGTGATCCATCAAGAGAAAGCTGGCCTTATCCAAAGGTTCAAACCGACTACATGATTCCCAAAACCTAGGGTTATAATTTTTTGGCTTAGTTGGATGAAGCCTAAAAAACCCCCTCCAAAGGTGTAAATTAAGTCCACAATAATTTTTGGCTAGCCAGTGGGATCACGTTGTTCACTGAGTGAAGAGTTTTGGTGTTATCTTCATCCAATAAACCTTTGGAGGCATGTGTGAAAACATCAATGGTGACTCTGATATATTCATTAGATGGTATAATTATCCCAAGTACTTAGTCATTATTATTTGGTATGCATAATCAACCATATTTTGATCAATATGCTTATTCTCTACCTCAACATCACACTTATCAAGCTAATAATGTTTATGTATTCCCCCTAAGTGGACTTAAAATAACCTATCAACCTATCATGTCCTTTTCCTTCCTCCCACCCCTGTGTGTGACCAAGATCATCATCCTTCACATTTAAATCAATTCTCTAATTCTCATTGTCATGACTATGTTTATCCTGTTATGTCTTTATTAGGATTCAAACAATCATTAGTAGATTATATTAAGTTGATAAGTGTGATTGGTAGGGATTTATAAATTTATTTAGTCATCCATATTCATATTCTAAAAGAGGCAAGGATATATCTTTAGTTGGTCAAGAATAGATGGTCAGTTTATGAGGATGAACAATGGCTAGTTTGTGAGAGGGAGAACAAGGTGTGGTTAATAAACATGGTCCAAAGCTTGGAGGATGTGTTGATATCTTATGAAGATGGGTGGACTCAATGTAATCAATCTTATGTGTCCTCTCCCCTCTAAGAACCTCAAGTTTAACCTCTAAGAGTTTTAAATCAACCCCCTATTCAACCTTGTCAAGGCCCATCCTTGTTAAAAATTAGAGAAGGAATACTGGACCAAGGGAGAACAATCATGAAAATGAATAAGGAGGTTGTAATTGAAAAAAAACTACCCATTTATGCCAAGGAGGGGATAAGGATCTTCTTGCATAAATTTTTGAGTGTGTGAGCATCCATTAAGGAGGGAGATTATCTAGATTTTGAGAAGAACCAAGAAAAGGAATGGATACTCTCAATAGAGGAGATGTTGACTCATTAGGAGGATGAGTATGTCAAACCCAAACCATTAGTTTACCTTCTCCTACCCCTATGCCCATTCCCACTCAGGATCATGAAGCCATCCCATCATGGATCTTCTCTTATGCCAATGACTCTGACTATGTCATACCCTTTCTTGTGAAACCACCCTCTACTATACCCATTCAAGAAGAGGATAAGGTGGTTACATCATACATATTAGCCTCATGGAAATCAATTTAGAAAGGGAAGAACAAATAGGAATTAGTTGTGAAGGTATAGGAACTAGTTCAAGATAAGGTGGTTGCTCCCTATACATTTCCCTCATGAAAATCAGTCCAAAAAGGCATAGATAATAAGGAGAGATGATAGTTGAGGAAATCCAAGAAATAGTATTGGAGGAAGAGGAGTTAGTTGTACAAAAAGTGAATCAAGTAACCATATCTCAGCTCAATGATCTTTCTCTAAAAGAGTTTTGAAACTCTTATTCCTTTCCCCAAGGACCACCTAAAATATCCTTTAAAGTCCCTAGTTGGAAAGACACTCTCTTGAGCTATAAGAAAAGTGAACTTCTTCACCCCCACCATCTCCCTCTTGGAAAAGAGCCTATTTTATAAAGGATAGAGGAGGAATTATAGTCAAATCTGAGACATAAGAAGATAATACAAGTGTGAATGAAGAAGAGATCATGATAGGAAACACACTTCATTCAAAGGAGGAAAAGTTAGGTTTAGACCAACCTTCTTGGCATGGATTTGAAACTAATGAATTAGAGCCTAAAGGGGTCAATCAATCAACTGATCATTTTGAAGAGGAGAGGGTAGATGAGTTTATAATGATAGAACCAAAAATAAGCCCTTAAGATGATACTATGAATGAAGCAATGAAACACCAAAATGAGTTTGTAGAGGTTGACCAATCACAAAGGGCAAAGTCAATTGAAGGTAATACTGATGCCTTCATACTTGAAGAGATGGGTATTCAGGTTACAACTAAGATCAAAAGAGATTTTTATTTGTTTCAAGAACTTCCATTTGGTATGAATAAACATAAATATGAAAAAGGTGCAAAGATGATATGGTTGTAGCAGTCAATCAGTCAGTTGATCATGTTAAAGAGGTCATAAATAAGCAAGAGAAAGAATTAGAGGAGAAAGAGGATCAAAATGAAGTATGAAAACATCTATACCATGACTTTATGGACTAGGTAGAGGTTATAAAATAGCCTATGCCTCATATATAACATGAAAATGAACTTGTAAATTAGGTTATGGAAGTTAACCAATCTCAAGATAAATTGCCTATTGAAGGTAGTACTATTGTCTTCAATAATGAAGGGGAATGGTCAGATCAGGAACCACAAGAATATGAATTTTTAAACCTTAGATGGGTTGGTGAGATTCTATATGGATCCTTTTAAGGTGAGAAGGATAATAATGGTGTTAAGGTTGGCATTATCCTAAGTGAACAAGAGAAAATTACATTTTGGGATTATCTAGAGTCTTTTTGTGGAAACTTAGACACCCAACCTTCACTCCCAAGACAAGGAATTGATCAAGTGGCTATCGAGATAAAGTATAATCCTAATGAGATATTGAGGACCAAAGTTGTAGTCATAAATACATTGGAATGCTCTTTTAGTTCAAAAGAGCTATCAAGTGAGAAAATTACAAGTGATCCTATAGTCCAACATGAAGCAAGCCATGAAGACTTAGACTAGTATGTCCATAATGGAGACATGTTTGTCCCACTCCACCTATTAGAGAGTAATTCAAAAGATTCAATAATCAAACATCTTAGCCCACCTATCATGAGATATTAAAATCAAGGTATTTTTCATTCATGTCCATTACAAATGAATGATGCTAAATGTTTACCATTTAACCCAAGAAGAAGACACTTGTAAATGCAACCTTGTATATTTAGAGTATTTTTTAATATTTTTATGTAAGTGCCTTATGCAGATTATTTTTTGTTGTGTGTTTCCCTTCCCTAAGTGCCTTGGGTCCAGTGTTTATTTTTTTCTTATTGTCCTTGTTGATTTAAGAAGAGGTTTTCAAAAGGGGTAGCCTTGTATCATTTTCATATCATTTAGGAAAGGAAGACTTGTGCCCCTATATGTCCAATGGTTTAGATAAGGTAACTAATCTAGTTATCAATCATAGTAGGCATGCTTCCCAAACAAGTTGCCAGGAATGTTGGCCAAATTTAGCCTACATAAGAAACTTTGTCTATAACTTGGGTGAGAAGCTAAGCAAAGACCTGGTTGAGGGAGTGATCCGATGATGGAAGGAGAAGATAGACTTCATGATCCTATCACATGTCACTTACAATATTTTGATACACTTTAAGCAAGATTAAAGTGTGAATTTGATAGTTTTAAGGAACCAGACTATCATATCACATCATGTAGGAATGAATAAGTCATTTTGGTTGTGAATTTAATAAGTGTACAAGGGAAGTCAACCAAAGCTAAAGAGACATGAGGTTAGGATGGTGGCCATTGGTTATTCAATACCCTCTCACATTCTTCCTCATTAGCTTAAGGATTATATTTTAATGCCTAATCCTATAGCATGGAAATAAAATTATTCTTCATATTATTCCATATGGATTAATCATCAATCATATTCTAGAAGATGGGATTGTTTCTCTACATTTTTTGCTTTTCACATTCAGAAGAAGAAGAAGCTAAATTTAAAGGGTTAGGGGTTTGTAAGTTACCCAGATTAAGTTGTGCAACATATCCATACATTGTAGGAGCTCCTCTTTGGATGTGGAGGAAGACACCTATAGATAAGAATAAGACTCAAACAAAGAGAGTATTAGATAAAGATATGGTGGACTGCCAAGCAATGCTCGGTCCCAAAAGCATAAAGCCCTGTGAGGGATGATAGTCTATTTTTTGATAAAAAGAGTGTTGTATAAAATGAAATGGTGAAAGACTAAGAAAGAGAAATAAAGATAATGCGTACCTATTATTTGCAATTAGTCTGTCACAGTCACCGATGTCGGTAGTCCTATCGACATCGGTTAGAAATATGCCGACGTCAGTTATGTTACCAACGTCGGTAGGGGCAATAGGCCTTAGATGGGTTTTAAGGAATGTCTATGTTCGACAGAGGGGTCTGGAAGGAGTCTAGGTCTGTGCAGGGTTACAAGATAGTAAATAGGGTCTGAGAGGGGGAAAAGGCAAAGGGTTGGTATGTAAATAGATAAGAATAGGAGGAAGGTTTTTTAGCCTTTCCAGGAATAAGGTCAGGTCGGGTTGATTGTATTCAAAAATAGTAAATAGAAACTAATTACTAATGTATTCTAAACACTGAAATAAGATAGAAGAATACCTAGCTCTACTTGTGGCTGATGTCAAAGACCTCATGCAATGTTATAATCCAATCTGGAGTCACTTGTGTAGAGTTTTTTAGACAAGTGAGCGTTAGTCAAAGTCTGATGCTTGGTCTCAGAGTGTGCGCATCCACATTTAAGATTTTGAGAGAGAGAGCGAGAGAGATTTTGGATTTGAGATTAGATTCAGTGCTAGGCATTCAACCCAGGCTCAAGGTTAGAACTTAGTTTAAGTAATCGATGTCAGTGATACCACTGGCATCGGCCAACAGTTGACCAACGTCGGTGGCTAGAGAATGGGTAAAGGGGCTATTTTTAGCCCTTTGCCCATTCTCCATCCACCAAGTGCATTTGCCATCAGAGAACGGTCAAAGTATGGGTTTATTAGGCACGAGTATTGGTTAGGCAGTTGGAATGGAGTGAGAATAGGTCATGGGTAGATGACCTAGTCTCAAGGTGAGTCATAGGGTAGGAAATGGTCTAAGGGCAAGGTGTCCAAGGTGAGGTGTCCCAGGTGAGGTGTCTAGGTGATGTCATTAATTTAAAATAAGTAGTTTATTTTAAATTAATAAGTGTGTAAGGGACCAAGGGGAGTCAACACAATTTTAGTGTCTACATTTGCCCCTTTTTGTCTTGTTGGTTATTCTTGATGAACTGTAAGACAAAAATAAGGTGTTAGTTGCCCCAGGTATGGGATAAGGTATTCCCCCTCAAAGCAAGAATTGAGAGAGGGCAATCTGAAATCAGTTGCTGATTTGATAGATAGTGGATGGGTATGGTGAATTTGGAGTGTGAACACTGTAATAGTTGAGATTGTACGTATACCACCTCACGTGATAGTAGGTCAAATTATCACAGACAAGGTTGAGGAGTGCTAAAATCAAAGTAACTGGGCCCTATCTTTTAGTCATAGTTGATTGGGTTAAACAATCAAAGCTGTAGCTCTAATGGTCATTATGTTCCAAGTATCCTAAGCTAGGAAGTGATCTTAGAAAACATAAAATTGTCACAAATATTGGGGATCAACTGGAGTGTAATCTGACAATAAGTGTGAGGGTCGTAATGTAGGGTGTGTAAAATTTGATAACTATTCATGAGGTAGCATATATGCAATCAAAACAACCAAGGCAAAGTTGTCTCAAAAGTGGTCGTGGTCTGAGGAGATAGTCAATCTCTAAGGTCATTTGTTGAGTCAGATTGAGATATAAGTGATCTCAAGTGTATTTTGTTGCGGTTCGAGAGATATATGTGATCTCCAATGTGCCCCATGAGAAGTCTAGGTGACTTCTACAGTGTCAGGGCTGGTTGTTTGGTCATGATTTTGGACAAGGTTGTTTGGTCATGGCTAAAGGTTATATGGTTGGTCCATCAAGTAGATGAATGAATAGATGGTCGAGCTAACCTTAGAAGACTTCATGTCAACTGAGTGCTACCTACATAGCCCCTATTTTAAGGGCCTTAGGCCAATGTAGTTCTCCCCAAAAGGGAAGAAGGGAGTTGGTTAAGGATTGGTTTTGACTAGGTTAGGTCATGGTTAAAGGTTATATGGTTGGTCCATCAAGTAGATGAATGAACGGATGGCCGACGTCATTAGGGAGATGAACGGGTGAATGGCCAAGCTAACCCCAGAAGACTCCATGTCAATTGAGTGCTGCCTACATAGCCCCTATTTTAAGGGCCTCAGGCCAATGTAGTTCTCCCCAAAAGGGAAGAAGAGTCAAAGAGGTTGTTGGTTGGTTTGGTCAGGTTAGGGTTGTCAGCATTTCCCATATGTGTGATGGTACATGCTTGAAATGATGAATGTATGATGATGTTACAACCTTTTCCATATTATGTGATGGTGTATTCTGTAACATTGGTGATGTGGTTTTTCATTCTTAACAATTTTACATATTAGTGATGGTGTATGCTAAAAATGAAATGAATAATGATGTTATAGCCTTTTCCATATTGTGTGATGGTGTATTCTATAACATTGGTTATATGGTTTTTCATCCCTAGCAATTTTCCATATTAGTGATGGTGTATGCCAAAAATGAAATGAGATTATTTATGCTTTAGCAGGTTTCCATATTGTTGATGGTATGTGCTTGACATAAATTGTGTTTGGTTGTTAGTTTCCATGTGTATTGTTTTCCATAGAAACTAATGTGAATGAGCTATAATAATTCATATAACAAAAATTTGTATTTGCATTAAATAAATCATGATGTTATGTTAGAGGTTTGAAAAATGTTGTGGTTGTCATGTTATGGGCATGTGACGAAGTCAAGTAAGAAGTGAAAGGCGCATTGCTCTTTCATTGACAAGGACTGTAATAATAACATAGATAAGGTTTTTGTAAACAAAAGCCCCATTCATGCATTACATTGTTGACCATTGGTTTGTGTTAGAGAAGTACTCGAATCACTTGACATTAAGTGAGCTCAAAATCCCTTGAGTATGTTGGGGTAATAGGTATGATTAGGTGATATGTTTGGATAGCGTAACCCTTTTTAGTAGGGATAACTTTGTCCCTTTTATAGGTGACCCTGAGAACGACTATAGGCAAGTCCATGACTTAATTGGTTGTCAGTGTTTTTTTTTCTTGGTAGACTGATCAGTGCGAGAAGTCTACTTGGGGATGTTGTTTTGTTGTGGTCATATTGAAGTTGATCAATGCGGGAAGCTTCTAAAATGGTGATGTGTATGTAGCAAAATTTAGGCATAGCCATCCTTCAAGGGAGTGGTCTATATTTTTGCCTTATATGTTTGGATGTTTGTGAATAGCTATCCTTTAAGGGAGCAGTCTATTAATAGCAATGATGCAGCTGTCCTTCAAGGGAGTAATCTACATTTATAGTAATATGACCTTTGTATGTTTTGTTAAGCATCCCAATTTTATGTTTGTTGACTGAACTTTTAGTCATGGACAAGACTATAGAGGTTTGTGGGTTTCCTTTTATTAGGTCAAATCATTAACGCAAAAAGGGTTAACTAATGTTTATGATGAAAAAGGGTTGAAGGAATAGGAATGAGGATGATAGGGGTTGTTTAAGGGACGAGCTCAAGTTAAACATCAAGTGAATGATTACTTGATTAACAATAGAATGGTCGTAGATGTAAGACATTAAGGGGCTCAAGTTTTGGCTGGCCTTCAAGAGAAGACAAATGATAAGTGCCTGATCCATACTTGTGTGTTATGATATAAGGTCCTAGCCAATTAGGAACAAACTTACCTAGTTTGCTTCTTTCCATATTGGTCACGTGTTGGGTTTTCTTTAAGGACAAGATCTTTAATTTTGAAATCTTGCTCTTTAAGATTCTTGTTGTAGGCATGGTTGATGTGGTTGAGGTCATGATAATTAGTACAAAGTCGAATTCCCCTAGTTGTTTTTATGACAGGGACAATGTTTGACACCCATTATGGATAATCAATGGGTTGGATAAATGAGATGGAGAGAAGATGATGAAGCTCCTCTTTGATAAGGAGTGTAATGTAAGGATGCATCCTATGAAGCTTTTGCCTGATAGGCTTAGTTTGAAAGGGCAGGATCCTAATCTTCCAGGTTGGAGGTAGGAATTTCAGAATCACTGAGAGTGATGGAGGCAATGGTTGGTAATGATTTGATTAGAGTATCCAATGGTTGGGGGTCTTCAGGTTGGACTTCCACTACCTATAAAGCTTTGATTAAAGCTTGGAAATGTTGTGGAGAGCTTTGAATGAGGTCATACAAAGACATCTTCACAGGGGTTTGGCGAAGTTGTTTCACCATGGAGTCATGAATTGGTTTCGAAGATGTTGGTTGGGATGTGTCCAAGATTGAAGTCTTGGGTTTTAGTGGTTGAGAAGACTTGATGAATGGATATGTCCAAGGGATAGAAACCTTCTCTTTCCCTTTATGCTTCATGGTTTGTGACCTGGTGGCCACATTGATGGTGTTGATTTTGAATAAAGGGGTTGAAGGTGGTAAAGAGACCATAGTCTGATGATGGGATCTCAATGTAGGTGAAGATGTTTGAGAGGCATGGGATGGTGTTGATGGTTTGTTGAAAGGATGATTAAGAGGATCCTTAATAAGAAGGGTATCCTTTTTCAAGTGTTGATGAATGACAACTTTAAGAGCATAGCAATGCTCAGTGTCATGTCCAAGTGTGTGATGATACGCACAGATTTGAGTATTGTCAAACCAAGATGGTTTTGGTTTAAGAGGTTGGTATGGTTTAAGAGGTGGAAGACTGATGCTAGAAGACTGCAACAATTGGCATAACAACAAAGCATAGGAACCCATTAATGGGTCTGCACGTTTTGTTTTAGTAGGGGTTGACAACTTCTATTTAGGAGTTGTTAGAGGAGACAACTTCTGTCTTGGAGTTGTAGGGGTTGACAACTTTTGTTTAGGAGTTATAGGGGTTGACAACTTCTATTTATGAGTTGTAGGAGGAGTTTTTCATACCATCTTTTTGTTTGGCGATATGACCACACATGTAGATGGCACTTTCGTGGTGAGAGGTGTTGAATTTTTTGGAGGAAATATATGTTTGATGGGTATAGGGAGTAATGGTGGCAATTTGTTTTTGTGAGGTGTTGGAGTAGGGAGCACTCCTATTAAGGTGGAAGGGTGTGGGACCAAAATAGAGGGAAATGGTGATGGTGGGGAAAGAGTTCTCCAACGTGGTTTAGTAGCCTTCTTTAGCATGGTTTGAGGACCACTACTATGTGGGGTGAGGTTCAAATCTACCTTCACTTGTGGGTGAGTGAGGTTTGATACGAGGTGAACACCGAGAGATTTAACCTATCTCGAGATGGTGGACGCTTGCAAAGGTTTGGGTTCAGATGTGGAAGGTTGAGCTTCTAATGTTTTGGAAGTGGAAGCCCAACTCTTGTTAGAGATTTTGGGGTGATTTGTCATGAAAGGGTTGGCAGTCAAAGTGGGATGTGTAAGATAAGGAGCCTTTAGTCGATCCCATAGTGCCTCATGTTTTAGGTTTCATGAATGGAGAAATCCTAAGTTTTTAGCCAATCATGAGAAGGGTTTAGGTGATGTCACATGAGGTCTTGTAGTCTGTCTTTTAGAAGATTTGGGTGATCATGAGAGTAGAAACATGTTGGACGCAGTGATGTCAGGCCAAAGGTGAGAGAAAACTGTCACTTGATCTTCTTTGATTGAAGTGGGTGAGGTGGCAAGTTATTCTCTCAATGGAGAAGGAATTGGAGAATTTGGCTCATCAATTGGATAGAGTGCAGGGATGATCATGGCTTTCTCGATGTGTGGTCTAGGAGTGGGGAAAGTATGATCCCCCATTGATGATAAGAAGGATGAGGGTGAGGCCACTAGTGTTGGTGCCATCAAAACATCCTCCAATATGGGAGAGGTCAAAGTATCCTCTCCTACATGTGAAAGGGGGTGGATGGAGGACTATCTTCCATCTATGGAGGACAAATATGAGAAGAAGGCTCTTCTATCGATGGTGGAGAGACTAGTTGACTAACCTCTTCAGACTATGGGAGAAGTTGGTCAGGGATGAAAGGAGAAACCATGTCGACCATGCGTATATTATGCTCTTGGAGGTCATCAGCCATGGTCTAAACATTATTTTGACTAGGGGGATGATTAGGGAATGGTTGCCTAAAGATATATATGTTTTGGTTAGCCGGGGCATTTGGATTATCCAAAACAAGATCCCCTTTGTCTAGCATGTCTTGGACAATGTTTTTGAAGGTTTTGCAATTATCTGTGTCATGACCCTTGACACGATGATAGTTACAAAAGTCATTTTCTCTGTACCATGTAGGGATGGCTTTTGAGGGGTCAAATTGGGGTGGTCAGATTTGAGGGAGATTGAGGACCCCCTACTTTACTAGTTTATCCAACACGAAAGCGTATGATTCTCCTATTGGAGTGTATTGACACTGTATATACCATTGTTGGAATTGTCTTGTGATGCTTTATGATGTGGAAGGTTTAGATTGGTTAGTTGTGGAAGAAGATGATGATCTAAGTACCACAACATTTACCGATCCCTTGGAATTGGAGTGGGAAGATGAAGATTTGGAAGATGAGTTATTGGATTTTGTGTTAGTATTTGTGCTACGCAATTTGAATTTATCTTCTTCAGTTGTGTAGAGTTCAAGCTTTTGGGCCATGGTGAAAGCTTCATCAAATGTGTGAAATGCTTGGACCTGCAAAGCGGATGAGATGTGCTTGGTACATGCTCTTGAAAAGAGCTCAATGAGCTCAGGTTGAGGTAAAGAGAAGGAGAGTTGGTTGATCAAACCTCTCCAATGGGAAACAAAGTTAGCTATTGACTCGTCATTGAATTATTTAATAGAATATAGGTCTATGATGGAGACCTTTGTAGTGATGTTGATTGAAAAGTGGTCAAAAAATAGTTGAGCTAGTTGAGTGAAGGAAAAGAGAGAATGACTGGTAATGAAACTATACTAGTTAAGGGCGGCACTAGAAAGTGACATGGGGAATGTGCAAAGTAATAACACATCATCGTGTGATATAAGGTAGTAAGCATGTCTAAACGCTCGTAGATGTTGCTGTGGGTCCTCTTTACTCTAAAAGTGAGTAAATTTAGGGAGTTCCCACTGGCTAGGATATGGTCGAATAGGGACTAAAGGGTGAATGGGTTCATTACAGATTTGTTCATATGAAAGAACATTGCTTGAACTAAAAATAGATGTCTCAAGGTTAGACATATTATCCATCAACATCTTGATTAGATCAGCTGATGGATTGGTAGGTGGAGCATCCCCTAAGCTGTAAGGTAACTAAAAGGCATTGGGAGGGGTGTATGACGTACTTGGTTGCATTTGTATAGGTGTAACATATTGGTAGTTTGTCATAGGGACTGATGTTGAGGTCAAGGGGGCTTGTGCTATGAAGCTAGAGGGCAAAACTTAACTAGGTGCTGCCAAGGGTGGTTGAGTGGTGGTGACACTAGTAAAAGGATAAGTAGTCACTCTTGTATTTATGGGTGTAAGAGTGGGTGGGATAGAGTCAATCAAGTTCTGGAAAGGTGTAGAACTTGGTTGCATTATTTGTGGTTGAGGGGGTACGGAAACCCCAATGGAGGTAGGTCCAAAAATAAAAGGAGAGGCCAAATATTGAACATTGGCCATGGTTGGGTTACTAGTTGAGGCAATGGCCTGAGTGGTCATTGGTTGGGTAGCAGACACTATCGATATCATTGCCGCTTTAGCCAAGTTAGTTGGCATCCCATAAATAGGGGTACTTAAAGGGTCTCACATTTGGTTTCTTGTGAGATAGTGTTGGAGAGCCTTGATGTTGTGGTCAAGGAATCTCTCAAAATTTTGATCCCCTTCAAGAATAATTGGAGGTTAGTTGGGGGTATGTTGGATAGGAGTATGTTTAGTATCTGAAGTATGCTCCATTAGGGGACTTAGTATGAAGGGCAAAGGTGGAAGTGGTTGTTGCCTTGCATGGTCAACAAGAGTTTTAGCTTGACTACGTGTCAAAACCATTCAAGACAAAATCGATTCAGGTTTCAAAAACTATATGTTTCATTTTAGAAAACCCAAAATGTGTGTTTAACATCAAAAAAGTCAAGTTTTAAGCTTGTTTTTTTGGAAAGAAAATTTGTTGACAGTGACCGACGTCAGTGGAAAAACTGATGTCGGTGAAGATATGTTGCTGATGTCAATGGAAAAATTGATGTTGGTGAAGATGAGTTGTTGATGTCGATGGAAAAATTGATGTCAATGTCTGTGTATTTCTAGAAACTTAGAAAACTGAAAGTTTTTGGAATAAAGGAGAAATTTTGAGTTGTTTTTGGACCTCAGAATACGACCTTACTAGCTTAAAAAAACTAGATAAGAATAGCAAAATATATGACAGTGAGCAACCTCTAAATGTTAAATTCCTAAGAATAAATTTTAGAGTTTTGGTGGCTTATGCCTTAGAAGAATGTGTTTGGGAATTGGACTTTTAGAACGGGTCCTAAAGAGGAAGTCTATGGTTGGTTTCGGGTTATGTTTTAGTCCTCAAAAATTTGTGTTAGGTTCTGTACGTGGCCTGGTGCTAGGGGCTTGCTCCCTTCACTTCACAAACCCAGAGTTGAGTTGGGCCACTTATCCAATATATACTTCACCTATAGTTTATACTCTACCAAAGAATAGAGTGGGTCCTCCTCTTGGTTGTGAAGTCCAAGTAGGATCGCCAGGAAGGGTAAGGTATCTGATAGGTGATAAAATCCTAGTTGGGCCTTGTCTCAGGTATGTTTAAATTTTTAATTTGATGTGAATGTGATCTGGTTGTGTAACATATGTGCACTATGATTTATTCATAATGCATTTTTAATTACTAAGTGAGAAGGCTAAATATGCATTCAAGTAGAAATGAAATGCAATGATTTTTAGCCCAAATTGAAATGTTTTGTTCAGATGCAAACAAGTGAAGAAAAGGTTAAGAGTATGAATTTTCACTACTCTAAAATGTAGGGAAGAAGTGACAAGAAGAAAAAGAAAGATGTTCTTTTTAACTTGTGCTAATGGTGTCTTTTTGAATAAAAAGATAGAAGAAAAGGATGCAAGAAGAGAATTTTTCTTAATGTAACTATATGAAAGTTTGCTTTTTTTGGAAGAAAGAACCCAAGGAAAAATCCAGGGTCCCACCGGGCATGCCAGAATGTTTCTCTACATTTTTTGATTTTCACATTCAGAAGAAGAAGAAACTAAAGTTAAAGGGTCAGGGGTTTGTACATTACCTGGATTAAGTTGCGCACCGTATCCAGATGTTGTAGGAGCTCCTCTTTGGATGTGGAGGAAGACACTTGTAGATAAGAATAAGACTCAAACAAAGAGAGTATTAGATAAAGATATGGTGGACTGCCAAGCAACGCTCAATCCCAGAAGTGTAAAGCCCCGTGAGGGATGACAGTCCACTTTTTGATAATGTTGTGCAAGTCTAGTAGGGGTTTTTTGCAAACAAGAACAAGAATATGATAACTAATTTTTCACTCAATGTTCTAAAACTTGGCTACATTAGCATCAATTCATATAATGCATATGCCCTAAGTTCTCACCCAAAGTGTAGCCAAAAAGGAATCAGGGCCTGCATTGGGATAGTTGTGCCATGGCACGAGGTTTCAAAAAGGGGGAAGGGCTCAAACAATGTAACATTAACTTAGATGAGGGGTAAAACCATAGGTGCAGGCCTATCTCAGGGTAATACCAATGCCATATAGGTGCTGAGTGGGTCATAAGACTAATTTTATTTAAGTTATCTTCCATACTTAACAAATTTAGATTAAACACAAGTTGGGTTAACAGGCATAGATCTATACCCATCTTTCATGTAGAATTATGTTGACTTTAGGAAAATATAGAGACTCCATTAAAATGTAAAATTATTGAAACACATGAATTATATTAGCATAACTAACCAAAATGTGACATAACACAAACTCACTTGCACCCTATAGAAATACTACTAACTTGCAAACCAAGATAAGCATGGATGTATTTCAAAGCAACACTATTACTAACTGTTCAAAGTCCAAAATAAGAGTTTAAATTCAAAATCAAAATAATAAAAACCTAGAAGGTCAAAAATGATCTTGGACACATAAAAATGGAGTGAGGGTAGACTCCATTATATATCTAAGCCTTAATGTCTACTAGAATAACTCTATAAGGCATGCTTCCAAAACCAATCTGCCAGAGCTTTTCTATAATTCTACTCCTTGTCTCTTCTTCTAGATTGATATCTTTATATAGGCCTTTAGGAACATCTTTACTAGGGTGGAGGATGAATGCATACACTCAGACTATAGTTATACCATCATAACCACTAGATCTATGACAACATGATTCCCACGCTCCACTTTCCACATTTCTTAAGAACTTTATCGATGACCTAATTATTTGAGAGATGGTTAACCATTGGCTAGCTGACGCATGTTTTACACTACATCCTCTAGTTGTTTATCAAAACCATTATGATAACTACTTGCCAAAATATCTAGATACACCAAGGTGGATATAAGGTTGGCATGAAAACTTCATCAAACCAAAGTTAGGGGCCCAATATTACCCCATATAAAAACCCTAATCTATCTTCAGAATATGCCATCAAAATTTTAGCATCTCAAAACTTAGGCACATTCTCTTGGAGCTTTATATTAAAGTCCTCAAATCCATTTATAGATAGCTTGATATCACTCATGACACTATCAATTTTAGTTGAATTAACATCAAGTGTAAGTGTATGTATTTTATCTGACTCCTTTTTGAAGGCTTCTAGGTTGGCCTATACCTTTACCACATTTCTATACAAAATCTCCCCTTACTCATAGGCCTTAGTCTATAGGGCACAAAAGAGCTATTCTAAGGTTCTCTCTTGATCCTTGATCTAATTTCTCAATTCATTTATGATTCTAATGATATGTGAGCTTTCTACCTTGCTTATAGAGTACACCTTTGTCATTAACTACTCATATTTTTATTACTTTAAGCATGCATTTATCACCGAGGTTTAGTTAGAGAAGTTCAATAATAGTGCATTTTATACTTATATCCTTCCTTCAACTCGATAAAAATATCCTATAATTCCTAGAGTTTTTATGATAGCTCTTTCTTTAACATGATGCTAGGGTCTTCCTCCTCCTCCTCTTCTTCTTCTTACACTAGCTCGAGATAGAGTCTCAAGAGCATCTGCTCCACCAATACATAAATTTTATCAACCTATGATAGGTATAAAGTGCCAATGTTGATCAATAGATATGGCTCAACCACCTCCACATGCTCACAAAGTTGTTTAAGTTTCAACTTGTTGGCCTATGCTTCCTCCCTTGTTTCCTTAAGGAGTTTCTTTAGTTTCTGCACCTTACCATCATTTATTCATTACTTACATAGCCATTATTATTAGTGAATTAAAAAATTGAACTAGGTTTATATCCCAAATGTCAAAAAGGAGAGATTATTTACCTTCCTTATTATCTTCTTGTCTTGAAGTTTTAGCTTGGTGCCTTGAATTAGGGTTTGTCCTTGTAATAATCTAGTGCAAATTAAAGTTATTTACATGTCCTTATCATGATGGATTATGGGGGCATAACTTCATATAAGTATAAATACTCATCTTCCCAATACTTCTATATTATTTCTCTGGTGTTGATCTCTTTGTCACCCTTTTTGATGATGGCCTTATCTTCCATGTGCACTTCTTCCCCTTCATTAGTACCACCACTCTCTTCAGTGTGCTTTTATCAGGATTCACTCATCTAGTCCTTAAGGACTGATTCATCAAATTTATCCCCCTCATTTGTGTCTTCATCCTAGGGATTATCAACATATATTTCAAAGTTTATACATTCAACACTAGGGTCTCCCTGTTATTCATGGTGCTCCTCAACTATGTCTATTGGTTTCTCTAAGGCACTAACATCACCTTTTTTTGGTTAAAACACCCCTTAACTACTTGGGTTTACCTTAGTAGCTTATTTTACTTGTTTGATAGATCCACTTGGTGCCTATTTGATCACCTCTACTTTTGTTTTTTGCACTCAAGGGTATTTTTGGGGCCCTCTTCTCCAACTTAGCCTTCTTTTGTTCCTGGTCAAGTTTTTACTTTACTTCAAGTGCCAACACTATATTTTTATGTTCCTCACTGAGTCCCATCTTCTTTTAGGCTACTCTTTTATCCTCCATAGATTGAGGGACTAATGGGGATGCCTTTTCTCTAGACATCAATGTTGTCATCTTTGGTGGCTCTTTAATAGGGTTGTACCAGAGGTAAGACTTACCATTTTGTCAGTTATTTTTAACGTTATGGTTATGATACTTTATAAATCCTCCTGGATGTTTTCAACATCAATCTCCTCTTCACCTTCCTCTATTTTCAAGATATAATTCCATACCCTATCTTCTTCAGTCTCTTCTTCCATTCTAGGCTCTAGGTTCACCACTTTTTCCATGTATGCAAGGGTCTTATTAGGGAATGCCACATATCCCTTAGTATTTCTTGGATGCTTGTTAGAAGAAGCACCCCCTTACTTTAATGTTATATACTTCTTTGGCAAAAGTGGAATGATTAGTTCCTTGAAGGCTATCTTTAGATTTACATGCTCTATAATTTCTTCTTGTTTTTCACTTTGATTCCTCTGAAGTGACTTTGCCTAGAATTTCGGCACATCCTTTCCTTTATCACCGGCTAAGAGGGGGAAATAATCATCTTTGATAGGGCCTTCCCCCTTCTTGTATGGCTCATCTCAATGTTTAAGTTAAAAATTCTCCCTTTGATTATAACCCTCTAAAAGGGATAGATGTCAGGTCTATCACTATCATCCTCCTCATCCTTGATTGCCCTGGTTCTAGGGTGCATAAATTGGCACCTCATCATCCTCCTATTATAATCCATAGCCTTGGCCTGGATATCAATCTATTGCATGCTCAATATATTCTTAAGTTTTGTCATGAAGTATTTATCTAAAAATGTGTAAGGCAATCAGAGCTACCCTAAAATATTTCCATCTATGATATCTAAGCACACCACATAGAAGTGTTGCTTCATAGTGAGGGTTTCCATTCTCATAATTTACTGAGGGAGTTCTTATGGGATGCATCACTCCTTTCCAAAGGCCTCCACATACTTGTCAAACCATACATGTACCTTAGGTTTGTACTTCTATAAAAAATTGGGGGTAGATGTAGTCCTGGTACTTAACCTCTAAGGATTCATGATTTGGTGGAAAAATCCATCGGTGGTTATTATTACCATAAAACACACATATATCCTCCATTACCATCAGGTGTAGACACCGAAATCGTGTCGACTCCCCTGGTCATTCCCCGTTTTATTCTTCTTCGCCTATTTAACCCTTGTCGATCACTTGTTCCACCAACCTTGACCCTGGCAGCATGTAAAAATGAGCACAGAGCTAAAGCTAGACTCTATCCCCATTGTGCATCTGTCGACGACGGTCTTTTCTCAGCCGATGTCGCCGACGTCGGTCACTTATCGGCCAACGTTGGCAATCCTACCGACGTCGGTCACCTTGCCGTTATCCGTTATCAGTTATCATTCAGTTCCCGATCGGTTTCCCGAAACGGTTGTCGAACTGTCTCTCGAACTGTCCCTTGCCTTCATCAGCCTCCGCCAACCATTCGAGAGGCTAATCAATCAAACCGATCAATAATTCAATCGACCTATGAACTCAGACATCCAAAGACTCTGGCAATCAACACTCTCGCGATCAACCAACTCTGGCATCAACCAATCTGCATTCATTTTTCCGGCACTGCACAGACAACTTCAACTATGGCTTTCATCATGTCTTCTGGCAGGTAAGTATTTACTCTGTTTGTTTTATTTCTTCTTGGTTATTCTTTATTCATTATTTCTGTCATCCCAAATCTTCAAACCATAGACCTGAGTTCTGCATCTCTCCTTTACATCCCTGCCCACTATCCGCATCCATAACTCTGTCTAGACTCGACTAAAACTCCCAGACTCTGTCCAAACCCTGCCCTGACCTTATCAAACCTTGTCCTGACCCTGTCAAGACCCTGTCCCAACTCTGTCTAAACCTTGTCCCGACCCTGTCAAGAACCTGTCCCAACTCTCCCAGACCTTCTGCAACTCATCCAGAACCTGCCCCTACTGACGCCGGTCACTACCCCGACCGACGACGGCACCTCAACCAACGCCGGCACCTTCCCTGACCGACGCCGGCACCACAGAGACCGACGCCGGTGACTGTGCAGAACAGTGCTACATATCAGGTACACACTTTATTTTCTATCATTTATTTTTGTCATTTTATCTTTTATTATCTACTTTCGTCCAATATTTTGCTTTTTTATCAGTGGGTTGATATCCTTCTAGGAAGTCTTCGTACTTCTGGGATCGGGCGTTCGCCTGACAGCCCACCATATCTTTGACTAACGTTTTTCCATGTTTTAGCCTTTTCTTCGCAGGTGTCATTCCTCCACATCCAAAGAGGAGAATCTTCTAACGTCTAGATTACGGTGCACAATCTTTATCCAGGTACTTCTAGCCTTGACCATTTCTTTAGTTTCTTTATTCATCTTTTGAATGTAGAAAGCGAATTTTGCATAGAAACATTCTGGCACGCCCGGTGGGACACTAGGTCCTCCTTGGGTTCTTTCTTTCTTTCTTTCATTCATATAGGTGCATTAGGTTTCTTCCTTTTCACCTCCTTTCGTCTCTTCTTAAATGACATCATAAGCAGGACTAAAACGAACATTTCTTTCTTTCTTGCACTTCTAGACTAGCTAAAACTCATATTCTTTGACTCTTTCTCCATTCGTCTTCATACGAACAAACATTTCGACTTGGGCATTAAAACACTTTGCATTCATTTCTGTTTGCCTGCATCTCTTAGACCACACATAGTAATTAAACCGCATATTGAATTAATTTAGATCACTTGATGTTACACGACCAAACCACCTGCACAAAATAAACATTTTAACTTACCTGAGACAAGGCCCGACTGGGATTTCATCCCCCAGCGGATACCTTACCCGTCCCAGTGACCCTACTTGGATTTCATCACCAAGGGGGAAGCCCACTCCGTTCTCTGGCAGAGTATAAACTCTAGGCGAGGTATATTTTGGCTAAGCGAAACCAGCTAACCACTGGAATCGTGAAGTGAGGGGAGCTTGCTCCTTAGCACCAGGCCGCATACCGAACCTAACACAGACTTCTTGAGCACCATAAAAAAGCCCAAAACCATCCATAGACTGCTTCTTCTAGGACCTGACTCACAAAACCAACCTTCCACTACACACATTCTAAGGCATAAGCCACTATAATCCTAAAAATTTACTCTTAGGGTTTTAGGATCTGCTTGTGTCTTCATCTTTTTTTAGTTCTTATCTGCTTGTTTGAGCTTGTGAGGACGTTCTTTCTTGCCTTGAATGGTTCTGACACGTAGTCAAACCAAGGCTCTTCTTGACCACGCTAGCCATCAATCGCTTTCGCCTACCCCGTCTATAAACAATCATATAATGGAGTTCTACTCGAAGACCGAAAGAATTCCTACTAGACTATCTCCAACCCAGATGCCTATCATCCCAGAAGGGGACCAAGATTTTGCAATATTCTTGGACCTCAATACCGCAGCCCTCCAAAACTATCTCGCGAGAAACCCAATGCGGGACCTTTCGGGCGACGTGGCGATGACATCAACACCGTTCTCCACCCAACCTTTTACGACTCAACCTTTCACCTCAACTATTAACCCGACCATGGCCTATACGCAAAGTTCGGCCTCCTCATCTATTTTTAGACCAACCTCCACCGGGGTTTCGTTACCCCCTCAACCACCTGCAATTCAACCAAGTTCTACATTATACCAGAACTTGATTGTCTCGACCCCACACACTCTTGCGCCTATATATGCAGGAGTGCCTACCTCGCCCTTTGTCAATGCCGTCACACAACCTCCTTTGGCGGTATCTAGTCAACTTATACCTTCGACCTTCATAACGCAACCACCTTTAGCCTCTACTTCTGCCCCTGCGACTAGTCATCCGTACATTATACAACCGACTATGTCGCACGCCTCCTCTAGCCTCTTCCAAGTGCCTTACAACTTAGGGGGCGCTCAACCCGCCAATCCGTCAGTAGATCTTATCAAGATGCTGATGGATAAAATGTCTAGTCTCGAAGCTTCTATCTCCAATTCAAGTAATGTCTCTTCATATGACCAGATTTACAACAAGCTCATCCACCCTTCTGTCCCTATCCGACCATACCCCAACCATTGGGAGCTTCCTAAATTTACTCGCTTTCAGAGTAAGGAAGACCCACAACAACATCTAAAGGCATTTAGACATGCCTGTTATCTTATTGCCCATGACGATGCATTGCTTTTACGCACGTTCCCTATGTCCCTTTCTGGCCCTGCCCTTGACTAGTATAGTTCTCTTGCCAGACATTCTATCTTTTCATTCATTCAACTCGCCCAACTATTCGTTGACCATTTCTCAATCAATATCACTAAACAAGTTTCGATCACAGACCTTTACTCTATTAGGCAAATTGACGACAAATCAATAGTCGATTTTGTCGCCCGTTGGAGAAGCTTGATTAATCAGCTCTCCTTCTCCTTGCCTCAACCCGAGCTCATTGAGCTCTTTTCCCGAGCATGTGTCAGTCACATCTCGTCCACCTTGCGGGTTCAAACATTCCACACTTTCGACGAGGCCTTCACCATGGCCTGAAAGCTTGAACTCTACGCCATTGAAGAAGATAAGGTCAAATTGTGTAACACTAACACAAGAACCAATGACCATTCTTCTTCCAGACCTTCTTCTGCCCACTCTCAATCCAAGGGGTCGGCAAACACTGTCATCTTTAGACCATCATCTTCAACAATAACCAACTGATCATCATCTTCAACATTAGACTACATCAATAAACATTTTCAACGTCAATCCTTACAGCGTTAATTCACTCCAATTGGGGAGTCATATGCCTCTGTCTTGGATAAACTCGTCAAGCAGGGGGTCCTCAATCTCCCTTCAATCCGACCACATCAATTCGATCCCTCAACACCTATCCCTGCATGGTACAGGGAAAACCACTTTTGCAACTATCACCGTGTCAAAGGCCATGACACGGATTACTGTCAAACTTTCAAAAACATCGTACAGGACATGCTCGACAAGGGGGATCTTATTTTAGATAACCCGAACGCACCACCCAACCAAAACCTTGACATTTTCAAGCAACCCCTTTCTAATCACCCGCATACTCAAGACAACGTCCAAACCATGATCAATGACCCTCAAGACCATGATATACACACGGTCGACACTATCTTTTCTCTTATCCCTGACCAACCTTTTTCACAGGTGGAAGACCTTTCTTCCCCTATACCTCCTCCACATGGCGAAGAACTTTCTTCTCCCACTTGTCCTCCAGCGACTTCTCCCATATTGGAGGATGCTTTGACCACATCAACACCAGCTGCCTCACGTTCATCCTTATTATCATCCATAGATGATCATACCTTTTTGACTCCCCAACCACACACAGAAGCCATGACTACTCCAGAGCTCTTTCCACTTAAAGAGCCCACACCTTTAATCCCTTCTCCATTGAGAGAAAAACCGTCCACATCTAAGTCCAAACCCGCGCAGGCGTCCATCATGCCCAAAGAGATTAAACCTCTTGGTGTTCGCCCCACATCTAATCTCACCTCACACAAAGGTGGCCCTCAACCCAAACCAAAGAAGGCTACTAAACCACACCAGAGGCCTCCTCCCCTATCTTCGTCATTACCTTCAATCTTGGGCCCACATCCGTCTACTTTACTCGGAGTGCTTCCCACTCCCATACTTCATAGAGGTAAGTCACCTCCATTATTCTATCAACCAGTCAGACTTATACCTCCTTCAAACCATCGACCAACGCCTCCTTCACCTCCCAAACCAATGTCACCAACCCTCTCTGCAATAAAACATCCCGACCCGTTAGCAGGTTCATATGCCTTGCTCTTACGGCAATTGTTGCAGTCCTCTCGTCTCTATCTCCCGCCTCTTAGACCATATCACTCTCTCAGACCAAAACCACCATGGTTCGATGACACTTGCATTTGTGCATATCATCACATGCCTGGGCATGACACTGAGCATTGTCATGCCCTCAAGGTCGTCGTTCACCAATGTTTGGAGAATGACACCTCTCTTTTCAACCACGTTATCAACAAACCTTCAACACCACCCCACTCATCAACTCTCGGATCAAAACCATCTTGGTTCGACAACTCTAAATTCTGTCATTATCATCACACTCTGGGACATGACACCGAGCGTTGTTGCGCTCTTAAAGCTGTCATTCGTCACCACCAGAAAAAGGATTCCTTTCTTATCAAGGATCCTCTTGACCCCCCCTTTGACAAATTATCAACACCGACCCATACCTCTCCAACCTCGTCATCTAAATCGGGATCTCCATGACAGACTAGGGTCCCTTCGCTGCCTTTAACCCCTTTATTTGACATCAACACAGTCCATCTGACCACTAAACCTCAATCGACCTTAACTAATCCGTCAAACATTCTCCCTAGCCGCTGGGGGAATTCAACCTTCATCCAAACTTCGACCAATTTTTCAACACAGTCTCGACCACATATCAATCACTCTTTCAACTTAACCTCAACCAGACTAGCAACCAAACATTTAACCCGACCTCAACCAAACATTCGACCCAACCAAAGACCAAATACCAACCAATCAACCCTCGACCAACCATTGACCAATTATCAAATGACCAAATCTCAACCAAACATTCGACCCAACCTTTTTATCAAAACATTCAACCTGTCTCGACCAATCAGCAACCATATCAACCAACTTCACATCCACTCATCAATCAACACGTGACCAACATGGAGCAAAGTAAACAAGGCAAGTTTGCTCCTAATTGGCTCGGACCTTTTATTATCATGCACAAGTATGGATCAGGGACTTACCGTCTGTCTTCTCTTGATGGACGACCAGAACCTGAGCCTCTTAATGCGTTGCATCTGCGACCGTTCTACTGCTAGTCGAGTATTCATCCACTTGACACTTAACTTGAGCTCGTCCCTTGAGCAATCCCCGTCCCCTTAAATCCTACTTCCTTTCAACCCTATTCCTCTTAACAATTCCTATAACCCTTTTATGATGTATGGATGCTTTGTCCTAATAAAAGGGAGCCCTTGACCTTCTATAATCTTGTCCATGACTCACATTTCTATAAAAACAAATCAAGATGTCACAATATCCATGGTCACTATATCAATATCAAATCAAAAAATAGACTGCTCCCTCGAAGGACAGCTGTACTATCATTGTTGTAATTAATAGACTGATCCCTCGAAGGACAGCTATTCAAAAGCCTTTATATTAAGCAAAAATCTAGACCACTCCCTCGAAGGATGGCTATGACTAATCTGGCAATAAACAACATTATTTTAGAAGCTTCCCGCATTGATCAGCTTCACAACCTGACCACCAAGCAAATGACATCATTATGTGGACTTCCCGCATCGATCAGTTCACCGTCAAAAAAAAAAAAAAAAAAAAAAAAATGAGTCATGGACTTGACTTATAGTTGTCTCAGGGTCTCCTATAAAAAGGGGCATAGTTATCTCTGCTCTTAAAATGGGTTACCCTCTTTCCTCCTCCTATCACCTGCTCAAGGGACTTCGAGCTCACTTTAATGTCTAAGTGATTCGATTACCGCTCTAACATAACTATGGTCAACGACGTCACGCATGAATGGGGCTCTTGGTTCTCATAACCCCTATCTATGCTATCTTTTTTGTCCTTGTCAATGAAAGAGCAATTTGCCTTTCACTTTTTCTCTACACTTTGGTCACGTTCACCCTCATCACTTGTCAATCGACTCAACTCAACTCTCTTTTCAGACCATCAACATGACCTAGCCTATTCACCCTAGTTTCTATGGACACCAATACACATGGAAACTATCGACCCGCTACAATTTATGTTCAGCATAAACCAATACTTGCTGAAGCATAAATAAACCTCAATTCATTTTTAGCATACATCCATCATGAATATGGAATATTGCTAGGGATGAAAAACCCCTCAACCAATGTTGCAGAATACACCATTTGGAAAAGGCTGCAACATCTTTTTTCCTCCTCATTTCATCATAACCAAGATCAATCTCTCAACTATTTTAACCACCTGTCTACTACTCGGACCCTTTGTCTAAACTACATTGGTCTGAGGCCCTTCCACTGGGGCTATGTAGGCAGCACTCAAATGACACGACCATCTTCTGGGGTTAGCTCAACCATTCTCGTTTGTTCATCTCTTTGATGGAAAAACCTTCTTTCCTTCTTTTAACCATAACCTTGCCCTTGACCACGACCCATTTTATCCCTTTGACCCTCCCTCCCTTCTAGGGAGAACTACATTGGCCTGAGGCCCTATCACCAGGGCTATGTAGGCAGCACTCAGATGACATGGGGTCTTCTGGGGTTTAGCTCGGCCACATCCTTTCGTCCATTCCTCCCCTCACCCACCAACCATTGGAGATCATGCCTATCTCCTCCGACCTCGACCACTTCCAAGACATTGTTGCCTTGGTTGTTTTTGCATATATGCTACCTCATGATTGGTTAGCAGAATTGTGCACAGAACTTTTTGGACCCTCACAAGTATAGGATCGCAAGCCGGTTGATCCACACTACTTGTGACTTTTTCGTGATTCTAGGAGCACTTCCTGAGCCCTGGATACCTGGAACACGACGACCATTTGGAGCTTCAGCTTAGATTGAGTAACCCGATCAGCAGATGACTAAATGCTGGGGCCCAATTATTTCAATTTTGGCACTCCTCGACCCTTGACCTGCAACACTTTGACCTAACCCTCTCATGCAGTGGTATGTGCGCAATCACGACCTTTGCAGCGTTCACCCTCACCCCTTTTTCATCCACTCTTTATCAAATCAACACCCGATTCCCGGTTCCCTTCCCTCGACTCCTGCTTTGAGGGGGAATACCTTATCCCTCACCTGGGGCATTCCGCTTCCTATTTTTGTCTTGCAATTCATTCGAACAACCAACAAGATGAAATCAACCTTATCCCTCACCTGGGGCAATCACTCCTATTTTTGTCTTGCAGTTTGTCCAGAACAACCAACAAGACAAAAAGGGGCAAATGTAGACACCGAAATCATGTCGACTCCCCTGGTCATTCCCCATTTTATTCTTCTTCACCTATTTAACCCTTGTCGATCACTTGTTCCACCAACCTTGACCCTGGCAGCATGTAAAAATGAGCACAGAGCTAAAGCTAGACTCTATCCCCATTGTGCATCTGCCGACGACGGTCTTTTCCCGGCCGATGTCGCCGACGTCGGTCACTTATCAGCCGACGTCAGCAATCCTGTCGACGTCAGTCACCTTGCCATTATCCGTTATCAGTTATCATTCAGTTCCCGATCGGTTTCCCGAAACGGTTGTTGAACCGTCTCTCGAACCGTCCCTTGCCTTCATCAGCCTCCGCCAACCATTCAAGAGGCTAATCAATCAAACCAATCAATAATTCAATCGACCTACGAACTCGGACATCCACAGACTCTGGCAATCAACACTCTCGCGATCAACCAACTCTGGTATCAACCAATCTGCATTCATTTTTTCGGCACTACACAGACAACTTCAACTATGGCTTTCATCATGTCTTCTGGCAGGTAAGTATTTACTCTATTTGTTTTATTTCTTCTTGGTTATTCTTTATTCATTATTTATATCATCCCAAATCTTCAAACCACAGACCCGAGTTCTGCATCTCTCCTTTACATTCCTGCCCACTATCCACATCCATAACTCTGTCTAGACTCGACTAAAACTCCCAGACTCTGTCCAAACCCTGCCCTGACCTTATCAAACCTTGTCCCGACCCTGTCAAGACCCTATCCCGACTCTATCTAAACCTTGTCCCGACCCTGTCAAGAACCTGTCCCAACTCTCCCAGACCTTCTGCAACTCATCCAGAACCTGCCCCTACCGACGCCGGTCACTACCTCGATCGACGACAGCACCTCAACCGACACCGGCACCACAGAGACCGACGCCGGTGACTGTGCAGAACAGTGTTGCATATCAGGTACGCACTTTATTTTCTATCATTTATTTCTATCATTTTATCTTTTATTATCTACTTTCGTCCAATATTCTGCTTTTTTATCAGTGGATTGATATCCTTCTAGGAAGTCTTCGTACTTCCGGGATCGGGCGTTTGCCTGACAGCCCACCATATCTTTAACTAACGTTTTTCCATGTTTTAGCCTTTTCTTCGCAGGTGTCATTCCTCCACAGCCAAAGAGGAGAATCTTCTAACGTCTGGATTACGGTGCACAATCTTTATCCAGGTACTTCTAGCCTTGACCATTTCTTTAGTTTCTTTATTCATCTTTTGAATGTAGAAAGCGAATTTTGCATAGAAACATCAGGATAAGCATTTACCCCCATCAGAAGGTCTCATGTTCCTAATGGAATTCTTATGCATTCTTTATGATCACTTCTATGACAGATTTAGATATGTTAAAAAGTTCTCCCTATGCCATGTGGTGGGTAATGTAAAGGAAGGTTTTACTTATGTCTAACCATCAGTCACTAGGTTAAAGTTTAGTGCTTACTAATTGTGTTTTCACCCTTATGCCTAGGTCCTAAATGTCTTTTATGGCGAACACAAATCTTGAATTATAATAACCCAAGAGCTTTGTAACCCTCTCCACTTATACATCATCATCCATCATCTCCCTTATATCTATACCTATGTAAGTTAGCCCTATGATTCTACTTATGTAGCTTGAAAAAATTCTCATGTGATATCCACCAAAATAGAATCAGTTGTCATGCACTTGAAAGAGAAGGAAATGTACTATTTCTTCTGGCTTATTGAAGCTTGGCAACTCAAAGAGTTGTGTTGCACCCATGGTTTTCAACTTATCTTTGATGGACACATCAAAAAACATGGTGCCTACATTTATATTTTTGCTTGTATCCACCATCTAATATTTATTCAACTCTTTTACATTACTGCTCATTCTATGGTTGTAATATTTCAACTTACACACATGGGTGAAGGATACCCACTTTTCCCCCACCATGACTTTTGATGAGTAATCCATTTCTTGGTAGGTGAGATTTGTGCTAAAAGTTAGATAAATATTCATGATGTTAACTTCCTCTACCATTTATGCCTTATATTTTGTAGTGGTTTCTTCTCTCATTGATTTTGCTTTCTTTGCATCCCTGTGTACTTCTAACGCTTATGTGCTTAGTCTTTTCTTCATCATTTTGAATCTATTACTATTAAAACATGGATGATTGATCCTATCAAATCCCAAAATGGTTTCTGGTCTACTTTATAGTCATGGTAAATATAAATGTGTGTTCATATTTTGAGCTTCCCATCCTTTCAATGGTAAATTGGTTATCATGTCAAATCCTCTACTTTCTCACTTCCCATTCAAACTTGGTTTGTTTGACTCCTCTTCTCTTTAGGGCAAAATGAAATATCATATTCACTATTTTGTTCACACTTAGGAAGGGTTTGGAGAACTTGTTTTCTCTTTGGTATTATTTTATCTTTCTGGTAGCTTCGGATCCTTGCTTTAATCTTTTGAAAATAACAAGAAAGTAACCTATCTCTAACAAATTTGGTCTTGTAAATTTTTATCAACTACCAAATTTATGGATTTCATCATTGAGATCCTTAAAATATACTAAAATCTATGAAATTTTCTAAAATCCACCACCATCTGCTCATTAATGTGGATCTTTATTTTTTTGTTACCATTCCATAACATTAACTCTACTAAAAATTTCTTCAAAGAAGTGATAGGTAATTCAAATGGACACTTCCTACCAACTATTGGGTGGGTGCCAACTATCTAAATGGTCACTTGATTATGCTTTATTCAACTTGGAATGACCTTCACCTTCTTTATAGTTATCTGGGCATAGTGCTTCACATGCATGCAATTCAACCTCTCAAGTTCCGTCTCTTCTCTAGTGTTGTGCTTCCTTTCAAGAGCACCTCATTGTCTTGATCAATTTCTCTATGATTTACTATCTCTTGCTTCATCCTTCCCTACCCCATAAAAATCTTTGTGTTGGTCTTCCAGTGCCACTATTTTCTCTTGGTTTCTTATGCATGAACATCTTCATGTGTGTTTTACTCATCAAATTGTAATTATAAGATAATTAATTTGGTAGAATTCACATGCACCTAGAAACTTAGGAGTCTGGTCATAAGTGCTTAAAAAGTGACTAGACTAGACTCACCTGATTAGATTTATGTGAGTGAAAGTGACAAGAATGTTATAATACAAGCCTAAAAGTGGCATGCTTATTAAAACAACACAAAATAAATAAAAAATTAGGCAAATATTTGGATCATGCCAATTTTATTATGGTCATAATATAAAGCACCTCACTTTTGACCATAAATATGACATTAGAGGGCTCAAGCACCATTATATTTATGGTATAATTTCAATATGTTTCCATTAAAATTCCCAAGGATAATTTCACCATTCAATCTATGTAGCTTACATTCACCCGTCTCTAAGATGTTATAGATTACATAAGATCCCATCCACCTGATTTGTAGTTTGCCTAGGTGCCTTAGGTACTTATAATCATATAAGATGACTAACACACCTTCTATAAATACCTTTCCTTTAATGTTATTATCATGCCATATATTTTGGTATCCTTCTCTATCTACTAACTCCATTATGCCTAGGCATGTGTCTCATCCAACCTCTCTAAATCTTCCAGGTGTGTACTTAATGACTCTTGGTCATCCAATCGACCGATATGTACAATGCAAAAAAAGTCACTAGTAACTCCATATGTAAAATGGACTCTACACCAAACACTAGTTAGAGTTGTGTATCCTTGTTTAGGCACTTGTATGTCATCTGATAGGCCCATAACATAACTAATATGCAATCATCCTAATCCTTGCGATAAACATCATAGAAATTTATTAGGCATGCCCCTAATATTTTATTGAATGTTTTTATAGTGCCATTAGCTTCGGGGTGGTATGGTGTCATTTTATGGTTCTCCACCATATACTTAAATAACAAGATCTAAACTTTTTCATTGATGAAATGTGTATCATGATCACTAGTAAAGCTGAGCGAGTACCCATACCTAATGATAATGTTTTCCCAAAAGAATCTTGTTACTGTCATGGCTATAAAATATTTTGTTGGAATTTCTTCCACCCACTTTATAAAATAATTTGTAACATCTAGAATGTACCTTGTGCCTATTTACCTCATGATATGAGTAATAGGCCTAATAAAATCAATGGCCCATTTTTTGAATGGTGCTTATGCAAGGATGGGGATGAGGATCATCTCATCTCGATAGTTTGGTTTTCCTATCTATTGGTAAACATCATAATTTTTCATGTATTATTTTGCATAATTAAATATAGTCAACCACCATAAGCCTGATTATAGAACTTTTAGTGTTGTGGTGTCTCCAACATAATGGCCTTTAATAATCCCATCATGCACTTTTTGTAGTACCTGGTCCTATTCTTGCTCTAGGAAATATCGATGCATGATCTTGTCATAGCTCAATTTGTATAATTAACCACTAATGAGTTGAAATGTGGTGGAATGAATCATGAACTTCTTTTCTTTAGTTGTCATAACCTGAGGCACAAATCTAGAGGTCAAAAATGATGTGATCTCTACTAAGTCTTTTAGGATGCATTATATCTTGTAAAGTTATGCATTAGGCATATCATCTTCAATTGGCACTACCACATCTCTAGATTTGATGCAAAATAGATGGTCTGGGCTTGAGTTTTGATTTCCAAGTTTGAATACAACATAAAATTAGAACTCTTAGAATAATATGATCCATCAAAAAATGTGCCCATACAAAATGGTCTTGTTCACCAAGTACTTAATACTACATAATAAATAAATAAAATAAATGGGGTCACTCATAAATATTGTCTAAAATTCTACAAGATGTAGACCATGGAAAATATCTCATGCTTAGTTGTGGTGTAATTTTTTTCTACCTTGGTCAGTTTCTTGCTTGTAAAATAAATAGGATGATCCATTTTCCCATCTCTTAGTTATGCTAGAATGGTGTTGATGGTATTACTAGAGGCATCGACATGGAAATGGAAGGGAGTTACCTTATTGGGAAATTATAGTATCAGTATACTTACCAACTTTAGATTCAAGGTCTCAAAAGCATCCTCCTATGTCACACCATAATAGAATGGGCCATCCTTACATAATAGTTCCTCTAGCGACACTATAATCCTATCATAATTCATTATAAATTTATTATAATATATGTAATGACAAAGAAAGACATGGACATATTTATATGTTGATGGTGTTTGAAGCTGAAGGATGATTGAAATTTTGTCTAGATCAATGAGTAGACCATCTTTACAGATGATGTGCCCGAGCAATGTGTAAAAGAGTGTCAAAAAAATACACTTCTTGAGATTTAAAGAGATTTGTAACTATCAACACATTTCAAACATTAGGCACAAATTATCATAGTAATATCTTACCAATCCATACACTATCCAATTTTCTAAATTCATTTAGAAGAACTTGTGAATAAAGTCTTTAAATGTGGTGATCACCATGTAGGAGAAAACTATTAGCACATTATTCAACCTAAAGGGCATCACATTATACACAAAACATACCCACTCGATTGCAAAGGTGGTTTTTATCTTGTCTTCCTCATTGATCTAGACTTGATGTTAGCATAAAAAGCCATTAGTAAACATGTATATTTCATAACCTATGATTCCATCTAATACTTCACCCATTAACAGAGTTGGGAAGGGGTCAATCATGTAAGTGGCATTCAACATTATATAGTCAACACAAATTTGAATGTGCCCATCTTTTTTGATTTTGATGACCGTGGGGCTAACCTATTCAAAATAATAAACTATGTAAATAACTCCTACATCTAGCATGCCATCGATCTCAATTTTGACCTTAGCATGAAGATTTGGGTTGATTCTATAGGGTCGCTTCTTAATTGGTCTCACATCATTGACTGGTTTAGTGATCATCTTCTCAAAGGATTGGTGGATCAATTTCATATCCTTATAGTTTCATGGGAATAGATCTTAGAATTTTTTTAGTAGATCAATAATACACATTAGTTTTGCATTAGACTAATAGGCACCTAGAGTGATAATTTTAGATTCCCCCTTTAAGTTAATATCTACCTTGGTAGTTTTTAATGGTGCTTGGTAATGTTCATGATTCTCTTGGTGTAAATACATGACCTTTATATTTCCCTCAATTGTCTCTACCTGAATATGGGTAGGGTCTTCTTATTTTGGGGTGTCATCCTCAAATTGGCACACTAACTTCTTATCTCCAACCAATTTCTTCCAATTACGCATTTTCCAAGCATCATCATTTTCATCACTAGAGTCATTGTTCATGATTTTTTCTTTGAAGAAGGTTGGGAGTGCTAACCATTTTTTGGTCCATATCCCTCTTAGGCATTCTTCTAGTATAACAGTGTCCTCAAATACTAACTTTTGAATTATCTTTAATGGTTCAATTAATTCAAGATTTTGTGAATAAAAGGAGAAGGTATGAACAAACCACTCCTTAAGTGCATCTTAGTCTAGTTTTTTCCCATGCTTACACCCAAGTCTTTAAGGTTTTGTCGAAGGTGTGTACCCATAGATTTATTGGGTCATCTTCACTAAAAATAGTCCATGTTTCTTTACAAAGTTGTACATGTGCTATGGGGTCAAAGTCTGTAGAGTAGGTTGAAATGTCCAAGTCCTTGTTATTTTTTCCAAATCTAGTAAAAAGATCTTTACATCCTACCAAGTTAGAAAACTAGGCTTCTACATTGCCCAGTAATGAACCCATTCTACATTTGTGTACCCATTCTATCCACCTCTTTTGGTATGCATGAATCAATATCATGGACATAATATTCTACATGATTACTTTATTCATACCTTGGGAGTGCAATAAGCTTTCCCTTACTAATGGAGAACACTATTTCCCCCTTTTTTTGGTGTAAGGGATCCATCTTCTAGGAGCATGATCAATCTATATCCAGCCTCTCTTTACCAATTTTGGTGCCTTTTCTCACACCAAGTAGCATCATCGGCTAGTTTTCTCACATGCTTCCTTGACCCATCTATCACAAGTGACATCTATGGTGTGTGAGGCTAAATATCCATCCTTTCAAGAGAGGATTCCTTGATTATTTGGCTTGAGGGTCTCAGTTCCTTGGCTATGATGCTATAGATATGGTTGATTTCATCTTCAATATCCATTCTCTCAAGATAGGGGGTCCTTAGTCATTTAAAAGAGGCATGAATAATCTCTCCTTTCCATTCTCAAAGGTCATGTAGTGCCGTTTGAAGTGCATATTTGAATTGTTCTTATAACACCATAGCCTTCCCAAAAGCACTGGGTAGTTGTCCTACTCCACTAACTCTATTACTTCAAATGTAACCCATAATTTAGTACCTATGATATCTACAAATACACTTTTTAGAATCCTATAGGATGCACTCAAGTCTTATTGGCCATGAAGACAACATAAGGGGAAGGTGTCAAAACCAAGGTACCCATTTTTTCCCAAGTAGTCTTCATCAAGATGTTGACCTTAGCATTCATGTATTTAATAACTACATAGACAAACCAACCATCAATAGTGGTGTCTAATAGGAGTTCTTGGTCATATTAAACATTTCAAGTGTGTCAAAATTCTTGTGTCCTCTCCATGCCTAATGCAGAAACCTTAACTTGATTTTGAATTTAATGTTCTAGGGATAAGTTCTTCAATAGAGGAAACATACCCTCAGTTTGTAGGAGGCATATGATCTTAGTCAGTTATTATAATTTATCCTCTTATCTAGCCTACTTCCTTCGAGTGATGAAAATCTATGATTCTAGGAAACATGTTGATTAGAGCTCCCCTTGTAAGTTTTAGACTACGTTCATAGCCTACCATAGTACATCCTTTTGACATGTTGGGTTTAGATAAGGCATAGATTTTGGTTTAAGGCATATTATGCATTTATCTTGACCCTTATCCCCATACTCAAATTTTAACTCAAGTACTATCATAGATGGATGTTGAGTGGTGAGCCTACTTCAAGTAGTTTCTTATACCTTGATTTTCATTATACATGTAGGCTATGTATTTGGGGTCTATTTTTCCATCCTCTATTCCCATTTGATCATCCTCACACCCTTTTTTTCATCAAGCCTTCCTTGGGTCAAAACTTCAAAGGTCAATTCAATCTTCACCATTATGGGGCCCTCGATAATACTTACAAGTGGGATTTGTAGGGTAGTCATATTGATAATGCTATGTTGAACCACACTTATAACATGAGCATGGTGGGAACCTTCCACCACCACATCCTCTACCTCACCCTTTGGTTCTTCATTACATCCCTAAACCTAAATTCCATTGGCTATAGCCATCATTCCCTTAGTTTTCTTACCCTCCCATAGCTATTGTAGCATGTCACATTCCCCTTTCCATGTTTTTGTGCATTTTTTCAATCACCCTATAGTTAGTAGTGGTATGGGTGTAGGCATCACAAAAATGATAATAAATTATTGTGTTGAATTGGTTGGTACACTAAAAAAAAGGGTAATTTTTCATGTCATGCACTTTTCAATAGACTTCATAGCTTAGAATCAAAGCATGTACATTCCTCCATAGGCAATTAGTTCTATTATGGCCATCTACTTCATATTTGGTGCACCATAGTCCACTTTGAGTGTTATGTATAGAGATGATAATAATATTTTAGATCTAGATGCCATAGATGCAATTTTTGCCTTCATAAATGGGTTGATCCTAGTGTTTACACTTCTAACCACCTCAGCTATGAGCATGGGTTTAAGTGCTTCCCAAGGGTCTGTAAAATTATTCATGGAAAGTGCCCTTTGAAAGGGCACAAGTAACCCCCCAATGAACCATTGTGTATGTTGGGAAGGGTGAATATCATACAAAATATTTAAAAAGATATTTTTGAATTGTACATTGTACAAGTGCACACTCTATGCAATTCATTGGGTAATTTATTTCAATGCAATTATGCTTTATTGTTTGAACTCTAGGATGTCAAAACCCTTCATGAATGCATCTTTTAGGGTATCATATTAAATCATGGCCTAGTTAGGATCAAAATTTATATACTAATTATGGGAACAATAAAGTAAAATGGTTGAAAACTAAGAATCCTTGCACTCTAAATGGGTTCTGCCTTATGCACACCATTTTAATTCACACTTCAACACATGTTCTATATTATTTTACATACCATGATACTCTAGGAGGTGCATAGATATTTTATAGTAGATTTTCTATGAAACTATTACCTCTTGTGCTTTCCCCCCTGATCCCTACACTCTTGGTAGTGGTTTTATTCCACCAAGGATGTTACTTCCTCCTTTTATTGGGTTTCCTCTAGTGCCTCCACCCTTGATGGTAGGTGTTGGTCCCATTATTCCTACTAGAGAAATATATGCCATCAATGCTTTGATACTTGTTTGTGGTACCAAACCACTTCCTATGGGTTGTTTCACACATTACATTGCTAACATTAGATGTGTTGGTATACTCACATTCAATTTCTATTTTGGTGAGCTTATACTCAATGGACTAGATATAGTTGCACTCACCTCCTCATATGGAATAATGTGTTCAATAATAAAGTTATAATCTAAATATGCAAAATGTCTAAACATTGAGTTATTGGTAGGGTCAATAATTACTTTTGTATTATCTTCAAGTAGGGGATCTAACATGTGTGCAAGCAACATAGGTTCAAAGGGGGTAGGTGCATCAAGCACATATACACTCACCAAATTCTATAGGAACTTAATGAATTACACACCTATCAAGTGTTGAGATCAGTCCATTGATTCATTAAACCTCTGATATTTTCACTACTATTTTTCAAGAGGTCCTTCCCTATGCCCTTCTCATTTATTATGGGTCCTCTTGAAAATTTAAAGTTCCATATCCTCCATCAGTTGGCACTTTCTTCTTATAGGCTTGTCTTTTCAGCTCTTAGGTGTCAATTGGATCATCCCCTTCCATCATGCCTCACCTACACACGCCCCTCTTCCATTTTGTGTAGCTCATATGTAAAAGGATTTTAGCCTTCCATCACTAAATTTTTAAAACTTTAATCAACCATTAGCTTTTTGAGATTCATGCCAAACTCCTCCATAAATGTGCCTCTAGGGTCATGCAAGAACTGGTAATCTACTTCCTTAGGGCATGAATAAGTTGATAATGCAAACTCAAACATGTAGTTATTCAAAGATCCTTGCCACCATTTATCCATTTATCTAGTCCAAAGAGCATTCAGGATCCAAGGATTCTCTAGGCACTCCTTTTTCCATTAGTAGTTCCATCCATAACTTCTTTTTCCATGGGTTGAATATGCACCCAACCACTTGTACACATGCTTAGGTAACTTATAGAAAAAGACCTCATACAAAACATCATATAGGTTATCCTGAACACATTTTCTTGGCTTTTATCCTTTTTAGGTTGGATGCTTCTACGCAAAACTATTTTCCACTTGGTACACCCAACACTTACTACTATTGAGAGAAAGTCAGTACATCATCCAGTTGCACCATTACAGTAACAAAATTCAACATAGGTCCCAAAAATAGAACCAAAATGTTGTGAAAGTATAGTATGGGTTTTATATAAACAAGCACAAACATAGGATAACTCCTTTTATGCTCAATATTTAAACACTTGGTTATGCCAAAATTAATTCACATAAGGCATAGGCCCTATGCACTCAGTTGAAGTGTAACTGAGAAGGAATCAAGGCTCATATTGGAATAGTTTTGCCATGGTACGAGGCTTAAAAAATGAGGAAAGGATCAAGAAATGTAATGTTAACTTAGCTAAGGGGTAGACCCATAGGCATAAGCCTATTTTAGGGTAAGCTCAAGGTTATATAGGTTTTGAGTGGGTCATAAGACTAACTTGATTTAAGTTATCCTCCATACTTAATAAAATTAGATTAAACACAAGTTGGGTTCATGAGCATTTTTGCATGTAGAATGATGTTGACTTTAGGATAACATAGAGACTCCATTAAAATGCAAAATTAGTGAAACACATGAATCATATTAACATAACTAGCCAAAATGCAACATAACACAAACTCACTTGCACCCCATAGTAATACTACTAACATGCAAACCAAGATAAACACAAATGTATCTCAAATCAACCACATTACTAACTATTCAAAGTTAAAAATAAGATTTTAAATTTAAAATTATACTACTAATTACCCAAAATCTTAAAATGAGCTTGGGCATATACAATTGGAGCTAGGGTGGCCTTCATTCTATATCTAAGTCTTAATGGCCACTAGATAAACTCTATAAGGCATGCTTCCAAAACCATTATTCTAGAGATTCAATTCAATTCTCCTCTTTATCTCCTCATCTAGATTGATCTCTTTATATAGGCCTTCAAGATAATCTTTGACAGGGTGGAGGCTTCATGCATGCATTAACTTAGAGTTCTACCATCATAACTACTGGCTCCATAACCCCATGATTCCCACACTCCACATGCCACATTTATTCAAGATTTAGTTGATGTCTTGATTATCTGGGAGATGGCTAGACATTGGCCAGCTAGTGCATGTTTTGCACTGCATCTTCTAGTTAGCTATCAAAATTGTTAGGCTAACTACTTGCCAAAATATCTAGATGCATCAAGGTGGATATCAAGTTGGCACAAAAAATTCATCAAATATATCATGGTTTTACTCTACATGCCCATAAAAAACATGCATCTTCTTCTTCTCCTAAAACTATTGAAGGTATTATCTAACCCTCTTCCTCAAATCCCCTTCTCTAAATGGTTATAATTTTATATTGTAATTGGTCTTCATTTTTTTGGACTGGTTGAAATGTGATCTAAACCTATATTGTATTTGGCTGATGATTAGAGGAGTCTTAATATAATAACCTAGATGCCTCTAACCTAGTTCCTTATCAATATTATTATAAAATTTAAAAGTTATTTTTTGTTCATAAATCCTATCTGTAACATGGTGTGGTAGAAATAAAAGAAAAGTCCTTGTACCTTCAATCTAAATGATAGTATCTAGATAAAACTAGTAGTCTCCCCATTTGTAGAGTGTCCTTAGAATGTTCTTAAACAAATTGGGCATAACTTTCCCATGGATGTCATGATATATCCAAGGGTAAATTTTATTGAAGATTTTTTTATTTCATCCTATATCTATGAACAAACATAAATGAATGATCTTCACCAATTATTTTAGCCACATATTCTTCTAAGGGTTGCCACAACTCACCATAGATTTTATAAATAGTTCCCATAAAAAATATGACATCATGTAAAAAATACCATCTAATGGCCTTTGGTTTGGAGATAAAATTTGGGAATTCAGTTTGGGACCAATAATTTATCCCAGTGCAACTAATTGATCAGAGGTCGAAAAAATGTCCAACAATAGAACCCACTCAGCTTGAACATATGTAATACTCATAAATCCATATAGTCTATTTAATAGATCCATTGCTATCCTAAACCCATGCCTAAATTTAAGGATGCAATAGGATTTAATAGACCCTTTCCAATTCAATTTCTAGACCTTGACAAGCCACCCTTTTAATTTCCCCTCTATAGTGTTTTGTTCAAGCCAAGAATTAGCCAAATTTTGATTTTATGTTGTTTTAGGGGAAGGTAACCTAAGATACCTCTCAAAATTCCTACTTGAAATGTATGCAACCACTTTCTTATTTTTACTATTATATAAGCAATCAATAGCAAAAGTGCCAATGAATAAAACCTCAGAGAAGGTCTATGCATGGCATTACCTCTAGTTTTATAGCTACCTAATGGAGACCCTATGCCTTGATGGGCATAAAATCATCAATGTACTATTTATGGGTAGGTGAATTTTTTTCTTGATTCGAGTATAACATTATTGATTCTACCTTGTCCCATAGTGTAGAATAATGGTAGAATTTGAAATCTAAAGCACTTTTATCAAACATTATATTAGTGAACTTAGTAATTCTAGTGAAAGTATATAGATAAGGGACATTTAATTATTTAGAATTTTATTCCATTATTTATATGGATGTATGCATCTAGTTGTGTCAAAAATAATGGTTTGAATTTGAAAATGCTAGTGATGAATTGGGGATTTTAAATGAATGAGAGCTCAAATATGCAGTGTTCACTTGAGAAAAATGGCTAAGTGAATTCCCTTTCAGAGTAAATTTTTCATAAATCATTCAAATGCTTTGAATATTTAATGTATTCATGTGCCATTAATGGAGATACAAACTTTTGGTTTAAATGACCATTTCATTATGAAAATGTAAGTTAGCTTTAGTGAGTTCAATTACTTGACATATGACAAACCTTCATTAACTATAAATTTTTAGTCATCAACTTTGAGACATATGTCAATGATGATTACTGCATACTCAGGGTCAATTCCTCCAGATGATAGGTATAACTCATATTTAATCCATGACTTCATACCATTTAACACAATTAAACCTTTCATGGTTATAATTTGATGAGATCATGCCACATGTTGAGATCTCAGATGCTCGGAGATAGATAATGAAAGTTTGGGGCATTTGACCACAAACCAAATAACTATTTAATCTTCTATGAGCCTATTTTTATGAAGGGATGACAAGTGTCATATGTTCAAGGACCAAAATATGAGGTGAAAATACTTTTAACTTTAAACCTTGGTGATTAACTAATAAATTTCCATGTCTTTGATTTGTCCATGTTTGAAAGGTATCTCTTAGGAGACACATTAAAGGTACACCTGAACATATTACAAAGTGATTTAATGTATCACCCATTAGTGCCTTCAAAGTGAAGGAAAATTCCACTCCTATGTATGTTGAAGTTTTATCCTAAGAGATACCTTTAACATCCCCTAGAATGTATGACAATGCCCTTCGAGATATTTTCTGTGAGCCCCTTTTAATGAAGGGATGCTAAATGTCATACTTCCAAGTATCTAAGAGAATAAAAATAAGGGGTGCAAATCCTTTTAACTTTATCAAATAATGCTTTAAGCCTTTATAATACCTTCATGGGTAACTTGAAAGTATATCCTAGGAGATACCTTGAAGGTACCCTTGAAGGTATTACAAAGCCATTCAAATAGTGCCTTTAAGGTGAAGAAATTTTCCACTTAGGTAACTATGGGAGATATATTAAACATCCCCTTGAAATTATGACCATTGACAATGCCCTTCAAGGTATCTCCTAGGATATTACTTCAAGGACCTTAAAATACCCTTGTAATACCTTCATGTTTAACTTTAATATATCTCCTAAGAGATACCTTGATATAAAAATTCACTCTTGTGAATATTTGAAAGGTATCTCTTAGGAGATACCTTTAAGGTACATTTTGATGGGTGTTTTGACATAATAATAAACTATAGTCTAGGTTTGATGGTTTTAGTCCATTATAAGACTCTATTGAAATAAATATATTCCACACACTCCTATAAAGAATGGGTGAGGGCACTTACCCAAGGTTTATTTCACCTATTTTAAGTACACTAACCCTCACTTAGTGGCTAGTTGAGACCATGAATAAACAAACTTGAATACCTATCATACATGGCAAACTTCCAAAATTTCCATTACTATATTAGTCCCAATAAGTTATTCTAATGAAAATAAGGGTATAATGGGAGATCAGGTGTAACCAAAGTGTGATTTAATGCTAAAAATTCTCAACTTTTATGGATACACATGCACAACCCAAATGATGAATAAAATTTGGATGCTTATTCATGTAGACACCAAAAATCTACACACCATGATTCTAAATGTTGAAGCATCCCTTGACCACCTTGGCACCCTCTTGGACCAATTTGACCCTCCAACCATAAACCAAACCTAACCATAGTCAATTTAACCAAACATACTTAACCTAACCATTTACCTCTTTTTACCCTTTACCCTCAATTGCCAATGGTCAAGTTGACCACTGATGATCACCCTGATCATTGATGGTCAGGGCCTACCTCTTTAACCAAAATCATGAAAACTACCCATCATGTTTTTCTAAATATAAGTTGTCTAAATATTGATGCAAGCTATTATTGCATGGATGATTTATAATTAGGCAACCTAATTAAACCTCCACTTTCACCTCTAGCTTGTGCCTATAAGAAGAGAAGAGCTAGGAGATGACATCCATCTACAATTGTTATTAAGATCTTTTGTGAATCTAAGAATTTCTTTCTTGTAGGTTAATCAACAATCAATAATCCAAAAATCATATCAGAGAGTCAGTTTACCACTTCCTCTCCACCAAGTTCTCAGGTACTATTACTCTATCAAAATCAACCTAGATTCTACCAATAGGTCAACTACCTAAATCAGTCTCCCAATCAACTTCTATTAATATAAATACTTGTTTCTTAGTATTCATTTACTTTATTTCCATTTCACAATATACCCAAATCTTACCCATCTCTTAGAACCCATCTTTTGGATCTCATCAATTAGCTAAATTATCAACCTAGATCTAGACATAGTAACTATTGACAATTAACTCAACCACCAATGATCACCTTGACCATCGATAGTCACCTTGATTGTTGATGGTCACCTTGACTACTGATGGTCACATTAACCATCGATGATCAGCCCAACTATCGACGGTCACTATGGTAGTGAAAAACAACAAGCTCATTTCACCTACCTACCTCTAACCAAACCTAATTTTCGATGTTCCTACCTATACATAGATCTCTTTCTGATTTTTTGAATCAAACCTCAACTCTCTATCACTAGTAGTAATTAGCTTAATCACTAATTTAATCATTTTTAGCATATTTCTTAGCAAGTATTCTTGTGTTCAATTTTAGTACCTTTTGATTATTGATGAAATTACCTTCTATTTTTGTCTTATAAGCTTAATTATTTAAAACATGTGGATTGACAGCCCCTAAGGAAACCCTTTCTTCTAGGATCCAACTATCACTAGGCAATCCACCCAACTATCTATATAATAAAAATGTTTGCTTTATTGTTTTCTTATCTACAGGTCATCCTCCTAAGCCAAAGAGGAGCTCTTCATAGTCTTTTGATTTCAATGTGTGCACAATCAAACAAGTTTTTCAACCATACCTGCACTTATTTTCTTCTTCTTCCTCTTTTTTAAAAATAAGCAAAACTTCATTGAAACATTCTAACATGCTCGATGGGACCCTTGTGTCTCTACTTGGGTTATTATTTTTTTGCATTCTCTCTTTATTCTATGCTCATTAATGAAATCAAAAGTTTCATTTAGGCTTAAAATCAAGTGCATACATTGATTGCTTGAAAGTTTAGTTCACATAGCTTAACTTAAAAGGAAAAGTAATCTATCATATATTCATTATTTATTGCACACACCAAACCAAATCACTTTCAACAATTAAACATCAAACAAACTTGAGACAAGGCCCCAATAGGATTTCATCACCTAGTGGTAACCTTACCCTTTCTTGATGATCCCACTTGGAGGTCATTACCAAAGGAAGGACAACTCAACTCTCTGGTTGAGTATAATCTCTAGATATAAATATATAATGGCTAAGAACCCGGTACCCTTATAGCTATGGTGTGTGAAGTGAGGGGGTAAGCCCCAATACCAAGCCATGTATTGATTCCAATAAAAATTATTTTTGAGTGACTAAACATAGATTGAAACCAACCTTAGACTTCCTCTCTAGTACCTAGTTTACAAACCAATCTCAGTCACACATTTTATTAAGGCATAAGCCAAAAGTGAGATTAATTAAAACTCTAAGGCTCAATGCATCTTTTAGAGTGTGATTTGATTTTCTTTGATCATTTTCTTATCTTATCTTTGTTTGAGTAGTGAGGTTGTTTGTGCTTTCTATCTCCACTTTCTCATATGGTTTTCACTCACCAACAATGAATAAACCTTGTAGGGCAAAACCATCACCAAACCAACCTACCTCTTCTACCTCTTCATCCATGGACTACGTTTTTTAACTAGGAGACTCTCCTCACCCCTCAATGAGTCTTACCTTCCCTCGAGAGGTTCTTCAAGGACATGTGGATTATGCTTCTTTTCTAAATAATAATCATGTGGCCTTGCAACATTATCTTATAACCACATATTACCATATCCCATCTTTGATTACATTCATAGATCCACCTTATGGCATGCCTCTCCATCTCATGGGTAGTACCTCCATTGCTATAATTACTTCCCAAGCTTCCTCATCAACAAACAACCCCTTTAAGACTACCATTTATAACTAACCAATTCAAACTACCACTACCCTTATACTTTATACTCTTGCTAACCACTCCTAAGTAATAAGAGTGCCTACCTCTATCATTATCAACCCTTCTTTAGCTACCTATAAACCATCAACCACTACTTTGGTTTAAATCCTTATGGTGTCCATAACCTCTACCTTGCCACTAGCTAACATAAGTGTCACCACCCTTCCATTAGTCACCAACCCAACTACTACCCTTATCCAACAAGTACCCCTTAGACTAACCCTTGGATACATCCCTAATATACAAGGGCATGTATCCACTACCCAACCACATACCTATACCTACCCTTATGTATCCTCCACCCAACCATTGACATCCACTTGCCTATATGTGGCAGGCTCCCAATTTTCTACCCATTATCATCATGTCTCTCAACCACCACAACAATATGCATCTTATAACCCTTCAGGTGCAAAACCCTAAGCCAACACAATGAATATACTTATGGATAAGATGACCACTTGAGAGTCATCTAGTTTGGGTTCTCATAATATCTTGTCATCTAACCAAATCTGTGATGAGCTCATCCATCCATCCATCCATCCATACCTATCAGGCCATATCCTCCCCAATGGGAAATTTCAAAGTAAGGAGGATCCCTAAAAACACATTAGGCAATTTAGGCATGTTTTCTATCTCATAACTATGATTCCCTTCTTATTTACACCTTCCCCATGTCTCTAATTGGTCTAGCATTGGATTGGTATAGTGCCATACCTAAGCACTCCCTTTTCTTTTTCACCCAACTAGCTCAAACCTTGTTGGACCACTTTTTGATCAATATCTCCAAGAAAATTTATATCATCGACCTATATTCTATCCAATAGTTTGAGGATGAATCCATTTCTAATTTTGTGGCTCATTGGAGGAGCCTTATTAACCAACTTTCCTTTTCCTTGCTTCAACCCAAAATCATAGAGATCTTTGCTTAGGCATGTGCCAAACATATCTCCTCCAGACTGCATGTTCAAAGCTTCTAAAAATTCAATGAAGATTTTACCATGGTGCATAAGTTGGAGAATTGAGCCATTGATGAAGGAAAACTAAAGCTCAAAAATAAGAACTCAACATATAAAACCAATGATACCTCTTCCTCTAAGTAATGAAACCATTCCAATACCAACAGAAAAAGTAAGGGAACCAAGAACATGGTTGTCCTAAAAATTTCTGCCCTACCTTCTATTAACTAATATAATTCCTCTAGTTACTCAAAGAAAAACCAAATGAATGAAACCCAGAATAACCAAAAGCAATTCACTCCATTTGGAGAATCTTATACGTCCATCTTGGAAAAGTTATTGAAAGCCAACATCATCCAACTTCCTCTTATCAAACCACCCTAGAAATTTGAATCTTCTCACCCTACACCTAGTTAGTATAATGAGAATGACTTGTGTGCCTTTCACCAGGTTATAGGACATGACATCAATAAGTGCAACACTTTCAAGAGCCTTGTCTAATCCATTATTGACAAGGGGGAGCTTACATTGGACATCCCCAATGCACCATCAAACTAAGCCCTTGATATATTTAGGAAACCCTTCCCAAACCATGATTTGACCAAGAATGAGGGCAATATTTTCAAATGCTCCCATGATACCCATATAATTAACATGGTTCTTGACACATTCATTACTAAAGAACCTATTGACCAACCTATTTGTCCCTCACCCTCTCTACTTATTAAAGTAGATGAATTAGCTTTCCCTCATTTAGAAACCCAAACTAAGGAGGTACTATATTCTCCCCCTCCACTTATTCAGGTGGTGGAGTCATTAACCACCCTTTTAACTGATGTATCAGAACAACTATCCATCATTGCCTTATCTTTACCTTCAACCACCAAACAACCTACTCCCCCTTTAGAAATCATTCTTGAGAAGGAAACCACAATTTCTACTCCTCCCACATAGGAACCACCTATCTCGACCTTGCATCCTTTGATTGATGAAGAGGATGAGGTTACCATCCTTGTGTCTCTGCCTAAGGGCTTATCTTTTAGGTCCATTGTTTAGGGAATTAAGCCAACCTACAAACCATTCTCTAGGCTAGTTTAGAAATTGGGATTTATCTCCAACCCTAACATGGATCAATCCACCTTCTAGTAGTAATTAGGGTTACCTTACATTACCCGATTAGAACCTCCAACCATACCTTTAGCAGACCAACCCATTACTTCTATTATCTAGACTCCTACCCTATCAACCAAACTGATAGCAACTTTTACCAATCCAATAATCCTTCAACCATCCAAGACACCTAGACCCCAAATAACCAAGTCACCTTCTCACACCAAACCAACCAAACCAATCAAAAACCTTGGTATCCTACTTACACCAAGCCTTAGTTACCCTTCAATGAAGGTAGACCTCACCTCACCAGAACCAACAATCAAATACCAAACCAAAGTGACCAAAGAGGTTAAACCAAACAAAGGCCAAAAGGCCCAAATTTTGCCTTACTCAACCTTACCCTCCATTCTAGGGCCTCATCCCTCTACCTTGAGCAAGAAGCCAATTACCTCTACTAAAACCCCACTACCTCTTTTGGTTACACCTTCATAATTTCTCTCTGATACACCCCTTTTCATCACACTAAAAATACCTAAGATACCTACCTTGAAATCTTCCACCTCAAGTTCATCAACCTCCTTGCCTAAATTGAATCCTCCAACCAAGCATACCATCTTACCCAGAACATCTACTAACAAACCTATTTCTAAACAACCTCCTACTTTAACCATTAAAGCCAATGTCACTAAACCTTTACCACCTCTAGTTGAATCCTAGTCAACCTTTTTTCATAGGTTATTACAAACCTCTAGTTTAGACCTACCTCCCATCAGACCCTTTAGCTTTTAATCCTATTTAGTCTAATGTTCACCATGTGTGTGTTCTTATCATATGACACCTAACCATGATATGAAGAATTATAAATCTCTCCAAACCATCATCCACTAGCTTTATGATGAGGATGATCTACTAATATATGAAACTCCTATGAGACCCATACCAATCTAACCATAAACCATACCTACCCAAAATTCACCTACTCCTCCACTCTCACCTTGGAGTGAAGATGAATATGACCAATCCTTCATCTCAACCTCTCCTTCTATCCATACTATCAACATGGTCACATGAGCACAACACAAGGATAAAAAGAAGGATAAGGTGTCCATTCCTTAGACGTACCCCTCCTCAAACTCCCAAGTAACACACATCAAACCAGGTCCATCTTTGACCAAACCCAAGGTGTTTATCTTAGGTGCCTCCCAATCTAACCCCTTAGAAGCTATCAAAAGAGTTATCTCTAAGCAACTTCATTAGACCTTAGATAAAATGAGCTTGTATGAGTTAATATCTACCTCACTCCATCAATTCTAATAACTAATAGAGGATTTTCAATCCATTGAGGTCCAACCTAAGGATCCCCAACCTCTAGCTACCTTTCTCAGTCTCCTTCAAATTTCTAACCTTATCACCTTAAAGGATTTAAAAATACCCTCCATCTATCCCAAGGACCCAAATATTCCTCTCTTTATCACTACCTACATCAACCAAACTCACATCAAATAATTCATGATTGATGGGGGAGATAACATTAACATAATCTCCTCTCATGCCTATAACTAAATAAAATTGCTAGATAATGTCATGTCTAAATCTTTGGCTATCCTTCATTACTTCAGTGATACCATAGCCACTACCTTTGAAACTATCATCCTTCACATCCATTTATGACCTCGTATGCTCTCTAAAATTTTCTATGTTGTATAAGGTGAATTCCAATACAACATCTTATTAGGATGACCTTGGATTCACTCTATGGGTTGTGTTCCCTCTACCCTCCACTGTTGCATCAAGTTTAAGTATGAAGGCTAGGTCATCACCATCTAGGTTGACCCAAGTCCTTTCTCAACATGCAACATGACCTATTACCCCAATGATGTCCTCATACCCCCATCTAGAACACCTTCAGTAACTAAAACCCAATATTTAACAACCAAAGTAGATATCATACTTCCTTCCACTGATGATGCATCAACTAGTTTTTATATAATTTTAGACCAAATCCCCACTATAGAACATTTAGAATTAATGTTTTATCACCTTTCATTCGGGGAATATTACCTTTTCACCCTTAACACTTTCCCTACTCCCCATAAGTATGGGTAACTTACTAACCAACTAAGATATGACCCCAATGTCAAAACTATTATTTCCTTTCGACCTCCCCACCATTAGACCTATTTGGTCTAAGGGGGACTCAAAAAATACCTTGGTGATTATACCACTTCTCTTCAACCTTGACCATTCACTACCAATTTATCTTACCTAGATAAACCAAAATTTTCCAAGACATAACTTCATCGATGTGCTTGGAAAGGCTTTAATCTTGGGTGATATGAGAATGGCCCACATGAATTGATCACCATAAAAACCAAGAAGCCACATAAGAATCACAGACTAGGTTTCATCTTACCTAATAAGAAGAAAGCCAAACAAATTACCATTACCATTGTTGAAGAGGATATCCCCTCCTCAGTGACCTCACCTTTACTTGCATGTGAGGATGATGACATCATCCCACCAATTTTTTTTCATCAACTTGATTAACCTTGGAACCCTAACTTATTAGGAGGAGGGGGTGACCGTAACCATCCTTTTGACCCATCATGAGATGATAGGAGAAGACTCTCCTACTATTAACACTATTTATCACTAGGATGATGATTCTATTCTCACCTATCTTGGTGACTCAGATTCTTCAATCCAAAAATCTCTTCATCCTAAGTATTTGAACATGTTGAACAAATCTACTATGGATATTAACTTGGTTACTCTAGATGACCCCCATATTGTCAAAATTAGCCAATTATTGAACACTAAGGAACTTTGGGACTTTCCCTCTTTCCTCCAAGACCACAACATAGCCTTTTCTTGGTCTTAAAATGATATGCCTGAAATCAACCCCACCATTACTACCCATAACATAGTCACTCATCATGATGCCAAACATGTCAAATAAAATCTTCGATGTATACATCCATGCATAAACCTTCTCATTAAAGAATAGCTTCAAGGTCTTCTATCTGTCAACTTCATTCAACCCATTGACTATCACTAATGGGTCTCAAATGTTGTACCTATCACCAAATCCATAGGAGGACTATGTATTTGTGTGGAATTTCATGACCTCAACCTTTCCTTCCCCAAAGATGACTTACCTCTACCTAGCATCAACTAGCTTGTTGACCTTATAGTTGGCCATGAGATGTTATATTTCATGGATGAGTTATCAAGTTACAATCAAATCCTGATTTCACTCAAAGATCAACATAAGATTGCCTTTACCACCATTTGGAGAACCTTTTGTTATATATTCATGCCTTTTAGGTTAAAGAATATTGGTGAACCTTACCAACATGCCATGACTTATATCTTCCATGACCTTATCCATAATATTGTAAAGGACTATGTGGATGACCTTCTCAAAAAATCCAAACTCCAAAAAGATCACTTAGCCATTCTTAAGATCATCTTTTAACAACTTATCCATTACCATGTCTGCCTTAACCCCAAGAAGTGCATTTTTGGGATCTTGTTAGGAAATATTCTTGGATTTATTATCTCCATTCATGTAATCGAGGTCGATCCCACCAAGATAAAATCCATATTTGACATGCTTCCTTCCATCAACCTTAAGAAAATCCATAGCTTGTAGGGAAAGCTATAATCCATTCATGATTTTATTTCCCAACTTTTAGACCGATGTCAACCCTTCCACCACTTTTTGAAGAAATATGTCTCTTTTAAGTGGAATAGAGACTATTAAAAAGTACCTCTTATCTCCACCTATCCTCACCCTTCCCAAGCATGACCAACCATTTTACCTTTATATTTCTGCCACCAACCATTCTCTAGGGGCAATGCTAACTCACTAAGATGAACAACATAGAGAGTAAGCTATATATTACATTAGCTACATGATTGTATAATATGATACTCGATACACCTATATCAAGACAATTTTCTTAGCTTTAGTATTTATGTATACCAAACTTCACCACTACCTTCTTAACCATAAAACCTATGTCATAACCAACACTAATGCACTCAAGTACATGCACTCGAAGTTATACCAAAACTAACATATAGCCAAGTGGCTCATAATATTAGAAGAGTTTGATCTTTAGTTACTTCAATATAATTCCATTAAATGGAAAATAATTATTGATCAATTGGCTAAGGCCCTATTAGCAGATAACCAACCTCCTCCTCTTGAGTTTCTCAATGAGTCTATTATGGCCCTTTCTCAAGTAGATTTCACCTATCAAGTCACCATGTTATTCAATGGATCAAAGTGTCAACCTGGTAGGGGAGTAGGTATCATCCTTATCCCTTTTAATGGTGAACCTCTCCCTTTATCCTTCAAGCTTGGTTTTGAATGTACCAACAACATGGCTAAGTATGAAGCCCTAGTGATAGGCCTTCAAACTGCCTTAGCCTTAGGAGTTAAAATGATCAAAATATTTGGTGACTTCAAACTTGTGGTCAATAAAATTAATATATATTATCAATTTAATAATGATGTCATACAATAGTAAAATAAACTAATTGATGAACTCTTATCATCATTTAAACACTATCACATCCAGTCAACCCACTATTTTACCAACAAGTTCATCAACACCATGGCTTCCCTTGCCTCTCAAATCTGATCTACACCCTCAAAATCTAACTTGTATATTTTTATCAAAGGCTTAACAAACCATCCTATGTCAAACTATATTCTCCCACCATTTTCAATATGGAGGAGACCCAACTTGACCTTTGGTATCAACAAACCTTTGACTATCTTAACCTTGGCATAGTTCTTTCTAGCCTCTTTAGGAATGCATAAAGAACACTTATTCAGAGTACCTCTCACTATAAAATTATGGGGGGAATTATTTATAAGTGTAGCTTTGATGGCTTCCTCTTCCATTACCTACGTAGTCATGAATCTTCTCATGCTATCAAGGAAATGCATGATGGAATATATGGAGGACACTTTAGTGGCCTTATTGTAGCTAAGTGAATCCTTCACCTCAACTATTATTTGCCTACCCTTAACCAAAACTATTTTTATTATGTGAAAAAGTGTCTCAAATGTCAATAACATGCTAATTTTCATCATGCACCTAGCCATAGCCTTTGAGTTTCCACCAATTTATGGCCCTTCTCACAATGGGGTCTAGACCTCATTGATGAAATTAATTATCATTCATTGAAACAACACCATTCTATTATCACTATGATCAAGTATTTTACCAAGTGATTAGAATATATTCCTCTAGTATCAACTAAATCAAAAGATATTATCAAATTTAGCAATCATCACATCATCTGTCGCTTCAGTGTTCCTCATAAGATTATCACTGACAATGGTAAATCCTTTAAGAATAAGGAAGTCTAGGGTCTATGTGATGAATTTGGCATTAAGTTAAGCTTCTCCTCACCCTATCACCCTCAAGTAAATATACAAGAAAAATACTCTAACAAAACTCTTAATAACATGCTAACTAAAATGGTCAATGTATAGGGTTGGGATTGGCATTTGCACATCTCTTTCACCTTGTGGGTATATTGTACTAGCATTAGAACCCATATAGGTGCCACCTTATTTTCCCTTGTGTTTGGAGTAGAGGCCATCTTGCCTCTTGAAGTCCAAATCCCCTCTCTTTGCATATCTTTTTAAGAGCTTATTTCAGAGGATAATTATTGTCAACACCATTTAACCTATCTCGAGATACTTGATGAGCATTGCTTAATAACCCTTACCCATATTCATGTCTATCAAGAGTGTTTCAAAAATGACTAAAAAAAGGACCTTAAAGCGTGAAAATTTAATATCAGAGACCTCATCCTAAAGGAAAACCAATAGGTTACCTTATATCATAACCCATAAGTATGGATCAAGAGCTTATCAATTGTCTTATCTTGAAGGCCACCCAGAACTTGAACCCTTTAATGCTTCACATCTATATACATTATTTTATTGAGAATGATCACATTCACCTTTTGTCTAACTTAGGCTCATCCCTTTCTATCCAACCATATTCCATCTCCTTATTTTAGGGGAAACTAATTAAAACTAAATCATGTGATTACCTATCACCAAAATAGCCTTATCTTAAATAATGGGTATCATGGATATACTCATGGCATGGTTCTAATGGTACTTTCCACACCTTCACAGGATGGATTCTGATGATCATTATCACCTAAAACCTCTTCACACCTAATCAACCTTATTTTGGCTTTAGTTTTTCCTTCATAAAGGTGAACCACTAAGCTGACCTAAGCAATTCTATGTCAAGCAAAATCAAAGAGAAATAAAAAAATTCTTATCACTAGTAATAGACTACTCCCTTAAAGGACAACTATTAGAAATTTATTCAAAATTACTACAATGTAAGGTAGACTACTCCCTTGAAGGATAACTATCACAATGCCTTGAACAAAGCACATAAACTTAGACCACTCCCTCAAAAGATGGTTGAGTAAGCATTTGCTAAAAGCATAGTAATGTCTTAGAATCTTCCCACATCGATTAGCTTCCCATATACAATAATCAACAAAGGACCCATAATCAAAATCATAACAAAAAAAACTAATTTTGAAATCCATAATCAGCTCTCAAGCAACACACCAAGGTGGAATCTAGAATTGGCTCTCATAAGCAGACTTCCTGCATCTATAAATCTACATAATTTGGCATTGGCTTATTTACCCTGTTTCTTTAGACACTTATAGAAAAGGCAAGATAGTCTCATAAGAAGGTTCCATTTTCACTTGTGTCCCCTTTTACACTATATGCAAGGGATTATTGAGATTACTTGACATTATGTGGCCAAGACACTTTTTTAACCAACTAACGAATGCTAATGTGAAGCATTCAAAGGGCTTGTGTTCATCAAGCTAGTCTAACTTCAATTTTGTTTTAGTCTTAGTCAATGAAGAAGCATCATGCCCTCTTCTTACCCTATTATGACTAGTTGATATTTTCATGATGATGATTATCTCTTAATTATAAACTTTAGTCTCTCATCTAATGTTTTTAATTAGTTTACCTTGAGTGTTTTACCTTAAGCCAAATTAATAATAGAGCATAACCAAAAGCATAACCATACCAAGTATGATAATATCACAACATCCATGAGCATTTAAATAATCAACCATTTTCCACCACATGTCTAAATATAGAATAATATGGTATATACTCATTAAAATTTAGCATATCATAAGCATAACCATAAACCAAAACCATTTTAGGCCTAGCTAAGTCTATGTTAGCATCTAACACCCATGAACAAGTCAAGAATCACATCATAATTAATAAACATCAATAGCTAATCATACACCATGAGTATGAGTATAAGAAAATATCACATGTATATAAACTCATGAGTCAAATAACCATAGAAACAATGTGTACATATTGATAGATAGACTCTCTCTCAAAAAGTACATCTCATTACATCGACTCATAGATTGGAATCAAAATGATATACAAAATGTCATATCTATATCTAGCTATATCTATATCTTAGGGTCACCACTATCTCTTAGAGCACTATTGGATCCTAGTGTTTGTTTACCTATTGTACTTATCGATCTACCACCTATCCTTGTCTATCTAGATATAGATCCTACCCACTGACCTAGGGTTTCCAAAACTACCCCACCTATTAAGCTAGAATTATACTTACCCCATCAGAGCTCATTTGTACATTATGCTAGAAAAATAGCCTCATAGTACTATAGCTCTTCCACTATAGCTAAGTATCACACTATAGGGAAATGCTAAGTGGTGCTCCCTATCTTTATACTACTCCTCCTCCTTTCTACCTTAGAGAGTCCCTCTCTTGGGTCACCAAGCTTAGAGAGGTCCTAGCTTGATCCCTCTTACCTATGATAGTAGAAAGTTGTCCCTTTAAGGTTATAACCTATCCCTATAGTATGAAAATTTAGCCCTATAGTGTGGCTACATATCCCTATAAAACCTATACCTATCCCTATGTAGTGGCTAAAACCACTCTTTCCTGACCATCATGACCCACTAGATCCATGAACATTGGCCTCACACCTCCATTTTCTCCATCAATATCTATAGCTATGTATATGGGATGGTACCATGACATGTACCCATATATAAACTTAGCATCATCTATTAGATCTCTAGCTAGTAGCTCCTCATATGCACCATCTAGTAATATAAGAATAAGATGTGGATTAGGTAATAGGATCTCTAAATCCTCTCTCTAGTACCTAGGGAATGGGCCTAGGATACCCTATACCAAGACAAAATACTAATGTACCTTATCAAATGGAATTAGTTCTACCTCTCCATCTCACCTATCAAATATCCATCTATAGCTCTATAATGAGAGTGTCTATCTCGTATACCCTAACCATATTGAGTACTAGATGTATGGCCTCCTTATGATATCTCTGATCACCAGTACACCTAGTACACCCTTGAAACACTCTATGTCATGAGCACCACCCTCTTTACTCGATGGAACAAAATCACCCCTCCATCATATGAATCCAATGGGGAAGTCAATTTGTGTGCAATCTACCCATGGCAATTTGACTGGCCTCAACACCCTAATGTGCTCATAAACCTAGCAATGCAAAACCAAGCTGACACTAATGTCATACCTCTTATGGGTCCTAAACCACCAAAATTCCCTATATATACAAGTAAAATAGGTACCCAACCAAATATAATCTGACCTAACAAAATTTCAACTAGAACCTCTAGTAACAAGTACAAAAAACTCCCACTACTCAAGTTAGGAAACCTATAACAAGTCATAATAATCATGAGCATTATCATAAGTCTCCTCTCAACTAGAACCTTCTAATATATTATTGTATACTTGAATCTCCTATCATGCCATCTGACCTAATCACTCTCATCTCCATATAATAACTTGACATGATCATCCTACTCCTCTCACTTTATGTAATATATCATATCACTATGAAGTGGAAGATGAGTAATCCTATGAACATCCTCAAGTAGGATGGTCATCTCCCTGGTCAATAGTAGAAAGGTGTTAATAATGGGATCCCATCTCTTGGTGAGTGATATAACTATGGATACATCCCAAAGCATATGCTGATAGTGCCTCATCAATCCTAACCTCACCTCCTTCATGTGGGCCTAGTCAGCAAGAGTCATCCCTTGCTATATCTCAATGAAGATATGTGACACTCAATCATGCATTTAAATCTACTCTCTATCTTACACCAATTCATTAAGCAAAACTTAGTCACCCAAATGTCTTTGAATAACATACCATTCTACTTTACACAAGTGACCTATCTCGACACTCTAAACCTCCTAGCCAAACCCACACCTAGCATATACCTATATCATCTACCCTAAAACAACTAACCTATTTCCTTACCTAACCTACCTATCTACTTGATACCTTCTAGGTCTACCCTCTAAACCTACACCCTTCAACCTACACCTAATATGCACACATTCAATTTGCTCAAACTTTTAAAACACTTCACAAAAACTTCTCTACCCTAGTTGAATACTAATGGTCATGGTGACTACTGATGGTTAGGCACCCATATTTTTTAGGGTGTCGACCATTGACAATCAGCCCTAACCATTAATGGTCACTATGGGTATTCTATGGTCAGAATGCCCAAACCTTAATCCACCCAAAACTTACCCAAATTATAGCTAAATCACCTAATTTGGTATTTTAACGCCTATACCCACCCCTAATCCCCTACCCACCTTACCAATTCCTATTTGTGCCCATAATTCTACTTGATACCCACCAAAAACTTATATAGGGAATAATTAATCAAACCCAAACTTTAACTTACCCTAACCTCCCAACCCAAAATGAATGCATCAAATCAATTCTAACCTACCAAATATGAGACATCCCCTACCTCATTTTGTGACCTCCATCATGGAGTCACTTGCAGACATACTCATCTGTGACCCCACCCACATTCTCTTAGAATCTTGGCTAGTCAACACTATCCACCTTAGCTCAACGTCAACTATCCACCTCAGCACACACCCTTAACACACACCCTCAGTAAACACCTTGGCCACAACACACTAGAAATTTAGAGATCAAATTCAATAGCAAGACAAAGACACAATGGGTAAAGTGTAATTTATTTTCACTTTTACATAATAAGTTTTTAGGGTTTCCACCCTAATCATTGATGGTTAGGGTGACCATTAATAGTTTTCCTTAGGGACTTTGATCATCGATGGATAGGTGCCCTATTTTTTCACTTCCACCTTATCAATACCCCTCTTAGAAAAACTAACCAATTTTACCCAATCATGGATATTACCTACTTCACCCACCTTGACCACCTCACCACCTCATCGTTGGCCCATTTTGGCCTAACTAGCACACATTTTGTGACACCCTTTACTTGGTCCTTTGACCACCATGACAATATTTCCATGCTGACCCTTTTAAATTTATACCACCTCACATTTACTTGACCTACTTGTGTCTTTTAGAGAGTACTTCCTAACTCAAATACCTGTGACACTCAACCTATTTATGTTTTCCATGAGAGCACTTCTTACCTTGGATACCCATGGAAACACTGACCTTGTCTAGGAGACTAAAATGTGTAGAACCACCATGCCTAAATATGGTCATGTGATATAGTGGTCACTTATCCCTTAACATTAAACATTACTATTATCAACCATGGAAACCATGTATTTGTAAAATCTTGGATATTGTACCTTTTATTGTACTTTACATGCCAATTTTCACTTTAGTGCCCAACATATCATCTACCCTCTTCATCAACTTCACCAACCATGTCAAACCCACACCTAATTCTACTTTACCTCATCGACTCTTGGTTTGAGGGGGAAAACCTCCTCTCATAGTTGGGGCAATCAACAAACATTTGACCAACATCCATTTTTATTTTATAGCTCATTGATTTAAGATGCATAATAAAAAGGGGAAAAATGTAAACACTAAAAATCCACACACCATGATTTTTAATGTCAAAGTAGCCCTTGACTACCTTGGGACTCTCTCGAAACCAATTTAACCCTCCAACCCTAAATTAAACCTAACCATAATCAATTTGACTAAAAGGACTTAACCTAACCTTTTACCCTTTACCCTCGATTATCAATGGTTAGGTTGACTACTGATAGTCACCCTGACCATCAATAGTCAGGGTCTACCTCTTTAACCAAAAACATGAAAACTACCCATTGTAATTTTCTAAATATAAGTTATCTAAATCTTATTACAAGCTATTATTTGGATAAGTTATAATTAGGTAGCCCAATTGAACCTCCACTTCCAAATTTAGCTTGTGCTTATAAGAAGAGAAGAGTTAGGAGGTGACATCCATATGTAATTATTATTAATAGCTTTTATTCGTGTAGGAGTTTCTTTTTTATATGTCAATCAATAATCAACAATCCAAAAATCTAGTAATCTAGAAATCATATCAGAGAGTCAGTTATTATTGCCTCTCTACCAAGTTATCAGGTACCATTACTCTATCAAAATCAAGCCAAATTCAACCAACAAGTCAACTACCTCAATCAATCAACCAATCAACCTTTGGTAAGACAAGTACTTATTTCTTAGTATTCATTTACTTTATTTCCATTTCATAATCTACCTAAGTCTTACCCATCTCTCAAAATCCATCTTTTGGATCTCATCAATCAACCAATTACCAACCTAGATCTAGACATAGTAACCATTGATAGTTGACTCAATCATCAATGATCTCCTTGACTGCTGATGGTCACCTTAACTACCAACGGTCAACCCAACCATTGATAGTCACTGTGATAGTGAAAACTAGCAAGCTAATTTCACCTACCTACTTCCAACCAAACCTAATTTTTTGTGTTCCTGCCTATTTATAGACCTCCTTCTAATTTTTTGAAGTAGACCCCAGCTCCCTAGCACTAGTATTAATTAGCTTAATCACTAATTTAATCATTTATAGCATATTTATTAGTAATTATTCTTGTATTCAATGTTAGTACCTTTTGATTATTGATGTAAGTACCTTTTATTCTATCTTATAAGCTTAATTGTTTAAAATGTGTGGATTGATATCCCTTAAGGAAGCCCTTGCTTCTAGGATCTAGCTATCACTAGGTAATACACCCAACTATCTATCTAACAAATAAGTTTACTTTAGTGCTTTCTTATCTACAGGTCATCCTCCCAAGCCAAAGAGGAGCTCTTCATAGTCTTCTAATTTCAACATGCACACAATCAAATAGGTTTTTTAACCATACCCATACTTAGTTTCTTCTTCTTCCTTTTTTTCAAAATATAAGAAAAAATTCATTGAAACAATTCATTTGGGGTGCCACAATGTTACTTCTTATTTTGACACTTATCACTATATGGTTTAGTCTGGAGGTCAAAAATTGCATTCAGGCTAAAAAATTTCATATGGTAAGCCTAGGGTTCTGAATGAAAGACTCAAAAAACAAAAATACTATTCAAAGATATTTGTTTGGGAAGATTTTTCAGGGAAAGCCATAGAAGAGAAAGTTCCTGAACAAAAGGCTCTAAATGAAAGTTACCAAAGATCCTAAAACCAAGTGTTCTTCAAGGATATTCTTATTTGGGAAGATGTTTCTAAGGAAAAATTTATCGACCAAAACCTTTCAAATGAAAGTTGTTGAAGAGAAAGTTCGTAAATACCAAAACCTTCTGAAGACTAAAGTCTTTTAAGTAAATTTTTTGTAGAGGAAGGTGCCTAATAGAAATATCTAAAGGAAATTTTCTAAATTAAAAATCTCCCAAAGAGAAATTTCTCGAAGACTAAAATGCTGAAGACCAAAAAATGTCCATAATGTTGAGTAAACAAAGGTAAATAAAAGAACATGATTAAACAAATCTAAATACTTGCTATACATTAAAAACTTACAAAATTTCCATTAAATATATTAGTCCCAACAAGTTATTCTAATGAAAATAGGGGTATAATGGGATATGAGGTGCAACCAAAGTGTGATTTAATGTTAAAAAATGTTCAACTTATATAGATATACAAGAATAGCCCAAACGATGAATAAACCTTGGATGCTTATTCATTTTGGGTGCCATGATGTTACTTCTTCTTTTGAAACTTGTCACTATATGGTTTAGTCCATGGATTTACCTTTTCATTCAGGTTGAATGATGTGATATGGTGAGCCTAGGGTTCTTAATGAAAAACCTCAAAGACCAAAATGTTATTCAAAGAGATTCATTTGAGAATATTTATTTAAAAAATGGGTCTCCTCTTACAAGGTGGGGTGTGTTGGATACAAAATTGTGCATAATGAAGGTATCTCTTAGGAGATATGAGGTATCTTCTGTGAGCCCATTTTGATGAAGGGATGCCAAGTGTCATACTTTTGGGGATCTAGAAGAATCAAAATATAGGGTGCAAAGTCTTTTAAATTTATAATAGAATGTTTAAAACCTCTATAATACCTTAGTGTGTAAATTGAAGGTATCTCCTAGGAGATACCTTGAAGGCATTACAAAGCCATTCAAATAGTGACTTCAAGGTGAAAGAAAGTTCCACTCAGGTAACTACTAGGAGATACATTAAACATCCCCTTAAAATTATGAGCATTGATAATTCCCTTTGAGGTAATAAAATATGCTCAAGTTGCCCTAACAGTATTTCATCATAAAAGAGTCATGATGACTATTCTAGTGGTAAATATCCATATGAGCTATGGGATGTTACTAAGTATGACTTTTTGAAAATATTTTAGGGGTGAAATTTGACTTGACTAGACACATGTTATTCATTAACATAGAAAAGAAAGAAAAAAGAACAAACACACTTACATGACAATCAATTTCTTGATCTCTTCCTATATATTGATCCAAAATTTTGAACCTTTAAAAAGAGGGTTCTTCATGTATATAAAGGACTTGGGGAAGGGCTCATATCATCATCCAAGTATAGAAAAACTTTGATTACATAAAACTATATCAAAAGTATTAGTTGTATGTTATAACTTATAGATAACCTCAAACATGTAATGTGTGCATGCTGGCAAAAAACAATTTATTTAATTACAACATAGATGTAACAAAAATTAACTATTTATTTGTATTTTTTACATGTAAAATTGTATAAAAAATACCCTTTAATTTAGGCTAAATGAACACTTGATTAATACTTTTTAAAGTTGTTGGAACTGTAATTGAAATTAGAGATGTGATGGAAACTGAAGTTGAGCTTGTTGTTACAAATGTCATGATAGGATCTATGTCTAAGGACACACTTGATTCTTGGACTTTATATACAACTAGAGCTAAACTAAGAGGTGGCATTGATGTAGTTGTTGTGATAGAAGGGACTAAAGTTAATAGTGGTGTGACTGGCACTGTCGGTGGGGTTTGAGCAGTGGAACTAGTAGGTGGTGCTAAGGCTACCTTTTTCTTGGCTTATGAATCTTGATAATATTTGTATGCTTTGGAATGCTATGCATAAATTATGATCATATCAAAGAGATGAGATTTAGTTACCCTACCTATCCATTTCATCAACCTTGCATGTTCTATCTTGGTGGCTTAAAAGCCAACCTGAAGGACCTCCACTTCTATTGCCTTCTTCATTACCATGCTCAAATTTGCTTCAATGTCATTTAGGCTCAGTCCTTGTAGACTTCATTTGAAATTGTCTAGAAATTATTGAATCATATGATCAAAAATGGTTTGAGCTACCAAATTTTTAGTGTTATCTCAATCTCCTATTAGTTTTAGCTCATCCAAAATTTGTGTTTCTTACTTTTCCTATTATACAAGCTTATTCACTAAAGCTTCATAAGAAGTCACCCAATCTTAGGCCTCCTAAGTTCTAAAGATATTTAAATTAAATGAATTAGCTACCTCCAAAGGGGTCATTAGATCTAAGTGGTTGAATGCCTTATTAGGACTGTATAATACTAAAAAATTCAATTTATTTGCATATTATATGAGAATCTTAAATAATTTTGTTATTTAATTTACATGCAAAGCCAATTAGACTCTCAAAGAATGAATTATATCAAAAAATTCATACAACCTTAGTGCCACATTCTTTACATCCTTCTCCATACTAGAGGGAAATCATATCACCTACTACTTCTCTCTAAGAGTTTTTGACTCTTCTTCTAGTTATTTTCTATCCATCTTCATTCCCTCATGGATGACCAATACTACCTCAGTATAGGTCTCCATGTAGGACTTGAGGTCCTCAATGTATGGGGACTGGCCCTTTTTCTTGTCCTACCTCTTTGAAAGATTAAATTTCTTTTGTTTCCTCCAAAATTAGCCCCCTTTGACTACTTCAATATTTGTCTTCCTGACCCTTTGTACTAAGGTTATGGCTTTATTAAAAAGTGAGCTTATAGTGGGAATCTCAGTGATATTCAAATTAGGCCTCTTAGAAGCTGATGCTCCTAAATCCTTGGCCCAATTTGGAAGAGTCATCTTTGATGGATCCAATGGTTTGGATTATATCTATGCATCCTCCTTAGGCTAAAGCTGGGGCTTAGTGGAGGACTTATGAATTGAGGGCCAAATTATCTTGGACCAATCTATGTTCTCTAATTATGGCATGGGGTGCATAACATAGACATGTTTATTCTCAGGGGCCCTTTTTGTTTCCACCACTAATGTGGTTTGAATTGGTCTTGAAAAAGGTAATGGTAAACCTAGTTAGGTAGAGGAGGCAATAAATTGGGTGATGTATTGGTTGGTGATTGTGGAAGCAGAGGTAGTTGGGATGGAAGGAACAATGGTTAAAGGGATATAAAATGAAAGGGTTGTGATTGGAGAAGTAAAAATGGTAATTAGAGGAGTAAATGTGGATAGGATGGAAGGAACAATGGTTGAAGGGATGGAGACTATAAGGGTGGTGATTGAAAAACTAAAAATAGTAATTAGAGGATTAGAGGTTGGAGAAATGAAAATAAGACTAGTAGAGAGAGATTGCATAGGAATTAAATTAGAAACAACTAGAGAAGGGATAATATAATCAATTGGTAATGACTTTAGATGAGAAAGGCCTAGGAGATTAGTGAAGAGAGCACCCTTACTAGATTGATCACCATTGAGGGGTGACTTTGCTTTTACTACTTTCAAGATCAATACCTTGGATTGTTATTTCTCTTCCTCATCCACCTCTTTACTTGGATCACCTTCAACTAGATGTTTTGCCTCTTTGCTAGTTACCTTCATGGATGGGGTTTGAGGTCTCTCTACCCTGGGCTTTCTTTAATAACATAGTGTAGTCTTCCTAGCTTGTGAAATAGTCACTGGTTGGGGAGGAGGGGGAAGATTCATAGTAGATGTTATGGATGATAAAGTTTCCATAGTAGGTTTCATATTTTCATCATTAGAGTATTATAGGTAAATAATCTCCATCTCTTCCCCAATTATATTCTCCTTTTACTACATTAGCTCTTATACTAGTTCCTATTTGACTTTCCTTAGTTCAACAGTAGATGTTTGAACTGAAGGAGTCTATTATTCTTATTCCTATGTAGTAGCTAAAATATTTTCTATATCTTGATTTTACTCATGTTATTTAGTATCTAAAATTTTCATTACCACTTTTTCTTGCTCTTATTGAGCTATCATCATAATAGGTGGCTATTGGGGGTTTTGACCTTGGTCTGATGGCTATTGGTAAGGCATGCCACTATAAAAGTTAGAGGATCTCCATTCCTCTGGTGGTGGGATCTTAAATTTGGCTTGGTTGAGTGTAAGGGAGGGTCTACTTGTATCACCCTCAACAATTCTTTGCTTAAGCCCACAATCTCAACCCTTTCTTCTACTTCCTCATCATCTTTGGTATTAAGGATGAGGAATTCATGATCAAATGGCTCATGTTTGTATTGGATACCAAGGTCATGAATATTTTTTTTTACTCTCCCATAGGGATCCAAATCCCTATGGAGTATATTATCTAATGCATAAGCCCTCCTTACATTCACAAATTCTCTAAAATGTCTCCTAAATGTATACATCATCCTCATAATAGTGATATGGGAGTTGTGGAAAGTGTTTTTCTTACTCTTTTTCAAATATTCATCATACCATTCCATTTTTTGAAGGAAATATCTTATTTGGAAAATTTCATAGGGATAAACTTGGGGAGCCAAAGAGGGTCTACCCAATGCCCAACAACCATGATGACTGTATAATCTAGGTAGAGCCAATAATCACCCAAGTATGTGAGTGTATTGGTAATGCTCTTTGAAATCCTAGACAAAGGTTGGCCATGAATTACCATCCAAACATGAGGATAGAGGTGATCTAAAATTTTGGAAATGTTCTTTTTATATCCCAAATTTTCACCCTAAAGAAGTCAAATAGGCCTTCTCCAATTTGGGATAATATGGAACTATCTCTATATATAGGCAAGTTGCTAAAAGAGATATGTGTCTAGATTATGGGATAACTCCCTTGATATAACTATTTAAGTTCTCAAATACACTTAGATAATCACTTATTGGGGGTGAAAAGGGAAGAATGAAACATAAAATTAACCTAAAATAATGAAGGTGATACACCAAGGATATCTCCACAAACATACTTGAAACTTACATAATGAAGATAGATTGCTAAAATTGATCTCAACTCAAGATTCATCTAGAATAAGTGTTTTTACATAGAGGTAGATTGCTATGCATTTCTAGACGTGGGTGAATAGAAGGTTTAATCTCAAACACTACTAATCTCTCTTCAAACTTCAAAAACACCTCACAAATAATTAAAATTCATGAGACCCATTAGAATAAGTATTACTCACATAATGCATACAAGATCATAATGGAAGCAATAAGAAAAAAACATCACTTGTCATTCAAACAAAATACTTGACATACTTAGGAAAGAAATTACATAGACTAACCAACTTGAGAAAACTTTATTCAAAGTCAAAACAATATGTCAAACTAATAGGGATTTACCATACCAATTGTGGATAGTTTACAATGCCAAAATGGCTTTAGTATATCGAGCATAGGAGAGGAGAGAGAAAGAGTGATGTTGAAGAGTCACCATGCCAAGTCTTAAAAAATAGTTACAATACAAGATAAAGAGTTGGAAAATAGGTCATGAAGTTATCTTGGATAAGTGTCTATTTGAAGTACATCATTCTCCTAAAGTTGGCATCAAAACACTTAATTATCCTTCTTGAAACTATTTTCTTGATGAGGAGTTCACTAAATATCCAAAACTACTTTGAAAGTCATTAATACATATAATATAACTTGAGAAGGTGGAAACATGATTGTTGAAGGTCATCATGCACCCCTATAACTAGTAACCTTTTCTTTTCCACTTGTTATTTACCTTCTTGAAGTCACTCATTAGCCTTCTACGTTTGAATTCTCACACTTGTCACTTAGGTGACTTGCACATATTTAAGGAGAATTATTGTAGAGGTGTGAGACACATTTTCATAACTTATTTATCCTTTGTTCTATCATATATACTTCAATGAAACTCAAAATCATACCTATCATCTCTAACTTGGTAGTCACCTTTCTCATTATTCTATTCAAGACTATCTACAACAACCAATTTACTAGAGGGGTGTTCATGCATTAATGAATTGAGAAATATGTATGAATAGTTAGAATACATCTCTAAACACCTTCTACCGTGACTTTCACTCATCTATTCCCTTTTTCACCTTCAAATTACCTCAAATCTTGTAAAACCATAGAATTTACCTCATTTGTACAAGTGACAGTATAGAAAAATTGAGTCGTATGGAGCTTGGGAGAGTGACAAGTAGATCCAAATCACCTTCCAAGTCAATTGGCCTATTTTGGATGTATTTATATTCATTTTTTCCTCATCTGGTTCTTATGAGGGTTTTAGGTCATTTAGGTTTTTAACAATGATTCAAAAAGGTTAAGCCCTTAACCCTCAAACCAATGCCATTGAGTTTAATTATATGACCCCCATAAAATTTTCACAAGTTATTGATATACCATGCATATTATATGTACATTTATAAGTGAAATAAATTGGCTCTTGAGTTCTTACTATGCATTCTAGACATCATTGAGATAAATTTAGGCCAAAATGACCAATTCTAAGTTTTTTTCTACAAACCAATGAGTCCAATAAATCATAAAATATCTCATGAAGGCTATTAAATTTTATGGGAATATCGTATGGTCATAATAATGACATTGAGCACCTAATGGTTGATGCCTAGTTCTTAGGCCTAGTAGGCGTAAACTATGTTTCTGAGTATGTGACCACTTATGAGTGGTCCTAGTAGCTATAAGTGATTATCAACACTAATTAACCTTTAATTAAAACTTAAATATCATTATATAGTCATTCAAGGTTTTTCCATTCATCCTTTCACCATCCAAGTACTAGGTCTACATATTATCTTACTTATGGAGTGCCTTATGTTTGAGACAAAATAGTGAGCACTCCCACTATCAATATAACCTAAAATATACCATGGAAGCCTATTTTAAGTCATGATGACCTTTTATACCAAGTTTCAAGCCCTGATCATGAATTTAGAGGCCTCATCATCTCAAATTCCCAAGACCAACTTCTAAGCTTGTAACTGTGTGTAGGGTTTTGGTTGATTGAGTATGAGGTTTGAAAACTTAGTTTAGTTCATCTTCACTTTGCTTATTTTCCTCTAATAATCTCAAGGTAATTTGGTATTATCACTCTGAGAGTGTTTATATATGTTCATGTATCTTATGCTTCTTTTTACTTTCCAAACCTACATCCTTCATTAGCCTAGGCTAGTCTATAATCTTCACTTCAAATTTTAGGTGTTCATTAAATAATATAAGGGATTATTGTAGGTGGTGATATATTATTGAGCACTTTAATTTACATCTTAATTTATCATAAGGTCACTAGGACTATTTCATACCTAGGTGAGCTAATTTTTTCTTAAGACCATGCATCATCCCATTATCATCAATACACTATAGGTCACTTGCAAGTTCCAGGTTCATTTAGCTTCTTAACAATGTAGTTATTTGAATGTTTTTAGTAGAAAATTGAATGAGTTGAAACCTCACTCATCATCCTCTTCTCTTGAACTTATCATTTGATCTTATGTTTGGATGCTACCTCTAGGCCTAGTCTTCAATAAGGAAATGATTGGGATTACCTAGACCTCATAAAATTCCACCATGAGATGACATTGTATTAAGAAGGATCCTTTTTTGGAGAAGTTAAGGTAAACACCCATTATTGTAAATTTATTCAACTCTATACCTTTCTCCTAGTTTATGAACATTGATATCAAGGTATTTGATCTTAGGCTGAGGTCCGAGAATGTCTCACCATCTTAACAAGTATATATGAGATCTAACTTATGGTTAGACTCAGAATTCCCATTTCATCAATGTATTTTAACTTTATGAATGTATCAAGCCTCTATGGTATTCACTTTCATGTACCTCTCCATTTAGGTTTGGATATAGGTAATGGCCTCACTATTTTGAATACTTATCCCTCTTCTTGAAGTGGTAGAGTATGTTATGGGCCTTGAAGGTTATAAATACCTATTGTATATACCATTAACACCTCCAACCTCTGAGATAAACATACTCAATATGCATTTTACCTATAGATGATAGTGAGTATATAGGTCCATTATGACCTAAAACCAAATTTTCCTACATGATCAATTGAGGTTATAAATCACATTGAACTATGAGTATGTTCATTTCAAATTGTTTTACAAACTTCCACTTCACACTTTCACCTAAAACCATTAAAACACTATTCTACAAACCATTGGTGTTTACTCCTAGCATAAGATAGTGATTCTTCCTATCTCTTCATGTCCACACATGACAACCAAGTTAAATAAAACATTAAATGGGTTTATATTCTCTAAAAGTCTACAAACACTACTTGGTTCACATAGACCCATGCAATTAGATGAGAAAATTGAGCCATTGGGATTGTATAGGTAGTTTGGAGGTGCTAACAATATTAATGATTATTATTATAGTAAAAACACCAATATTAAAACCATACCCATGAAATGGAAGATCATAAGGACTAATAACATCCCCTAATTTCACTCACTCCAACTCTTCTTCTTCTATCCATACCAAATGAAAACCATTGACTCTTTTTGACATGTCCATGAGAGTGATAGGAGAGAGAAACCAATTTTTAATTTTATTTTTTATTTTTTAAAGCTACCTAAACCTATAAATGACCTCTAGGGATCTCAAGACAAATTCTTAAAATCCTTGACACATGTTAGATGAGTCACGTTAGTTTGTATAAGTATCTTAAATTGACTTTTGTAGATGATCTTCTTTTTTTATGTTGAACCTACAACTTTTTAGTTTCAAATCCCTAATATAACATTATATGATAGTAAATATGTTATATGTATTCTTTAAACATTTTTCCTTTTATTTAAAATCATACAATTCCTTAGCATGACCAAAAAGGTGGCATAAAAAGACATTGAGAAAAATAGACAAATGTGACAAAGGTTAAGACATATTTTATGACCCTCAAAGGTGTGACTTGACTTCATTTAGGACCATGGTGACCATTTTAAAACCTATAAGATCTTATGAAATGTTTTAATATATATGGGGGTTGACCCAATTTAACCTAGGGTGAAATTTGGTCAATAGTTCCTTACGTATACATATATGTGAATGAAGGAATAAAGGTCACATATTTTTTCTTGATATAATCAGGGTTGGGACTCAAAAAAAACCCATTATGTCATTAAACAGTCCCCATGACTACATCTAGGAGGTATGAAATCATATTTAAATTTCTCTTTTGGGGCCTCTTATCCTTGTGTAGAATATGTTTATATAGGTAGGTGTTGATGCCTCCCCCAATGCATAGGTGTACTCTGAAGCAATGAGTAGGTCCACCAAGGGTACTAATTATAGATGTAAGAAATGAATTATTGAGTGGTAAAAGAGTTAGTTCAGTATTTCCATACCAATATAAATTCCCATCCTAAAGTGGGTGATAGGGATATATTCTTGGTATGTTCCGTAACAATGAAAGTCTCACCCGAGAGAAACCACTTCCCTACTACTTTCTTTGCATTATTATTTTTCTTCCAAGTAACTAAACTATATAGATTGAATGTTGAATCTAGAATGGGTAGACTTAAATATATCATAAATTCATATTTAGAGATGTAGGTAATGATTTTTGTATTGGCATTTTAGTGTAGAAAGCCACCATTTATAGTCCTGGCTTTAAAGAATATGTCTCACAGAAAGTTGATCCATGGCATGACTTTTGGTTTGGAAATTGAATAGAAAAATGCCTAGTGTTTCAATGGAAGTAAGTCATCTATTATTTATTTCTCCTTTATTGAGATGTCCTCTTTCAATGTGAATGTCTTAACATTCTCTATGGCCTCCCATAGAGTCAAGTAATTGGTATAGAGGTTGTTGAACATAATTATGTCAAATAATGTATCTAGGTACTTTGTGGAGTCCTTAATTGAAATATTGGATGGTGGTGGAGCTTCCTTGTTCACTCTAGATGAAGATTCCATTATTATTGGTTGATTCTAGTGTGATGTAAACTTTTGAAAATGGTATCCTAAGAACATTGTTGCACAATAGTTAGGGATTTTGAAATTATAGTTGGTTGTGCACTTGAGCTCTTGAAAATAAAATGAGGTGAACTCAATTAGGGTATTTTATGTTATATATTTATATATTCATTCTATTTCATGCACCATTAATATATAATGTATACAAGATCATCACCTTCATTCAATTTGAACTTCACCACCTAGGACTCGTGGGCATGCCATGTAGGATTCTTACTCATTCAAGATGCCATGGTGTTTAACTCCTAGAAGATTCATTCAACAATCTTAACATACCCTTTTAATACCTTCATGTGTAACTTTCAGTTATCTCTTAGGAGATACCTTGATATAAAAATTCACCCTTGTTAATGTTTGAAAGGTATCTATGTTATATATTTATATATTCATTCTAGTTCATGCACCATTAATATATAATGTATACAAGATCATCACCTTCATTCAATTTGAACTTCACCACCTAGGCCTCATGGGCATGCCATGTAGGATGCTTACTCATTCAAGACGCCATGGTGTTTAACTCCTAGAAGATTCATTCAACAACCTTAAAATACCCTTTTAATACCTTCATGTGTAACTTTAAGTTATCTCTTAGGAGATAACTTGATATAAAAATTCACCCTTGTTAATGTTTGAAAGGTATCTCCTAGGAGATACCTTGAAGGTACATGTTGATGGGCATTTTGACACAACAATAAACTATAGGCTAGGTCTGATAGTTTTAGTCCACTGAAAGCCTCTCCTAAAAGAAAATTTTCCCACATAATCCTAAAAATAATGTGTGGGGGTACTTCCCTAAGGTTTATTTTACCTAATCTAGGTACATTGAACCTCATTTAGTGGATCGTTGAGACCATTTTCTCTATAATTATGATACAAGAATAGTTGTAAGGTTTTTTTAGATTTTGGTGTTTATCTTTTTGGGTCTTAGTAGTGTCTATGATTTTTTTTTAAAATTTAGCCAAGTCATCAAACATTGTAATACATTTAGAATTTTGGCTCTTGTCATTGCATGTCAAGTATTTATTGAATGAAATGGATTGAAACTTCCCATGGTTCACAACATGCGTAATAATTTAGTGTTGATTAATATGCATCATACTTCAAGATCTATACATCATATCATTGGTCATGGTGAGTGTTGAAACCTCATTCCACACATAGATGTTGGATTATCTTTTTGAAACAATGATGAAACCTCAAACTATAGATCATCCACATCTATCCAATGTTTTAACACCTTACCTTGGGTATGCCAAGTGCCATACTTTTAGGTATCCAAGAGAATCAAAATATTGAGTTAAAATCCTTTTAAATTTATCAAATAATGCTTGAAACCTCCATAATAGCTTCGTGGGTAACTTGAAATTATCTCCTAGGAGATACCTTAAAGGTACCCTTGAAGGTATTATAAAGCCATTTAAATAATGCCTTTAAGGCAAAGGACAATTCCACTTTCTCTTTATATGGGCCTTATACACTAATTGAAGTTTAAATGAGGAAGCCCCATGCCACATGTTGAGATATCCACTGGGATCTGACATTTTTAATATTTTTGGGAGACTATTGTATCTAACTTTGAATGGCATGGATAGTTTGTTTAAATTCAATTCATATCATGAAAAACCTTTGTCAAAGCATTAAGCATTAATAAATGAGTATTAACTAAATTTATCACTTTGAAATCAATCATATCAATAAAAAATATGCCATCACATATGTTATACATTTTCATCACACATGTTGAAATAACATAACTTAATAAATGAATAATCTCGTTAATGCATTGACAAATATTGTAATCAACCAATCAATAGATCTTATCAGTGATAATCATCATTATGTTTCACTGACAATATTAGGCATTGATATTGGTAATAAATTTCATTTTTATCTTTCTTTACCTTTAACACCACCATATTTTGGCTATGTTTAGTTCATGTTTATTTATTTCTTTCCCACCATGGTTTTTTTTTATAACCTAGATTTGAACTCTTTGCTCTAGTCATCTAGTTCTACTCAAAATTTAATAGAACCCACTATGAAAGAAGATTTAGCTCATCTTTTGGTTATGTGCTTCTGCCAAAAACCATAAATGGATTTTTTTGTTATAGTATTGCCTCATCATCTATACAATGTCTTCTAGATTCCTTCTAAACAAGTTTTTAATGTTATTCTTTCTATCATTGGGGAATAATTCCTTTATGATATTATAATGATCAAAGTTAGCTAAATGGATACATCTATATTTACTACCAACATAATGTTATTTATCTTTGACAAAGAGAAGAGAAAATCCTTAGTTTAATTCTTTGTTAATCCAAACTTCAGGGTCAACTTAGATGAAGTTATAATAGCCCTTGATGGTGATCAAGGAAAATCTCTACCCTTCTCTAGGAAATACAAGTTTGGGTTTGTGCCAATGGCCATGTTCAAGGAATTTTATAGGAGATTATCTCTTCTCCATTATTACATTTAGTCCCTTGTTTATGAGTTTAATTTAAATAGATTATCTAGTTGGTTGTTCCCCCACCACCTATAAATAATGCTTTATCACCTCTGTCTTCTCTGAAACACATGCATGACATTCACCATCCCCACCTAAATATTGAATCAGTCAAATTATTAAATAGGATGGTGTTTTATGGCATTTCCCCTTTTATTTTATGGCTAGTCAAATAGACTCCAACAATAGTTTCTATGACTTCAGACAAAAAATTAGTTGTAGATAAATGCAAGTCCAAGTAGTTGGACACTCTATCTACTCGATGGTTCTTGGTTATAATGTGGTGGCTACTGAATCAGATTATAGAGATCATACTTTTCTAGTTGGTGATTATTCTAGACCTGTGTCTACTTTTAATTTGATCTAAATCATACAAATTGACTATAATTATGAATGTTTTTCTACTTTTTTTGCACCATGCTAATACATTTTAAGTTTTTTATAACTTAACCTATGTTATGCAAAGGAAATTAAAATATTTTGATTATTATTTTTTGTATATATTCTTTATTTTTATTGAGTAAAAGTGCCATAAACCTTTTATCTATCAAAAAATTAAAAAAATAAAAAAATAAAACATAAGTTGATCAATTATTCCAAATCTAGTAATCGAGGAAATAAAAACATCGATAATGCTTTAATAATATAAAATACATAGTTTAATTAATGATGTGGCCAATTATTTTTATCTATTTTTTTAATAAGATTGGGCAGTAATACCACCAACAAATTTTATATAAAGATAACTTTGAGAATATTTGGAATGACAAAAGAAAAAAAAAGGCTTATGAAATAATCATTAGATCTAAAAAATAAAGCTACATGAAATACTCCTACACAACTTGAATTATCATCTCAATATGTACTAAATAATTAAACCAATGAAATTTACCAACATTCAATATCTATAGCACATATAAGATCAATATTCATCAATTGAAATAACCAAATGATGAATAAACCTTGGATTTTATTTTAAAAAGTGGGCCCCCCTCTTACAAGGTGGGGTGTGTTGGATACAACATTGTGCACATTGAAGGTATCTCCTAGAAGATACCTTCAATGTACCCTATAATGTATGATGACACCCTTCTAAGTATCTTCTATGAGCCCATTTTAACAAAGGTATGCCAAGTGTCATACTTTTAGGGATATGGGAGAATCAAAATATATGGTGCAAAGCCTTTTAACTTTATTGAAGAATGTTTGAAACTTCCATAATACCTTCATGGGTAACTTTAAGGTATCTCCTATGAGATAACTTGAAGGTACCCTTGAAAGTATTACAAATCCATTCAAATAGTGCCTTCAAGGTGAAGGAAAATTCCACTTAAGTAACTACTGGGAGATACATTAAACATCCCCTTGAAATTATGACCATTGACAATGCCTTTTGAGGTATATCCTATGATATTCCTTCAAGGGCCTTAAAATACCCTTATAATACCTTCATGTGTAACTTTAAGGTATCTCCTAGGAGATGCCTTGATATAAAAATCCACTCTTGTGAATGTTTGAAAGGTATCTCCTAGGAGATACTTAAAGGTACATGTTGATGGGTGTTTTGACATAAAAATCAACTATAGGCTTGGTCTTATAGTTTTAGTCCATTTCAAGCCTCTCCTAAAATAAATATTTCCCACCCACTCCTACAAATAATGGGTGAGGTCACTTACCCAAGGTTTATTTCACCTATTCTAGGTAAAATGAACCTTTCTTAGTGGCTCATTGAGACCATTTTCTTTGAAATTATGATACGTGAATAGTAGTAAGGTTTTTTTTGTTTTTTAGTGTTTGTCTTCCTAGATCTTGGTAGTGGATGTGATAGTTTTCATAAACTTAGCCAAGTCAGCAAAACTTATAATAAATTCAGCCTTTTGGCTCTTATCATCAAATGTTAGACATTTATTGAATGAAATGGCATAGAGCTTCCCATAGTTTGTAGCATGTGTAAGAATTTAGTGTTGATTGATATGCATCATACTTCAGGATCTATACATCATATCATCTATAATGGTAAGGGTTGATGCCTCATCCCACATATGGAAGTTGGCTTATTTTTTTGAAACAATGATGAATCCTTGAACTACAGATCATCCACATCTATCTAATGTTTTAACACATCACCTTGGACCCCTTAAGTTGAATATTTGAAACATACTTCCCCCTCTTATTTCTCATTCAAAGTAAATGTTTGTAGATTCCTTTACCTCTCATTTTATATTGGTTGGTATTTTTATTTACTTATAATCCTTGACACACATAATACTTATATTTAATATCCCTCTACTTTCCTCTACTTAGTCCTACTTTGGATATGATATTCCTTTGTGGGCCTTGTCATAAATTCAATGGGATGTTGAAGGTATCTTATAGGAGATACCTTCAATATTTTTATTTTTGGTTTGGTTATACATTTTTAGTTTATTCTTGAGTTAACGTATATATTTATTTGAATAGATATCATGGTTGATGGGACCCCTGACTGAATAGCTTTTGATCGAAGTTTCAAACTAGATCTGGGGACAATAAGGGGGCCTAGTCCCTAAGAACCATTAACCAACACAAATGGCCACTAATGACCATTAAAACCACTAAGTCAACTCAAATAACCACATTCAGCCTATACAAACCCTATGAGATTTGAATCTGGGTGGTGCTAGGCATAACCAACCCACTTTACCAACCCTTTTAGATCTCATTAGTGAGTGTGTATATATTAGGAATATATAATATGTATTTTATATTTTAGATTAGAATTCACATTTGATGATATACAAATAATCATTAGTTAATCATAAATAATTTTGTAAGTGATACAATATACACTTAGATTTTACAAAATATTAATAATTAAATCATTTCAATGTCTTTGCATAATGTCTTTAGGAGATAAATAAATTCCTGCACTTAAAAGGCAGAATAAGGCCTCAGTCAAAGAAAATTTGAAAATAGTACCATTTAAAATACCAAAACTAAAATTGCTTCCACATCACCATCTTCCAGTTTATGGTGGTGACAAAATTCCTCTTGCTAACTAGTATTTTGAGTTATTTAGTTTGATAAATATGCCTGCAAATATTTATTTGTTTAACACTATACATGGACAAGAATCATATCTGATTGGAATAATCCTTGCCTATGATAAGGAAAAAATTAAAGATGCTATTAAATTCCAACTAGAATTATGGAATGGAGAAGAAGGAATTCTCTATTGTGTTATAGCTATTTTCAATAAATTTACACCCAATAAAATGGAATTGACAAAAATGAAAATTTCTACTTCTTGTGAAACTTTTAGGTTTCATTTGAATAACTATGACAACTTTGAAATGTATGGGTTAATAAATAGAGATAATTTGGTCCTTATAATGCAAAATATGTTAAAATAAAACATGAACAAGGGGCACCAACTTCTTCTACTTGCCACCATGTAAATATTTATTTAAGATACCCTGCAATCATGACAAGAAAAACATTGAAGAAAATAATACAAGAAAAGGAAACATATTTATATGCAGATTTGAAAAAGGCTATAAAATTAATCATACTAGTGGAGAAGAATAATATATAATATAAGGATGATACACTTTTGTTGGCACAAAGTTTTTATTAGACACATAGTGAATTCTCTACACGGTATATTTCCTCAAGTAATTATGCCATGAACATTCCTATAGAGTTATATGAATTGGGGGATGCTAATATCAACATAAGAAATCTAAATGAAAGAAGGGTGAATGATATAATTCATTCATTCATAAAAAATAATGAGGCTCTCATGAAGGATGCTTTTTAAATTCTTTTTGATCCAAATAACCCTCAAAGTATTATTGAATCAAAATAAATCCTTGAAGATATAATAGAATAAAAAACCACAAGGTTTAAAATTGTAGATGACTAACACACAATTACAACACAACACAAAAGTATTTTAGATGAGGAATACAATTCAATATCATTGAGAAAAAAATGTTTTGTTATAAGGGTAAGATTTTTAAAAATAGTTACTCCATTCCATATTGTTCACAAAATATGTAACCAATATAATAAAGAAAATGAAAAAAATTATAATGATTCATTTGTATAAAGAGTTTGATTTGCACATGAACTTATCTAATTGAGAGGTTGGAAGAATTTTTAAATAGGAAAAAAAGACAAAAAAAATACATGAACAAGATAAACACTGGTTCATACAAATGAACTACTCAACACAACAACTACAAGAGAAAAATGCCTTCTTTTCATGGAATGACCCATTGAAATTATTTTGATAAGAAATTTGATTTGTTTAAAATTATTACTTTACCAAGTTTAGATAAAAAATATTTCAATATGATTGGTATAATAATACTAATAAATATTCAAGGGATTTCAAACAAACAAAAAATAGAACTAATAGATTTATTGTAAAAGGGACTTTCCTTCTTGAAAACCCTTGGGTACAATATCATGGATACTTAGTGTAAAAAATGAAGCTGTAAAGAAACATATTATTAAAAATTATGTATTTTTTCACCAATCATGATCTAACACTTCCATCAGATAAGATAATCACACCTAAAGAAGTAATAGAGCATTACATAATTTTTGAGAAAAAGTTTGAAGATTTGTGTGTGTTGAATGAAAATATTTCAAAAAATGAAAAAAGATGGGAAACATTTTCTCAAGATTCAATACGTGTATTGATAAAATTCATAGATAGTGATGAAGCTTAGCTTTTCAATATAGATATAGAAATCTTTAGCTACTATTACAACCCATGTCTTTGGCCATCCATTTTAGATGATTTGAGTGAAATTTTCATTATTGGTATGAATGTTGATTTGATAATTATTGATATTTTGAATGTCACTGAAGATTATAAGGATGAACATCTTTGTCTATTTCTTCAATAATTTATTGATAAAGTTATTGTTAAGGATTTAAATGTATTCATCATTCACAAATTTGACCATTTCTCTAGTAGTTAGAACTCTCTCAAAAATCTGTGTTGGTCCTTTCCATTATATGCAAAATAAAAGTGTCATACTTTGGAGGTATAGATAGTGATGGATTCCATTGGAATCATATTACATGTATCATTTTTCACAATATTCTACTAATTTTGAGCTTGAAGATTTCATCCTTCATTCACAACAAAGTAAATTAGAGGAAGGTGATGACATCAATAAAGACGTACCAACATTTTAATTGATTGGTTCAAATAAAACATGAATGCCATTCAAAAATGAATTAGATAGCTTTATCTAGGATAAACTTACCTCTAATTTTAATAATTTTGATACATGTGATGTGTTAGAGGTATATATAGGAGCTGGATTAGTGTGTGATTATACACAAATGTAAAAGAATTTATCTTGTATTAAATAAATTGAAGAACAAACAATTTTTAATATTGAATTTCAAATTTTATTGATACATTCATGGAAACCAATGCCAGAACAACCACTTAGATCACTACCAGGTGCATAAAACATTTTCAATTAATTTTATAATCAAGCATTATTTTTCAAATAAAACATCTTAACAATCTTTTGGTGTGTATGCTTTATTTTTAAAACCTTATAGCTTAGAAATATTTTGGTGTGTAGTAAAAACATTATTGAATGAAAGTGAAGAAACAATAATAATGGAAAATAAAATCAATAACATGACAAATTTCTAGTTGAAGAAGGCAAGATAAGATCATGCATATTTTTACAATTATATAATTGTTTATTAATCAATTGTTTATAATATTGACCAAATATTTTTTTGTCTATTTATGTCTTAATAAAATAAGTTCACAACATAACTTCACAACTTTGTGTCTCAAACAAAATAACCCAAAACATAACTTTGTAGATTGAAGCCTTCGTGAAAATAACATGTCAAGGTAAAACTCTGAAATAAAACACTTTTTTTAAAATATAAATATCAAACTGAATGATGATGAGAATTTTAGTTACTACAATACATAATACCTTACAAGGTATAAAGAATAAAAGCTTCAATGAAAGAGTGCAGGTTGATAAACTTTAAAAAGGTAAATAAAATGTGAAAACCCCCTTTTAATGAATGTGTAATTAAACAATTTCATATAACAAAATATATATATTATCTTTATTTATTTAAACACATTACAATTGAATTTTTGTTTATCAATAGGAGAGAGTATAAGACAACAAAATATAGTGCATCGACATAGGATTTAAAAGTGTGGGTTTATTTTATCATTTTATCAACCTTAATGTGGTTGTATTTACCCATTTAAATGTTTAAATGTTGAGTTCACCCTATTTTAGAATATGAAAAATTACATTTATTTTAACAAATGAATAAATGTCTATTATGGTCAAGTTATGAGGATTCATTATAAACATGTGTATGTGTATGTATGTAATAAAAATGACAACAAAAATTGTAGATCCATGTATAATGAGTATAGTGACATTTTCCTGAGCATGCATATATTTTTGTATATGTTTATATAAATCTTTATAAGATGTATGGAAATGCAAATAAAAAATGTATTGAATGATTCCAATGCAATATGTTTATATGTTAAAATATAAAATGCAAATCAAAAGTGCATCAATGATCAATCTAACATGTAAAATATATTCTTGGAAAATTTCCATGTTATATTTATTATAATATAATATTGTTAATAAATGATTTATCTCTTTTTTCAAAGGAGGAGCTAAAACTGACTTCTAAAAAAACTGTTGATTTTAAGGTTAGATGGCTTATTATTTATTTTTATAAAATAAAATATATGAAAATGAATGTTATAGGAAGACAAGAAGATTGTATAATAGGAAATATGTCATACTAAATTAGAGATCATTCCAAAGAAATTCTAAATGTGGAATTGTAGCCTTTTACTCATGTTGACCTTTGGTTAATGATAAAGGACAATCATTTGAGGATACTCCTTCAAGCTATCGATTACACAAGTTTAAATTTCATATTTGTTTAGGGGAACAAATATTCTAATCCATTAAATATAAATATTGATAAATTGGATAAATTTAATTTTAAAGGGACCTTTGAAGACGATTTTTTAATTGCCAACATGGTGTTCATTGATTACAATTCTTGAAAATGTGTTACAAAATAAAAATTGCAAATGAGTTATGTTATGGCAAGTAGATATAGTGGAAATGGAAGTTAGAAAGATGAAAAGGATTGGAGAATAAAAATGATGTCTATCATCACATTCTTGGGATAAACTAAAAAAACCATGCCATCACATTGTTTAAAAGGATGTAACTTCCCCATATGATTTTTTCAAGTGTATTTATTAATTGTAAACTAAAATTATAATAACATTATCATAAATTTCATACTAATGAAACATAAATTATTTAAAATGTAGTTTAATTTCTTTTCAAATTTATGGATTTTAATTTAGTTATACTTGTTGGCAGAAAATAAAATGTAGGCTTAGAAGGGAAAATAGGTAGTTAATAACACTAAAATTGTGGAGTTCCAAACTAGTCTCATAGCTATAATATGGACATAAATTTACACTTACAACAAGCTTAAAATAGATAAAATAAGGGAGTTAGAGTTGTCTATAAAAATACATAACTTCTTTTATTAAATTCACTTAAATATTCTTATTAAAAACTGACTACAAAGCATAAATTTACATAACTAAAGTTATTACAAAAAATCTTATAAAATGAGATTTTATCCTCATTCTCCTCTAACAGTTGTTAGGAAGCATTCCTCTATACTAATGTATTTTTTTATGCTCTTATTATTTTTGCATTCCTTTTATCCACAATCTATTATTGTGTTATTCTCCTTTGCTACTATCTTTTTCTTTTCCCTTTCCCTTTCTTCTCTAGGCTCTATGCTCTGCTCTTCCTCTAACTGATACTATGTCAAAATTCTATGGGATGCTTCTTTATTTTTTTTCCACTTCACTTTTTATATTTAATATTGGGATTCTCACCTTCCACTTTATTTGCCTCTAAACCTCCAAAAGGTCCACACAATTTAAATTTGAACTTGTTGTGCATTAATTCATTCAAATGGTCCTACTGTGAAAATTCATAGCTGACTAGGCAGGTGAAAATAAGGGCATGGATATCATATTATAACACTCCCCCTTATACTTAACATTCCTATATTAATTTTATCAACCTCTTTCAACCACTAAAACATCCTTGTAACTTCTCTTTACCTATCCATATGCTTCTACATCTCTTCTATTCAAGTCCAAATTTTTCTTGTTGAAGTCGATAGATGGACTATTGAAGTCTATATCTAGACTATCAAATTTCATACCTACCCTATTGAAGTCTATAGATGGATTGTTGAAGTCTAAATCTATCATGTTGGAGTCTGGAGCTAGCCTATTGGAGTCTAGAACTAGCCCATTGGAGTTTGGAACTGGGTTGTTGGATATCTATTTTAACATTCCCCTTTATCCCTGACCTTATTAGAATGCTCTGATGAACCCTCTTTCAACCACTAAAACATTTGTGTAACTTCTCTTTACTTATCCATATGATTTTGTATCTCTTCTATTCAAGTCTAGAGCTTCCTTAGTAAATTTAGTATTTGGATTGTCAAAATCTGTAGTTGGATTGTTTAAGTCCATAGATAGAATATCAAAGTTTGTATCTACCCTATTCAAGTCCATAGTTATCCTATTGGAGTTCGTAGCTATCCTGTTATAGTTTATATCTATCCTATTGGAGTTCAAAGCTTCTTTGTTAAAGTCACTAATTGGACTATTGAAGTTCATAGCTAGACTATCAAAGTCCATAACTACCCCATTGAAGTCCATAGTTGGACTATTAAAGTCTAGAGCTAGCTTATTAGAGTCTAGAGCTAGCCTATTAGAGTCTAGAGATGGTCTTTTAGAGTCTAAAGCTAGCCTATTAGAGTCTAGATCTGGTCTTTTAGAGTCTAAAGCTAGCCTATAGAGTGCAGAATTGAGATAAAACATTTTAGACCCAATGTTGTTGAATTCATAACCCCTATACTTCCTCTTAAGTACATGAAAATGTTCTTTGACAATGTTTTAGTGAAAATATCAAGTCCTATAATCCAATTGACTCCTATTACCTATTTTTATTTTGGTAGGTCAACTAACTACCAAGTCTATCTTAAATTATGCCTCTCTATCTTGCCTTTGGGAGTCTATCTATATGTTGATAAGTATACTTTTAGATTTCTAATGAATATTTATTAGATCATGCACATATAAAAATTCAATCAAATTATCAATTTTGCTTGCTTTGATGTAGAGTGTGGGATCACTAGCACTTTTATTAAATCTATTACTTAATAAGTAAGAGTCTATATAACTATACCATGCTCTTGGTGCTTGCTTGAGTCCATCTAGGAATGCCTTTTCAACCTATATACCTTATACTCATGACTAAGAATATCATATCTAGGTAGCTGTCCCACATAGACATCTTCTTTCAGATCTCCATTTAAGAAGGTTGACTTGACATCCATTTAATGCACCTTCCACTTGTGTTGAGCAGTAATGGATATGATTTTCCTTACCATTTATATCCTTGGTATAGGTGCAAACATCTCATTTTAATCATTTCCAAAATATTAAAATATGAACTTTATCCCTAGACTATTACAAGAATGTGATCTCCATCCAATAGTTTAGAATAGTCCAATTTATTTAGAATATAAAAAAAGTCCAAAATATTTAAAATAGACCAATTTATTAGAATGATCTATGCCCAAAAAATTATGAAATAGTCCATTTTTTTGGAAATATAGAAAAAAAATTCTTTGAGAAAAATTTCCCCACTCCACTTTAGTGGGTGTAAGTCCAAATTATTCAAAAAAGTCTAATTTATATGAAATTATCCATGCCTAAATGGTTTGAATTAGTCCATTTTTTCTGGAATATAGAAACATTATTCTTGGATAATTTTTTTCTAGTACACTTTAGTGGGTATAAGTCCAAATTGTTTGAATTAGTCTAATTTATTCAAAATGATTTGTGCCCAAATGATTTGAAATAGTCAAATTTAATTGGAATATAGAAAATTTATTTTTGTAAAAAAAAATCTTCACTCTTCTTTGGTGGGTATAAATCTAAATTAACAAAAAAGTCTAATTTATTCGAAATGATCTATGCCCAAATGGTTGGAAATAGTCCAACTTATTTGGAATATAGAAAATTTATTTTTGGAGAAAAATTTCTCCACTTCACTTTAGTGGGTATAAGTCCAAATTATTTGAAATAGTCCAATTTATTTGAAATGATCTATTCCCAAATGATTTGAAACAGTCTAATTTATTTGGACTATAGTAAAATTATTTTGGGATAAAATTTTCTCCACTCCATTTTAGTGGGTATAAGTCCTAATTATTCAAAATAGTCCAATTTATTCAAAATGATATGTGCCCAAATGGTTTGAAATATTTCAATTTATTTGGAATATAAAAAAAAAAATTGGAGATTTTTTTTTTCACTCCACTTTAGTGGGTATAAGTCCAAATTATTAGAAATAGTCCAATTTATTAAAAATGATATATGCCCAAATGGTTTTAAATAGTTCAATTTATTTAGAATATAGAAACATTATTTTTGAATAAAATTTTCTCCACTCCACTTTAGTGAGTATAATTCCAAATTATTCTAAATAGTCCTTTGATCATAAAATACAAAAAAATTCAAACATTAAAAAATATTCAAAATGGGACCTAAGCATGTCATGATTGATAGATTACACTATTTACATATGTTATTTATCACATGTTTGGTATATGGAATATTATTTACACACACATGAATTTCATGGTATTTGAGTTTTATGTAGGATATATAGGTTACACATGGACATATAGATGTTGGTTTTCCCTCTACCCAGTGGCCATGCTAATATTAGAGGCATCTTGTTCCATAGGTTTCACTATTATGAGTTATATATTTATATGATATTGGTATCATTTTTAATTACTTAGATTGATTAAACATGCCTTTCAATTAGTCACTTATTACATAGTCACACATGATATTCCATTATATTGTGATGTGATAATTACATATAAGGATGATGTAAACTAGTTCCTTGTTCTATGTTCCATTGATGTTTTTACTATTTTACATGATAGGATACTTTGTGTGTGAATATTGTGTGTGGCCATTGGAATTAATTTATATGACATCCTTTATGTCTCTTATTTTCATCATCTTTTTCATCCTCTTAAATGTGGTACTTGGCCTTATTTATTGTAACATTTTATGTCCCTTGTATGTGGGCCTTGGCCTTATATGTATAACTAATAGTTGTGCTTGTCGATGTTTTTGACAATGAGGGGTGACATATATATCATGCAATATTTTTTTTAGTCTTAATCAATTACATTTATACTACATGCTTTATTGATACATGTTGTTTAAAAGTTCCCTATTTAGCTCATGTGCTTAGTCATGTGCCTAGAAATCAATCCAAGTTAGTTATATGCTTGATATATCTAGGCATAACCATAGGAAAACTCTATGTTACAGAACATTTAAATGCACTACTATTATGACATCAATTTCACATAAGGTGAAAGCCTTGTGCACTCACCTAAAACATAATAGTAAAAGGATTGGGGTCTACATTAGGATAGTTTTAAAATAGCACAACATTAGTCTCAATGGGGCTTAGTCATTTATGAATTGAGATTAGGTGGCTTATCAGTGCATTCCATCTTGGATAAGATCAAGAAGCACAAGCATACTCAAAGGCACAAGTCTTTTGGCATGAGTTCATGTTTGGCTATGCATACCTCTTAATGGCTCAAGCTATGGGGATAGTAAGTTAAGGGTTATTTAGACACTTATCTAAGTCAAGGGAATGGATTAAACTCAAGTATTCATTTCTCACATTATCACTCTATTCATTGGTATTAAGGCCTCGATGTATGATAGTTTTAATTTTTAGTCAATTTCATAAGTATACCGAAGTTGATATATGGAACAACAATGTTATTAGCAACCTATAATAGGCCCTTACATCATAATACATTAAAAAAATGAAAAATATAGAATTATTCACATAAAACTTAGATCACAAACATATAAAAGTGCTAAACTATATGGAAAAAATAAATAACCAAGAAGATATGCAATGTCATTTATTTTAACTCAAAGTTTGTCAACACAAAGTACAATTTATATAAATAGAGAATTCACTCATCTAAGTTCTACTACAAGACTAGTATATGTTGATTATTCAAATCCTTCATGCTATTTTTAAGCCAAAATGCATGTATAATCCTAGAATTAATCCTGTAGATCTTCGCTGTATTAATGTCACCTTTTTCTTTAAGTTCAATCCTATTTTTATAAGTGGAGGGGTATCTCTTACTAGGTCAGATGGGTGTATGCTAGGTGTTGAGATATAATTGGGGGTTATTATGCCACTTGATCCACTACTCTGACACCCATGCTCTCCAAACATCATGTGTAAACACTCAAAAGGATGTCCATAAAAACCTGAGTGCTAAGCAACTACCTACTAGCTGGCACAAGATCTTTAAAGATTCTTCTAGATGGCACTAATGGTTTCAAAAGAGTAATCATTTGCAATGAATGCCACATGCTAAAATGTGATGAGTTGGCATGGTCCACTAGGTATCAAAAAAAGGGGCCAAACATTATCCCATATAAAATTTCTAGTTTGCCCTTGAACTAGTCTTTTAATACCTTTGATGCAAAAAGTTTTCAAATCCCTAAATGGTGAGCTTGATTTCTTTGGCAATGCCTTATTCTTATATTGATGTAGCCTCAAGTGAGAGCACATCTATGTTCTCTAGATCTTTCCTAAAGGTTTCCATCCTTTTCTTGACTCTTCTCATCTTGCCATCTAAAATATCCCCTTATTTACTTGCCTTTGTTTGAAAGGAACAAAAGAGTGCCTCTAAGTCTTTATCCTAGGGCTTTAGCTAGGTGCTTAAGGTATTGACCTATGCCATAAACTAAACATGCTCAATCCTACTCACAATAAATGCATGCTTCACCAAAACATCATTTTCCTCTTTCACCTTTTGAATGTATGCATCAATGACTGACACTCGAGTGGCAAAGTTGAAAAAGATGGCACATACTTCTTCTATTCACTCTTCTAATTTAATGAAGAGGTCCTCTACTACATCAAGATTTTCCTTTATCTATCTTCTAATGGATTTGTTGGGGTCTTCTTGTTCCTCTAGCACTAGATTCATTTGATGGAGAGTTTTTTCTACTATCACACAAAACTTATCAACCTCTTGCATTTACAAAGTATCAACACCATCCAAAAGGGGTGGCTCTGCTTTTTCAACATGCTCATCAAGCTACTGGAGTTTGAGCTTCATCACTTTTATCTTTTCTTCTACTTTGAGCATGATGTATTTCAACCTAGAGATGTGAACATCATTGATAATGTTCATATATGCCACTTTAGAGGCCATTTTGAGGAGGGCATTAGCTAAACTCATAAGGTTCATATCCCTAGGATTCATAAGCTAGTAGTCATACCCCATCTTATAGTTTTTTGGTATTTTGAATCTCTTTTATAGGCACCTCAAATTTAGGATCATCCACATAGGAATCGAGGGCCCAAAAAACTTGATGGAACATTAAGGTTATGACAAATCAAGGGGGTATGTACTCCATCATATAGAATTCATCATCCTAGGTGAACCCTCTCTGTGATTTCTCCCTATAGCTTGGCTCATACTCCTCAACCTCAATAGTTACCTCTATATGCTCTTGCTCTCCTCCACTAGTGCAAGGGATTTCTCCACAACCTTCTTATTATTCTTCTCTTATGGGTTCTTAATTGGACTTCTCCCCTTAGTAAAACTTTTATTCTTCTTTTGTTTCCTTGGAATGAACCTCCTCAGTGCTAGTCTTACTTCCTTCTTTCCCCAGTGGGGTCTCTACTTCCTTATCCATTTATTCTTTTGAGGTGTCATCATTACCTTCTTTGTCTTTAGGTGCCCCTTTAGAATTGCGGCACACCTATTGTGTAGCTTCCTCTATTGGATATATTGGGTGCTAATTACCTCTTTAGTTGCCTTCTCCTTTCTAGGTTCTATGCTAGTGATAACCTTTTACTCTCTCTCTTTCTTCATTCTGGCCCTTTCTACCTAGGCCACCTTCTCTTCTATTTCTTTCCTCTTGGACTTTTCTTATTCAACTTTTTTCTTCTCAACCTTAATTTTCTTAGCTTGTGCTTTATATTTCTTCTCTTCTACCTTTATCTCTTCGGCCTCCATTTGATTAATTTTGGCTTAGGTCATGCCCTTATCCCTTATGTCCTCTCATTTGTGGTACAACTCTAGCATTGCATCAATGAACTATTGGTGTAGGCCCATGTTCTCCCATTTTATTTTTAAATATTATTCAATTGGTGCACCTAAGGGTATTATTTATTCATGTACTTCCTCCTCACTAAGCCTTTCACTTGTTTCTCCTTCCTTCTTTCCTTTCATCTTCTATCCCTTATGCTTCTCTACAAATTTCCTACACTCTTTAGACTCAACCATATCAATGGATTATTTTGACATTCTAACCTTTGTAATTTATTCTCTTTCTTCCTCCATCTCTAGTTATTTTTATATATCGACATCACTAAGGTCATGTTTCATCCATCTCTACATCTTCTTTACTTTAGTCAAAGGGGATAGAGAGGGGGTTTATTCATTCGATGAGGAGTCATCTTCCTTGGGAATAATGTATATGCCTCTACCAACTATTTATTCCTCTATCTCCTCCTCATCCTCTTCCTCCTCTATATCAGATAAGATTATCTTAGGAACCAAAAGAATAACCTTCCCCTTCTTCTTTGCGCTAAGGGAAGCCTTTGGTGTGAATCACATATGCTTCTTCATGGAGATTGAAGGAGAGGCTTCTTATTTTGAGGTAATTTTGCACATTATTTTCTCCTATATATCTTATAAAGTCTCCTCCCTCTTCTTATTTGGAGAATTTTTCATCTCTATTTGTGCTAAAGTTCCTTCATCATTGATCCAGATTGGAGGATCTTCACTTTGCTCGATGCTGAGGCTCTTCTTTTATGGATTTATTTCATAGTGTAATATATGGATGTGGCCATGTATGGTTGCCTCATAAAGGGAGTGGATATATGGGTGATTTGATTCATCCTCAGTGGCCTTCCCATCTATGTAAGTAAATTGGTGCTTCATCTTATGCCTCTCCATATCTAATTATTTTACTAGAATGTTTAACTACTAAGCATTGAAGATCTAATGTATCACATCCCTAAAGTACCTTATTGAGAAGGCATAAGGGAGATTTAACCACTCTGACATGTTGTCATCAACCAAAAATAAGTGAAGTACACAATAATGTTACATTATAGAAAAGGTTTTTATTCTAAACATACTCTGAGCGAGCCCTTGAGGGATGCACCATTCTAGCTTGAAGGCCTCTATGTATTTATTGCACCACCCCATGAAGTGAGTCTTATATTAGCAACTAAATAAGGGGGCCTCATAAAGTCTTTGTAATTTTTCATTAGGGATTCATTATTCTTTGAATGGACCTAGAGGTTTTCTTAATCGCCATCTAGAATCCCAATCTCTTCCATGACAATGAGTATGAAGATGGATTCCCATCTGAATGTCCCTTTTGCCTTATATTACTCCTATGCATTCTTCACAAATTCATCAATGATGAATTTAGAAATGTTAAACTACACATCCTATACCATGTGATAGATGATGCAAAGGTATGCTTTAGTCACATCAGTCTGTTGACCACCTAGGCATAACTTGGAGCTTATAAGGTACATCATCAACCTTGTGCTAGGATCCTTACACTCTTTAATGGGGAACACAAAACTCCCCTTAAAATAATTTAGGATCTGGGCTATGTAATCCACCTCTTCATCATCATCCATCATATGATATATGTCCTTACCAGTGTCTAAAATCCTAATTATTCTCTTTATTAACTATGTAGAAATCTTCATGTACCTCCCTATGAAGTAAATGCAATCCTCATGGATGTGTGAGAGTAGAAATTAAACCATCCCCTAGAACTTCCCAAAGCATGGCAACTCATAAAGTTGGGTTACACTAGATGCTATCAATTTGTCTTAGATTAAGATGTCAAATAAGGCATCACCTTGTACCATCTTTTTCCCTATGTCTAACATCAAATCTTGTGTAAGGTCCTATAAATGATTGGAGGTGCAGTGATTATACTCATTTAAATAGTAGACATGTACAGAAGAGTGCCAATCCTCCCTTATCATGACCTTTGGAGGGAATAAATTACTTGGTAGGACATTTTGGTGAAAACCTTGATATTCACCTACACTATGCTCACTACTTTTAATCTCTGTGTTGTTATTTTTTTAGTGGTCACTTTGAGTACTATACATGCCCATTTTGGGTCTTATTACACCAAATCAAAGATATATCCCTAATTTTTATTCACCATACTAAACTTGATGGTGTTGAAATGTAGTAGATGTGATTTACCAAAGCCTCAAATGGTGGTGACACTTCTAGATTCATGCGATCTATGATTGTTCCTTTAGATCTCAAGCTTTGATAACCTTTAATGGTGGTTACGGCATCAATCCACTTTTCCAAATATTTAGTTTCTATAGAATCCTTTCTCCATACTTCTCCAAATCACTCTTACTATGAATTCAATCCTTTCTATCACACAATCATTTACTCCTAGTGCCTGAAAGTGCTTAGATTCTCACTGGTATAGGGTTTTTGCACCTCAACTCCCTATTTTTTTCCTAGGTTCATTATTAGTCTTAAGTTCATGTAAAATTTGTAACCTAATAAAGTCTATCACTTGCTAATTTATACCCTTTCATTATCTACCATCATTAATGTAGGTGTTTTATGGCAAGACAGTTCCTTGATTTCTTGAAAAATGCAAAATTTTGAGAAATCCACAAAAATCCTTTATCACCAATGAATTAATTAAATGTATTTGTGCCTTTTATACCACTTAATTTAATGATATCTATAAACACCTAAAATTGGCCGTTGATAACCTCCAATCAAGCTTTTGGCTAGTTTCCATCTAAAATGCACAATTTGGCCTAAAAACACTAAAACAAGTTAAATGATGTGAAATTGACATATTCAAGTGCCTATTATGGCTAGGGTATCCCTAAATAGGGCAATTAAATTTATGGATAGCTAACTTTGATCAGTTCATTTTGAGTCAAAATGCCAAATTTGCACCTATGTGCTCTAGACTGCTCTTTCCTATCAAATATTTTACACAAGACTTGTGCCTTTGTTATTTATTATTAGAAACATTCTAAATGGGAATATGCATCCAATGCATCTAACATAGACTTCTAATTCCAATCTAGTCAAATTTAGGACCAATAACAAGGCATTCTGATCCATTTAAGTAATTTGTGCATAAAGTGCTAAATCATGTTTAAGAACTAATTAACCCAAATCAAGGCCTAATTAAGAATTCCATGGAAACTTGTTGAATGCTTGTTTTTGGAAATGAATATTAAATATCTGCATCATCAAGTGACCTCATTTCTTGGGAAGACATCCCTAGGCTATAAATGCCATAAATATTAGGATTCATGCCCTCCATGCCTCATCAATGCCTTCTATGATGCCCTCCATGCCTCTTAATTACCCCTTCTTCCAATGACATGATGAGGATAATTACAAAATTAATTACAAAAATTAAATTAATCCTCAACCACACATCTCAATCTTGAGATTCACAGTTGAGGTTGATTCTGATCAAATCTAAAAATCTATAAATAGGAGGCCTCACAACATCATTTCTAAGCTTACTTAGTGAAAAGTTATAATGCAGGATTGGTTCCATAAAGCTTCAAGAAACTAGTGTTATAATTCCAAATTGATTCCAAGCCAAGCCAAGCCACAAGCCAAAGGTGCCAAGGAGAAATGGAGGTTGTCAAGCTTCCATTGCCAAGGACTTCATGAGCACAAGCTAAGCAAGCCACCACAACAATCATTTTATAGCATCCAAAGAAGGTAGAAGAGTTTTATTTTGCATTTTAGTTGTATGTTTCATTCATGATTATTAACTAATCTCTCCCTAGTGTCTAGGCTTAGAGATGTCATGCTATTAGTGTGTTTATTTCATTTTGGAACTAACACCATACTAACCATCCTCTCTTGAGTCTAATTCTTAAATCACATATGGCATGCCTGGTGGGATTAGATGCATCTCACACATGAAGAATATCATTTTGCATAATTAAAATCTTCATTTGGACCTTTAAAACTCTTGTAAATTGATTTTCTAACTTTATTTTTCTATTTTTTGTTGCCACAGATTTATACAGTAACTGACGTTGGCAAGAAATAATAACATCAATTACTTATCTCAATCGACATCAGTTAGCAGAACTGACATCAGTTAGAAATAAATTGGACATTGAAGACATTGGTGGTATATAAATGATGTCGGTCACTATGTTTTCTTAAAAACACAAACTTCAGAGCTATTTTAAAATGCTTGGTTTGGGGTCATATGGATACCATTTTGGATGATTTTTTTTTAAAACCACATGTTTTCTCTTAAATTTTTAGAATTTGGCATTAGTTTATCTTCAATTTTCATATAATTTTTACAAAATTTGGAAAATCCATTTAAATTTTTTCTAATCTAACATATTTGCTTTTGGGGTGATGCCTTAAGGGTAGACAGGTAATTAGTGAATTTCAAGTTTGATAAATTATGTTTTTGAACATATTTTGCATGCTTTAAAATGAATTAAGAACATTATTTTGGCTATGTAAAGTAAAATTTAAGGTGATTAAATAAGTGTTTTTAGCATTATTTTTCAAAGTTACAACTAGGACCAAGGGGTCAAATGAACACCACTTAATCTTTTGAATTTGGTGCTAAAAAATGGACTCATCTTTCTAAAAGTTTTTTTTGTCTTCAATAGTTGTTTGATGTAATTTTGTTTAGAAAAGAGAGGGGTGTTGCACGTATTCTCTTCCATTTGTCCCCTTTAGGGAACCCTTGGAATCAAAATCACCATTCCAATTGCACAAATCTTAGTCCAAGGCTTAGAAAGAATGTTATCTAAAGCACTACGCAAAAACTTGTCAAAGTTTAGGTGACCTTGAAAATGACCCTAAAATCTTTCTATTTTCATGCTTTATTTTTTTTATGCATCTTGGTTTGTGAGGGGGACTTCATTACCTCCCTCAAGTTATATAAGGAAGCTTTAACCTGGGGTTTCATCTCATGACATTGACTTCATTTGGCTCTTTTAGAGTTGCACATGGGATGTAGTGGCACTTTGGACATTGTACTACACTGAGTGAATAGAAGGATGCAGTGGTTGTAAAAATTACTAGACCTTTTTGCAACAAGCCAAGTGATACAGACCCAAAATCTATGCTTTTCATTTGTATTCTTTGTCATGAAAGTCATTGTGCAATTGATTCCCGTAGTGATGTTCAAAACTTGATAGTTTAGTCTACCCCACATGCCATACCGTTGTTAGGATTTGGATGATTATACTTAGTGTATTTTGTTCATTTATCTTACTTGGTGTTTTTGAGACTAAAACTTTTTTTTTTTGTGTAAGCCATGCCAAAACCATTTTATCTATATGCCACTCTTTTGTCTAAAGAGGTGTTATGCTAGCCATTTTACACCACACTTGTGCCTTGAAATGTTTGCTAAACTTGTTTGTGTATGTGTCATTTGAGTTACATAGGGTAGCATTATGCTACCCAAATCATGTCAAACCATTTTTCTTTTGAATCTTTTGAAACATAACATTGACCACATCATTCGATCATGCTTATGCCATTAGGTTACTCAATTTTTTTAAAGACTTGTTTACCATTGTATCAAAACCATTTTTTTCAAACCATGTCATGTTTACCATTTATAACTTTGTCTTGTGCTGTCATGCTATCCAATCTTGTCTAGCTTGTTTGGTCAAATCCTAGTTTTCATCATTGAGTTTTCAATTAGCATTTTCAAGTTTAGATCCAAACATTGATTTCTATTTAAGCCTCAATTCATGGGGTGGATAGATAGATATTTATCTTTTGGGTTGCACAACTTTAGTTAATAGATTACCCAAATTTGAAGACTATTAATTATTTGTATGTTTAATGCCTATCCTCATCATTATTTGTGCCTTTATTTGGGAGAACACAACCTTTTTCAAAGAGCCTTTTGTTTTATGCCTTATGTCAATTGATCATGTTTATGTTTGATTTTGTGTGCCAGGTTTATGTCAAAGTTATTTCCAAACTTTTTATATTAAATCAAATCACATCATACATATTTGTTTGAGCCTAGCTTTTGACTCTAGATTTGGATAAAATACCTAGTAACTCAACTTTTCCATTTCCTAGTTTAGACCTTGTTTGGAATACTTTGACCTAAACCTTTGACATGTCAGTTTTCATTTAGACGCTTGACCTTTTATGCATTTAACATTTGATGTTAGACCTTTGACGTTAGGCTATTTTATGCCAAGTATTAGAATAAACCATTATGGGAGACATCGCTCCACTTTTAAACCACATTGGAGATACAACTCCACTTTTTGACCAAGTTAGACCAAGATTATACCATTTTTCCTTTGGACAATTTTTTTTCAAAGTTTGTAGAAATCTAAGCCTTTTATTTTTAGAGCTTTCATCATTTACGTAGATATGTCTCACTACACTTAGGGTGGATTCACTTGCAATATAACTTATGATAGAATGGCTACACAAAATGACTTTTATAGATTTTGTCAAGACCCCAATGATTCTAATATGGTTTGTGAGACATATTTCTATTTACCTCATATTAATCATTCATGGAAACAAAGTCACGAAGCAACTTACAACCCAACTTAAGCCCTTGACTAGTATGAAGAGGCTTGTTAAGAGGAATTTAAAGACCTGACTATAGATAATGTTGTTTGGGATATGAATCCATACCCTCTTTACAATAATCATTATATGAAACATAGTCAAAAACTAGCTTATGAGCCAACTCATGATTGGGATGATATGGTTTATGAGGAAGACTTGGATGCTTTTTCTTATGCAATAAATCAAGTTTCATGACATCCTTTTATTATCCAATCATTATCTACCCCTAACCCTGCTTTAGATTATACGAGCTATCAAGCTCCATAATATCCAAGGAATACCATTACCATTCCTAGACCTAGTCCTTGGCTTGTGCAAAGATCCACAATGCCCTATCATCATACCAGGACCTAGTCCTTTGGCTTATCCAAGCAATCATGCTTCAAAACACCCCTTCATTACCATCTTAGGAATTTGTCTTTTGGCTTGTGTGAGCAATCATGCTCCCCAATGCTCTACCATTAGCCAACTGCAAGTCATTCCTCATCCAGTACCAATCCCAACCAAACCTCAACTGATCCAATCATTTGAAGACCAAGCTATGTTTAAAAATGGTATTTTCCAACTCAATGGAAACTAAGGCCAAGAAAACCAACCAATCCAAGATGTTTTTATTGAATCAACCATTTGTGATAAGTCAATCTATAATAAATTGCCTATTAATCCTATACCAATTATCGAGGAGTCTCACTCTAATGAGCTAGTCTTTGCTAAGTCACTTCTTGATGATTATAACTACCTTTGGGAAAATCATTACCTTGAAAATATGCCTATTTTTCAAGATCCTCTTATTGACAAGCCAGTCTCTTAGGAGTTGTCTCCTATTTCCATCTTAGAGGCATCTCACTTTACCAAACCAATTTTTGTGGAGCCCATTGTGGCATCACAAGCCATTACTTATCCAAAACCAAATATTTAACAAGACATCATTACAACATAGTGCTCATTAGATGAAGATTAAAAGTTATATTTATGTTCTATTCTTGAACCAACATCATATTTAGCATCAGAATCAGAATCAACATCAGTCTCAACATCAAATTTAGAGTCCCTTGCTTTAGAATCAGATTCATAAGACGAATATGTTCATGGCTATTACAACATTGGTTATGTATGCCTTAAAAATAAATTTTAATACATTTGTGATCCTTCTAAAAAATTTTAGGATGAGTACTTCATCTTTGACACAAGTTCTCCTAGTATCTTCTATGAAGATTGTGCAGCCTCTCTCCATTATATTACCATTCCACAGGCCATTACCATCAACCAAGATAGCCATATTATTGACATTCCATATCCCATAAAATTTTATTAGGACTAAAATAATCACACTTTATTAAACTACATCCATGGTGACATAGTAGTTGAAGAAGAGCAAGGAGGCTAAGACAAAATTCATATAGTAGAAGAACACTCTTCTAGTGAAACCTTTTTGAAGGTGCTAGGGGATAAGCAAAGATCAAACTCAACCTCTTTTAGTGACACTTTTTTAGAAGCACTAAAAGATAATCAAAGTCAAAAGCCAATGTTTATTAGTGAAACCTTCTTGAAGGTGCTATGGGATAATCAAGACAACTTCATTGGTGAAAACCTCATTAAGGCACCAATAGCTGAGCACAAAACTTCTTCACTGCTTGATGAAGAAAAAATAAAAAATCAAATAAAAATAGCTTCTAATCTATAGCCTAATCAGATGGTATCTACTTTCAGGATCAAATAACAAAAAATTTGGTAGTCCTATCGAGAGAATAAGTCTTTGGCCCCACCACAACAAAAATTATGTCAAATCTATCATCAACAACATTACGTGTGACTCAACGTTCTGATCTTCATTTATTTCCCCACCATTCCACATTCTATTATCATCTACCATTTCATTTCATAATCAAACCTACCAATCATTATTTTTCCCTATTTACCATCCATGGTCACACTTTCATTTTCAAAGGCTACAAAGATACCTTGTCTCAATGTTTGATGGAATCAAAATCAATGACCAACAAAGATCACAAAAGCATTCTTGGCAACCAAATTTGCACACCATTTTTGATAGAGCAGCTATTTAGATGAGGTTTGGGATAGTAATTAACATGATCAAGTATTTTATTTATATAATTTTTTGATTAGGATGTGTATCTCCCCATCAAAAGGAATAATAGAATCAAAAACCACACATAGGCCAAAAACATGTACCATGCCATTGCCATTGTCACATATCTATTTGCCATTGTCAGAGTACCCAACTATTTAGCCCATCACTTGGGAAAAAACCTCCTACCATTTTAACCCAAATATAAAACCATCATTATCCTTAACAATGCCATGCCATCCTATCATTCCATGCCTATCTATACCAAAGCCTATTTTTAGTCATCCTATCCAATCCTATTTTGATCTTGGTTACTTTGGTTCTTGTCACACCTTTTGTGGGGGGATTCCAATCATGTTTCAATAATAAATCAAATCCATGTTATAATGACAATCTATGAAATTAATGTGACAGCTAATCTGGCAAGATATCTTTCATCCTATATCCATGTTTGTTTATGTGAGCTTGATTATAATTGCCTATGGGCAAATATGTGATTCACCAATCTTGATACTAATTATAATTGCCTATGGGTAAATTAGCATCATTGACCTATGCCATTATATCTTAGTTATAACTACCTATGGGCTAACTAGGGGAAATACTTGTTTATCATTAATTACTATATCACCTTGCCTTCACTATTTTCATTTGACTGGCCATTTTCTAGGTTTGAGAACTTGTTGGGACCTAGTTTGTTTTTCCACACCTTTTGTGTGGATAGAATTATTATGACTTGAGGTCATTTTAGGACTATTTAGGTCATTCTCAATTCATATTGAGGTCACCTCAGTCCCCCTTTCCATATGCTCTTACTATTTTGTGAGCAACCTAAGACAAACACTCTCACCATTTTGCGAGCATGTATCTTGTCATTCTCTAATGAGTTAAGATACCTCACAATTCCAAAAGTATTCATAAAATTTCAAAAATCAAAAAATATTTGTTTTGTCTAAGCCTAGTCAGTTATCCTTGATCTACCTTATTGGGGCATTGTCATTGTTAGCATGCTTTCTTTTACTTTTGTTTTTAAGCTTTCTATTTATTTGTTTATTTCAAGTTATTTGTTTGTTATTTTGTTTGTTTATTCACTTGCCTATTTGTTTTTTTTCAACACTATTGCCTTGACTAAGTCTATATATGTTCATTAGGTGATTCCTTGCACACATTATTCTTGAGTCCATCCATATTCATACATCAACGTTGTCATCATGGTTTTTATCATTGGGGAATTGTTTTTGAGTGTTTTATTAGATCAGGAGTTAGTCCTTATTCATATTTTGGACAAGTCTTTATGGTGTTCTATCACAAAGCCTACCATCACATGCTACAACAAAAATCAACTTCATGAATGTCTATAATCAATGGATTTGTAGAAGTTTCTCCTTGGCACCTTGGAAAATCCTTTCATCCCAACCTTGATCAAATCAATTTAATGACGATTCTAGTTGTATCATTGTTAATTAGGACAATCATCTCCTCATTGAAAGGTATAATTGAATCATTCACATTGATCAATCTCATTCTTCTATTCATCTATTTCATCACTTTGCACTTGCTCATCTTTAATCTACATTCCAAGTTATATCCTTAAGTTATGCTTGTTAATCAGCCCTAATTCGGACACAATCATCTTTAGCCAATCTAGGTCTCTTAATGATTATAACCGCATATGGGTAAATCATTATTTTGACTTTTATTCTTGATTATAACTACCTTTGGGAAAATCAACATCCTTTTTATATCAATGCCTGCAAGAATTTTATCATTTGGATTAATCTCAACCACAGGTTAATTATACCTTTCTTCTTATTTCTTTTTAAGGGACCATCCATTAATAAATGTGATGGCCACTCCCTCGAGGGGGCATCATCATAGGCTTCCCAAAAACCATTTGGAGCCTTGTTCTTCAATCATTATCTTCTTCTTGGCATACAGACCATCTCTCATTCTTTGAGAAGACATTACTTTATGTACGGTTTGCAACACCTTCCCAAATAGTGGTACACTGTAGAAACCTAAAATTGGCCACTGATAACCTCCAATTAGGCTTTTGGCTAGTTTCCATCTAAAATGCACAATTTGGCTTAAAAACACTAGAACATGCTAAATGATGTGAAAATGACATATTCAAGTGATAATTTTGGCCAGCATATCCCTAAATGGGGTAATGAAATTTATGGGACAACTAACTTTGATTAGTTCATTTCAAGTCAAAATGCCAAGTTTGCACCTACATGTTCTGGACTGCTCTTTCCTATCAAATCTTTTACACAAGACCTATGCATTTGTTATTTGTTGTTGGCAACATTCTAAATGGGAATACGCATCCAATGCATCTAATGTGGACTTATAATTTTAATCTAGTCAAATTTAAGACCAATAACAAGGCATTCTGATCAATCTAAGTAAATTGTGCATAAAGTGCTTAATCATGTTTAAGAGCTAATTAACCCAAATAAAGGCCTAATTAATAATTCCATGGAAATTTTTTGAATACTTGTTTTTAGAAATGAATATTGAATAAATGCATCATCAAGTGATCTCATTTCTTGGGAAGACATCCCTAGGCCATAAATGCCACAAATATCAAGATTCATGCCCTCCATGCCTCTTAATTGCCCCTTATTCCATTGCCATGATGAAGATAATTCCAAACTTAATTTAAAAAAATTAATTAGTCCTCAACCACACATCTCAATATTGAGATGGATGGTTAAGGTTGATTTTGATCAAATCCAAAAATCTATAAATAGGAGGCCTCACAACATCATTTCTAAGCTTAATTAATGAAAAGTTATAATGCAGGATTGGTTCCAAAAAGCTTCAAGAAACTAGTGTTATAATTACAAATTGATTCCAAGTGAAGCCAAGCCATAAGCCAAAGGTTCCAAGGAAAAATAGAGGTTGTCAAGCTTCCATTGCCAAGGACTTCATGAGCACAAGTTGAGCAAGCCACCACAACAAGCATTTTAGAGCATCCAAGGAAAGTAGAAGAGTTTTATTTTGCATTTTAGTTGTATGTTTCATTCATGATTGTTAACTAAGCTCTCCCTAGTGTCTAGGCCTAGATATGTCATGCTATTAGTGTCTTTATTTCATTTTTTTCATTTTGGAACTAACACCATACTAAACATCCTCTCTTGATTCAAATTCATAGTTCACAATATCTAATGATAATTTTGTGAAGTGATGTTCAGTTTAAATGGTCACTTCTTACTCAAACCTAGGTAGATTCCAAATGTCTTAGATAATTCTTCTCCTATGCTTATTCACTTTGCATGACCTTCCACTTCTTTGTGGTAACCTAGACACAATACCTCACATGCACATGATTTAGCCTCCTTAGTTCCACTTTCTCTTTTAGTTATGCTTCTATTTTAAGCGTGTTTATCTATTTTGGTCAATTTCTTGCACTTCATCTTTCCTTGGCCTATCCTACCCCATAAAAATCCCTTGTGTTGGTCTTATAGTGCTTGGCTTCTCTTCTAGTTCTCTTTCACATGATCAAATTTTACATCTTTATTTTCTTTCTTATACCCAACCATGTTGAGCACCTTTAATTTCTTTCTTGCACCTAACCTTATTGAGCATCTTCACCTTTTGCTCTAGTCTCTAATGTATGATCAAATGATGTGCCTATTTATAAATTTGGTGCAAAGGTTACCTTTGTGCTAATGTAATTTGTAATTTTTTCTCAAATTTTCTAGGTCTAGTAACTTCCTCACACCCAGAAACTTAGGTGTCTGGCCCTAGGTGCTAAGAAAGAAAATGGGCTTGACTCACCTAACTAGTATTATGTGAGGAAGTGATAGAGTAGTTTAGGTATGGGCTTGGAAGAACCCTTCATATGAAACATTATTCATAGAGTTTTATGTGCTTTTTTTTTTAATTCTAACAAGTCTCATGCACCCACTACTTAGATGTCTAGCCTTAGGTGCTTAATAAGTGCAAGCACTCAACTCACCCAATTAGAATTATGTATGAGAGGATAGATGAATAAGTCCTTATGACCATCATGCAATGCATATTTCCCCTTTAAAATATATGAGAAACAAAATTAAAAATAAAAAATTATTTGGATTTTTCCAAACTATATTTTGGTCAACTCAACTCAAATTGACTAGTGACAAAGAAGCTGATGTTCTTATGGCATAAGCACCATCTTAATACTGATATAGATTTAATTAATTTCAATTTAAATACCTTGGGAGAATTTCATTAGAAAATGTGCATAATTTTCATACACCCATCTCCAATATGTAGTGGATGATGTAGGGGATAATCTACCTTATTTGTAGTTTACCTAAGTGCTTAAGGTACTTCGAGTCATAGAGCAACACTAATGCTCCTTCATTCAGATCCTTACATTTGATGTGCCTATCATGCTAGAGATTTTGGTGCACCTTTTCAATTTACTGACTCCATATTTCTTGGGTGCACTTTTTGTCCAAGTATTTCAAGTCTTCCAACCTTTTTCTCAAATATTTTTGGTCATCTAAGTGACCAATCCATGCAATGCATAAAGATGGCACCATAAATTCCATAGGGAGAACTAATTCAATACCAAACACTAGGTGAAAGGGTGTAGCTTTATTCAAGTGCTTATGTGTCATGTGGTACACCCATAGCACCACTAAAATGTGATCATCCTAATCATTACAACCAACATCACATATCTTTATTAGGCACGTTTCTAAGATCTTATTGAATGCTTCAGTTGTGTCATGTTCTTGTGGATGATATGGGGTAGTCTTGTGGTGTACCACCATATATTTAGTTAAGAGAATGTGTACTATATGATTAATTAAATTATTGTCTCTATCACTAGTTAGACTTAATGGGCACTCATATCAACTTATTATGTTCTCTGATCATCATTATGTAGTATTTTATTGGTATGACCTTGGCCCACTTAGTGAAATAGTCAATGGATGCCAAAATATACCTTGTACCTATGTGCCATGTTGTGGGAGTTATTAGCCCAATAAAATAAATATCCCATTTATTGAATGGAAGTTGGTCAGGAATGGAGATGAGAGGCATCTCATCTTAGTGGTTGGGCTTCCTAGTGAACTACAATATGTTGCATGCCTTAGTGCACTCCTTTGCATCTTAGAACATGCTTAGCCACCACAAGCCTAACTATAATATCTTTCACACCATTATGTATCTAATGTAATGGCTCCTATGATTTATTCATGCACTTATTTTAAGATGGATTCCCTTTCATGTTCCAAAACACATTGACACATGACTTCATCTCTACTTAATTTGTATAGCTTCCCCTCAATAAGATGGAAGGGGGAAACATGAATCGTAAGTTGCTTCTCCTTTTTTGACATGGTTTGGGGTGTAAACCTAGATGTTAGGAAAGTGATAATCTCTACCAATTCCTCAAGGATGCAATGGACTTTGTATAGTTCCATATATGACAAGTCATATTTAATCAGCATCACTATATCTCTAGAATTTATGCAAGACAAATGGTCTGACCCTAAGTTTAGCTTTCTAGGTTTAACAAAAATAGATAACTATAATTATTAGAATAGGACTATCCATCTGCATATGTGCCCATGTAAAACATGCTTATTCAAAAGGTATTTGAGTGCTTCATGATCAGTGAAAAATATTAATAGGGTCATCAATAAATATTTCCTAAATTTTTGTAAGGCATAGACTATTGCTAATGCCTCACGCTTGCTAGTGGTGTAATTCTATTATGCTTTTATCAATTTCCTACTTATAAAGAAGATGGGGTGGTTTATGTTTCCCTTTCCTAGTTGATCTAATACGGTACTAATAGTGAAGCCTAAAGTATTGACATGGATGTGGAAAGGAGTAATCTAATATGAGAATTATAGAATTGGAATGCTAGCCAACTTTAGCTTCAAAGTTTAAAAATCCCCCTCTTGTAATTTTAACCAATATAATGGGACATCTTTGTGCATGAGATCCTCCATAGGCACTGTGATCTTCACATAGCTCTATATAAACTTCTTGTAGTAGCCATAATGGCCTAGAAAGGTGTGAATGTATTTATATGTTAAAGGAGTTTGGAGTTGAATTATGATGGTTATCTTCATAGGGTCAACAAATAAACTATCCTTGTAGATGATGTGATCAATCCATGTTCTAAAAGGGGTTTTAAAGAGGCACTTATACATGTTTAAAGATATTTAGAGCTACTTACACTTTTCAAACATAAGGCATAGATTGTCATAATGGTACTTTATAAGGCCATATATAGTCTAGTCATCAAGATAGACTTGAATGAACCTATGGATGAAGTCCTTGAAAGTAATGATCACCACCCTAGATAATATGGGTAGTACATTCTTGAGTCCAAATGGCATCAAATTATAATCAAAACAACCACATTTAGTTACAAATGTTGTTTTAAGCTTATCCTAAGAAACCATTAGTGAAAGTGTAGATTTCATAACCTACAATTCCATTCAAGACCTCATCGATGAATGGGGTTGGAAATGGGTTAGTGATACAAGCAGCATTGAAAAATCTATAGCAAAAACATATCCATATACACCCATCCTTCTTGATGCTTATGACCATCAAACTTACCCATTTAGACTCTTGTACAAGGTAGATGATGCCAATGATAAGCATTCCATCAATCTCTATTTTCACCTTGGCATGGAGATTGGGATTCATCCTATATGGGTGATTCTTAACAAGCCTCACACCATCCACCAGATTGATGCTCTTTTTTTTAGGGGAAGTTTGGGTGCCCTTCATGCCTCAATATTTTTATGTGAATAAGTCATAAAACTCCTTTAGGAGGTCTATGATTTGTGTCATTTTTGCTTTAGACCAGTATGCACCTATAGTGTTAATCTTTAGCTCACATTCTATACTGATGTCTAATTTAGTGGTCTTGAATAGTACATGATAGGGTTCATTCCTTTCTTGATGAGAGTCTTTAACTTAACTTATCCCCTTAGTTGTATCAATTAGAAGATGAGTTGGATCTTCTTCATCTGGGGTGTTGTCATCCACAGGCACACAAGTTTTTATCTTCTTGTTAGAGCCTTACAATTATGATCCTTTCAGATCCTATCATCCTCTTTTTTGGAGTCACTATTGAGCACATTCTCTTCAAATAACATTTGGAGTGATAGTAACTTCTCCCCAAACATGTCCCTAAGGTTCTCTTCTAGGATGGAAGTATCCTCAAACACTACCCTATGAATGACTTGTAATGGCTATAGTAGCTCTAAGTTTTGTGAAGAGAAGGAGAAGGTGTGAATGAACCTTGATTTTAGTACTTCTCAGTATCACATCTCTCAATTCATTTCATTTATAATGCATTACACTTATACCCATGTTTTTAAATTCTTATAGAAGGTATGCAACCATAGGCTTCTAGGTGCATTTTCAACATAGATGGTCGAGGTTCTTCACATAAGTGCACATGCATGATTGGGTAAAAATCACCTAAGTAAGAAAGTATGTCTAAGTACTCATTAATCTTTCCAAACTAAGTGCATATGGATAACTTCACATCTTGACATGTTGGCAAACTAGGCTTTTGCACTTCCCACCAATGACTAGAAGTGCTCTTTAAGGTATGCACTAGTGTGCCCATTCTATCTATTTCCTTAGAAACACATGCTTTACTATCATGGACATAGTTCTCTATAAGATGGTTCCCTTCATGTTCTGGGAGCATTATAAGCTTCCCTTTACTCAGTTGAAACACTCTTTCCCCCACCTTTTTGGTATGGGGAATCCATCTATTTTGAGTGTGATCAACCCTAATTAGTCCCATTCTAGCTAGCCTTAGCTTAGTTTCCCATACTAGGTAAAACCTTCAGCCAGTAACTTCATAAGCCTTTTTGACCCATTGGTCATAGGCTACATTAGTTATATTAGAAGATGATTATATATCCTCCTATTTGAGTATTCCTTGATTGCTTGGGTTAAACTTCTCAGTGCATTACATCATGATGCTATAAATGAGGTTGATATCATCTTTGAGATCAACACTTTATACATATGGAGGCCCTTGATCACTTGATAAGGGTATCACAACCCTCTCTTTATCATTCTCAAAATTCATGTAGTATTTATTAAAGTACATGTTTATGTTTTTGGCATAGTACCATGGCCTCCCTAGAAGTGCTGGATAGTTATCATGCTCTACCAAATCAATTACCTTGAAGTTGGCTTGGAATTCAGTGCCCATAATATCTAGAATGGTGCCCTTCAAGATCTTGCTAAGTTATGCTCAAGTTTTGTTGGCCATAAAAAACATATGAGGGGAGGGATTTAAGGGTGGAAGTCCCATCTTCTCGAAATAAATTTTGGTTAAAATGTTAACCTTAGTGCTTATATCCTTAAGGATCTCACAAATGGGCCATCCATTGATGGTGGATTTTATTAGTAGTTCCTGGTCATACTCTACATTTTGAGTATGCCTTATTTCATGTGCCCACTCCATATGTGGCTTAGTAACTTAACCATCTAAGGCATGGCCTCCTCTTTTTCTCTCTTACCTATGTGCTCTACAACTTTTTTTTTATTAGGGGCAACATCCATTTATATTATAGGAGGAACATGATCTTGATCATCTCCTATACTTCAACCTCCTAGCTATCTTTCTTCCTTAATGAGGTGCTTGTCTATGCCTCTAGATCTCTGGCCAATTGGAGCTCACCATAAGATTTTTGTATTACACTCATGGATTATTTTAGGATGTCCTTTTCTTATATTGGGTTAGGGTAGGGTGTAAATTTTGGCTTAAGTCATGTTATGCACTCAGTGTATCTTGACTTGCCATATTCCAAGTGCAGTTCTTTTGTCAATGCAGTAGGTGGTTATGTGGTGAACCCACTTTGAGTTGTGTTATTTACCTTAGGTGGCTCCTTACAAGTATACTATGGCTTTGGATCCCATTTATCTTCTCTTTTTTCACACCTAACCATGGTGGTACCCTTATCTATACCAGGCTGACCTTGAGTTAATTTTTTGTACAAGTCTGGGCAATCCTCGATAGCATGTGATCCTTGATAACACCCACACATTAGGTGCATGGAAAATTCACACTAGTAATGCTCAGTTAACTTACACTTATAACATGATCACGATGGGAATATTCCCCCATAATATCCTCCACCTCACCCATACACACCTCACTAATTCCCATAACTAATATTTTGCTATCCATAGCCTTTATTTCCTTGGCTTTCCTATCCTCTAGTTGTGGTTTTTACCTACTATGCACCTCTCTTCATGTTTTAATGCATCTCATCAATGACTTGACAATATACTATTGAATGGGTATAGACATCACACATATTGCAATAGATGGTAGTGTTCACTTGACGACATGCTGTAATAAGGGATAGTTTTGAGAATCATGTGGTGCATGACAAACTTCATAGCTGAGTAGTAAGGTGTGGACATTTCTTCATGGGAAATTATTCTTGTTTTGCCCCTTCATCTCATATTCAGTACACCATAATCTATTATAAGTGTCATACACCAAACCAACAATCAAATTCTATAGATGGGAGGCCATTAACATGATCTATACCTTTTTAAATGGGCTGATTTTGGTGTTGGTGTTGCCTACTACCTCAGCCTAAAATGTGGCTTCAATAAATTTGTGGGGGTCTGTGAAGGTTTTCATGAACAACACTCTCCTAAAAGGCACTATCAGTTCCCTAATAAACCATTGTGTATGTTGGGAGGGGTGGATATCATATGGAAGCTTAAAAAGGAGGGTCTTAAACCATGCATCATATAGATACACACTCTTAAATATCCCTTGGTTGATTTCCTTGAGCACTGTGATGTTCTATCACTCAAACTCAGGAATATCAAATTCCTATAATAAATCCTCCTTTAATATATCTTAATCAACCATAGTCTAGTTCAGATCAAATTTTTGATGCCAGGTATGGGCATGATCTAGCAAGGTGGTTATGAACTGAGTCACCTTGTACTTTGATTAGGTGATACCTCAAGCACACCATTAGAGTTCACACTTGAGCACATGCTCTGTGACATTATCTATATCAAAATAATTAAGAAAGTGCATCACCATTTCATAATAAATTTACTAAAGGGGTGGTGTTAGAGTATGAGGTGATTACCCCTAACATCTGTGTTGAAGGTAGTCCTCTAATACCTTTAGTTATAGGGTTGAGCATTGACCCTGTTGGTGTAGGTTGCATCATCGATATTGATGGAATGGTACTACTTGTGACACCAAGGCATTTATTATAGGTTGTTGCCCAATCAACATAACTGACATCATATAAACAAGAATGCTTGTGCTTTTATTCTAGACTCTTGGGTTGGTACTCACTATTTTTGTGGTATTCTGGTTTAATTCCTCATAAGGTATCACTTTTTTGATCACAAAATCTTGGTTCAAATATTTAAGTCTATCAAAATTAATGTTAATAATAGGGCTAGTTATCATTCTTCAATATTTTAGGGGAGAATCCAACACATGATCTTACATTTTAGGTTCAAAGGGTGTAGGTACTTCAAACACATCCTCATTCACCATATCTTATAAGAACCCAAGGCATTTTACACCCAACTTCTGAGCTTGGTCTCTTACTTCTTCCTCTCTTTCATCATGCTACTGTAGTTTAAGGGATCTTTCCCACTTGCTATAGGTCCTCTCAACACTTCTAGGTTCTAGATCTTCTATTAGCCTAAAACTTTACTTGTTATAGTTTTGTCTTTAGATCTCTTGGGTCTTAGGTTACTCATCCTTTTCCATCGTGCCTCACCTACACTTCCCCTTCTCACCTTCTATGCTTGCTCATACATGAATAGATTTTAGGCTTCCATTATTATGGTCTCAATACCATAATCCACCAACAATTTCTTCAATTTGGTGCTAAATCATCTTATGAATATTCCCCTTGGCTCATGAAAGAACTCATACTCTGATTCTTCAAGGCAAAAGAATGTCAAAACTATGAATTCTAACATGTATTTTTTCAATGTGCCACTTTACCAATTCTCTATAACATGTATCTAAACATCATCTAGGATTTCAAGCCTCTTTAGATTCTCACTTGTCTACTCAAAGTGCTAGTTGTATCTTCATCTTCTAGAGGTGGTCTATGAAACCAACCACTAGTACACATTCTCAAGTATTTCATAAAATAACACCTCATACAAATCATTATATAGGTAGGTTTGTACCCATTTTCTTGACTTCTATCCTTAGCATGTTGGATGCTTCTATGAAAAGTTATCTTCCACTTGATCTATCCAGTACTTGATGTTCTCAAGTGAAATTTAGAGAATCACTTCGTTACACCATTACAATAACAAAATTCAACATGGGTCCTAACAATGAAACCAAAATGTTATAGAAAAGTGTCTTGTTTAGCTCATGTTCTTAGTCATGAACTTATAAATCAATCCAAATTAGTTATATGTTTGATACAACTAGGCACAACCATAGTAAAAGTATGTGGTGCATAACATTTAAATGCAATACTATGCTAACATCAATTTCACATAAGGTGTCAGCCTTGTGTGCTCACTTGAAGCACATCAGTGAAGGGACCAAGGTCTGTATTGGGCTAGTTGAAATATGGAACAACCTTAATCTTAATAGGACTTAGTCATTTTCAAATTGGGCTCAGGTAGCTTATAATTGCATGTCATCTTAGATAAGATCAAGAGGTGAAAGCCTATTCAAGGGCACAAGTCTTTTGGCATGAGTTCATGTCTGGCTATGCATAGCTCTTAATGGTGCAAGTTATGGGGATAGCGATTCAAGGGTCATGTAAGTGATTAGTTGAGTCAAGGGAATGATTTATACTCAAGTTTTTATTTCTCATGTTAGCACTCTAGGCACAGGTATTAAGGCCTTGACACATGTTAGTTTCAATGCTTAGTCAATTTCATAAGTATTCCAAAGTTGTTATATGGCAGAGTGATGCAATTAATGACCTAGAATATACCCTTACATTGAAATACATTAAAAAAATGAAAACTATAATATTATTCATATAAAACCTAGATCACAAACATACAATAGCACTAAACTATATGGAAAGAATCAACAACTAAGAAGATATGTAACTCCATTTCTATTAAATCAAAGTTTGTCAACATAAAGTATAGTTTATATAAATAGAGCATGCACTCATCTAAGTTATATTAAAATCCCAAATAATGTTGATTATTCAAATCCTTCATGTTCATTTTAAAGATAAAATTCATGTATAATCCTATAACTAATCTTGCAGAGCTTTATTACATTAATGTCACCTTTTTTCTTTTGGTTCAATCCCATTTTTATAGGTGGAGGGGCATCTTCTTTCCAGGTTAGATGGATACATGTTGGGTGTTGAGCTATCATTGGGGGTTGTTATGATTCTGGATCCACTACTCTATCACTCATGATCTCCAACCACCACGTTCAAACACTCAAAGGGATATCCCTAAAAACCTAGGTGCTAAGCAATTGCCTACCAACTGGCACAAGATCTTCAAAGATTCTTCTAGTTAGCACTAATGGTTTTAAAATATCAATAATTTATAATGACTACCACATGTCGAGATGTGTTGAGTTGGTGTAGTTTACTAGGTATCACAAAAAGGGTCCCAATAATACACCTATCTTGACATAGGGAACATTACATATGTTACATACATACCTTGTTTGACACATACATTTCTATGATGACATATTACCCACATGCTCAAATGATATAAAATGATGTAACTAACTCTTATTTTGAAATTAGTGACTTATAAGATACATCCCACATATCAAAAGGGTGGAGTTATGATGGGATTTTCAAAGAGATAAGCCTCCATGATAAAAAAATTAGAGCAAAGTATAGGTTAAAATGATTCCAAAATTCATTTTGGTTTAGATATTAGATTGGTTCATATGCATGACATATTTTATCATACTGATACATATTATAAGGGTATATTCCATGCATATGGATTCACTTTATAGACACTTGAGCATATATTCATACACATTTGGGTTCATATGAATGGGTGTATGAATAAAAAATACAATTTATAGGATTACATGTTTTCACATACATATAAGTTTGAGATATAGGTTCTCAAATTCAACATATAGATGCATATAATTCTATATTAATTGATACATATTCAAGGTTTATGATACTATTTTATACTCATACACAATAACAAAATTATAATTAAATGGAAAATGGTTCTGATTGCTCTTCACACTTATCAAATATATGGTCATGATGGGGACATAAACATGGTCCATTATCTTTTGATCATGCACTATATTATACATTGATTGGGGCATGAACATTGTTCATTCCCTTTTGATCATGAATTTTTGTTTTTACATGGAATTAAATTGATTTAAGTGGATTAAAACATTACAATTAAATATATAAGCCCTTTGTAGTGGTTAGTTGATTTTATTTGAATGAACCTTGCCTAATGGTTCTCTCATTTACATGTGTAATTATTTATTTGATAAAACCTAATGTCATGGTTATCTCTTTTTTTTACATAGTTATTTAGGTTAGTAAATTATGTAATTTCCCCTACATTCATGATATTTGGGTCATATTGCTTTCCCAACCCAAAATCCTCCATAGTTACACAAATTTGGGGCATGATCACTCTAACTCTCCATGTTCTTCAACAAGGAAACATCATCTCCAAAAATTTATAGGGAAACATGGTTAATCTCATACATGTGTACACATTTCTTACTCTTAAAAATTTCAAATTTTTAATATCATATTTTAGATTTCACATATTGACATTGACCAGACATTCATTACAGGTTTGTATGAAGTAAAGCTATACATTTAGATCCATATTGTAAAAATTAAAACTATGTTGTACACACTCAAATAAATTTTATATTTTTAATATGAAAAATTAATTACTATAATAAAAGAGGTGCATTTATAGAAAATAAAATATTATCTTTGATACTTGACAATCATAAGCTTGACACACATTTACCATGCGTGACTTAAGCACTCAAACAAGGTCATGATCTAACATCATCTCATAGTTTTATGTTATCTTATGAGTCAACTATTTCATTATAAAATTAAAAACCTATAATATCCTCAATATCTATTTCAAACCTATTAAATATCCTCTATTAACATATTCATACTCAAAATTCAGTCTGCTTGTATAAAGTCAATTCTACTAGGCCTAGTCAATACCATAAATTAACTTATTGATATAGTTAAAACTGAATCAATCCAAATAAAAATTAATTTATAAAATAAAACTCATTCTTAGGGTCATCCCATGACTCTTACATGTCGTTGGTGTGATCAATTATTCAATTAGATCCATATATAAACAAATCAAGGTCTCATTCAAAAGGGACTTGACACTTATTTGATATACATATATACACTATTGCACACTAAGAAAATATTCCTTATTATTCTTGATTTGTTAACTTATCACTAGGATCAGTCACCATTTAAGTCTAAAGAACTCAAAATCCAAGTCAAAGAAAGTATTGTTAAGTACCAAAGCATGTATATAGTGCATGAACACAATTTCACAATCAAACTAGGTGGGAGAAGTATGTGTGTCTTGATTTATATAATTGGAGTATTAGATATATAGATAGAGGTTAATTATTATACAGGGGTGATTGGGTTTAGCTCACCCCACTACATTTCCCCCATATTTTCAAGTTTCTAGCCCTTACAAGCACATCTAGGGTTTTAAGGTGAAGGAGATTGATTTATGGAGTTACATGCATCATTAGAGTTCAAGATCACAAAAATAAAATAAAAAAATAGTTGAACACATTTGTATAGTCAATATGCCCTAATTACATATAGGTCAATACTAACTAGCGTGTCAATATCAACGAAAAACACATACCCAATCCTATGGAACTAACTTAGCTTAAACAAGGAATCAATTATTGAACCGAATGAACCATAGGCCTAATCATCCTTGATTTTAATTTCCATAATAGTCATAGTAAAAAAATCAACAATAAAAAATAAGTATCATGATCTCTTTAATAATTTTTATATATCATATTCTATTTTTAAATTATAAGAATTAATTTCAATATTTTACATCTAGATGTATGCTTGAATGCCATCTCTATTGATTTGATTTATATTTCAAATTTATATCTTAATTAGTTTAATCTTGATCATTAATACAAATCAAGGTAAAAGAAATGTAATTGTTTTAAATATTGAAAGGCAACAATCATTGAAAGTAACATTCTAAGTTTTTAAATTCAAGCAACTATTGAAAGAAAGCATGAGTGAGGATCAATACCAATATTTTAACACTGAATTATTGGTTATATAATTTGATTCAACAATGGTAGATAGAAAAATTACCTCCATTTTTCAGAGAGATCTAAGGGATATTTTATTTGTATAAGGTGTGTGTTATGCCTAGTTTTTACACCCTAATTTTTTTTAAAAATAATATTATATTATTCACAATCTGCCATAGTGATGACCCATTCATAAAATTTAAAACTGCAATCAGGGATCCTAATGCAATTAGTATTATTTATGGATATGCATGATTTTGATTAAATAATTTGGTAGTTATCATACTTATGAATTCATGTTTGCATTATAGTTGTTTCAAAAATTATTTATGGATCAAAGAATAAAATTGGCATACATATATGATTAAAAGAGTGTTACAGTTTTATTTGTAGATGAATCGATAGTCAGATTTTAACATGTCACAAGTTAACCTTTTAGTTCAAAAATACACAAAGTATTAATTACCATCTTGAGATATGATCGATTGCCAAACTTTATAGATTCATATGATTCTACTATTCAATTTATTTCAAATGCAAAATAATGTCATTATTTAAGTGCAAATATAAGTAGAATTTGAGATTAACTTTGAAATCCAAGTTATTTCTTTAAATCATATTAAGGGGTTTTAAGTTTTGAATCTAAAACACTATTCTATTCTAGTGTTTCTAAGTTAAGGTGATGGACATTTAAAAAATATCTAAATGTCATGAAAGACTTATTCATTTCAAAAGTTTTTATGAGCTAAGTTTATGTTATTCGAGACATGGTACAAGTGGTTTTTTAAAAAAAAGTTTAAATTATTTCCTAAAGGATCAATATGCTAAGGTATTTAGTAATGACATCATGAAAATATTGTGTTTGGCTTAATAATGGGATAAAGTTTGAATAATTTAGACCAAGATACTAGTTTAGTTGGAAATATAATCACCATGGTAAGGTGACTTAGCATTAATATTGAATGCAGAAGTATGGTTTTGATGTTTCAAGATCATATAAAGATTTGGTGGTAAAGGAATTAATGAAAATGGTCTGTTTCTTGAAATATGGTAATTAGAAAAGGGTATAGTATGAATTTTAATAACGGATACTTTTATCAATGTCGATAAACAAGTTGACAAAGTTGCTAAGTATGAAACTAGTTAATGAAAGCCAATCAAATTTGGGCACATCATAGAGTTTGTTACGAAAATGAGTTGGAAACTAAAAGTATAAAATTTCTTGCTTTCTGGTTCATTTTCACAAGCTCATTTGTGGGAGTGAAGCCCTGGCCAGATAGTTGAGAATTTGTGGAGTGAGACTTTGTGAAAATATTAGATAAGTTTCAATGCATCTTCAGATATGTTTTTACATTGTTGTTTTGGTGATTCTAGAAAGTTTACACTTAAATATGAAATAAATCTATTTGAATCTACATAATAATTTAGAAGGTTTTGTGAAAGTATGCATGCAAATTATTTAAGAAGTTATAGAGGTTTATAGAAAATTTATGAGAATATAGTTCTGTAGAACTATAAAGATATAAATTTTGGTTGATGATTCAGATGCATGCGACTCAGCTTTTATTTGTTTAGTGAGAATAACTTATGAATGAGTTATTTTTGGTGAAATCATATGCATATGAATATTTAAAAAAATATTTTTTAAGGTTTCTATACATACATGTTAAACTTCTAGTCAGATATATTGTTGATTAAAATAAAGGGGGTTATCTAGTATCAAACTAGGTTTTGGCAGATTGGAAAAGTATTGGTTGGAAGGATCATTTTAAGTATATAAAGCATTTTTAAAGTTTTGGTGACTCTTTTAAAGAATATTTTGATCTTTATTAGTTGGACTTTCAAGCTCCTAACATTGTAAATCTGATGGGAACACAGAAAGATTGGGTTCATTTTATCTCTGTGTATAAATATTTGTGCTTTAAAGAGGAATGACATAGTGGTATAGGGTATGCTTATTTTTTATATTTGAAGAGTACAGATTGACATCACTATTTTGAGTTCTATTCATATCAAAATTATTTTGTAAAATAAATAAAATATAGCTTTTACTTAGGTTTCTAGTTTTATTATCTTTTGCCTTTCGAACATATTCTTAAACTATGTCTTTATTGTTGAGATGGTTGATGGTTATTCAAGCATCAAGGGGTACATGTTATATTCAAATATTGAATTTATTTGGAGAATATTTTTTGAATGTGTATTTTATATAATTTTTATAAATGATTATGACATAGATAAGATATGGATAGAAGAGAATATGATCAAAATAAGAAGAATATAATTTTTTTTGGTTATTCAAAATGTTGAATCTTGATAATAAGCAGGAGATAAGAAATGGGTTATCATTTGATTTTATAAATTAATTCAATTTCATTCTGATGTATAAAATTTGTAAAATAAGCAACTACAAGAATTTTTATAATGTTAAATTTGATGATCAAATGATTGTCATCACAAACTAGAAATTATGCAGTTTGATGACCATTTGGATGTCAAATTTAAGCTGGATAGAAAAGACAGTAAAATGATCATTTTCAACAAAGTGAAAGTTATTTAATGGAGATTTTGGGTTCATCTTTCACATGATATATTTGAAATATTTTTACTGCCAGGGTATTTCATAAAAATAATTGTTTTCAGAAGCATGGTGTTACACATGGATAAAAAGCATTGAAGTTTTTGGAGGTTTGGCATATTGTTTGACAGTGGATTGTTTATACACACACACACACACATGCTACTGAGTAAATTAAATGCAAAATAGAATTGATGTAAAAATGAATTTTATTTAATATGATGTGTTATTTGATTATTTATTGATTAATCGATATTTTAAATATTTTTAGTTGGCTAAAAGGGTCCCCACCCATTAGGAATACCTGGTTTAAATTTAAATATTTGCTCTCTTAAGAATTTTTAAAGTCTTAAATAATTTTAATTTGTAACCACCAAATTAATTAACTTAAAAAGTCAATTAATTAAGTTAACAAATAACTAACTAAATTTAGTTATAACTTATTTTTCAACCAAATTTAGAGGTTTAAAAGGAGATTAAGGATTCATTTGAAATGGAGGAATAACATAGGTACTAAAGATTTCTACACTTGTGAAGTCAATTATTTATCTCTTTCTTTTCTCTTCAATTTATCTGAGATAACATGACTTTTTTAGATAGACCAATGGTAATTTTTCTGACAACTGAGTACAATGCATAGATAACACAAGTTTATCCATTTTTATATTATCATTTATAATCGATTATCTAAATATTATCAAGTTTAATATCTTTCGATGATTTTAGCTTATATTTTTATGTCCAGAATCTAAGTATTCAACCTGAATAATGATGAAAATAATATTTTTGTAACAGATTATTAATCTAATTTATTGGAAAAGTTATCTTTTGAGGATATTTTATATGAAAGATGTTGATTTCTCAAATAAAATTGATCTGATTTGCTAAGACAACTCTTACCTATTAAGACTCACAAATTTTTTATTTATTTGAGTTTGATTTCTAGTTTAGTTTTCATTAACATTAGTTTACTTTCTTCAATAGTTTCTATTTATTTCTGATTTCTTTCTTTAATTTTTATTAGTGTTAGTATTAGATAATTTTCTTAGTTTAGTTAGTATTTATTTTATATTTTAGTAGATATAAGATTTAATCCTTTATTAGATTTTTTTTTAGTTTTCTTTTTTTATTTAGATTAAACTTAGTTAGATTTTAGATTAGTTTGTTATAAAGTTAGTCTAGACTTAGATTGTTTCATTTTATTAGACTTAGTTTAATTAAATTAGTTGCTTTATGTATTAGATTATTTCTTTGTTTTCCTTTCTTAGTTTAGTTGTTGTCCATTTTGTTTTATCTAGTTTGTTGAGTTATTTTGATCTTTTATACTTTATTATTTGTTAATTTTTATGATCATTTATAAGCACAGACATAAAATATTTTTTAGCAATCTAATTTTTTATCTTTCAAGAGATTGTCTAATTCATAGACTTTATTTTGTTGGATAGATCAAATGAAACTTTATAACATATTTAAGATGGAATCTATAATATCAAAAGAATGATTATGTTTCTTGGATCAAAGCATTGTTTATGAGTAATATTCTTGATATAATTAATTTTCATGTCATGTTTGATCGACTTAGTGAATGTGTGTATACTTGATTTATATTTATTATTGAACATATTAAATCTCCAAAACTTTAAAATACCCTTTTACATTTTCAATCATAAGACTCCCATGATTGTGTTGGTATGATTCTACCATGATTTTCATGATAGGTGAAAGACTTGATTCATTGATGTGACATTTGTCACCATCATCAAATTTGGTGACTCCACTGAGGAATTTAAATTAGTGTTTTCTTTATTCATTTTTGTCTTCAATGATTCACATGATGATAACTGGTCGTTAGTTTTTAGTTCATAGTTATCATAATTGGTTGCCCAGATTTTGATTCTGGTTTAATGACTATTTTTGGCTTAGTTATGAAAACTTTAGATGAACTCACTCAAGAATGGAGGTAGGATCATGCAATGCATGTCATGTCCCATATCCTAACTTTATAGACTATGACACAAGGGCATATAATGTGATATCCATACATTAATATTATTTCATTTATCCAAGTTGGGATACTATTTATATGTGTTTGGCATGAATTCACATCATGGGCCATTATACTTCATGAGTAGAGCCACATCTAGTAACTCATGTACCTGGACAAATAGGCCTACCAAATTCAATAGTTCCCATAGTAGTGTTACTACTAGGAATGGCATGCTAGAGATCTAAAAGGTAGATAAGGTTTAGGGGTGCCTACAAAGATACCTATTATCAGGCCTTGATGAATGAGACCATAGGTAGGTTAGACACAAAAATAAGAGGCTTGATACAGAAGATGTTATGGTTTTAGATGTTGAGGGTAATGATATAGGTGAGGTGGATACAAAGACATATTAGGGATGATAGTGACCATCATGAGCTCATAGGATATGGAGTAACTATTGAATAAAAGGGATATAGGTAGTATCAATCACACATGAAGATCCCATGATGACCACTAGACACATCTGTTATATAGAGAGGTAATTTAGGAGGGGTATACGATGGGCACAAATGATGACTCTAGGATTTGCACTTGCATAGAGGTAGATAATAAAGGAGGTGATCAACACTTGAGTTGATGGGGAGACCATGGTTGATGACACTAACACTAGCAAGAAATGCTTTAATTTATTAAGTTTTTATCATAGATCACTAGTTGCATTATCATTTATGTATTTGGTATAAATATATGGTTTGATATATCTGTACATGATATCTGATGTATTTAGTTTTTGTTTTATAGGGACTACTATGTAGGAGCTAAAATGGGGAGCCATGATTGTGATCACACACCATGATATTTTGGATGGGGTGTTATTGTATTTTGAGCCATCCACCTTGGTAGATATTACGGTACCATCTCCCTCAACATATGATAGCTAGTTTATATTAGATGGGGAGGATAATCTATAGTTGAAAGTGTGAGGAGATGGTATAAAACCACTTGTAAAAATAGGAGAGGGAAAGGCTCGAGCTTGGTAGGCATTATCATAGGAGTGAGTCACCCATATGGAAATTACTATAGAGCTTGTATGTGTGCAGGCCTAGGTGGTCAATCTACAAGGATAGGTCGATGGATTGAAATCTTGAACTGCCTCATTACATCATACCATTCAGAGGGGCCAGTCACAATAATCTATGGGTAGTGTGGGTCAACCACATGATAGACATGATATATCATAACCTTTGGTATATATCTATTATATTTTTATTTGTATTATATTATATCAAACTCATGCTATATATATTGATATGGGTAGTTCTTGATCTATGAGTTATACTAATGTTATGGATGGATATATGGATGTATTTAATATCTATCACATGCATTTTAATATTATTATATATGTTATGGTAATTATGTGATACACATATATGGTTAAAAATAAAAGCAAATGATTTGGAAAAGTATAAATAATCATAAAATGTAGTACACACTATAACATAATGGGAAATATGTAAAAAAAATGAATAAATATAATAAACCAAAAATGGTAAAGTAAAAGGTAACAAAATGTTTTCAAACCATGTAAAAGTAAATATTGTACCAAATTAAAATAAATATAAGTCATACTATATCAAATTTAGGAAGTATGAAAAGCTATAATAAAGTGGTAAATGTGTTATAACAAATAACGAGATGACAAATGAATAATAAAGTTAATCAATATAATAAATCAAGATGAGAAGTATGAAAACAAAATGTAAGTAGAAATTAAATTAATCATACTAAATCAAAATGGTAAGTATGAGAAATTTAATAATGATAGTTATAATCAAACATGTAATCATAAAATAAGAAGATAAAAGTGAAGTGTTTATGAAGTAAGCATAAAACATACTAAATCAAGATGGTAAGTATGTAAATGACGTGAAAATCATAATGTAACACAAATTATCTCAAATTTAAAGTATGTGATTTTATTGTGACTTGGTTATAGTATGAAATTTTTATTAGAATATTTTAAGAGGAGAGCATGGTCCTATCAAAGGTCTTACACTACAATTCAAAAAGGGAACACCAAAGAGGTGGATATAAATGTTGGAACAATTTAAAGATATTTAATGCAGTAATTTGTGAGGAACATGTAGTCCTATCTAAGGTCTACACTGCAACTCACAAGGTGAACACTAATGAGGTGGATGGTAATAAGGGGAAGATAAGGAAATGTTTTATGAGGAATGCCAAGTCCTATTCAAAGTCTTATAATGCAACTCACAAATGGAAACCCTAGAGGTATGATCAGTTAACAAAATAATATTCATCAAGGGGAAATATTAGGATTGTTATAATGAAATAGGGAATGTAAAAAATCATGGCGTAGGCATTTATGAGAAAAAACTTAGTAAACATGAGGCATACTACATAAGAAGGAAAGACACTAAGAGGCTAGTAACCATCAAACTATAAAGGATACCTGTTCATAATAAGCACAAAGTTGTATAGGAAAATAGGTGGAAAACTAAGATCAACTCATGAAGGTTATATGAACATGGAAATTAAAATGGACCTACATTCCCAAAACATGTTCTCCATTCCTTGGGACCTCTTATAGAGTCTTTGGTCTACTGTGAAGATCGGGTACTTGTGTGAGAAAGTACGTAGCACTATTATTTATCCTATCCAAATATATTAGCCTACCACACCCCAATGGACCTTAGATCTATCATGAGACCAACTATGAAGTTTGAGATTTGATTATAAATAAGAGATGCGCTAAATAATCACATCTTTTGGGGTGATTAGACTTTTGAATTTTATGTTAGTTTTTGAATTATTTCCTTTTGTTTAAATATTTGGATTTAAACTTGTTTATGTCTTTTACGATTCCTCCTCTATGTGTATTTATAATAAACAACATGAGTGATAAAGGTGATACACAAGAATGAGTTTTAGATTTTGTTTAAGGTAGCCTAAGTAACTAGCAATATGACTGACTAAACAACTTAAGCTTACCTATGAACCAATATGTAATCTCAAGTTTCAATCATATATATGCATAATATGTGAAAGGGAAATAAGGGGAAAAGGGAGATAAAATAGATCAATGTATAAAAGTAGTACAATGAGAAGTCTTATTTTATAACTGATCATATGGTAAAGATAAAATACTAAGGGAATAAGGGTTGTATAGACAAGTTGTCAGGATCTAACAAGAACAATTGATTACTTTTGTGTAAGCAACTAAAAACGAAATTAAACTAGAATAATAAGCAACTAAAAATTAGAATCAGTAAAGAACAAGAGATACAAGAAACAATGAAAACTTGAATTAAACTCTTCTAAAAGGAAATACAATTGAAGAAATCTCTCTTTCTTCCACAGCTCTCAGATGTACAGATCTCTTTCCCTCAAGAGTTCTCTCTATCAATTATAAACACAATTCAGCTACTTGAATTGTCTACACATTACATGTCTACAAGCTATGAAGATCTATCCCTATTATATAGAATTAGGGATCATGAGCTATGCATTCTCCACCATTAGATACACCTCCTAATCAAAGGTTCAAATTAGTCCTGCCAAAAATAGAAATGTGGACTCAACACTAACAGTTAATCTAATCATGTAAACAATCTGTTCATCCCATGAAAATAGACTTTTGGAATGCACAGGTGATCAACATCAGTCCCTGTCTGCCTGCACATGACTGACATCATCTAATCCATAACCGATGTCAGTAGCCTCTAGTCGATCCCTGATCGACGCCGATGACTATGTAAAACCAGTAACCTTTACATTCACTCATTGGTAAAGTTTTTAGCTCCAAAACTCAATAATCTCCCACTTGGAGATAAATAACTGCACCTGTACCTATATAGCAACATCCTCTAGCTTGTCTCCATCTTCAAGCTCAATCTTGAAGACCAATAAAAGTTGAATGAAGATTCAACTTCTCCTTTGTTACTGGCTTTGTTAACATATCAATAGGGTTCTTATCTATATGGATCTTTTCTAGCTTCAACTCACCATCCTCCAATACCTATCTAATGAAGTGGTACCTAAGCTATATATGTTTGGTTCTTGAATGAAAGGTTGAATTCTTTGCCAAATGAAGTGCACTTTGACTATCACTGTATAATCTACAACTCTTTTACTTCTTTCTATTTTCTTTATCAATGTGCACAAAAACTTCAGAACCAAAAATTTTGAGAAATGTTAGATCTACCTTTTTACCTATCCATGCCTCTTCTAGAATTCCACCATCCAGAGCAGTAGAAGGTCCTCTATTAATTAGGTAAACCATAGTGTCTACAACTTTTGCCCAAAACTGTATGGGCAAATCAACATGCAACCTCATACTCCGTGCACGCTCCATTATTGTTCTATTCATCCTTTCAGCAACTCCATTTTGCTGAGGTGTCCTTGGAACCATCCTTTCCCTGCGTATTCCATTCATAGAATAGTAACTTTTGAATTTATAGCTACAGTACTCACCACCATTGTCAGATCTAAGACACTTCAATCTCAAACTTGTTTCATTCTCAACCAAAGCTTTCCATTTCATAAATGTGTCAAAAACATCAAATTTCTTCCTTATGCAATAAACCCATACCTTTCTTGTAGCATCATCAATGAAAGAAACATAATACTGTGATCCTCCAATAGAAGCTACTTAAGCTGGTCCCCACATTTCTGTGTGAATAAGCTCCAACATGTGCTTCTTCTTTATTGACCCAATTTTGAGAAATCTCACTCTCTTATGTTTCCCAAAAATACAATGCTCACAGAAATCTAGATCTATGCTTTTCAAATCTGAAAGCTTACCTTTTGACTTAAGAACTTTCATTCCTTTCTCACTCATGTGGCCAAGCCTACAGTGCCACAACTTTGCATCCACATTTGAACTAGATAATACAGAAGGAGAATATCAGTAATACAATTACATAAATAGAGAGTACCTACTCTCTTATCTCTGGCTAATATAAGTGCACCCTTGGTAACCTTCCAAGATTCAGCTATGAGAGTTACTGTACAACCCTCATCCCCTAACTTTCCTATAGAAATCAGATTCCTCTTCAGGATGGGTACATGCATGACATCTTTCAACACCCATGTGTTGCCATTATGCATTTTTAGCTACACTTTTCCTTTGCCAAAAATTTTACAAGGCTCATCATCCCCTAAATAAACTATTCCAAAATCTCCTTGGACATAATCATTGAAAAATTCTCTATTTGGGGTAGCATGGAAAGAGGCACTAGAATCTAAAACCCAAGATACTATTTTATTATCCAAATAAAATATAAGAGCATTTTGTGCAACAATACCTGCAACTTTTGCTTCTTCTTTACCTTCATACTGATTTTCTTCTTTAACCAGCAACCAGCAATCTTTCTTTACATGCCCTATCTTTCCACAATTCTAGCAGGTTATTTTTCTTCTATTTCTAGATTTGGATCTACCTCTCATCTTTGAATTAGACCTTGATCTCCCTTGCTTGCACTTCTCTTTTTGCCTTACCCTGCTTTCAATACTTAAAGCATTACCTGATGTTTCCCCTATGCTTTTCTTGCGAGTTTCCTCATTCAAGATTACACTAACAACATCATCTACTTTCAAGATTTTTGTAGTAGATGCAGTATCACTAACTGCCATTACCAAACTATGCCAACTTTTTGGTAAAGAGCATAAAATTAAGAGATCCTTAATTTCATCATCAAAAACTATTTTGACAAAATTTAATTGATTTACTATTGCATGAAAATCATTTAGATGACTAGATACAGATCCACCTTCCTGCATTTGCAAATTAAATAATTGCTTCATAAGATATACCTTATTTGAAGCTGAGGGATTTTCATATAAATTTGCTAAAGTATCCATTAACTCTATGATTGTATTTGTTTGTGATAAGTTGGAAATCACAGAAGATGCCAGGATCAACCTTATGGATCCCAGAGCCTTTCTATCAAGAACATTCCATTCTTCATCTTGCATATCTATGGGTTTGCTTAAAACCCCACCCAATGGTAAGTACAGATATTTCTGATATAGATAATCTTCTATCTACATCCTCCATAATTGATAGTTCTTGCCGTTAAACTTCTCCATTCTTAGTTTACTTGATTTTGCCATTACTATACTCCCACTCAAACAGAAACCCCTGTGAGTGACCTATAATCAATGCACACTAAACAGATCTGAAACCACCTATTAGTGAACCCAAGCTCTGATACCACTTGTTAGGATCTAACAAGAATAATTGATTGCTTTTGTGTAAGAAACTAAACACGGAATTAAACTAGAATAATAAGTAACTAGAAATTAGAATCAACAAAGAACAAGAGATACAAGAAACAATGAAAACTTGTATTAAACTCTTCCAAAAGGAAATACAATTGAAGAAATCTCTCTTTCTTCCACACCTCTCAGATGTACAGATATCTTTCCCTCAAGAGTTCTCTCTATCAATTAAAAACACAATTCAGCTACTTGAATTGTCTACACATTACATGTCTACAAGCTATGAAGATCTATCCCTATTATATAGAATTAGGGATCATGAGCTATGCATTCTCCACTGTTAGATACACATCCTAATCAAAGGTTCAAATCAGTCCTACCAAAAATAGAAATGTAGACTCAACACTAATAGTTAATCTAATCATGCAAACAATTTGTTCATCCCACAAAAATAGACTTCTAAAATGCACGGTGACCAATGTCGGTCCCTGTCTGCCTACACATGACTGATGTCGACCGATCCATAACCGACATCGGTAGCCTCCAATCGATCCCTGACCGATGTCGGTGATTGTGTAAAACCAGCAACCTTTGCATTCACTCATTGGTGAAGCTTTTAGCTCCACAACTCAACACAAGTCACAATAATAATTATCTGTATTTGAGTTTGAAAGATAGCAAACCATCATTATAGATAAAATAAAAGACTCCATGTGAAAGAAGTGAGACTATAAGTAAAAGTTTACATTCATGAAAATAATGAGAACAAGCCATAAGAGAAAGATAAGGAGAATGACACCATGTAAAACACATAAAGCATAATATAATGGTTAATGCAAAATAGTTAGGTGAAATCATGTTTGATAAATAGTAAAAAAATATAAGATATATAAATAAATCACAAATCCAATCAAATCATGTAATATGATAATAATTAATGTGAGATAACACTATTCAATGTTCAAAAATACTGATAGATATGACCAAAAATGTTATCCATAACATCTGACACATCCCTATGCTTATGAATTCTAACATTAGTCAAAATTTCATTAATCTTCATGGAAAGTTATGAAAAGACTACCTTCTGTATCATCTTCACTGAAAAGGTAGATGTAGAATAATATGATTAATGATCATGTGGTATCTCTTGTGTGGGATACTCAATATGAGGAAGAGGTATATTAATATTAATGGTATCTATGGATTTAGGAGGAGGAGGTGCAATTGGCAGAGAAGGAGGAGCCTTCATGTGTGGGCAACCTATAAGAGGAGGAATAACTGGTGATGATGTAGACTATGGGAAATATTAAAGGTGATATTAAAGCACACATCATCAATTACTATAATGGTTAGAAAACTAATGCCAAAGATAATAAATTTCTCCATATTTAGGTATGTAATTTGAAAGTATCTTGGGAGGTGGGATAGTCTTGTCTTTGGGTTGGGTGATGACTAGTGGTAAAGTGTCTATGAATTGCCTAAGTTTTTGGTAGTGGGTAGAGGAATGGTTATTTATTTCATAGAAGAAATAAGTATGTATATTATTAGATTTTGATGGTCTACTAGCTGAAGGGGTAGAAGAATAAGCCAAAAACTATTGATATAGATGATAATCCTTGGTCCAATGACCAATAATTTTGTGAATGTCATAATAGCGCTGATCTACCCATTGTGTAGGTAAGGGATCAAGCTGAGGTAATGGAATAATAAAATCACTAAGGATGGGATACTATGGATCATAAATTAGGCTAGGCTCATCTATAGGTAAGGTTGGTTATGCACTAGGTCTAAATAAAGTGGCTAACATCTATGGAGGAATCATATTGGAAGGGTCATGATATTTGGCAAAATGATAGGGTCCTATCAAGTCATGATACATGAGCATACTCTTGAGAGGATATATTATGAATAGAGGCATAATATGTGAGTTATCCATCTATACCCTATGAATAGTAGTGTAAAAACTAATATTAGGTACTATAAGAGAAGGAATGATAGAAGAAGAATGAAAAGATTGAAATAAAGAATAATAATATCTAATAAATTTAACATTTTTATATTGGATGAATCCAACTAAAAATGGGTCATCTAAAACATAACAATCATCATAATCAAGTCTATATAAGTTGATATTACATGTGTGAACTATTTTATTAGTTGAGGAAATATGGTGAATGTAATGTCTAGTTTTGGTTAAAGTAATTGATATGTCGTCAGGAAGTTGTTGATGAGATCAAAGTTGAAGAGAAGGATGAAGTTAAGTGATTATGTGAGGGAAGAGATATAAAGTTTTTATATTTAGGATTATCTCATCCAATTCATCATCATCAGAGTCTAATAGGTTATGGAAAATATTCCTAATTAGTTTTAGATGACCATTATAACCTCTAGTGGAGTTAACATGATAGTTGAAGTGTTGGGATTCTTGAAATGGGACACTAGGTAAGGGCTAAAGGGTGAGTATTTTAAATACATAACCTTATTTTATTTTATTTTAAATTACAAGGATTCATGTCCCCTTGAATATTGCACATAACACCTTTATGAGGAAATTTAACACATTGGCATGCTGATGAAGTAACTACTCTCATATGAAGAGTCCAAGGTTGATTGAGTAAGAAATTGTAATAAAGTGGAAAGTTGAATATCATGAATTTCACACATATGGTATTGGGAATCCAAAAACAAACTATAGGAGGAATTTGTATTTAGTCATAGCCTTATCATGTAGTACATGTAGATTTAAAGTTACATTTGAAGTATCTAAGTGTTTTAATAAAGTCAAGGGAAGTAACAAAAATACCTAATTTTTTTTCAATTAAATCATGCTTAACTTAGATATCACCTATTTGAATGCTAATGAAAAAAGGGAGATCATCTTCATAAAGAAATATCTCATTAGGAATCATAAAATATATAGGAAACTTAAGTGAGAGAGAAGTGCCCACTATTTTCTCAACATGGATGGATATCTCTTCACATTTTTGAAGTTTGTTATCTTCATATCTAGGTAAGGTAGCATCTTTACCTACAGGAGGAGGATGAGGGATGTTCATTTCAAAAAATAGTTAAATTAGGCAATTATGATTGTGGGGAGAAGTTATCATTAGCTTCAATAAGGGAATTTGAGATGGAAGATGAGAAAGTTATGCAATAGGATCTCATTCATCATAACCCATGAGAGGATTGTTAGATATAGGTGCATAGTGTTATAAGATCTTTTAGGAATTGGGGTTGGATGTGAAATAAAAATTATGTTGATAAGGTATGATTGGTTTAGGTTTGTTGCAAGTGATTTGAATGACTTTATGTGATGTGATGGTTTGTTGAGGTATTTCTTGTGGTTGAGTAGAAGAAATACTATTGAAAGTTTGAGGTATGTTTTATTGAGATGTGAAAATTGGGGAAGGAGTATAAGTTATTTAAATGGTATTAGAGGTATGGTAAAATTGTGTTGTTGGAGGTGGTTATTGTATGGGTATTGGTTCCTCATATCCTAATTCTATGAGATGGGATGAGGAAGTGTCTTGAATAATATGAAATGTTAAAGAGGTGTGATGTGTAGGTGTTGGGTTTAAATCAATATAATTAACTAATATTCTTATATTATACATATTAACCACATTTTCATCATTAGTGTGATCTAGGAATTTGACTCAAGAGAGGGTGGTTAGTATGGTGTTAGTTCTAAAATGAAAACAAAATGAAAGAAACACACTAACTAGCATAACATCTCTAGGCCTAGATACTAGGGAGAGCTTAGTTAACAAACATGAATAAAACACACAAATAAAATAAAAAATAAACCTTATTTTACCTCCCTTGGATGCTCCAAAATACTTGTTGTAGTGGCTTGTTTGGCTTGTGCTCATGAAGTCCTTGGCAATAGAAGACTGGCTACCTCCATCTCTCCTTAGCACCTTTGGCTTATGGCTTGGCTCAGATTGGAATCAATTTAGCATGGTAACACTAATTGAAATGGATTTTGAAATCATTTTTGTATTATAAATTTGCATAATCATCTCTTAGAAATGATGTGGTAAGGCCTCCTATTTATAGATTTTTGTAAATGTCTAGAATCAACTTGAACCATCCATCTTGAGATTGAGATGTGTGGTTGAGGATTAATTCAATTTTTGGAATTAAGTTTATAATCATACTCATCATGACATTGGAATAATTGTAAATTAAGAGGAATGGAGGGAACCATGGAAGGCATTGATGAGTCATGGAGGGCATGAATCCTAATATTTGTGGCACTTATGGCCTATGGACGTGTTCCAAAGAAATGAGGTCACCTAATGATGCAGATATTCAATATTCATTTCTAAAACAAATTATTCAAAAAATTTCCATGGAATTATTGATTAGGATCTAATTTGGTTTACTTGGCTCTTAAGTATGTTTAAGTACTTTGTGCACAAATTACTCAAATTGATCAGAATGCCTTGTTATTGGTCTAAAATTCAACTAGATTAGAATTGGAAGAAAATTTCAGATGCATTGGATCCATATTCCCATTTAGGATGTTATTAATATAAAATAACAAAGGCATATGTCTTGTGTAGAATATTTGATAAGAAAGAGTAATCCAGAGCACTCACATGCAAAATTGGCATTCTAACTCGAAATGATTTGATCAAAGTTAGTTGACCCAGAAATTGCATTCCCCCATTAGGGATACCCTGGCCAAAATAGGCACTTGAATGTCATTTTTATATCATTTATCATGTTTTAGTGTTTTTAGGCCAAATTATGCATTTTGGGTGGAAATTGGCCAAAAGCTTGATTGGAGGTTAACGATAGCCAGAATTAGGTGTCTATAGTTTGCCCCTATTTGGGAAGGCATTGAAAGATATAATAATAGTAACATTTTATCAAAGAATGAAAAGGTCCTATATGCCTACAACTATAATGATGATAAACTAACTGTATGACACCCCTTTGAGGGAATGGTTGACACAAGTAGGTTGGCAAAGGGTCCCTCGAAAAGAAAGAAGTGAAATGAGGGGACCAACGAAATAAAATATGATGGGGTGAAAACATAATGATACTAAAAAATTAGTCAAAATCATTGAGAATGCAAGTGGGATGGTTCACAATGGTTTTCCCAAAGGTGGTTATAAACATTGTACCCTGATAGTGGCAACATGGTATGATAACATAATGATTTTCCCAAATGTGGTTATAATAATTGAGAAGATGCAGCTACCCCATTCAAGATAGAAAAACAAGATAACAACATGCCCCTATATGGGCAAAAAAAGTAAAGTGGTGACAACATAATGATTTTCTCAAAGGTAGTTATAATCATTGAGAAATACAGGTGGGACAATGTGTAATGATTTGCCCATAGGTGATTATAATCATTGGACCTTGATTATGGCATAGATGATAAACTTAGTTGAAAAGGATGATAGCTTAACATAGAGGGTAATGATGAATTGGAATAACCTACTAGTAGGGAGATGCTCATCTAAACTAATAAATATTGATTTTTTTTCATGTTTAATTACTTTATTTAGGATATGATTGGGATTAAATTAGGATGTTGATGTTGAAGAGATGCTTCCATTACTGAATAGACTTATTGAAGCTAAGGTTTTTTTTAGCATGTGTCGATAGGCATCATGGTATACCATCATGAGGACTTGGCCAAAATATGCATAAGGACTAACTCCCATAATCTAATACTCAATAAAAAGTAATGCACCAATGATAGAAATCATGATGAAAATGTAAACATATTAATATGGATAGATTCAAGTGTAAGTGCAGGTAAGGAATCACCCAATGAACACACATAAAATTAATCAAGGCAATAGTGTTGAAAGCAAACAATTAGATAGACAAATAAATAAAATAAGCAAAAATAAACAAATAAACAATGCAATAGAAACCCTACGAACATTACCTCTAGAAAATAGGTGACAACTTAACAAACAAACAAAATGGGGGAATAAAAGAAAAGGAAGGGGGTGGCTAAGCTATCTCCATATGCACTAGGCAAGTGGATGTTCCCTAAATAGTTTCATGGATGTAATATCCAATAAAAAACTTTAGGCCAAATGTAGTTCTCTCAGGGAATGGGAAGAATGTGATAACTAAGGAAAACAAACAGAATGGATATGATAGAATAATAGGAATGGTCTAGCAAAATGGAAAGTGTGTGAGAGAAAAAGGCTAAAAAGGATGGGGAAACTAAATGAAAAGTGATTTGCTTGTAACTTAGTAAGGGTTCACAAAATCCTTAAGGCAAGAAAGTGGTCAATGTTTTTGTTCTTTTCTAATGATTTTTGAAATGTTTTTGGAATTATTTTGGAGTGTCTCAACTCAATCAAGAATGATGAGACACTAAATTGTTCAAGATCATAAAATAATGAGATCATTTAAACTAAGGTTTCTCATAAAATGATGAGAGCATAGCTTAGGTTTCTCATAAAATAGTGAGAGCATGGCTTAGGGTGACTGAGATGACCTCAATAAATATCAAGCATTGCCTATATAGTTCCAGAGTAGGATCTCAAGTCACTATAGTTCTACCCTTACATTGGAGGAATTCAAATAATGTAGCAGTCAATTTCAACAAAATAGGCACAATTGGTAAAAAGGGATAGAATGATATAGAAAGTGGCAAGTTCATATGTCAAGGCTTAATATTGCCCCTAGTTTTCCCATAGGTAGTTATAAATAGGACACAATGACATAGATCAATGGTACTATTTTTTCTAAAGGTAGTTATAATTAGTAGAAAGATAAATGGTAATAAAGGAATAATAAACAAAGGATGTAACTACTAAAACTTCTATCATACTATCCCAAAATATGATCTATATCTAAAGTGCTTAAACAAATTAATGAAATTGATGAGATACCTTGATGTTGAAACTATGTAATGAATGGAAAAAAACTAAGGTCAAATGAGCTAGGTTTTAAAACACACTGGGTTGATAGAATGGAATCAAAAAGTGGATACAACAAAGAAGATGGATAAAGATGGCATTTGTACAAAGAAGAATAGTGATAAAATAATATAACTAAAATAGTCATTACAGATAATACACCTTAGCACTCAAGCATAGTACCGCTTGAGATGAATAATATTCATCAGCTCTGGAAGTTCATCTCTATTTGGTGTGGCAATATATATTCTCTTGATCCATAATCTATAGTAATGATGAAAGGCCCTATCCAGTTTGGTTTGAATTTCCCTTTATGCTTCTTCTCAACCATGGTATTCTTTTGGTTTTTTTTAAGAATAAGATCACCAAGTTTAAATGTTCTATATTTAACATGTCGATTATAGTGGCCTTTGAGTAAATTATGATATGCTTTTATATTGTTGAGCATGACTGTGCATTTCTCATCAAGTAGGTCTAGGTCTTGTAGGCAAACTACTCGATAGTCATGATCATCCAGGACATGCTTGAAAGAGATGTGCAGTGAAGGCAATTCAACCTCAATGGGAAAGATGGATTTAGTACCATGAACAAGTGAGTATGGAGTGGCTCCTATGGGGGTATTATGATTGGTATGATATTCCTAAAGGGTAGGGAATATTTGCAAGTGTTAATCATAATTGATATCATTAATAATCTTTTTGATAATATTGATAATAGTTTTGTTGGATGCCTCAGATTGGACATTACCTTGAGGGTAATATGCTATATAAAAATGTTGTGTGATGTTATATTCAATATATAGCTAGTCTACATCCTTGTTCTTGAATGATCTTCCATTATCAGATATAATTTCAGGGGGATACCATAGAGGCAAATGAGATGGTTGAAAATGAATTTGGAAATTTGCTTTCCAATCATGTAAGGGGTATAGATTCAACCCACTTAGTGAAATATTCAATGGTGGTAAGGATATTTTTATGGCCATTAGATGAAGTGGGGTTGATCTTCCCAATGAGGTAAAGTCCCTATGTAGAAAATGGCCATGGTGTCAACATCAATTTTAGAGTTTTTGCTAGGGCATGAATTAGATTAGCATACCATTGACATTTGTCACACTTTTTTACATATGCAACAACATCTATGTCCATTATGGCCCAATAATAACCAATATGTAAGAGCTTTTGGATAAGATTGCCTCACTAGAATGAGTACCACATACTCCTTCATGAACTTCTCTTAATGTTAGTGTAGACTCTATCAAAGTTAAATAATGAAGTAGAGTTCCATCAAAACTAAAATGGTAAAGGGTGGATCCAAGTAGAGTATAATGAGTGGAATGATGAATGAAGGCTTTTTTTTTTTTGAGATAGGTTAGGTGTTAGAATTTGGTCATGAAGGCAGTTGTAAAGGTCTATGTAATAGATAGAATTAAGACCAATAATATCACAAATCATTACAATGATTGAAGGTTCATGAGCTGATGTTAACAAATTCTCGATGAGGAACTGATACTCTCTAGCTTTATCTATTTTTTGAATTAGAGAGACAATAATAGCCATGGCATCTACAATTCTGTTACTAGCCCTTGGTATGTGCTCAAACTAAATGTTGGAAATTTATTACTTAAGAGTGTTGACCATGGATATATATGAGACCAACTTATCATCTTTAGTTTGAAAATGATCTATGACCTGATTGATGGTTAAATGAGAATCACCATAAACTTGGAGATGAGATATATTCCAATGCACTACTTATCAAAGTCCTATAACAAGTGTTTCATACTTGACCATGTTGTTTGTATAAGAAAGTTGATTCTAAACAATTTAGGGATTAGATCCCCCTATGATGGAATAAAAAATATGCCTACCCTTGATTCATATGTAATAAATGAACCATCAAAATATATTTTCTAGGGTTGCTCCTCAAGGGGTGTGTCAATAATGGTCATTATGGATTTATCAAGAAATTAAAACATGAGTGGTTGTGTGTCTGTGAGAGGTACTTTAGCAAGTTGATCTATAAGAAATTGTCCCTTGATTGCCTTTTGATTTACATAATCTATGTCAAACTTACTGAGAAGCATGATCCATTTATCCATCCTACCTTGCAAAGCTATTTAGATAGTAGATACTTGAGTGGATCTACTTTTGAAATGACCATGGTCTTATTATTCAACATGTAATGGCATAGTTTTTGAGATGCAAAGACCATGGATAGACAAGATTTTTCAATAGGTACATAGTTATGTTCATATGTAACCAAGGTACATAGTTTCTTGAAATATTCACTTCCATCCTTGAGTGGGAAAACTTGATACATTGGTGCAGCATTGGTGGGACTGCACAAATCTCATGTAACCAAGTGATCCGTAAACTCCACTAATAAACTCTAAGTGAAATTTTAAAAGTATAGACTCTGAATTTATCAACTTATAAGATGTTGGAATGATTAAAAATTGATGAAAATCTGATCCAAGAATCATGTTTCAAAACTAAAATACAGGTGAATTGAAAGTTCACATCAGTTATCCTTTGAAACTATCAGATTTTTATAAGCTCCCAATTTAATCAATTTCTCGTAAATGATGAAATGATTAAATTTTGAATTCTTGCTTAAAATCTGAATTATAATCTAAAATTTAACTAAAATTTAAATGCAAAAATGAATCCAAAGATTAAAACACAAAAATTGTTTACGGGGTTCAAAATTTCCTACGTCCCTTGATTCTTATCGAATCGATCCATTAATTGTTTCTAAATTTTCAAGCTAAAATAATAATTATAAACAATAAAAGATCATATCTCTCTAAAAAAATAGTGTTTTAGACCTTCGAAAGACCTTGGCTAACTCAGCACGTCCTTCACCTTCCTGAATCACAAGCAAAGGCTTCTCCAAATTGAAATTGGAAACTTATATAGCTCAAAATGGCATCAAAAATTCTCCAAAATGGGAAATTTAATATACTACATAGAGCATATCATAATTATAAACAACTTTGTAGTTTACTCTGAGCTTTGGTTCGCCCTCTAAGGGCTCCAAAATGACCAAATACTATAAGCGGGTCTATATTATCCAATACACAGTCGGCCAGAAGCTTACCTTTAAATAGAAGTTTGTGGCTTTCATAACACTTAGAAATCCATGGCATAAGTGGTCAAGGCTTATCCATTTTTCATAGGAGGTCAGTGGTTCAGGTCTTTAGTCTTCTATTTAGGCACTTGACTATCCATTTGTCCCACATGTGTGGGTGGAATGATTCTCCAAGATTTTAATGAGGATGGCGGCTCCTTTAATACTGCCAACGCCCCCAATTTTGTGGGATTTCAATGCCAAACATAGTGTTTCTATTCTCGCATTCCCCCAAACTTGGCATTTTTGGGATGTGGCATGTGGATAATGACTTGGCATTACAAAGTGTTAAACTAATTATCCCAGTTAAATACAATGCAGTTATCCGTGCACGTTGTCAAAGACAAAAATAACCCAAAGTTTTTTAGACACCCATTGAATGCCATGTGTCACCATCTGATTGGTCCACTTGGTGTGTCGACATTGTGCCACATCATCTTGCGACACCATATTTTTCCTTGTCGCATCAAAACTTCAACATACCATATCTTTTGCATACGGTATCTGTTTTGCAAACCACGAAAAGTGACAAAAAGCTCTCAATGAGATATACACTATGAAATTTTTTTCATCATGATTTTTAAATTTTTTCTAAAATGAACTCTATATCACACCTCCCTACAAAAGAGGCTTTTGGTCTCTAAAAGTTGACTATCACCTAAAATCTTATAACTGGTCTATTGCATCACATCACACATAGCCCAATCATAGAAAAGATAAAACCTTGGAAAAATAAATGATTCACAACTTATCTACAAAAATGCCTAATCTAAAAGGCATGAGTAAGTGAATCTGTAACTGCCAAAGTGATTACAACATATCAAACTGCATGCCCAAATGTCACATCTTGTAAAGTGGTGAATTGCCAAAAATTGATACAACTCCCAATGTAACTGCAATACAAGTTTATAATGCCGATAACATAAAATAAATTTTTTGGACATGTTGCAATACAATTCCCTAGTATGGGACTTATATGCTAAGCAAAATGAAAACAACCAAAAGTGTATGTTGCCTAACATCTAAACATGCCCAAAGGGTCTTAAAAAAATGCATCTAAACATCTCTGTGCCAAAATAGATACATTCAAAATTATAGTCTAACTACCAAATGATGTAAGGAAACAACTCACAACATCACTTTGCTATATCCCCAATTGTTTCAAATGAGTTAATGTCTTTTCCATTATTAGACTACCCATACAGTATATTCCAGAGATCAAAAAGTTAGAGTTATCAAAAAGTGAGATTTGAAAAAATTCATATGGTAAACCTATCTTGAAGTGTTCCCACCAACTCTAATCTACATCTATTAAATCTTGTTCATTCCCTTAGGTGAATTCTTAACCATGATTTTCAAAAAAAATGTAGTGATAATCCACTTAACCAATTCTTTCTTCTTAGTGAAATTGATTGTCTCTATGGATTCATTATCAATTACATACTTTATAAATTTGGGCCTTGCCATATGTAATTGAAAATATTGTTGACGTAACCTCTTAAATGGATTTTCACTTGTAGGTTTTACCTTATCTTGGGTTGTATTGTCAACTACATTGTGGATTGAATTAACTTCATTAACCTTAGTGAGAGGTTTGTAAATCATCTTAGTTTTAACATTACTTGAATGTGAAGTTGAATGAAGCTTAAAACATCTATCAATCCTATGTCCACTCACTTTACAATGAGTGCAAACATCCTTCTTAGGTGAGGGTCCCTTTTTGCCAATTCCCAACTTAACATGAGAATGGTCTTTCAAACATGCAATCTGCTTCAACAAAGCATTTCATTTCCAACAAGTCTTAGCACTATGGTTATTCATCCCACAAAAAGTGCATGGAAATGATTGCATTATCTTCTATATATTATATCTAAACTTCTTAAAATTATAAATTGGTTCAAAAGTTTTAGTGTAAGAATCAGGAGGTGGAATCTCAATACCTCTTTTACCTTTACACCTTTGAACTAGTGGCCTAGAACCTTTGTTATTGGAAGCTCATCTTCCTTTAGCCATGGAAGAAACTTCTCCATCATCCACCTGCACACTAGTATAACCCAAACCTGCATGAAAAGGTCTATGCTCAACTTGAATTGGATTAGTTATACCTTGGCTATCTCTACCAAGTCCTCCTCCATTATAACCCATTTTAAATAATAATTTAGATCCTATGCCCTTAGTGTATCTTTCAAAATCACTAAAAATAATATTACTAGAATCTGAATCTAAAATGGTAGAAAAAGATGAAGATTCTTATGGTGAAAAACTTACAGTGCACTCAATCATAGTCTCTACATCTAAATTTGAAGGCTTTACCTTTTCACACTCACCATGTTGCAATCTAATCAAGAGCTCATCCTTGGATTTGAGCTCCAATTTTAACTTTGCCACTTGCAATTCAAGTGAATTTTTTTGGCATCTCAAGATTGCATTTTCATCTTTGATGGCCTCAATATATGACAACTTGCCCATGGTTTCCTACAAACAACTGATTTCACACTGCACACTACAATATAATCAATGCACAAACCAATAATCCAACTATTTTGGAAGCAACTGTCAATACACAACTAGAAGCAATCCCTGCATTCTAACTATTTTGATACTAATTTTATCTGTAAACTCCATTGATAAACTCTAAGTTAAATTTTAAAAGTATAGATTATGAATTTTTCAACTTATAAGATGTTGGAATGATTACAAACTGATGAAAATCTGATCCAATAATCATGTTTCAAAACTAAAATATAGGTGAATTGAAAGTTCACATCATTTATCCTTTGAAACGATCAGATTTTTATAAGTTCCCAATTTACTCAATTTCCCGTAAATGATGAAATGATTAAATTTTGCATTCTTGTTTAAAATCTGAATTATAATCTACAATTTAACTAAAATTGAAATGCAAAAATGAATCCAAAGATCAAAACATAGAAATTGTTTATGGGGTTTGGAAATTTTCTACGTCCCCAGGTTCTTATCGAACTGATCCATTAATTATTGCTAAATTTTCAAGCTAAAATAATACTTAAAAACAAAAAAAGATCATATCTCTCTGCAAAAATAGTGTTTCAGACCTTTGAAAGACCTTCGCTGACTCAGCATGTCCTTCACCTTCGTGAATCACATGCAAAGGCTTCTCCAAATCAAAGTTGGTAACTTATATAGCTCATAATGGAATCAAAAATTCTCAAAAATGGGAAAATGAATATACTACATAGAGCGTATCAGAATTATAAACAACTTTTTAGTTTACTTTGATCTCTGGTTCGGCCTCTAATGGCTCCAAAATGACCAAATACTATAAGCGGGTCTATATTCTCCAATACATAGTCGGCCATAATCTTACCTTTAAATAGAAGTTCATGGCTTTTATAACACTTAGAAATCCATGGAATAAGTGGTCAAGGCTTATCCCTTTTGCATGGGAGGTTGGCAGTTCAAGTCTTCAGCCTTTTATTTAGGCGCTTGACTATCCATTTGTCCCACATGTGTGGGTGGAACGATTCTCTAGGCTTTTAAAAAGGATGGTGGCTCCTTTAATACTACCAATTCTGCCAATTTTGTGGGACTTCAATGCCAAACATAGCATGTATATTCTCACATTCCCCCAAACTTGGCATGTCTAGGACGTGGCATGTGGATAATGACTCGGCATTACAAAGTGTTAAACCAATTATCATAGTTAAATACAATGCAATTATCCATGCACGTTGTCAAAGACAAAAATAACCCAAAGTTTTTTGACACCCATTTATTACCACATGTTACCATCTGATTGGTCCACTTGGTGTGTCCACATTGTGCCACGTCATCTTGTGACACCACATTTTTTCCTATCGCATCAAAACTTCAACAGACCATATCTTTTGCATACGGTGTCCGTTTTGCAAATCATGAAAAGTGCCAGAAAGATCTCAACGAGCTCTATGCTATGAAATTGGTTTCATCATGATTTGGAAAATCTTTCCAAAATGAACTCTAGATCACCAAGGCCTTCTTAGAAGTATATTATATGATAAATTGAGATCAAGCACTTGATAAAGTGTATCATGGGTCAAAGGTCCAATGATAACTAGAAAAATAATGGTGCCTTGTGATTCTCTTTCTTGATTATCATAGGCTTTGATTGTTATTATTTTTGGTTGAAGATCTACCATTATGTATCCAAGAATCTTGATGAGATTTACCAACACTATGTTGAGGCTAGATCCATTGTCTATAAGGACATGTTTCACTTTATGCCATATTATATAAACTTCTATGTATAATGGATTATTATGGAGTGGGCCAAGGGAAGATAGATCACTTGGGTTGAATGTGACTTGTTGGGTTTGAGCTAGGTGTCCAACCAAAGCTTGAAATTTATCAGGGGATATGTCACTAGCAATAGTGGATTGGGTCAAAAAATCATTCAAGATGTTCTTATGGATTATTGAAATTCATATCAAATCTAAAATATAAATCTATGTTGGTTTCTTATATAATTGTTACACAATATCAAACTTCTTGTCTTGGTCAGTAGTGAATGGTTTATTCTGAGGCTGAATGGTTAGTTGGATGATAGGCAAAGTGGTAGATGGTTATGGGCCTAGGATAGTAATCTTTGACCTCTAAGTTTTGATTGCATAACTGGGATTAAATACTGGACCATTATTGCTAATCAATGTTGGGAATGGTGTGGGACTAGATAAGATAAGTCTTAGTTATTGGTGCACTCGCATGTGATCACGTAGTATAGATGAGTTGTTGATATAAGGTCCAAAAGGGGAAGTCTAAGTTTTCTAGTTTGCCTGTATGCATTCCCAAGTCAAAGAAGGATTATACATATAATTTGGTTGAATGTTGTTGTTTAGCAATGGTCTAGGCTGATTAGTGCTTGGTTTAGGATTAATGGATATGGTATTAATGCTACCCCCTACAATATGACCTATAAACCTATTGTAGTCATGTGCAATTACATGGTAGGTTTATTGGTTATTACCATTTTGACCTTGGTTTTGTCTATTGTTTTGTCATTATAGGTTTTCCTACTAATTTTGTTGATTCTACTGGTTTGGCCTTTGATTTAAGACACTATTGATTCTGATACTGCACTAGCCATTGTTGTTGTTGATTATTTTGCTACTACTCATTGTTATGTCAGGGAAAGGGGTTTTGATAAATCCCAGAGTTTGATTGGAAGTTTAAGAAACATTATCCAATATTATCTCCCCATTATCCAACATATTCTCAATTAAATTCTTGATTTGGACACATCTTCATAGATTATGCTCATTGACCCGATGATAGTCATAGAATTCATTTTCATAGTACCAATAAAGATAAGTAATGCCTTATGGATAATGCTTTGGTATAGGCCAACTAATCAAATTAATGGAAATAAACTTGAAAAAAATAGACTCAATAGGTTCTCCTAGGTCACTAAAAACATGATGTGCAAGCATGATTCTCTTAAGAGGAGGGGTTTACAATGGTAACTGTTATTGTATTTGTTGTCAGGTCTTTGTTATTACACTTGCGGTATTAGTTGGAGAGGTTTCTAGGTAAGAGTAAGCTAAAAAGATGGTATAGATGACATTTTCACTATTTGGACATGATGGGATTGAGTTATTCCATTTCCCACAACATTCCTATTATAGTTGAATTGCTTCAGTCTTTCTTGGTTATTGGCTTGTGCTAGTTAAAATGCTAGCTCTTAAATGGGATGTTGGTCATTTCCCTAATTGGTACCTTGATTTTGATTAGTTGAATTAATCTTGATAACTCTTTTATTAATGAGTGCCCATTCAATAAAAAAACCTTTATCAATGATCTCTTTGAACATATATGCACACATTGTAGTTCCAGATGGTAAGCTATCTCACTATGAAAATTTTTAGTAAACATAGTAGCTAATTGTTTATCTAGTAAACTATGGGTGAAATGGCTTGTGAGGGATCTATATCATTTTAAATAGCTTTCAAAACTCTCACCATCTTTTTTCTTTGCTTGCATTAAGTCCAATAATGAAATCTCATGCTTGAGATTATAGGAAAAGTGCTACATAAACTTATCAGAAAGATCATCAAAATCCATTAATAAATTTTTGGGTAACTTTAAAAATCACTCCAAGGATTGTCTATCCAAGCTCCTTGGGAATAAAAACAAAAGGCATATGTCACTATATGCCACTGGTTGACATGCAATAAAGAATTCAGTCAAATGAGCCTTATGGTCACCTTTCCCTTTGTATTTGTGAAATTTTGGTGGCTCATATCCTGGAGGAAATGGTATCTACAAATACTCCATGTTGAATGGATAGGAACATACATCATAAAATTTGAACTTTTTAGTTTGTTTCCAAACCTAAATGGCAGTAATTTCATCCTTCATCTGTTACAATTCTTGGGATAGGAAACTAAAAGAAACATTGGTATGAGGGAGAATATTGGTTTGGATAGATGGTTGGGAGGTCACAAGTGGGACACTTTGACTAGGGTATGATGGAGATACCTATTGGGGTATATTAGTTTGGTTAGGGAATGGACTAGGAATATGCATATGTGGATTAAGATGTACTTGAAATTGCACTTTTGGTTGTGCGATATTTTGGTTTGGGTTGGTGATAAAGGTTTGACATGGAGGATTTTGTGGTTGGGATGGAGGGATATAACTATATTGTGCCTATTGTGGTTGAAAAGGGATATGATATTGACTAGTCAAACCTTGCTATTGAGTGGGAACTTATGGTCTAAGACCCTATCTCTAAACTTGTAGCACATTTTAAACCAATAGTTGTCTAGTAGGTACTCTAGAAACATGGGGACCTCCTTGTTACACAAATCCTTATGAAGAAGTGAAAGCAGGTTACAAATTTAGCATCTATCACTGACCAATATTTGCACATTGTTGACTAGTCATTTCTTGGTTTTGGATTGGCATATTATTCTGTGATTGAAGAGGTATGTTCATCATTACTTGGTGAGGTAGAACATTAGTTGCCCTTGATTGAGGTGGCATTGTATTTGTCCTTTGTTATATTGATACACTAGATTGTGTCTATTATTGTGGAATACTACTAGTTACTTGTTGAGGAGGAGTATGATTCATCATATTTTATCATTGAGGTGTGACATTAGCCATTGTTTGATTACCTAATCATGTAGTTTGTACACTTGAGGAAGTAGTCCATTGAAGTTGGGATGTAGAAACTCCTATTCCATGGTATGATGATCTAATCATGGGATTAACTATAGGCACATGTTGTTGGCTAATTTTTTTTGTGTTAGTACCACTTTGATCAAGATTGGACATTGTTTGCTCATTATCTACTACATTTGGCTCATTATTCTATGTAGAGGCCAAAGACACTTCTTTAATAATAGGCATATGCATCAATTTATATATCAAAGAAGTTTGTACAAATGGGTTAGAACTTCTATTATCTTATCTAATTAACTCTATCACTACTCCTGTTGAAGGAACTAGGTCAATAAGAGGCTTACCTACCATGTTCATTTGATTGAAATCATGTGCTATATTCAGGTATGTTTGATATGTTGTCTACATTTGGTTAAAGTGATCTTCCATATTTTTTTTGCCTCGATTATATATATTAGGATATTGGTACATTGTTTAGACTAGAGCCATATGATTTATAGAAGAAGCATGTTGATCATAAATAATATTATGGGGTACTCTTACTATACTTAGTAAATTTTCATGGGGGAATTCTATTGGAAACTTGGGCCCTACCTCTATGGCTCTAACCAAAATCTCATCTTTGTTCTCTAACAAATGTCACTCAAACAAAAATGGATCATACGTGTAAGTTGTATTAGTAGAATATGACTATTGAAGTACTGGCTCATCCACTGTGTGTATTGTAGCTAGGTATTATGTAGTTTATTCTTGGTCTTGTTCTGAATAAGGTGGTGTGTTAACCAGATAGCTAGCCAATAGATCTTGGCTTTGTGCCCTTGATTGAGTATTATAAGAGGGATAACAATCCATATCATAATAAATATTATCTACATAGGGGTATTTCACCATTTCTTCCTATGCAACTACATTACTAATCCTTGGATTATACATGAGTCAACTATGAGTGTAGGAATACATGTTGGGATCCATAGTCAATGTTTTGTGATAAAAGGTCAAAGAGTTATACAAACTCTAAAAAGGACAATGTCTAAAATAGATGATGTTCTAACTTGGTATAGATTCATTAAAAGGATCAAAAGGTTTATGAAAATATTTTTGAGGAAACAAGCTAGCGTGAAGTATCTAAAATTTCACTTAAAGTGTTTCAAATAAGTCTAATCTAGGAATTTAAAAGTTGCTAGGTATTTTGGCCAAATGTAACATCAAAAGATAGTCTCAAACAAGGCATGTGCTAGGACTCTTGGCCAAATGATGTCAAAAACTAGACTTTAAAATAGATGAAAGTTTTAATCTAATAGATTTGAAACACTTCTAACCAACACTAGGCATTTGATTCTTGGACATGAACTTGATCAACTAGGTATAATGTATGAAACAAAAGGCACTTTATAAATAGTTTATTTTTTCATAAATAATGATATAAAACTTGGTTTTTTTGATAAATAAGTTAGACAAAAGTGAGCAGTTTAACTATGCTTTAGACAAAGGATCACAAAAGTACACTCAGGTCGGTCTAAAAATGTAGGAATTTTTTTGAAACTCTATGCAAAAGGGTCTATGAAACAATATTCAAAATGTTTTGGGTAGCACAACAATGTTATACTACCCAAAAGGTGTGACAAAAAGCTTTGTTTCAAAAAACCTCTAAGGCAAAGACTTTTTCTTATAATTTTGATAGCATAACACTACTTTTCTTAACTCAAAATGTTGTGGTGCATAGACTCAAAGTGCAAGTGTTTAGCATAAAATAGCTTAAGTCTATCAGGTGATGACAATGATTATGAGTCTTAAATAACCTTCAACCCAAATTGGAAATTAAACCTATGTTCCCTCAAGTATAGTGCAAATGGAGAACCCACTTAACACATTAACCTTATGAACTTGTAAATATATAATTCTAAATTTAAATTATAAGTGAAGTACTTAAAGTAAATTTGGTAAAGGTATAGACTCAATTGGGTAGCATAACTGCACCAAAGTGGATGATATGACTCTCAAGCTTTTGATGAAATTTGAACAAGGAAAATTGAAGATCTCACGCAGGCAACATAATGCCTCTTTATTCAAAGGAAAATTAGGACCATGTGTTTGGTTTGAATTGTTTATTTACACCAATTTTTGACTTCAAACAATACTTTAATCTAGGACAAGACCAACTAATTAATCTCTTTTAGATCCTAAACTAACAAGGTTTCTTGGTATTACTAGAATCCATCAATATACGTCATTTGAGAAGATTTTAAGTGTTCATCCAAAAGTAAATATGCATTATATAGTAGGGTTTTTACACCTCCCTTCTCTCAGATGATAGTACTATGACATGGACCTTAAGGAATACCTTACACCAAAAATACTTCTATGGCAAGTGGGGATTTGTCTAAGATCTAACAAGTTTTTGAATGATCTAAGGGAATCAATTACACAATGACTTTCATGCCAAATAATGTAAAAGAAAATCACAAATTTTGGGTCCATATCACTTGGCTTATTGTAAAAAGGTTTAGTCCTTTTTAAAACCACTACATCCTATTGTTTACTTAGTGTAGTACGATGTCCAAAGTGACACTACATCCCGTGTGCAACTCCAATTAGGAGCCAAATTAATTCAATGTTGGGAGGTGAAACCCCAGGTCAAAGGTTCCCTAAAGAACTCATGAGAGGTGATGAAGTCCCCCTCGCAAGCCAAGTTTGCATAAAAATAAAGAAATCATGAAAGTAGAAAAAAAACTTAAGGTCATTTTCAAGGTCACCCAAACTTTGATGAGTTTTTAGAGAGTGATTTAGATAAATTTATTTCTAAGCCTTGGACTAGGCTACTTGCAATAGGAATGGTGATTTTGATTCCAAGGGTTCCCTTAAGGGGACAAATGGAAGAGCATACATGCAATATTCCTCTTTTTGCCAAATAAATTCTAATTACATAGCTATTGCAAACAAGAATTGACAAGTGTGTTCAATTTTAAGCCCAAATGAAATATTTGGTGATATTCATTTGAACCCTTGGTCTTAATATTGTGAACTTTGAAAACATTCATTTAAGCATCTAAACTTTTCATTAAACACCAAAATAAATTTCTTAATTGATTTTTAAGCATGCAAAAAGTGATCTAAAACATGTTTTTAACAAATGTCAAGCTTGGTCCTATTGCAAAAATGTTAGTATGTCCTTTATCTTTGAATATATTTTTGGTTTGAAACAATAAACTTTAGAAAAAGAGCTCTCGATTCTATGTTTTAAGAAAAACATAGTGATCGACGTCAGTTTATATAACCGACAATGGTTACATTTTCTAACCAATGTCAGTTATATAACTGGCATCAGTTATACCAATGTGACCAATGATAGGTATACAACTAATATCAATTTTTCTAACTGAGGTCGGTTAAGCTATACAACTAATGTTGGTCTTACTAGCTGATGTCAGTTACTATGTAAAACCATGGCAAACAAAATGACAAAAAAAAGTTTAAAAATCAATTTACAAGAGTTTTAAGGGTCTAAATGAATATTTTAATGTTGTAAAATGATCTTCTTTAGGTGTGAGATACGTCTAGTCCCACTATGCATGCCATATGTGATGTAGGAATTTGACTCAAGAGAAGATGGTTAGTATGGTGTTAGTTCCAAAATGAAAAAAAAATGAAAGAAACATACTAACTAACATACACATCTCTAGGACTAGACACTAGGGAGAGCTTAGTTAAAAAACATGAATAAAACACACAATTAAAATGAAAAATAAACCTTCTTTTACCTCCCTTGGATGCTCCAAAATGCTTGTTGCAGTGGCTTGCTCAGCTTGTACTCATGAAGTCCTTGGCAATGGAAACTTGGCTACCTCCATCTCTTCTTGGATCCTTTAGCTTGTGTCTTGGCTTGGCTTGGCCTGGCTTGGAATCAATTTGGCATGGTAACACTGATTTTAATGGCTTTTGGAATCATTTTTGCATTATAACTTTGCATAATCATCTCTTATAAATGATGTGGTAAGGCCTCCTATTTATAGATTTTTGTAAATGTCTAGAATCAACCTAAACCATCCATCCTAAGATTGAGATGTGTGGTTGAGGATTAATTAAATTTTTATAATTAATTTTATAATCATCCTCATCATGAAATTGGAATAAGGGGCAATTAAGAGGCATGAAGGGCACCATGGAAGGCATTGATGAGGCATGGAGGGCATGAAACTTGATATTTGTGGCATTTATGACCTAGGGATATCTTCCCAAGAAATGAGGTCACCTGATGATGTAGATATTCAATATTCATTTTCAAAATAAAGTATTTAATGAGTTTCCATGGAATTATTGATTATGCTCTAATTTGGTTTAATTAGCTCTTAAGCATGTTTAAGCACTTTGTACACAAATTACTCAAATTGATCAGAATGCCTTGATATTAGTCTAAAATTTGACTAGATTAGAATTGGAAGGCAATGTCAGATGCATTGGATCTATATTCCCATTTAGGATTTTACCAATATAAAATAACAAAGGCACATGTCTTATGCAAAATATTTGATAGGAAAGAGAAATCTAGAGCACATAGGTACAAAATTGGAATTTTGACTCAAAATGATCTGATCAAAGTTAGCTAGCCCATAAATTGCATTACCCCATTTAGGGATACCTTGGCCAAAATCAGCACTTGAATATGTTAGTTTCACATCATTTAGTGTGTTTTAGTGTTTTTAGGCCAAATTGTGCATTTTGGATGGAAATTGGCCAAAAGCCTAATTGGAGGTTATCGATAGCCAGATTTAGGTGTCTACAATTGGTGTTAAGGTATAAAATACTCTCAATGTTGTTAGTATCAGGGGTAGGTTATTAAATTTTATATTGGTGATTAGGAAGGGGATATTTGTATATATAAAATGGGCATTACCTTAGTTTAAATCTTGATCTTTAGTTTGAGTTCATGAGATTTCAGTTCTATGTCATAATTTTTTTGATGTTTTAGGATAAGAGGTTCATGGTCAAAGTTAGGACCAAGGAGAAAATCCATAGAAAAATCTCTTAATTATTTACAGGTCTCATGAGAATGGCCCCAAATTTCGTGAAACCAAAAAAAATTATTTGGATCATATCATGATTTCATAGGATGAGAGGGGTCAAGATCTAGTGGTAGAGGTATTAGAATATGTTTTTGAATTTTTTATAGTGATAATGGTTTGTGCACATTAGTATGATTGTTTTGATAAAATGTGGGATTATGATTATAATTATTGCTAAGGGGAGGAAAAGGATCCATGGTATTATTTGGATCAATAGATTGGATGGTGTCTTAAGTGTTGGTAACACCATCATTGGTTACATGATGGCTTTTTTTGATAATCATGTGACTTCCCATTGTAGGTTGGGGAGGTTCAAATTGACACATGAGTAAATCTTGTCATTTGGCTTGGTCAAGAGATTCTTCCAAAGTTTTTGGAAAAAGGGTCTGAACGTAATATTATAATTTAGGGTAGAGAGCATTAGTAAATAGGTTAAATAGATTTTCATCTACCATATTAATCTTAAATTTATTAAATAAAACTTTCCGTCAATTGATGAAGACTTGTGTCATTTTAGTTTCAAGTTGTTTATACTTTATAAAATGAGCTACGTTATTTTAGAGAAGATCACTAGTTTGGAATTCTTGGATTAGTGAGTTGACTAGGTCTTCTAGGGTAGTAATAGAGTAGGGTTTCAATTGATTATACCAATATAAATCATCTCCTGAAAGAATTTTAGCTAAGATTTTAATGGCAGTGAAACTTTAAGCTGAACCCACTATTTGTAAAGGTTTCCAAATGTTTTTATATGTAAGGTAAGATCTATAGATATATTATAAGTGATGGTGGGAGTGATATCTTATATGTCAATTTTGGCAATTTGAGGTACTAGAGGTTAATTTTGTAAATGTTTGATAGTTTTATTGATAAATGGGTGTTGTGGTATGAGGTTACCATGTGAATCCTTAAGGGGGGTGGGGGCATTAAGATTTAATGCTCCATATGGAACATGTTCAAGTTGATGTTGGATATATATTAGGTGATTTTGCATTTGCATCATCTAATTTACATTATTAGTTTGAAATGTATGAATTTGGTTAAGTGTTTTTAATATAATTTTATTGGTTTGAGTAATATTTTGGCTAGTGGGAGTAGCATGTGATGCATTAGTATTATGTGAGGTATTAATATCTTGAGATGAACTATGATTGTGTGATGGTGTAGTATCATGTGCCATAATAGTGGCATGAGAGGCATTAGTAGCATGAGATGTGCTAGTAGCAAAAAAATCATCAGTATCATGAGATGCACTAGTAGCATGGGTATGGATGTGGGTATTTTGAAGAGCCCCACTAGAAGGCTAACCTACTATGTTTGTAGAAATACTTGGCATAGAGGTAGAAGAATACATAGAGGTTTAAATAATAGTGTGGGAAGGAGACATAATAGAGGGGAAAGTTTGGGATGAAAATAAAGGGCTTTCCCCAAATCCTTGGGAAAATATAGGGGAAGGTGAGTGGGGTTATCCTATATGAGGTCCCATCATGAGGTTACAGATGGTTGTAGGATATTTTCCTCTATGTTGAGGGTTTTAATTGATGAAGAAGATAATTTTAGTTGTGTACTCAAGGTCACACTCATATTATAATGAAAATAAGGGGTTAAGTGTCAAGGAAGAATGAGGTGGAGTCCCATAGTTGGTAGTGTGGGTGGCAACATTGACATTGTTTTGATCTGTGGTAGGTGCCACAAGATGTGCTCTAGGAAACCTATTAGGATTGGTGAAAATCATAATTTTTATTTGATTAAATTATGTATTATCATCAAATAATATATTCATGATGAAGGAGGGAAACTAAAAACGTTTTTAAAATTGAGGATCAAATGGTAGGATATTGGGTTGAACCCATCGACACTGTCTTGTCAGACAATAGGTAAGATAAGTCATAAAAGACATAATTGATCCAGTTGACTATGTTCTACATATGGTGAAAATGAGGGAGTTTGAAAGACACATAATCAGATAGGTTGAATATGTGTTGAATTAAAATAGAATAAGAAGTCTATAAGAGACTAAATAAAAAAATAACTATATTTTGTAGGAAAAGGGGAACTATAAGAGACATAGTCGAGCATGTTGATTATGTTTTGTAGGAAAATAGAGACTATAAGAGACACAATCAAGAAGATCAACTATGTTATGAAGGCAAATATAGGTTTTAAAATTAATTATTTTGGAAAATCTAGTGTTATTTTATTGAATAATTCAAATGAACACATAGGCAACTGAGTTGAACTAGTAGATCTAGTTGTGGCACACAACACAAACCTTGACACTGGTTGATACAAGTTTTGTAATACAACATACAATTATTAGATAAAAATTAACAAAAATATAAATTATAATCTATTAGATCATTCTTGAATGTTTTAAATTATATATTTATAGATAAATGTGATAGGGATTTATCTATAAAAAAAAATTAGAAAGGAACTATAAGGATGGTTTCGTGTAGTTAAGGATGAAAGGGATCTATATTAGTGATGATACTAGCTTGGTATTAGGGCCTACCCCATCACTTCACAATCCTATATTGATAAGGGTGTCATGTGCTTTGTCAATATATACCATCAACCATGTATTTATACTTGGCCAAAAAACCAAGTTGGCTTCCCCCTTGGTGATCAAATCCAATTAGGTAGACCTTGGGTATAATTTATATAATGATTTTTAATAATATATGGTTTTGAAGTGTGTGAATAAAACAAAATAAGTGTGACTAAATTAATAAATTAAAAATTCCTATTTATTATATGTGTGGTACTCTAAGCAAGCAAGAAGTAAAATGAAAGATGAGTTAATTACTATAAATATTAGTTAATTCCTTAGCTTCAAGAGTACAATGTTGGTTTAGACAATGGAGTATGAAAATAGTACATAGCAAAATCAATTGGGATGATTCTATCTATTGAATTAAGGGAAAATAAACACAATTGAATGATTTGACTAAGTCTTTTAGGCATGAAAACAAACTACATAACTAAGTTGATCTAGTTGACTTAATTAACTATAGGGTTATAGTTTTATAGATTAAAAATTGTGAAAAATAGGATTGGAATGAAAAAAAATAAATGACTAAGATGATGAGAATGAACCTGATCATTTTTAAGATGATAAATTTGATGTTTTTATATTATGTCATCAAGATGAATATTTTTAACCTTTTAACAAAGTCAATTGGGTTGATTGAGTCCAAAAACCTATATGGAAAGAAGAAAACTAATTCAAATGGATTTTTATAATTACATGTGGTTAGAGATGACCTGCACAAAGAAAAACAAAGTCAATTGAATTGACTGTGTGTTAAACATGCACATATAAAGCTAGATTGGGTTGATAATTTTGATCTAGTGATGTAAAAATGAAATAAATGAAAAAATGTTAATAAATGAAGGATTTAATGAAAACCTACAAGGGTTAGTTCATGTTGGGTTCATCATATCAATCTTAGCTTGGAAAAGATAAATTACACTATCCCTTTTGCTTGTTGGTACATTTAAAAAATTGGGGTCATGACCAATATATATTTGATAGACCTAACTAAGGGTATTTTACCACATAATATCACTAGAGAGGGTTCTAATTCCTCTAGTTAAGCAATACCACACAATAACCCTAGGTATTTCCTATGGTTTCTAACAAAGTAAATGTCAAAATAAAGTAAATCTAATTTAGTGTTCACCAAATCTTGTGGCAGAAATGGAGATAATAAACATAAAATTAAACATGCAAAAAATAACTATACACAAGCCAATGTAGAGGTAATATTAATACATGAAGAGAGAAATATATTCATAAGATAACACATGAAAATCTATCTACTAATAAAAATGAGCAAGGGTTAGGAATACTTACCTTAAATATGAACTCATTGAATCTCAATCTCTCCCTTTCCCAATGGTGATTTGTAAGAGGTTGTTGTGGTTTGTAAGGATAACAAAGATAGGTCAGGTCTAGGTTACATTACTTATTCTATACATCCAAAATACTTTTCCCACAAGATAAGATTCTTCTCTCCAAAGGAAGTATGAAACCCTAAGCAATGACTCCTTAAGTAAAATATTGAATAAGTAGATGTAAAAATAAATGATTATCTCTATCTCTCTCTAATGAAAATGGATAAAAGGAAATGTTTATATATCTAAATCTAGCCCTAAACCCTTCCAAATTTTTAGCCAACATAGTCAGCCTAGTTGACCTAGTTATTTAATAAATAAAGTAGTTTGGTCCTAGACTAAGTTGAATGGGTTGACTTATTATTGTAATGTGCTCATTTCTAAGTATAGGGTTAGCCCATGCAATTGTGTTTGGTAAATGACAAAAACATATTTTATCCTAGGTAGGGGTTATTTAGGGTGGTGAAATATTTGGAGGAGTGTGTAAGGGAGTGAGAGGTTTGTGTTGGTTTTAAGTGGTATTATAGGGAAAAACAATATTGTAAAAGCACCAATGGTCTACCCACCCCTTTCATAGTATAACCTTTAAGGCATGAACTCAGAGAGATTGAGTCTTAATGGGTTCCTATAAGAGATAAAGCATCAATAATTGATAAAGGTTAAAAATATTGTGTGTATACTAGTTACACATATATTTACTCCCTAGTATTTTTTGAAATGTCCTTGAGTTTACCTAAATATCACATAGTGTATAATGCCATGGAACACGTCCAAAAATGTGATCTCATTTATTTTTAAAAAAGAGTTATATTGTCAAAGCATAAGGCATACCAATTTTCCAAACATTTCTAGATCACACTCATATATGGTATCAAAATCTGGATCCAAACTAAGTAATTATGGATTAATACCTTTTGAAGGAAACTTTATTGAAATAATTCAACTTTCCTAAATTTTAAAAAAATATTATTGTTAAGATCTAACAAAAAGTGTTCATGCACCCTATCTTGATGATTTATACCATAAAGTGGTATTGTAGGAAGCTATGGATGTCATCCAAAAAGTTTAGATTGAAATTCAGTATGTTCAAGACTTGGAGGATAAGGGAATAAAGGATATCCAATGCCAAGTATTGATTTATAATCAAGGAGATGATATCTCCAACATATTATCTCTCTTATGCTCTAAGGGAATGATCCATATGCTAAAAAATCTATTGGCTGATTATACATGAAAATAAACCATTGAATTACCTGTGACATATCTATCATGAGGGCATAAGGTAAGGATAGCCTATAATGCATGTTATCATTGGGAACTAATTGTGGATGCAAAAAATAATGTATGGTTAGTATGTGACATTTTTGTAGACACAAGTACTAAAGTAAATATCCTTATAGAATATTATTGGCACAAGATGGGTAGCCCCACTTTATGACCCTTGCCACATGTTTTGTTTATGGCAAAAAAAATGTGAGATCAAATCATGAAAATTATATAAAATATTGATATCATGATAATGGGCCCAAGGTTTAGAGTAAACTTCAAGATCATCAATCTCAATAAGGTAGACAACTACCCAATTTTACTTGGTTGACCTTGATGTTATGCTAAAAAATGAAGATGTGCACTTCAAAAAGTGATACACAAGCATTGATAATAGGAAGGAATGTGTCATGACTCCTCTATCAAGTGTTTAAGCTCCCATATGTTGAGAGTGTTGAATTGGAGGATGATATCAATAACATATATACAACATCATAATATAAGGGGTTGACAATCTAAAACCAAGTAGGGATGGCATATTGAGGTAGGAAGAGGCACAATTAATCTCTATCAAAATGAGTATTTATTGTGACCAAAGGGTAAATGAATCATACAAAGTCATGGTAATGAAATGAAATGTGGTGTAGTCAATCCTTACAATGTTACCCACAATGAAACACCATGGGCCAATAATAAGCTTTCCTTAATTGCTGAGAATATCTAGGTACTATATAATATTCTAAGGTGAAGAGTGTATTCAAAATTATCAAGGAAAAAATTATTGTATTTCCTTAATATGATGGTTCTATGGGAACTTCTCCATTTTTCCATGACCTTGAAACATGTGTCTATAAGGAGAAATATCATTGGGTTCTTTAGTATACACTATGGAGAGCACTATTATGCATCGATGGGATACCCATAAGAAAATTATTCACATTTGGATAGAATTTAAGGATCACATATGCTCTAAGTTTAAGCTCAATAATTAATACCAATGTCTACCCACATACACTTAGGAATCTAATCCCTGAAAGCATGTTCATGTGTGTAAAGACAAATTGACAAGGTGTCTACCTTGTCTCCCAACATAACTATGGGTTCATGATTATACCAAACTCTAAATTCTAATGCCCTACATGGTATTTTGTGAATGAGATGTGTTAGGAAAATTATTATTGGGTGGTCCTAAAGGAGAGATTCACCCATACATCTATTTCCTTGTGAAATATCGATATAGTCAAATCATTGCAATGCATTTGTTGTTGTCATTCTATAAGATGATGCCATAATGGAGGAATGAGTTAATTAGATGTATATCAAGAAGGGAATCATACTATGAAATTTATTTGAGGACTATGGTGTTATTATAAATTCTTATAATAATGATGGGGAAATGTGGATGTCATGAAATTGGAAGTATATGGCTGAGAAGTAGAAGAATGTGCAAAAGGTAGAGGAAGAATATCAAGAAGAATCTCCTCATCAGTTATGAGTCAAGACTTCTTAGGGAGATTAAGAAGTAATGGATGAGCCAACTAATCAACACAAGCACTTCCAAGAGCCATTGAAAACATATAAAGTGAATATCATATCTAAAGAGGAATATAGATGACCACCACTAGGGATTATTAGTCTAATGCAGAATTGATATGCTTCATAGAAACACTTAAGGAATTATAACACCTCCTCCCAAAGATATACACAAATATTAAATTATTGTATTATTATTTGGGTAAAATTAAGTTCACATTGGTAGAAGGTGTGAGACCCATGAATAAGCAAACATACCAAATGAACCCAAATTTACACACCAAGGTGAAGGTAGAGATTAACAAGTTGGATTTTCATGTGATCTATCTAGTTGAGGAATATAAGTGGGTAAGATTAATGGTTATCATTATTAATAAGGATAGGTGCATCAAAATATGTGTCAACTATCAACTCATTAATGTCACATGTGTCATGAACCCCTTTCCCACCCACTTCATTGAGTAAATTATTGAAGGAGTAGTAGTTTATGAAATCTACACTTTCACTAATGGATTTTTAGGCTATCACCAAGGGTATATTAAATATAAGGATAATCCCAAGACCAAATTAAATACTAAATGGGTTTCATTTTTATACAATGTCACATTGATTGTGATTTGAAAACTAAAAATGCAAGTGTGGAAAATTCGAATAACTCACTTTTGCATTTAAAAGATCTTTATATTTTCTGACTTTTTCTTTAATTTTTAAATAAAGAAATTATAACTAGAATTAAAAATAAAGATCAGAATTATAAAATAGTAGATAAAAATTAGAATAAATCACCATAAAATTGATAATGGAGTTTGGCTTCAATAGCCTACTTCTCTGGGTCTATTCAAAGTGAGGACCGTTTCCATTAATTTGTGCATCAAAATGGCTTACAAATTAAATTCAAGTCTTCAATTCACCTTCCTTGGTCTCTGCTCACCTGTATAATTATCTCTTAGACCTAAAAATAAAGGCCCAAGGCCATACAAAGCATTAATTTATTTTTGACATCTTAATTCTCTACACACAGGCGACTGTCTCCTTCCCTTCAAGTAGAAATTTGCTCCCTTTATAGCACTTACAAGCCCATGGCTCAAGCAGTCAAGGGCTTATCCTTTTAGATGAGAGATCTTGAGTTCAAGGCATTGGCCTCCTTCTTAGGTACCTTACTCTTATCTATATATCCCACATTTGGGAGTTTTCAACTGTTTGAATGCTTTAAAAAGGTTGGTGGCCCCCAAGATGTATGTCAACGTCCCTTTTTAGAGGGAGGGTTAGGTGTTTAGAGTTATCTGGATGCCTAACTTAGGCCTACATTGGAAAGTGTGATGCCACTTGGTCTGGGTGTGTTAACACATGGTCTGAGCATGAAATTGAGTGGGATTGGCATGCCATGGTGTGAGATTGCATGGTAGTTTGGCTGGTTTCTCTCCCATATGGCTGAGGCATTAATTACAAATAAATATTACAAAGCGTTGTTAAATTGTCTATAGACTGTGCAATGCATAATTTATATGGACTTTGCAAATGAAAATACAAAGACAAAAATCACCCATTGATTGCCACGTGTCACCCGGTTATTGGACCACTTGGCGTATTACACAGTGCCACATCACTTTTTGACACCTATAAATTCCCTATCACAAGAATACTTTAGCAAGCTTTATCTTGAGCTTCTGGACTCTGTTTTGCATTCCAGAAGAAGCATCAAAAAGCTCTCGATGAACTCTATGATGTATAAATGTTTTGACTAGAATTTGAAGACTTTCAAAAATGGAACAGTACATGGATCCACCTAGATCATATTGGTTTAAATAGTTTTTGTGATGTTTTCTCATGCATCATAATTGTAGCCTACAAGGAATTTATTCTCTAATTCCTACAAGTATATCTAGATGACTAGATGATCTAGGGGATGGTAAATAACCATCATGATAATTTGTGCTTCATGTTTGAGTTATGTATCCAAATTCAAATATATCTCAACTTTAATAAATTCATCTTTATGACAACCACTTACACACTATTTGACCATGTGATTTATAAAGGTGACCTCATTATTGACCTTGCTAAAGTGTCCATCATTATTAAAATATAATTACCCACCACTCAACATGAAGTTTTCACATTAGGGATATAGAGGCTATTATCATAAGTTCATTAACCACTACACCAAGACCATTGTACCATGAGAGTATTTTTTTTGCAAGAATGATCCATTCATATAGGATGAGGTGCAAGAGGAGGCATTCAACATATTAAAGAAGAGACTTTTTTTTATCGATACTGAAGGGAAAAATGGGTCCCTATCCCATTAAAAAAAATCCAAAAAACTAAAGGGTCCTAGCTTAACAAAATAACCATTAAGGCAAATGGCCAACTAAAAACAACAAAGACACACATCTGAAAGTTTTTGAAATAACTTTTAGGCTATAATTATGAAAAAAACAACTTAGAATTAATATTCAGTAATCATTTATCCACCTTGAGAACTCAAAGTCATTTCAAGAGACTTAGGAATGATGTGGCCTTTCTTTATACTCTTCAAAGCTTTCTATTCTTCTTCAACACTTAATTTTCTTGAAATTAATCTATCTAAATTGACCACTTCTTTAGATTTATCTACTTTATTCTATAGATTCAAACCCCTTTTACTCTTTTCACTATTTACAATAATTAACAAGGAAGATACATCAATTTTTTTTACTAAAAACTGGATGCTTTTCTAAAGAAGACCTTATTACTTTACCTAAAGATAAGCTAGGACTGCTAATAGGGTTTACTGTTAGTAGTTCCTCTTTATTCTCCTTTCCCTAGGAAGAGACTGATTTTATCTTGGATTTAGGGCATGAAGATGAAACATGACCTAATTGGAAGAAATTTTTGTATCTGAAAGAGATTCCTTCAAAATATATTTATTGAGACCAACACCTTTCTTGCACTTTTAAGTCAATTTTCTCAAGTAAATCTTTAGAGATATATAAACATACTAGAATTTTGGAAAAAAATATCAAAGATAAATTAAGTGATGCTACATCTATTTACAATAATTTTCCCAAAGATTTACCAATCATTGAAAGCCTAGATTCATTCTATAATTGTAGAGGTAGATATGGCAACCTAACCCAAACCAATTGAATAGAAATATTTTTAGTTAAATAATTGAACTAAGGGAACCAAGGTTTCATCAATAGTAGGTGATTATAAAAAATCCAAGATTTAGATTGAATAATATTAATCTTATCAATCAAATGATCAATAACAAATATAAAAAAATCCCTTAGCATAGGGATAAATTTCTAAATCAGGGACCAATAATGGCTTCTAAGAAAGTGAAATCCACTTATGTAGAGATGAAAGGGATGGCTAAAACCTATCAAAGTAGTATTTTAAAACTCTTTATAAATACAAAGCTTCATTTTCAAGAATATTTTCTAGAGATTTGCCTTTAAAATCAACCACTACATGATTTGAAACCTTCATTTGAAGATTTAAGACATCCATACAAACCCTAGCCTTTAAATCCTTGGCAGGGGATGACTAATCTATCAATAACTCTAAAGAGATTAAGTTTTCATCTTGGGAACTCTGTGGCTACAATAAGTAACTAGAACCTTGGTGCTCATCCAAATATTTCAAAATTTATACTTTATTTGACCCAACCCTCATTTACGATCTGCTAAAATACTTTGCTTCTAATCATGTTAAAGGCATCTAGCTCAAAGGGGATCAAACATGAAAAGAGGAGACTGAGATGAGACATGGGTCACCCAAGAAGGATAGGAAGCACAAACCACACCCCTAAACCCAATCATAAGCATGGAAGTGAGATTTAGTGATCCAAAAGGAGGAAGCAATATTATATTGAAGAAGAGACTTACTAATGCATCAATCTTACAATTTCCCAATTAGACAACCCCCTTTCACATACATGTTGACACATCATAGAAAATAATAGGCATTATCTTAGCTTAATAGAAACAATAATATAAACCATCCCATTTATTTTGATAGTCATAGGCTTATTTTAGTTGAGCATAAATACACAACCACTCTATGCAAGTCACTCACAATGGTGTACACATTACATAAGTTACAACAATACTTGTTAGCCATACTATTATTTTATTCATTCATCATGAGGAATTGAAGTCCCTTGTAAATAATCCAATATTCCATAAAAGGACCTATCAATGAATTTTGTTGTTTTAGGAGTTTCAATTTTATGTGGTTGTGAAGACTAAAAAATTAAACCAAAATTCTAACCACCTATTGCACATCACTATAAGTGATCAAAACCATGGGGCTAGGACCGAGGTATGAGGGTTATAGTCAAGTTATGGATATGCAAAGTGAATGGGGAATGGAGTGTTCATATAGAATAATAAAAACACATTAAAATGGAGAGGAATTATTACTTGTAGGAAATGCAACTTCTTTTCATCAACAAAAAATAGGGGAGAGAATATAATGGCTACAAAGCATGCATATAGAGTAGGTGTGTGAAAGTAAGATATTTGTGTTATTATTATATACTGAACATTCAATTATAATACATTAAGGTGTATAAATCACTCTTTCATTATCTATTCTAAATAATAAATATATTATAAATATATAGCATGCAAAATACAAGAGCAACAATAATTGTTGTTTTTGAATTGACCTTCATGGCAAGTGTGGTAGCTAAGCTTCCATTGGTGGAAATAGATAGAATAATTAATTTTATAACCATTACCAACAACCTCTCTTTTTTGGAAGCAAAAAGGAAAGGTGTAGGATTTTAATTCTAACAACTAATTTTCATGCTAGTTTTTTAACTAAGTGATCATAGTAGACTGATAGGTAGTTGAATTGAGGTGGATCCTGAGGAGTATGTGTATGTATATGAACAATTTTATATGAGGTGTGCACTCTATAATTTCATGTGATTATGTGTGAAAATATATAATTAAGTATAAGACTTAAGTGGGGGATTGCTAGCAAACTCTTAAAAATGAAATGCACATGAATGGGGGAGTGGCAAAATCTATGTGTAATAGAATGAATGAGGAGTGCATTAAATTTCATAGAGGTTGTGTATAGATCATTCACCCTTTTTTTAATAAAAATGGTCTTCATTGTGTCAGTGTGTAGTTAGGGTAATTACACCTAAAGTTGTTTTAAGGTGTACCACTTAGCTTGATCAACACATTGCCCAACCTTGAACACTTTAAAATTTTGATGTGTGTCATGGAACATGTGTGTGTGTGTGTGTGTGTGTGTGTGTGTGTGTGTGTGTGTGTGTGTGTGTGTGTGTGTGTGTGTGTGTGTGTGTGTGTGTGTGTGTGTGTGTGTGTGTGTGTGTGTGTGTGTGTGTCTGTCATTTCAATGATCTAGTCATTATTTTTAGGTCATAAATGTTTGGGATCCAAATAAAAAAGATGTTGTGTCATTGATGGATTAAGAAGTAGTGGGGTTTAAGGCTAGAGAATCTTCATGTTGAAGACTAGGTACATGCCCAAGTAATGGTGTAGATCAAGAATGAAGTTGTTCTCACTAGATGTGTGTATAATGATGTATGGACCACAACACATAGGCTTAATCTTCTAGTGTGTAACTTTGAAGTGTTCCTTCTAAAGTTACAAATAGAATTTATCACTAGCTTAACATGTGTGAGGTGTGAAATGTGGGTCATGGTGATCTTTTTATTTATCTTGAGTGCAAGAGAGAATTTTCTAAACTTACTAGTGAATAGATTGGATATGGCATAAAAACTACTCCACTTTGTCTATTTCCCATTATTGTGTATATGACTCAGTGCCTAATGGTATGAGGTAGGATATGTCTAGGGGTGCCAAATAAATCCAAGACATGTCTAGAATATATCGTGACTAGTAGAATTATAAAGAGCTCTGTTATAGGCATGTTGAATAGATAATAAATTATCATCCTAGGTGCAAGCATGTGCACAATTTTATATTTGAATAAGATGAAAAGTGTGTGATTGACCACTTTGGTCTGTCCATCTATCTAAGGATGAAAATTTGTCAATGAATCTAATTATATACCCATCAAATCCCATAATGTTTACCAAAAATGACTCACAAAGCATGTATCATGGTCATAGATGATGGATGGTGGTAGCCCAAAATGGACCCAAACTTGGTTAAAGGATGCTTGTGTAGTGAAAACTAAGTTAATGTATTTCTTTCATGTGACCAGTATAGCCATCTTGGAAAACTAATCCAATATAATGAACATAATGTCATGTTGTCATCTTCACATATAGCCTAGTCATGAAATCCATGATGATAGATTCCCATGGTATATATAGAACCAATAGAGGTGTCTAAAGTCCTAGATTCATATTCATGGGCTTGGTGATATAATAAGGAATGCAATGCTTGATGTGGAATTCCACATATATGTGTATGTGTGGTTAGTAGAAGTATGATTGAAGTAGGCCAGAGTCTCTAACATATTGAATTTTCCCAAGGTCTTGGCATATTGTGCCTCCTAGATGAGTTATTGGTGAGGTACATTAAAGGGAACATAAATATGTTTGATCTTGTAGAAAAGAATATCAAATAAGTAAAAATTTGAAACTTATTTACCTTTCAAAAGGCTAGTGTAAGTCACTATGAATTCTTGGTTAGATGAGTAGAGGGGAACCTAGTTTATGAACTTATGGTCACATGTGTCTAGAACCATGAAGAGCATGTGAGCCAATATTTAGCTAAGGAAATATATGGTCTTGTTATACTTCCATATATTATTCTTGACCATGATATGGAACTACTAAAGTCATTCATTTCATGTGGCACACATTTTCTATCTTATTTTATGATTACAAGAATTGAAGTGGTTTATGGCCTGAATGAACAAATACTCCTTCCTAAGAATGTAGTATCACCATTACTTAAATTATTACATAATAACATATAATTAATTCTCATAGTTAGAGTAACTTTGAACCATGTTGTTGAACATCTCTGAGTGGTATGTGATCAGATGTCCATGATGCATGAGTACTACATAAAGTTCATAGTTAGATGCATGAGTACTACATAAAGTGCATAGTTAGATGCATCAGTGTGAATTTTGAAGGTCTACACAATGTCAGGTATTATGAGAATAGGTGATACATAGAGGCATTTCTTGAGTTCCTCAAATATGCACTTTTTCACATGAATCTAATCAAACTTAGATATTTTACATGTTATCTAGGTGAGATCCCAAGAGATGTGCTAGAAAATAAGGATGAACCTATGGTAGAGGTTAGCAAGCCCAATAAAACTCCTTAATTTTGTGATATTACATGGAGTGGGCCAATATTAGATCACTTTCATCTTCTCTAGATCTACTCTAATTTTGATACATTCAATGATGTAGCCCATGTATTATATATACATTACATTGAATGTATACTTTGCTAAGTTTGCTTGTAACTTGTGTTGGAAAAAAATGTCTAAGACATGAGACATTTGATCCATATGATCCTCCCAAGTCTTTATAAAAATGAATATGTCATCCAAGTATATGATGATGAAGGATTTTATAAAGGGCTTGAGTAGATCATCCATCAAGTGCAAGAATGTGGCTAGTGCATTGGTGAGGCCAAAAGGCATAACCAACCATTCCTTCAATCCTTCCCATGTCTTGAAAGTTATCTTCTAAATGTATTTAGTATGAATCGAAACCTGATGATAACCTAAATTTAAATCAATCTTGGTGAAGTATTATGCACCTTGGAGCTAGTCTAAAAGATAATTAATGCATGATAGTGGGTATCGATTCTTCATTGTTATCTTGTTGAGTGCATGGTAGTCTATGTATATCATCTAAGACCCATCCTACGTAGGTGCAAGGACTATCAAACTTCCAAAAGGTGAAGAGATAGGATTGATCTTACCATGATCAAGGAGATCTTATATTTAGTGCCAAACTTCATCATTCTCCAAAATTGAACTATGATATAGGGGCTATTCAAAAGAGGGGATATAGGGATTAAATTAATGTGGTGTTTAATGCATAGTGTGTTAGAAGGCCTTCAGGGTTTTCAAAGACTTAAATTTTATACTACAATAACTTGTTGAGTTGTTATTGTTGTAATGGTATGTGAGTACTATACACTATCAGGGTGCACTTTGCCATTTTTTGTTGTGCAGGTATATCAAGGTAAACCATGAGTAACATGAACTTCTACATGTGCAATAAAAACTTTAAATGTGATAATTCAATGATTTTATAGAATATATCTTATGTGTGGATAACCCACTACTATGGTTTATCTTGATATGTATCTTCATGGTTGAATAGATACAATCTTCACAATAAAATGTCATAAACTTCCAGAGGTATGATGTCACAAGTGAGATTATCCTCTATAGGCTTGAATTTGTATTTAAAAGTGCATTATCATAAGATATACATATCATTCCCTTATTGTAACCACCCAAGAGAATATGGATTAGGGTGCACAGTTAAGGTAAGATCAAGGTGTTACGTGGAGGATTATTTAATGATGTTTTTCTAGTTTTCACTGTCAATGATGACATGTAGAGGCTAGCCTTTCACCCATAATTGAGTGTGGAAGAGGAATTTGTAATCTTTAGAGATTTTGATCATAGTGGTTCTAGTATTTACACAAGAGGATCTTGATTAGTGCCATCAATTGGTGTGGGTCTTGATGTAGATTGTATGAACAAGCATTATTGTGCATGACATTCAGAATTGTCATGAGTGGATGAAAAATGATGATGGCACCACTTATCACTAGAATTATTATTTTCTTTATATAAAGTAGAAATCACTAGAGAATTTGAGTGTTGTGTACTCTTCTAAGTTTATTCTCATTTATAATAAGTGTTATACTTCTACACAAAAGGTTACAATGTGGAATTGTGCATTGGCAATGCCTTTGTGTGCTATGTTGGATGAAGAGGTGGTATGTTACTTTATCTTCTCCTTAGATTCAATATTGGTGATGTTATGATATGCTTGTCCCACTGTGTTGGAATTTAATAACTCCATATTTTCACAAAGATATGGTGAGATTCTATCGATGTACTTCAAAACCCTATGTCATTCATTCAAGTTCTCTTACAGGCATGCAAAGAAGTCATGGAATATGTTGGTTTAGTCTTTCAAGAATTGATATTCCTGCTAGTGTAGTTTTTAGAACTTGATGTATTCATATTTAGAGTTTTAGATAGGGTAGTATTCATCCTTTAGTGCATCAACAAAAGTTTTCTAAGACTCTATTGGAATAGACTCTTGTGTGCATTGTGCCCTAAAGTTTTTCCACTAGTGAACAACTAGAATGGACATCTTCAGTACTAAAAAGGTGATATTTTAATTATAAATGAAGGAATTAATAGATAATTACACCTTGAGTTGTTGAATCTAGGCATCCATTGCTTTGGCATCAATTTTACCTTTAAATAAAGGAATGTTGAGATTGACTTATACTTTGAGGGCGGTTTGTTGTTGAAACCATTATGGAGAATGTTGTCAAGATGAAGAGGTGGACATCAGGTTGATATATATCATTAATGTTAACTTTATAAGTCACCCATTCAATAGTCATTTAACTCATAGGGACTACATAAGAGTTTACACATGTTAGGAACCCATGCCTTACCCTTCTCTTTGCAGTTTTAGTGTAATAATTGCTATGGATGCATATGATTTGTAATTCATCCCTTAGAGCATATTTGAATTATCCCACATACAAGGGAAGTAGTAGTTGTTAGAATAGAGTTAGTATATAATTGTTGAGGCCCAGTGAAGGCATCCACAAATTTATTGTATTGAGCTTGCTCAAAGGAGGTTGCCCCCTCAAAGTGGCCTATGATCAATATAAGCTTTATGTGTTTTTGTTATTCGTAAGAGTTATTTTATTTTCACATATTTTGATTAAATCTATTGTAGGAGGTAATCTGCTGCAAGAGGTTCTTCTCATCTGGTATCAGAGCACTTTCTTAGCTTTGTGGGTAGATTTGGAGCAATTTTTTTGAAGTAGGACTTTCTAGGAGCTGTGCCATTTTTGGCAAGAATTTTTTTCATTTTAGGTTCCGTCATTTTGGATTGGGTAAATACCTATCCACTTAACTATGGGAAGTGTTTGGGCATAAGCCCTAAAACTCATTGTGAGGAGTACCACAAGAACCTTGAAGTATCTGGCCCATTGAGAGGACCTACCAGTGAAAAGGGCAATGGCCCCATCTTGATTGACTAGTTCCCACCCGTGAGGTAAACCTGTAGTTATCGTTAAGGGGTAAACCTGTGGCCAAAATTTTTGGAGAGTGATACTTGATCAGATAGCTTTGGTGGCCAGAGAGAATTTTAAAAAAATCCTTTAGGAAACCAAACAAACTTGGGGTCCATATCCAACTCATCAAGTTCATAGAGAAAACAACAACATATCCATAGTTGAGTATATTTCCAACCACACAGTTGCAGACAATCCATTTCTAAAGTAGTAGTAAAAAAAAATCATTGAGGAAGAAATTAGTGAAGGATCCCCAGATATTAACAACTGGTTATGGTCACCACTCGTGCAGGCACAAAAATCATGGAGGAAGAAATCACCACATTGAAATCTCAGGTTATAGAGTTAACTAATATGATGCATGGCTTGAATCAATAGAATAGAATCTTGCTCAATAGAGTGCAAAAGGAGGAGTCTTCTTCAGAGCATCGCTCCTTTGCTTCCAACTTCTCATGTGGACCTAAGCTAGACTTTCCATGGTTCAATGGTATAGATCCTACAAGATGGATATATCAAGTTGAACAATTCTTCAACCTCCACAATACTTATTCTACAAACAAAGTCCCAATTACTTCCTTTCATCTAGAACAAGAAGCACTTCAATAGTACTGTTGGTATCTCAAGATAAATGATGAACTTGATTGGTCAAATTTTGCATCCTTAATTTTGGGCAGGTTTGGTCCCTCAACATTTGAGGATTTCATAGGAGCTCTCACCAAACTCCATCAAATAGGTACTATTCATGAATATCATATTGAATTTGAAAAACTTTCTAATCACACTAAAGGGTTATCAGATGACTTCTTCAAAATATGCTTTGTTAGTGGCCTTAGAGAGTCGATCCACTCAGAGGTAAAAATGTTTTGACTTGAAAATATGATGGATGCTTTGGTTCTGGATAAGTTAGTAGAAGATAAACTCTCCACACAATGTCGACCTCCCACCTTTTCACCAGTAAAGAACACAGTGAATTAGTGGATAACCATAACCATACCAATCAAGTGCCTGATTGAGGTAGAGATGTGGGATCACAAAGAGAAAGGACTATGTTACAACTATGATGATGAATGAGTTAAGGGTCACAGGTGCATCCAATAAAAACTTTACTTTCTAGATGTGGAGTCACCACCAGAGCAGGATAGTGAGCCTGATATTCTAGAATTTCAAGATGCTCAAAAAGAACTCGACACTAAAGAGGACCCAACAGTTCAAGAGACTCAACTTGAGATCTCATTACATGCACTAGCAGGTGTCACCACTCCCCAAACCATGAAGGTCAAAGGGTGCTTCAAAAATATCCCTCTCATAATCCTCATTGACTAAGGCAGTACTCATAATTTTATCGATCCTCACATTGCTAAGGTGGCACACTACTTTGTATACCCTTGTTCTAGCTTTGAAGTCATGATTGCTAATGGGGGCACATTGCCATGTAAAGGGAAGTGTCAAAATGTGCATATTACTATGGGTTATTATAATGTTCACTCTGATATGTTTGCCCTACCTTTAGGAGGGTGTGATGTGGTTTTAGGGGCACAATGGCTTTGCACATTAGTACCTATTTTATGGGACTTCTCTGAGCTTTGGATGTAGTTCATAGATAATGGTTAGAAGCACACCTTAAAAGGGTTATTACTAGGATCTTCTAGCATCATCAATTATCATTACATGAAAAAACTTTTGAAGAAAGGCTCACATGGGGTCATTGCATAACTGCATTCCATTCAACTCCAGCCCCCCATTGTTACTAACCACCCTATAGATTTACAAGCCATACTCAACAAGCATGCAACCATTTTTTTATAACTAGTTGGTTTACCCCCTTCATGCCTTGAAGATCATTACATTCCTCTCCTTCCCAGAAGCATCCCACCCAACATCCAACCATACCATTACCCCCATTTCCAAAAGACTAAAATTGAGAACTTAGTTTGGGAATTGCTCAAGTTTGGAGTTATTCACCCTAGCACCAGCCCATATTCCTCCCCAGTGCTTCTTGTCCACAAAAAATATGGGTCATGTCACCTTTGCATTGACTTCTGAGCCCTTAACCACCTCACTATCAAGGATAAATTCCCAATTCCTATCATCGATGAGCTTCTTGATGAGCTCCATGGGGCCAAATTCTTCTCCAAGTTGGATCTACATTTTGGCTATCATCAAATCTAAGTGCATCCTGATGACATTCCCAAGACAACCTATTATATGCATGAAGGTCACTATGAGTTCCTTGTCATGCCATTTGGCCTTAAAAATGCCCCTTCCACTTTTCAAGTACTCATGAATAAAATATTTTGGCATTTTCTCTGTCAATTTATTTTAGTTTTCTTTGATGACATTTTGATCTATAGCCACACATGGGCCGAGCATCTACAACATATTGACATGGCATTACAACTATTAGCAAACAATCAATTATGTGCCAAGCAATCCAAGTGTTCATTTGATCAATAGGAAATCAACTATCTGGGGCACATTATTTTAGCCAATGGGGTTTGCGTGGACCCATAAAAAAATAGTGTTATGTAGAAGTGGCCTTGACCAACTACCCTCAAGATCCTTTGTGGTTTCTTAGGCCTGACAGTATACTATCACAAGTTCATCAAAGATTATGGAAAGATCATGGCTCCTTTGACTTCCTTATTAAAGAAGGACACTTTCACCTCGGGTATAACAACTGATCAGGCATTCATCAAACTCAAATAGGCTATGTGTAGCATACCATTTTTGGCACTGCTAGACTTCACCAAAACTTTCACCATCAAAAGTGATGCTAGTGGCATCAGCTTGGGTGTTGTTCTTCTCCAAGAGGACCAACCAATTGCCTTCACTAGTAAAGCCCTTTCTAGCTACAATTTAGCTTTGTCTACATATGAAAAGGAAATGATGGAAATTTTACATGCAATACAAAAATGGAGACCCTACTTATTGGGAAATCATTTTTGCATCAAAATTGATCAGTAGAGTTTGAAATATTTCTTAGAACAATGGGTCTCATCCCTAGCTCAGTAGAAGTGGGTCAAAAAACTCATGGGTTATGATTATGAGATCACCTATAAGAAGGGAAAAGATAATGTTGTGGTTGATGCTCTCTCAAGAACCTTTGAGGACCAGCCTTCCCTCTCTACCATCTCCATGCCCATTCTAAAATGGTTGGAATCTGTCCAACAAGGGTATGTAAATGATCCCTCATTATGCCACCTCATTCATCAATTAGCCACTAACCCCTCTACAGTACCACATTATTCATGGGATAGTGCCTCTCTGCGATACAAGGGTCATCTGGTGCTTTCCCAAAGTCCAGACCTACATTAGGCCATATTATATGAAATCCATGCTTCCCCTCAGTAGGACACTCATGATTTCTCAAAACTTATGAGCGGTCATGTCGACACTTCTTTTGGAAAGACATGCAAGCCAAAATTAAATAGATGGTGGATGAATGTGATACCTACCAATGAAACAAAGGTAAAACCACATTGACTCCTAGTTTGCTCAAGCCTTTTCCCATTCCTACTAGGATCTAGACAGATATTTCCATGGATTTCATTGAGGGCCTCCCTAAATCTATGGGAAAGACAGTGATCTTAGTCATAGTCGATCACCTCTCCAAATATAGTCATTTTTATGCACTCAACCACCCATACATAGCCTCCACAGTCGCATAGGTTTTCTTAGATCAGATCTTCCGTCTTCATGGTAGTCCTTCTTCAATTGTCTCAAATCGTGATGCCACTTTCACTAGCCATTTTTGGATGAAACTATTTCATCACATAGGCACACAGTTGAGAATGAGCTCTGGGTACCACCCATAAACAGATGGCTAGACAAAAATAGTCAACAAATGCTTGGAGACCTTCCTTTGTTGCTTTGCTTCAAAAAAACAACATCAATGGGCCAAGTGGCTTCCCCTAGCTGAATGGTGGTACAATACCTCATACCACACTTCCACCAAAATGACTCCCTATGAAGCAGTTTATGGTCAAGCACCGCCACCACTTCTTCCATATAATCTTGGTAGCTCACTAGTTTAGGCAGTTGACACTACTCTCCAAAACTGGGATCATATTCTCTACACCTTGTAGGACAATCTCCACATGGCATAGAATTGAATGAAGTAGCAGGCTGATCAGCATCGCTCTGAATGTACCTTTCAGCCTAGTGATATGGTCTTTCTTCATCTGTAGCCATACAAGTAATCATCACTGAAACTAAAAGGGTGTCAAAAGATTTCTCCAAAGTTTTATGGGCCATATAAGGTTCTCAAGAAGATTGGGTTAGTTTCTTATAATTTAGAGCTTCCACCTTCCTCCTAGGTTCATCCCATCTTTCATGTCTCCTATTTGAAGCAAGTTCTTGGATCCAACATCTGAGTGCACATAGTTTTACCAGCACTTGATAATGAAGGCTCCATCCATCTCAAGTTGGAAGAAATCCTAGACAGGTATACCCACCAACTTCGATCCTGCTCCATCATAGAGGTCTTATTCCAATGGCATGGCATGCAACCAAAAGATGCAACATGGGAACCACTCTTCTAGATTCAACAACAATTCCCACATCTGAAGCTTTGAGGGCAAAGCTTTTTCTAAGGGGGAGGGAATGTTAGGAACATGTGCCTTACCCTTTTCTTTGCAGTGTTAGTGTAATAATTGCTATGGATGCATATGCTTTGTAAGTCATTTGAATTATCCCACATACAAGGGAAGTAGTAGTTGTTAGAATATAATTAGTATATAAGTAAGTGTTGAGGCCCAATGAAGGCATCCACAAATTTATTGTATTGAGCTTGCTCAAAGGAGGTTTCCCCCCCGAAGTGGCCTATGATCAATATAATCTTTTTGTGTTTCTATTATTTTTAAGAGTTATTTTATTGTCACATATTTCGATTAAATCTATTTGAGGAGGTAATCTGTTGTAGGAGGTTCTTCTCAATGCACTTGCACAATATTGAGTTCTCTAAAATCAAGTCTATGTGTAGATGTTTCTTGTTTATGCCCTCACTCAATAATAAACTTGGGTTTGCATAGAAATAAAGTGTATATCCATGCCTATAAGTAGTTATAAATGCATTCCCCATGCTAAGATCATTCATCACACCAACATGTCATAAAAATTAGAGTATGTGGGTCTCTATGACTTCAAGAAGTGAAAGATATTAATGCATAGGGAGTGGTTTAAAATCATGAAGAGTGCACTAAATATCTTAAATCTTCTTATGCACTATCATTCAAAGACTTCCTCATACTAAAATGATGAAGTTCCATGATAAATCATAAAGTTTCATATTTGTTCCTTTGTAAAATACAGACTATGATCTTGACTACACAACATTCTCTTTGTAAACCAACACAACTTCAAAATGAAAATATAAACTAGAAATATCATCAAAATAGACTAGGCACAAAAGGAGGTTGGGCCATTTTAAATTTATAAAGAAGATCTCCCTCATCACCCTTCACAATCTTGTAGTTTTATTGCATAGACAACTCTCTATGCAATCTTTAGTATGTAACTTTTGCATAGAATGTACTTAGTTATCTATGTGTAACCATGCATGAGACTACCCAAAGAAGGGAGTGTGTATGTACTAGTACACATATGGTCCACAAAGTGAACTACATAATAAATCTACTACCTATATAAGATGATGAGGTAGAACCTAAAGATAAACCTGTGTAGTCTCACATCAATAGGTTAGTCTAGGTGGATTGGCAGGTGACCACCATAAATGGGGATGTATGTTAATCTCAATTGAAAATCAAGGGAACCAAATCATAAAAAAATTGAATGCAGTGCATCTATTAGAGTGTCAAAATATGATCACATGCCATCCTTGGCTACCTTGACATCCTTCATTCTTAGATGCACATATGGATCCATGAGTGACCTTATAGCTACTTCCATGATAATATTGTAAGATCTAGGTTGAATAAGCATGGATTATGAAAATTATATTGAAGATATTGATGGTCTTAATCAACCTTGAGCTCTGAATATGACTTCTAAATTCAAGTTCCTACCTATCACCTCCAATGGTGACTTGATCACTTAAGGCCTTTCCCCATGCTATATAAAGCCCATTTTTTTATTATAAATTGTTCAACATTTATAGGCACTTTAATTCTACCAAAATTTTCCCTCCAAGTGTAGACATCCAATTCCTAACACCATTTGTGTTGAAATTGTCAATCTTACTCGAATTGCACTCAAATGCCCAATTTAGGCCAAAATCACTAAAATAACTCTAAATAGTTTGAGCTTATCATATATAGGTGCTGATTTAGGCTAATGTATTCATAAATAGGGAAATGCATTTTATGTGATTTCTAACTTTGATTAATTTAGTTTGATTCAAAATGATGATTTTGCCTTTTTATGCTTCAGATCACTCTTTTCTTCTTATTCATTAGTACATGTCACATACCTTTATTATTTTATGTTAGTAATATCCTAAATTGGATAATGGTCTAAATTCATCTAACATCACCTTTCAATTCTTCCCAAGTCAAATTATGACCTAGTAATATGACTTTTTGACCACATTTTTGATTAATTATACACCAATTTCCAAAAAAAATGCACTAAAATTGATTAATCTTGTTTAAGCTAATTAATTCAAATAAAAAAATTAATTGAATTGTTCATGGAGGTTATTGATTATTTTATTATTAAAAATTGATTCTCAATATATACATTATCCAGTGACATGATCTATGGGGTGGCATCCATAAGTCATAAATGCAACTACTATCAAGTTTATGGGCACCCATGCCTCATTAATGCCCCTTCCTCCCAAATCATTATGAGGATATTTATGGATTTTACTCCAAATATTGATTATTTCATGTCCACAAATCTCAATCTTTATATGGATGGTCATGGTTGATCCTAAACCATTTGAAAAATCTATAAATAGGGGGGCATAAAACATCATTTCTTAAGCTAAAATATTGTAAACTTATAATGCAAAATTATCTTCACAATATTTCTTTGTGTTGATCATTATGTTTTATTTACAAGTTTCATTTGATAGGCATAGATTAGATTTCTTATCTTGAGCCTAGATTATGCATAGTGGTGTTGAGATGATGGAGGAACTTATAATCCATTATGACAAAGACAAGAACACTAGATCAAGGGGAAAAACATGTTTGTAGCCACTTTTGGATTGTGGAATCACTTGGAAAGGTAATATGAGTATGTGCTTTATTTCAATTATTTCTTATTATCATTAAAAAACCCCATAGAATATGTTGGCTTAGTTTTTTAGTTTTTATACATTATTTTGTGATTTTCATGACTAATGTTTAAACTAATCCTCTTTATAATCCAATACTACATTTTGGCATGCCTATTGGGACCATAGAGTCCATTCAAGCAAGGAAGACATTTTAAAAATTTTACATTTTTATTTTAGTCATTAAAAATTCCTTAAACATCAATTTTTTAGCTCATTCTCCCATGGATCTAATGTTTTTTATGCACACACAAGTTACATAGTGATCATCAATAGTTATTAGTGACCAGCATTGGTTAGGTCCAACCATAATTGGTTAGATTGTAGGGAAAATACTATTGAAAATTTGCATTTTGAGATTTTATTCAAGTTTGTTTCTAACTATTTGAGTTTTATACGTCTTTGTTCTAAACATAATATTTATCCATAAGCTTATATTTTGGATATTTTATCCTAAAAAATATTTTAAAGCATAACATTTTTACCTTCGGGTTAATAGGTGATCATGGGTAGTTATTTTTGACCGACAATGGTTGGGTTTCAACTAGTGACAATCTTGTAGGAATCAACACCAGTCAACAGTGGCCAACATCAATCTCTATATTTAAAAAAAAACATAGACCCAAGATCATATTTTCAAAAATTACTTGTCTCAAAGTAAAAAGTGTTTTAAAGCTAAACAAGGTTATCTAATTTTTATGTAGGACTGACATGGAAAGTGATCATTTTTAGCTTAGCTAAGTATTTTAAAATCCTTTTGGTGATTAAAAAGAATTAGGAATCTTTCCATTTGGTTTAAAAGGATAAATTTCATTTCTATGTTGAATGTTTAGTGATTGTTTTTCAAAAAAATTGCCAACTAAGGCCAAGGGGCCAAAGAACATCACCAAACACTTTAATTCAGTGCTTAAAACCAATCTCACTTTAAATTTTTATTTTGTATAAGTTTTAAATCTATCATTTATTTTTTTAAATTATTTGAGAACAAAGGAATTTATGTGTGTATAGTATCTCCCCATCCCATATAGGGAACTTAGGTGATCAAAAGCACCATTTTCATTGCAAATCATGCCTTTGTCTAAGGAATAAAAAGGAAGTTATCTAGAATCTCCCCAAAACCCACATGATTTGGGTAATCCAAAAATAACCTAAAAATCCTTTTTACTTAGATTTTATTTCATGCATTTTGGCTTGTGAGGGGGATGCCATTACCTCCCATAATTTCTTTAGGGAAGCTTTGACCCAGGGCTTCATCTCCTAGTATCATATTCAACCCCTTTCCATGGGGGAGGGTATACAAATTAGGATCACCCCATTGAGATGGTGGGTTGAGTGGTTAAATAATATATGTTAGTCATAATTTTTCCTAGAATGTATGATCATTTATGACATCCTACTATATTGAGAAATTAATGGATGTAGTGGTTGTGAAAAGGACATGAATTTTCACAAAAATACATTTGAAGTGGATCCAATTGATGTGTTTCTTCTCTTGTGTGAAAATGTGAAATTTTGTCTACATGGGATCAATCTATACAATCACAACTTGTAAAGTTTTAGACAAACCCCACTTGTGGAAATATTATTGATGTGAGGTGCACCCTAAGGTCCATGTCATTGTTTTGTCACTTGAGAAAAGGGGGTGTAAAATAACCTACCATATAATGTAATTTTATTTTGAATGAATGCTGAATTTTATCTCAAGTTCATGTATAAATATGGACTTCAATAATATCATACAACCTTATTAGTTTTAGGGCTTTAAAATGATTACTTAGTTGTATTGGTCTATTTTAGTCTTTTTAGCGTACTTGGTCATTTATTCGAGTCAAAAATTGATTGTAAATAAATTTCATAACAAAACACATTGTCCATAATTTATTGAACAAGGAGTCATTACGTTGCCTAAGTGAAAATCAATATTTTCCTTATTCAACTTTGTCATCTTAAATTTTTTTGTCATATCATCTAATTGGTGTAGTTATGTTACCCATTTGAGTATAAACCACTTGCTATATTTTCTTAAGTCCTTCATTAATAGTTCAAATTTAAAATTTCACTTTTCTAAGTTCATAAGGTTGATATGTTAAATTGGGTTTGCATTTACACTTGACTTGAGGGAGCTTGGGTTCAATTTCCAATTTGGATTGAAGGCCATTTATAGACTCATTATCATTCTCATCATTGGTATAATTAATTCATCTTACATAGTGCTCATGCTTTAAGTCCTAAAACATATTTATACTACGATTCCTATTACCATGTGGTGCCATTATGCTACCCATTTGGTTCTGGTTTTATACTTAGGAATTCTTGTATGTTTCCACATCATGATTTTCTTGGTTTACATTATCTCCTTCCTAATCTAAAGGGATTTCTTCTAGTTTTATAGTAGTAACTCATTGAAGTTTAACTAGTTTTTATGGTATTGACATATCTCAAAAGTCTATGTTTTAGTGTACTAGTGACACTCTAGGATTTTTGAGCTATCATACCCTCTTCTAATTCATACAATTTCAAATTTACCCAAGGTTGAGTAAATTTTTGAACATTAATCTTCTAATTACGAGTGGTTCCATGCCACATTCCTTTTATAGTCTCTTTGATACCTTAATCATTTGTTTATAAAAAAGATAAAAAAAAACATACTTTGTTCAAACATTTACAAAACAATTCCAAAACTAGTCAAACATAGAGAGCAACCTTTTTAAGACATGAATCAAAGGTACACTCATGGTGGGGTCCATTACAAAAATAGCTATGAGGAAGAGCATTATTATGATGGTAAGGAAAATTCTATGGTCTTTGAGGACGTTCCTATAATAGTAGGATTTGAGGAATAATTTTTAGAATATCAACCCCAAGAGGATAAGGATGAAGCCCTTTTAAGGTTGATATAATATGGTGTTAGACTACTCTCATATTTTCTTATGTAATAATTACATACCTTAGTTATATAAGGAAAATAATAATAATAAGTTTTTCAAAACATTTCACAAACAAATGTACCTTCTTCTATCAAGGGTAAGTAAATACTTATAGAGTCAAAACCAAAGGATTAAGATAGTGTCAATAAGATTAAGAAGATAAGTCAACAATATTCAAACCAACTTATCATAGACTTGACAAACTCTTTATTATCTATGTCAATCCATAATGACACTTCCAAGGAATAAGGAAATGTGGTTTAACCAATACAAAATCTAGTTGAGAACACAAATGATAGATCAAGATGTCTCAATAGAACAACCCAAATCCTAAGAGGTTGTACAACACATTCCATTAGACACAGAGCACACATTTTTCAATCATCAAAAACCCCTTATTCCTTTTCAAAGTTAAAGACCCAAACATTTAATATGCATTGAAGAAATCATACAAAACAATTTGGATAGTTCCTTTAAATTGGCATGTACTATGGTAAATAGACCTAGAATCCCAAAAATCAATAAAATATGGTTAATTCAAGGCTTACATACTCGACTCAAGGAGTGAACTAAAATAAAGTCGAGGATCATAGGGTGTACATACTACCAAACCCCAACAACAACAACAACAACAACAACAAGGGCACATACTACCAAAATAATAACAACAGGGGCACATACCATCCAAAAAACAACAAAGGAACATTCCACCCTAGCATTAGTAGTAAGGGCACATACCACCCTAATAGAATTATGTTCCACCCACAAATTCACCAAACATGCAAGAGTGGAACTCCATGAATGAGATCATGTCATGTTTGAAGATTACAAATATGATCAAAAAGTATAAATTTGATGAGATATACCCATATCTATTTGATTTAAGCATTCTCCAAGTCCCCTTTCCACCTCATTTTGAGGCACTCAAATTTGATAAATACAAAGGAAAGGGTGACCCACCTAAACACATTCAGGCATTTTTCATATTATGCCAAGAGGTTACTTATAGTAGCATATTATTACTTTGATTATTTCTATGAATTTTAGCAAGACCAGCTTTAGATTAGATACTCAAATTACTTAAAGGATCAATTGTGGATTGGAATGACTTATTTTAAAAGTTTGTCAACCATTTATCATATAACATTGAACATGAGTTGACCATTATTGATTTTTGTAAATCCAAACAACATGATAGAGAAAGATTAGTAGCATACCTACAGAGATGGAGGGCACTAGCTAGTAATTTTCAACATAATTTTCTAGATAAATAGTTGGCAGATATATTTTCATAGAACTTACATCCTGAAGTCACACATAATCTATGGATTACTTATGTTAAATCATTTGAGGAAATTATCGATAAGGGTATACAAATTGAGAAGGATATTATTGCTAAGGGCCTTGCCATTATTTTCATGCAAGGTCAAACATCAAATATGACCTAATCTTCTAGTCCAATAGTTATGAAAGAGAAACCTAAAGGTTTTAATAAGAACAAGAATATCGTAGGGAATGGAGTTACTGAAGAAAGATACGTATAAATGGTGCATGCCCCATTAAACCCAAATGTACAATTAGCTCCCCCTAATCCACCACCTAATTTGCAAAGATGAATTCCATAGAGGACATTCCACAATCAATATAGAGTCTTCAATAAATTGGGAGAACATATTGAGTTAGTTTTTCAAAATTTGATAGCAGCTAACTTGATTGTATGGCCAGTAGCAAGGCCATTTCCTTAAGATCAACCAAAACCATATTGGTACAAGGAGAATGAATGGTGTAATTTTCATCATGTTATTGGACAACACCCTTCTTATAATTATAATGGATCCTTATTGACTCAAAATTATAGTAATGTAACTAAATACCCACAAGTCACCCTCCAAGGTCCTTCACCTTTGTATTCTAATTATATTGACTCCTTACCACCTTTAGGTTGCATAGTCACACATAGAAACTCATGAGTTACTCTCCAAGGGCCTTTACCCTCTTCTTCCATAGAACCCAATGTGAACATTATGCCTTAAAATATAAAGCCTCATATTCTTCCATCCAAGGCTAAGCCATCTCATCCAAATATTGAGAAGCCTTATTCTATATTGGACCAATTAAGCAAAACCCCTGCACATATTTCCATTTTGGATCTCTTGTGTACATCAAAAGTCTATAAAACTATTTTGAACAACCTTTTACAAGAATCAACTACTCAAAAAGATATCAATCTTGAATAGTTCCAAACACTAGTTGGACATTTGTATTCATTTTGATAGCTTATGTTTGATAAAAAAGACATGTCCACCCTAGGGCCGAGTCATAATAACCCATTGTATATTGAGGTAATCATTAAAAACCATAAAATCTAGTGAGTTATTATAGATAATGGTTTAGGGATGAACATAATATCCCTCAAAATGGTAAAAATATTGGAATACACTATGAAGGACATCTATCTAGATATGATCACCATAAAGGCTTATAATAATGCTAAGAGGGAGTCTACTGGTACTATATGGTTTATAATCATTACTGGGTCTATTTCCCATCACACATTGCTTCATATTATGGACATTTAACTGATTTATAACATAATTCTTGATCATCTTTAGATCTATGAAGTATATTCCATTCCATCCACCATGCATTAGTGCCTTAAATTTCCCCACAATAGGATCGAGGTTAATGTTCCTATTGATCAACAACCTTATCAATATTACAAACATCTAGAGGTTAAGTTATACAATTATAACTATTATCTTAGTTCTAATTTCATTGAAAATAAAAATAAGGAAATAGTTTCACATCCACCTCCATCTAATTATATCAATCCTAGTGACTTGGCTTTCACTTTGGTTGATCCATTTCCCAAAACTCTTGTAAGATAAGTTGTGATTAAAGACATGGGTATTTATACATACCATTTTAAGGATGACTTGTTGTAAAGTTTCCAAAATATGATAAATAATTTGGTAAGCTAAAGCCTTCCAAGAACCCAAATGTACCCACCTTGATTTGGTAATAAAAGAAAGATCAAAAAAAACCACCTATGGTATTTGTACCTACTACTTTTTTGAAGAAGGATCAAGAGGATTTTATAAAAGGAGACTAGTTATATTCTAATTGAATTGATAATTGATTTCAAAATCCAAAGTATCATATCTCTAATCAGATTATGGATCACCTTGATTATACAAGAAGTGGCTTTGGCCCATGAGTGCAAGGAATCTTGAAACCCTTATTAGTTAGAGTACCTAATCTAAATCATGGTCTTATATTTATACTACTTGGGGGTGACCTCATGTGATCCAAAACTCAGAAGCTTTGGTTGAAAGATAATTCAAGAAATAAGAACAACACAATAACAATAATGCTATCTCTGAGAAGAGATGTTTTATTCATCAAATTTGTAGATCCACACATATGTTTATCTCTAAGAAGAGATGTCTAATTTCCATTTTAGGTTAAATATTCATTTATACAAATTTTTAAGGTAGGAGGAGGATTTGGAAGGTCATCAATCTCAAGGTAGATCAAGTGGTTCAACTTCCATGATTTACAACAATTTTTTTTTTTGAAGAATTACTATTTTTAGAAACTTATTATTTTTAGAATGCACTACTAAAATTAAAATTTTGGGAATTTACATTTATTTTTAGATGGTAAAAACCTATTGAGTGGATCTCTATGACTTCTCATGGCATTCCCCTCATTCTTATCTTTCCAATGGTTCAAACAGGGAGTCAAATAGAGTTATGGTGCAAAAGTTATGGCTCCCAAAAGTTATACCACCAATTAGGGTAAAACTGTAACCTAAATTATCACCTAAAATGTTTCTCAGATCATTCCTCCCTCATTGAGAAGCAATGGTCCCCATTGAATCAATATTTATCATCAAGTGTGGCAATTGTGTTTTGATTTGATTCTCAATGCATACTTGGAATGGACTGTGCTTTATGGAGCTGAGCTTTATGTACCTGTGTAGGGCCTGATTGTTCACCTTTTTTGTCTAACCATTAGTCTATGGATGGAATGCTATGAACTTCATCTTGTTATCTATTTTATTTTATTGTTGTGTTGTTTGTGTAGTCAGGGCTACAACATCAACCCTTTTGGATTCCTATGGCTTGACCACCATGAGAACGAATTTCTTGGCACTAATAAGGGATATAGATGTAGAAGGTGGTACATCTAGTGACCTATAACATTGTTCTCCAAGAATGAGGGTGATCCTTAAATTTCTTGACCCATATATGTTATGTCAATCATACATGAATGGCTGACCAAAGAGTGCATCACAAACATCTAGATTGACCACATCACATAAGACCTCATCTCGGAAAGGTTTTATTGCAGATGAGAGAAGACATTGGTGGGTGACATGGAGGTTTATCCCTGGACTCAACCATCCAATATTGTATGGCTTTGGGTGAGGCTTCATGGAAAAATTTAGGATTTTCACAACATTATCAGAGATTAAATTCTTTTGACTCCCACTATTAACAATGAAATGCAAAGGCTTACCTTTCACCTATAACTTAGAGTGAAACAAATTTTCCTTATCATTTTGCCTTTCCTCATGGGTCTATGATGAATAAATGATGGCATTAGGCTTGACATATACAATCTCTTCTTCATCCTCTTTGACTATAGGTTGTGTATCAGGTAGAGTAGTAGATGTTGATGATTGTGACTCAAAAAGTAGGGACTTGATGGCTCGACATTCTTCTTTGGATTGAATTCTATATTTTTGGTAATCACACCATTTATTAGTCTTTCCTTCCTTTTTATTCCAATTTTGGCCCTATGTTTGACCTTATTTGTCACTTTTCCATTTTGAAGGCTGACTCTTCATATTCATTCTTCCATGCTTCTGATAAATTTTCACCATGAAATTGTATGCCTCATTGAGGGTTTATAAATTGAAGAGTTCCATGTCCCCCCATATATACCATTGTAGTCCACCATGATAATTGAGAACCTTGTGTTTCTCACTTTGCTAGATGCCCAATCTCACAAATAGAGAATGAAAAATGTCAATGTAATCTTGAATAGACTGTTCCTTACCTTGGTGAAGTTGTTGCCACTCTATATATAGATCATCATATGCTCCAATGGGGTAGTATTCTTCCTTTATAGATTCCTTGAAATCATCCCAGGTAGGTTCCACCTCAAGGCCAATATCATCCATACTGAATCTCTTCTTGTACACTTCCCACCAATTTTTGATAGGTAATGATGCTTTCAAAAGAGCAAAAGTGATCTTCTCTTTATCAGTGAATTTATTTACCATAAAATATGAAGACAATTGATCCAACTAATTTTCTACTACATCAGCATTGATTTAGCCTTCAAATGTATGGATATAAAAATTCACCTAAACCTTGAAGGGTGTTGAGGCACTAAAATGATGTGGGGGTGCAGATGAGGAGCCAAAATTTCCCATGGAGATTTGTTGGAGAATTTGTATGAATTGTTGTATCATCTATGCTTGCTATTATTGGAGGGATTCATTCACCATTTCCTTGAAAGAATCAGATGTCTTGGTGTTGTCCACCATTTGAGGTTGTTTGGAGCGAATAGGTGGATAATCTATTGGTTCTATTTTCCAACCAAGATTTCTATAATCTAACCTCATCTTCAAGATCATATACTCTAAAGACAAACCAGTCTGATACCACTAATCCAAAACCCAAAAGCTTTGGTTGAAAGATAATTCAAGAAATAAAAATAACACAATAACAATAATGTTATCTCTGAGAAGAGATGTTTTATTCATGAAATTTGTAGATACAAACATATGCTTATGTATGAGAAGAGATTTTTGCTCTCCATTTCAGGTTACATATTAATTTATACACATTTTTAAGGTACAAGAAGGATGTGGAAGGTCACCAATCTTGAAGGAGATTAAGAGGTTCAACTTCCACAATTTACAACAATATATAATTCGAGGAATTACTATTTTTAGACTGGACTACTAAAATTAAAATTTAGGGAACTTCCATTTATTTTTTGAGGGTCAAAACTCATTGATCAAATCTCTATGCCATCTCAAAATTTTCCCCTCATTCTTAGCTTTCCAATGGTTTAAATGGGTTGTCAAATGGAGCTATGGTGCAAAATTTATGGCTCCTAGATGTTCTACCACCAATAGAGGTAGAACCATCATCCAAATTTTCACCTGAAATGTTTCTTAGATAATTCCTCCCTCCTTGAGAAACAATGGTCCCCATTGAATCAATATTTTTCATCAAGTGTGGTAGTTATGTTTTGATTTGATTTTTAATGCATACCTGAAATGGATTATGCTTTATGTAGCTATGTAGGGCTTGATTATTCACCATTTCTATTTGATCATTAGTCTGTGGATGGAAGGCTATGAAATTCTTAAACTTGTTATCTATTTGCTTTTATTTTTGTGTTGTTAATGTAGTCAGAGATACAACATCAAGCCTTTTGGATTCTTATGGCTTTACCACCATGAGAAAAAATTTCTTGGCATGAATGAGAGAGATAGATGTAGAAGGTGGTACCTCTTGTACCTTATAGTGCTATGTTCCAAGAATGAGGGTGATCTTTTGAGCTCTTGATTCATAGATGTCATGTTGTTCATACATGAATGGCTAACCAAAGAGTACATCATAAACATCTAGATTGATGACATCACATAAGACCTCATCTTGGTAAGGTTTTATTGCATATGAGAGAAGACATCAGTAGGTGACACAAAGGTTTTTCCCAGGACTCAACCATGTAATACTATATGGCTTTGGGTGAGGCTTCATGGATAAATTTAGTATTTTCACAACATTAGTAGATATTGAATACTTTTGACTCCTACTATCAAGAATGAAATGCAAAGGCTTACTTTTCAACCATAACTTAGAGGGAAATAACCTTTCCTTGTAATTTAGCCTCTCCTCATGGGTCTGTGATGAAGCAATGATAACATCAGGCTTGGCATCTATAATGTCTTCTTCATCTTCTTTGACTATAGGTTGTGTATTAGGTAGAGCAGTAGATGTTGATTATGACTCAGAAAGCATGGACTTGATGGCTCAACATTCTTCTTTGGAAAGTGTTATAGATTTTTAGTAGTCACACCATTTCTTAGTCTTACCTTCCTTTTTCTTCCAATTTTGGCCCCATGTTTGACCTTCTTTGTCACTTTTCCATTTTGAAGGTTGAATCTTCATTTTCATTCTTCCATGGTTCTACTCAATCTTCACCCTGAACTTGTATGCCTCATCGAGGGTTTCCAAATTGAAGAGTTCCATGTCACCCCATATATACCATTATATTCCACCATGATGTTTGATAACCTTATGTTTCTCACTTTCCTATATGCCTAATCTCACAGATAGAGAATGAAAAATGTCAATGTAATCTTGAATAAACTATTCCTTACCTTGGCAAAGTTGTTGCCACTCTATATATAGATCATCATATTCTCCAATGGGGTAGTATTATTCCTTTGCAACTTCTATGAAATCATCCTAGGTAGGTTCTACCTCAAGGCCAATATCATCTATACTAAATCTCTTCTTGTACACTTCCCAACAATTTTTGATAGGTAATGATGCTTTCAAAAGATCAAAAGTGACCTTCTCTTTATCGATGAATTTATTTACTAAAAAATATGAATACAATTGATCCAACCAATTTTATACTACATCAACATTGATTTTTCCTTCAAATGTAGGGATATCAAAATTCACCTGAACCTTAAAGGGTGTTGGAGCACTAAAATGATGTGGGGGTGTATAATTTCCCATGGAGATTTGTTGGAGAATTTGGGAAAAATTTTGTAGCATCTATGCTTTATGTTTTTGGAGGGATTAATTCACCATTTCTTTGAAAGGATTAGATATCTTAGTGTTTTCCACCATTTATGGTTGTTTGGAGTGAACAAGTGGATAATCTGTTGGTTCTATTTTCTACCCAAACTTCTTAAAATCTAACCTCATCCTTGGGATCATACACTCTAAATACAAACCAATTTGATACCATTAATCTAAAAATTATAAGCTTTGGTTGAAAGATAATTCAAGAAATAAAAACAACATAATAACAATAATGTAATCTTTGAGAAGAGATGTTTTATTCATCAAATTTATAGATCCAAACATATGTTTATCTCTGAGAAGAGATGTCTGCTTTCCATTTCAAGTTACATATTTATTTATACACATTTTTAAGGTAGGAGGAGGATGTGGAAGGTCACAAATCTCAAGGGAGATCAAGTGGTTTGAATTCCATGATTTACAATAATACAGAATTCAAGGAATTACTATTTTTAGATTACACTACTAAAATTAAAATTTAGGTCACTTCCATTTATTTTTTTGGGGTAAAAACCCATTAATTGGATCTCTATGCCATATCACAATGTTCCCTTCATTCTTAGCTTTCCAATGGTTAAAACAGGGAGTCAAACTGAGTTATAGTACAAAAGTTATGGCTCTTAGAAGTTCTGCCACCAATTGGGGTAGAACCATCACCTGAATTATCACCTAAAATGTCGCTCAGATCATTCCTACCTCTTTGAGAAGAAATGGTCCCCATTGTATCAATATTTTTCATCAAGTTTGGTAGTTATGTTTTGATTTGATTCTCAATGCATACTTGGAATGGACTGTGCATTGTAGAGCTGTGCTTTGTATAGCTATGTAGGGCCTAATTATTCACCATTTCTATCTAATCATTAGACTATGGATGGAAGGTTGTGAACTTATTCAACTTGTCATCTATCTCTTATATTTTTGTTTTGTTTGTGTAGTTAGGGATGTAACATAAACCCTTTTGGATTCCTATGGTTTGACCACCATGAGAATGAATTTCTTGGCAGTAATAAGGGAGACAGATGTAGAAGGTGGTACCTATAGTACCCTATAGTGCTATGTTCCAAGAATGAGGGTGATCCTTCAAGTTCTTGTTTCATATATGCCATGTCGATCATACATGAATGGCTGACCAAATATAACATCACAAACATCCAAATTGACCATATCACATAAGACCTCATCTTAGAAAAGTTTTATTACATATGAGAGAAGACATTGGTAGGTGACACTAAAGTTTATCCCTGGACTCAACCATCTAATAATATATGCCTTTAGGTGAGGATTCATGGACAAATTTAGGCTTTTCACAACATTAGCAAAGATTAAATTCTTTTGACTCCCACTATCAGGAATGAAATGCAAAGGCTTACCATTCACCCATAACTCAGAGTGAAACAACCTTTCCTTGTCTGGCCTCTCCTCATAGGTCTGTGATGAATCAATGATGGCATCAAGGTCAACATCTATAATTTCTTCTTCATCCTCTTTGACTATAGGTTGTGTATCAGTCAGAGCAATAAATGTTGATGATTGTGACTTAGAAAGTATAGACTTGATTGCTCAACATTCTTATTTGGAGTGCATTCTAGATTTGTGGTAATCACACCATTTATCAATATTCCCTTCCTTTTTATTCCAATTTTGGCCCTGTATTTGACCTTCTTTGTCACTTTTCCATTTTGAAGGCTAACTCTTTGTATTCATTCTTCCATGCTTCTGCTCAATCTTCCCATGAACTTGTATGCCTCACTGAGGGTTTCCAAATTAAAGAGTTCCATGTCCCCCCATATATACCATTGTAGTCCACCATGATATTTGAGAACCTTATGTTTCTCAATTTCTTGGATTCCCAATCTCATAGATAGAGAATGAAAAATGTCAATGTAATTTTGAATATATTGTTCCTTACCTTGGTGAAGTTGTTGCCACTCTATTTACAGATCATCGTATGCTCCAATGGGGTAGTATTCTTCCTTTATAGATTCTATGAAATCCTCCTAGGTAGGTTCTACCTCAAGGTCAATATCATCCATACTAAATATATTATTGTACACTTCCCACCAATTTTTGATAGGCAATGATGCTTTCAAAAGAGCAAAAGTCATTTTTTCTTTATCGATGAATTTATTTATCAAAAACTATGAAGACAATTGATCCAACCAATTTTCTACTACATGAGCATTTATTTTTCCTTCAAATTTAGGGATATCAAAATTCACTTGAAACTTGAAGGGTGTTGGGGCACTAAAATGATGTGGGGGTGTAGATGAGGAAATAGAATTTTCCATGGAGATTTGTTGGAGAATTTGGGTGAATTGTTGTATCATCTATACTTGCTATTGTTAGAGGGTTTCATGATATTATTGGAGGGATTCCATCACCATTTCCTTGAAAGGATAAAATGTCTTGGTGGTGTCTATTATTTAAGGTTGTTTGGAGTGAACATGTGGATAATGTATTAGTTCTATTTTTCACCCAAGATTCCTATAATCTAACCTCATCCTTGAGATCATACACTCTAAAGATAAACTAATTTGATACCACTAATTCAAAACTTAGAAGCTTTGGTTGAAATATAATTCAAGAAATAAGAACAACACAATAAAAATAATGCTATCTCTGAGAAGAGATGTTTTATTCATGAAATTTGTAGATCCAAACATTTGCTTATCTCTAATAAGAGATGTCTGCTTTCCATTTTAGGTTACATCTTCATTTATACACATTTTTAAAGTAGTAAGAGGATGTTTAAGTTCACCAATCTCAAGGGAGATCAAGTGGTTCAACTTCCATGATTTACAACAATACAAAATTTGAGAAATTACTACTTTTAGAAACTTACTATTTTTAGATTGCACTACTAAAATTAAAATTTAGGGCACTTCCATTTATTTTTTGAGTGTAAAAACCCACCAATTATATCTTTGTGCCATCTCAAAACATTCCCCTCATTCTTAGCTTTCCAACGATTCAAACGGGGAGTCAAATGGAGCTATGGTGCAAAAGTTATGGCTCCCAAAAGTTATACCACCAATTGGGGTAGAACCGTCACCTAAAATGTTTCTCAGATCATTCATACCTACTTGAGAATTAATGGTCCCCATTTCATAAATATTTATCATCAAGTATGGTAGTTGTGTTTTGATTTGATTCCTAATGCATACTTAGAATGGACTGTGCTTTGTGGAGCTATGCTTTATGTAGCTGTGCAGGGCCTAATTGTTCACCATTTATATTTAACCATTAGTCTATGGATGGAAGGTTGTGTAATTATTTATCTTGTTATATATTTTCTTCTATTATTGTGTTGTTTATGTAGTCAAGGCTGTAACATCAACCCTTTTAGATTCATATGGCTTGACCACCATGTGAATGAATTTATTAGCACTAATCAGGGAGATAGATGTAGAAGGTGGTACCTCTGGTATCCTATAGCACCATGTTCCAATAATGAGGGTGATCCTTCAAGTTATTGATTCTTAGATGCCATGTCAATCATACATTAATGACTTACCAAAGAGTACATCACAAACATCTATATTGACCACATCACATAAGACCTCATCTTGGAAAGGTTTTATTGCATATAAGAGAAGACATTGGTGGGTGACCTGGAGGTTTCTCCCTAGACACAACCATCCAATACTATATGGCTTTGGGTGAGGATTCATGGACAAATTTAGGTTTTTCACAACATTAGTAGAGATTAAATTCTTTTAACTCCCACTATCAAGAATAAAATGTAACGGCTTACCTTTCACCCATAAATTATAGTGAAACAACCTTTCCTTGTCATCTGGGCTCTCCACGTGGGTCTATGAGGAAGCAATGAAGGCATTGGGCTTGGTATCTACAATCTCTTCTTCATCCTCTTTGACTATAGGTTGTGTATTAGGCAGAGTAGTATATGTTGATGATTGTGACTCAGAGAGCAGGGACTTGATGGCTCGACATTATTATTTAGAGTGAATTTTAGATTTGTGGTAATCACACCATTTCTTAGTCTTCCCTTCCTTTTTCTTCCAATTTTGGCCCCATGTTTGACCTTCTTTGTCACTTTTCCTTTTTGAAGGCTGACTCTTCATATTCATTCTTCCATGCTTCTGCTCAATCTTCACCGTGAACTTGTATGCCTCACTAAGGGTTTCTAAATTGAAGATTTCCATGTCCCCCCATATAAATTATTGTATTCCACCATGATATTTGAGAACCTTGTATTTCTCACTTTCCTAGATGCCCAATCTCTAAGATAGAGAATGAAAAATGTTAGTGTAATCTTGAACATACTATTTCTTACCTTGGCAAAGTTGTTGCCACTCTATATATAGATCATCATATGATCTAATGGGGCAGTATTATTCCTTTATAGCTTCTATGAAATCATCCCAGGTAGGTTCCATCTCAAGGCCAATATTATCCATACTAAATTTCTTCTTGTACACTTCTCACTAATTTTTGATAGGCAATGATACTTTTAAAAGAACAAAAGTGATCTTGTCTTTATCGATGAATTTATTTACCAAAAAATATGAAGACAATTGATCCAACCAATTTTCTACCACATCAGCATTGATTTTACCTTCAAATTAGGGATATCAAAATTCACCTAAATCTTGAAGGGTGTTGGGGCACTAAAATGATGTGGGGGTGCAGATCAGGAGCCAAAATTTTCCATGGAGATTTGTTAAAGAATTTAGGTGAATTTTTGTAGAATCTATGATTGTTATTGTTTTAGGGCTTCATTCACCATTTCCTTGAAAGGATCGGATGTCTTGGTGTTGTCTTCCATTTGAAGTTGTTTGGAGTGAATATGTGGATAATCTATTGGTTCTATTTTCCACCAAGCTTTTTGTAATCTGACCTCATCCTTAGGATCATACACTCTAAAGACAAACCACTCTGATACCACTAATTTAAAACTTAGAATTTTAGGTTGAAATATAATTTAATAAATAAGAAAAACACAATAACAATAATGCTATCTCTAAGAAGAGATGTTTTATTCATCAAATTTGTAGATCCAAACATATGCTTATCTCTAAGAAGAGATGTCTACTTTCCATTTCAAGATACATCTTCATTTATACACATTTTTAATTTAGGAGGATGATGTGGAAGGTCACCAATCTTGAGGTAGATCAAGTGGTTTGAATTCCACGATTTACAACAATACAGAATCTAAGGAATTACTATTTTTAGACTACACTACTAAAATTAAAATTTAGGGCACTTCCATTTATTTTTTTGGGTAAAAACACACCAATCAGATCTCTCTGCCATCTCACAATGTTCTCCTCATTCTTATCTTTCCAACGGTTCAAACAGGGAGTCAAATGGAGCTATAGTGCAAAAGTTATGGCTCCCAGAAGTTCTACCACCAATTGGGGTAGAACCGTCACCAAAATTATCACCTGAAATGTTTCTCAGATCATCATGACTTTTGATAGTGATCTAGATAATTTTCATATGGTTTGGAAAAACATGGAAAAGATAAGTGTCACTATGGAAAGTAGGCACATGGTAAAAATAAAAATATTTTATACAATTACTTTTTATATTGGAATTATTTTATTATGTTGCTAATGGGTGTTATGTTGCAGATGTGGGACCAAATCGACCTTTTTCCACATTACCCCATTATCAAATTTACCATATATCTCTGCTAATGCCACCAAAATATTCTTTCTACATAACCAATTATTCCCACCATAATTCCTCCATTTTCAAAATATTACTAATATCCTATTTTATTATGGTTATTAATAACCATGGGATATTAAATCCCAATTTAAATATCCTATTTATGGATTTGATTATTCCATTATATATTTTAAAACCTAAGTCCTAAATTTTAATATTCCCCACTCCCACATGGATGGCCATTCCTTGCTTTTATTTATCAATGGATATGTTTTTAAAAACATGGGATATTGTTTTTTTTTTAAATAATAAAAACTTTATACCCCACTACCTTTTCCCATGTGGAATTCCTTTTCACTTTGCATGGGGGTAGAATTTGTTTACATGGGATAATTTTTTTGAAACTAATTCCAAATTTAATGACCTTTTATGTTTGGCATTAAAATCTTTAACAGCATGATAAACTCTTAACATGCATGCCTTAAGCCTTACCCACCTTTTTCTCTACATGGGTTTTCCACTTGTCTTTTGTGTGGTCAACGGTTTTAGTGGGAAGTTATGCTATTTATGGGAAGAAAACTATTAAATAAAGCATGGCATTGAACTACCCATTTTTATTGGATTTTATTTTGTTTAAAATACATGTAAACTAATTGCGAGAGATAATTACACTTTGGGATAAAGAATATTGTTAGCCAATGTTGGATATAAACAACTTTATTTTATTTTATATTGAAAATTTTAATATTCTGGAGATAGAGAACAAATAAATATATAGATTTTATATTTTATATATAGATAAATAATTTGAAAAAATATTTGAAGTATGGACATGGAGTCTATTATGCTGGAGAATACAAGTTATTAAATGTAGAGGATTGACTGTCTTTTTTTTTTATAGAGGCAAAATTTTGGAATAGCCCAATTGAGGCCATTTTTCCTAATTCAAAATCTTTTTTATTTGTATTAATTAGAGAGATATTTGTGAAATCCAAAGATACATTATAAATATTTGTATTTTTTTCCTCATGTTGAGAGAATTAATATCCCATACAAGAGACTTATAAACATTTATAGAACTTTGTTTGGTTGAAGAGAAGAATATTTTTGTGTTGAAAATGAGTTATTTCTATTCTACAGAGCTACAAGTTTCCTTAAACTATTAGGGATGTAAGTTTTAAATTGTTGTATTTACATATTGTTTATAATGAAATGGTTTGAATGAACTTGGGGATGTAGCCAATTAGTGAACCCCGTAAACAATCTCTTGTCTCTATTTATTTTGGCTTTTCAATATTCCATTAGTATATCAGTTTTAAATTATTCATTGATGATTGGGAATTTAATTACTAAAAATTAATGAAGGGATTAATCAAAGAGATAAAATATAAATGGAATGTTTTATCTGAAAAATAAAGTTAGATGAGTTTACAAAACACTCATAATTAAAATTATTCAAACAAATTACATTCAGATTTAAAATTCAATTCCTTTTAATTAATTTTTTTTAAAAATAGCTTATTTTTTTAAAAAAATCCATTTTAAATAAAATGGTATTTATTAACAGGAGGATAATTACTATTTACAGATCAATTTTGGTATTAGAGCAGTTGATCAACATGATCTAACAATGTGGTTTACCTATGGTTAATAGTTTGCTATTTAAGAATTATTACAGTTGGTTCAATTGTGTGTTGAATATAAGACTAGGTGAACTATGGGAAAGTTTTCAAATCAAGAGAAACTTGATGAGCTCAAAGCATTTAATATGTAGATTTAAGAAGAGAACTCTCTCTTGAGATCAAAATTTTATTCCTTGAAAGAGGAAGTTAAAAGGTTGAAAACTAAGTTACAAGTGAAGGATGAACTCTTGGTAAGACTACAGAATGGTGAATAAGTGAAGGATTTACTTTCCACATCAGATGTAGAAACCATGATAGATAAATGCATTGTAAGTGAATATGAGAAACCAGTTAATTTTCCTTCCCATGATGAATCTAGTAATAATGATTTTAGTAAATTTGAATAATATACAAAAGGAATAGGTTCAAAATTAATTATTAAAATGGGATTTAATGGAAAAGGCCTTGGAAAAGATGGCTAAGTCACTACTAACCCCATTCACATAGAGGATAGACCTCATTTTATAGGTTTGGGATATATTTGTGTGAAAATAGAAGTTGGGGAAAATTCTAGAACTATTGAAGGAAGACAAGCTTCCAACAATAAAGCGTTCAAGTCACTAGTCTTACAAAGTGATAGCATGTATAGAAAAAGAAGTCCATCCCATAAAAATATGGTGTTGTGTACAGACATGATTTGATAAAAGGTAACATCATTCCACCTTCTCATACTTTCACTAGTACTAAAAAACTTGGTAAATATTCTAACGTATATTTCAAGTATGAAAATAAGGACTTATTATCATAAGATTTTTGGTCTAAATATCCATGTAGTTTTTGTGGATTAAATAACCACTATGTTACCTTATGTTGGAAAAGAAAACTAGATATGAGGATATTTATGTTTTCTAAGAAAAAAATGGGTAATAATCATTGTAGTCATTGTAATCTAAGTAGTCATTGAAATGATAAATGTTGGGTATTGTATCCAAAACTATGTCCTAAGTATTGTAGGAAGACATCCATGAAGAATGATGCATTCATAAGCAAAGAGGAAGTTGTTTTAAATCTAATAGTTTCATATATGACCCATGCATCTACTCAGGTATTCACTAAGTAAACTAAACCAACTAAATAGGAAAATGTGATGAAGTGGGTTGGTAAGCAATTCCTTAGTTTGCATTGTTGTATTAGCATGCAAAAGTTCAAAGAGGTTTTGGTATTCCATTGAAATTAAAAGTAATATATTTTAATTTTCAACATAATTTTTGGAGCTGCCAACTGTGATACAATCTAAGTGACATTTTTATCATACTTGGATTATTTTCTCATATTTTTGGTTTTGTTAAGCTCTATATTTTTTCCTTGATAAGTTTTTGAGTTCCTAATGCATTGAAAAAGGAATTAACTCATTTTTAAAACTTGGAGATGTTCTCAAATGATTTTAATCTTTGGAATTTGGTTTGTTGGAGTAACCTATAGAGAAAATCCAAGGCATAAGTTTATCATACTTGGATTATTTTTCTCACATTTAGGTTTTTTTTTAAACTTCATTTTTAAACATTAACAATAGTATAGGCATATTATATGGGGCATGATCAATAAGTCTATTTTAGGAAAATTGCATTTTAATATATATGTTGTCAATTACATTATGAAAATAGAGGCTTATAAGACCCTTTTTAGGCACCATTTATTTCATTAAAAAATTAGTTTGTAGTTGCACTTGGTGATCATTTTGCAGGTAGATATACCATTTTGGGAAATGTGACATTTATACTTGTAGTTTTATTTTATCTACAATTTGGTATTAGATAGATATTTGTTTTACTCACATTTCAGGGATTCAATTTGATTTTTGAAATGTTACCATGATATTTTGTAGTGATGTTTTGTAGAGTGAATCATTTGCAGATTTAGTGAGTGACTTGACCTTTTGGGGACCAAAAAGGTCTTATTGGGGAGGTTTGATCTATAGGATTTCCATATGGTTTGGAAAAATGTGGAAAAGACAAGTGTTTCAATGGTAAATCGACATGTGGAAAAAATATAAAGATTTTATAAAATTACTTTTTATATTAGAATTATTTTATTCTGTTGTTAATGGGTGATGTGTTTCAAATGTGGGACCAAACTGAACTTTACCCACATTACCCTATAATCAACTATGTTATATATTATCACTAATTCCACCAAAATATTCTTTCCACATAACCAATTATTCCCACCATAATTCCTCAATTTTTAAAATATTACTAATATCTTATTTTATTATGGTTATTAATAACCATGGGATATTAAATCCAAATTTAATTAAATCCCAATTTAAATATCCTATTTATTTATGGCTTTGGTTATTCCATTAGATATTTTAAAACCTAAGTCTCAAATTTTAATATTCCTCACACCCACATGGATGGTCATTCCTTATTTTTATTTTCAATGGATATGTTTTTAAAAACATGGGATATTGTTTTAAAAAAAATAATAAAAATTTTATACCCCACTTTACATTTTCCCACGTGAAATTCCTTTTCACTTTGCATAGGGGGAGAATTTGTTTACATGGGATATGTTTTTTGAAACTAAGTCCAAAGTTTATGTTTGGTGTTAAAATCATTAACATGCATGCCTTAAGCCTTACCCACCTTTTTCTCTATGTGGGTCTTCCACTTATCTTTTGTGTGGTCAATGGTTTTGGTGGGAACTTATGTTATTTATGGGAATAACTTTATTAAATAAAGCATGGAATTGAACTACCCATTTTTTATGGTATTTTATTCCATTTAAAATACATGTAAGATAATTATGGGAGATAAGTGCACTTTAGGATAAAGAAGGTTGTTATCCAATGTTGGCTATAAACAACTTTATTTTATTATATTTTATTTTATATTGAGAATTTTTATATTTTGGAGATAGAGAACAAAGAAATATACAGATTGTATATTTTATATACAGAGATAGAATTTGAGAAAATATTTGAATTAGGGACGTGGAGTCTATTATGCTAGAGAACATAGGTTATTAAATTTAGAGGATTGACTGTGTTTATTTTTACAGAGGCAAAATTTTGGAATAGATCGATTGAGGCCATTTCCCCTATTTTAGAATATTTTTCTATCTTTATTAATCAGAGAGGGATTTATGAAATCCAAGGATATATTATAAATCTTTTAAGAGTATTCTTTTCCTCATGTTGAGAGAATTAATATCCCATACATGAGAATTATAAACATTTATAGATATTTATTTGGTTGAAGAGAAGAACATTTTCATGTTGTAGACAACTTATTTCTATTCTACAGAGCTACAAGTTTCCTTAAACCATTCAGCAATGTAAGTTTTAAATTATTATATTTACATCTTGTTTATAATGAAACGGTTCAAATGAACCTAGGGATGTAGCCAATTGGTGAACCTCGTAAACAATCTCTTGTCTCTATTTATTTCAATTTTTCAATATTCTTTGAGTATATCAATTTAAAATTATTCATTGATTATTGGGAATTTAATTACTATAAATTAATTAAGGGATTATTCAAAGAGATAAAATATAAATGGAATGTTTGATCTAAACAATAAAGTTAGATGATTTTACAAAACACTCATATTCAGAATTGTTCAGACAAATTACATTTAGATTTAAAAGTCAATTGCTTTTAATTAAAAAAATTGAAAAATGGCTTATTTTAAAAAAAAATCCATTTTAAATAAAATAGTATTTATTAGCAGGAGACTAATTACTATTTATAGATCAGATAGTGATTCTTCCAAATTGACTACTGATGAGACTCTTGACAGAGACATAGCATCCCATTATACCCTTTTTTATAAGCTTGTTGACTTGGATTTATTTGAATAAAATTCCATTATGACCATAACACCTATTTATCCAATTAGATCTTCCTATCCTAAAACAAGAGCCCATTTCACTATTGAAGCTTCCCATCCTAAAGTAGAACCTAATTGTTACCTTTGCCTTTGCCATCCCAAACTCATTTATTGGGATCAAAAAAATTCATTCATACACCTTGACAAGTTTTAGAATGAAGAATCAAATTCATAGTACATGGGCCTATGAGTTGGATTCCCCATTAGTGATCACAAACAAGGCTTTAATTTTTCATTGGATCCTTCTGCCTACTTTGGAGAGTAGGCAAACTTTTTTGGTCATAATAAAGATAAAACATTGAGATCTTTGGGTGAAAACCTCTTTGAGGTGCTTATTCATTAAGGAAAAATTAAAGAAAAAGACAAGCCCTTGAGTAAATACCTATTTCAGGCACTCTTGAGTGGGAAAGTTTGCTCATCTCCTTAGGACATAGAAGGTCCATCAAGTCCTATCTCTATAACTAGTACAAATATCTCTTCAAAGCAATAATAAATGTTGGCCATTACTTGAGATGGAAAATTTTGATCCATCACATTATCTAGAGATTTGGGATGAAAATCAAGATGTAATAGAAGAAGATGATCAAGATCACACCTTGCCTACTATTCTTGAAGATAGATCCACTTATCTTATAGAAAACATAGTTGAAGTAAACTTGGGAACATACGATGATCCCATTATTGTTTATCTTAGAGCTTCTCTTACTAAAGTAGAATATGAACACATTATATCCATTTTGATGGATTTTAGAGATATTTTTTCATGGGCATATTTAGACATGCTAGGCTTAGACCCACACTTGGTAGTGCATCAACTTGTTTTTCATCCATATGCCAAATTAGTTAAACAAAAATTGAGAAAGATGCATCGATGCATCACCCTCTTGGTAAAATTCAAATTAGATAAATTATTGGGAGTAATATTAATTAGACCACTAGACTATTTTTAATGGATATCTACCATATTTCCAATCAAAAAGAATCCACATGGTATACATATTTGTATAGACTTATGAGATATTAAAAAAGCATGCCCTAAAAATGATTTTTCTCTACCCAACATCGAAATGATTGTCAAATCTACTTCTGGGTATGAGATGCTATCCATAATGGATGGATTTTATGGATAAAATAGGTCAAGATAGCCCAAGAAAATCAACACAAGACTATGTTCACCACTATGTGGGGAACATTTGTTACCAAATCATGCCATTTGGATTGAAGAATGCTAGACCCATATATCAGCATGCCATGACTATCATCTTTCATGACATGATTCATGATATTATTAATGAATATGTTGATGAAATACTAGAAAAATCATGAACACATGTTGGACATCCTAACATTCTACAAAGAAACTTTGAGAGGCTTTATGAATATAAAGTATTGAATCTTAAGAAGTGTCTATTTGGAGTCAGTTTAGGGAAATTTATAGGCTTTATTATATCACAAAGAGGGATCAAAGTCGACTCTTCTAAGGTTAAGGCCATTTTTGAAATGCCTCCACCTTCAAATCTTAAACAACTCTAAAATCTATAAGAAAAGATCTAGTCAATCTGCAGGTTCATTTTTAAACTATAATATAAGTGCCAACCATTTAACCATCTCTTAAAGAAAGGGTTACATTTCAATGGGATGATGAATATTAGTTATCATTTGTGAATCTCAAGACATATTTGGCCAACTCACGAGTTTTGAGACCACCAACACCTTGAAAACCACTGCTTCTTACATATCAACCACTGAGCATGCACTAGGGGAACTATTGACCCATCATGATGATCAAGGTAAAGAACATGAAGTCTATTATTTAAGCCACACATTGGTGGATTATGAACATAATTATATGCATATTGATAAGGTATGTTTATCTATGATGTTCACTTCCCAAAATTTGTGACATTATATGCTAAATAATAAAACTATTATCATCGCCAAGGTGGATCCCCTCAAGTTTTATTATCCAAAGCAAATCTCATGGGATATATAGATAAATGGGTCATGTTATTAAGTGAATTGGATTTTTTGTATAATAATTAGAAATATATCAAGGGGAAAGTTATTTTTTATCAAATTTCATAAGCCCCTATTATAGACATTCAACTACTGAGATTTGACTTTTTAGATGATTCTATCATGATAATAAAAGAATTTCAATGTGAACTTGAGCAATAAAAGATTTATTTTGATGGTTCCTTCACTTCCCATGGATTCGAATCTGACATATTATTTATTACACCATAAAGGGATTTGATTCCCAAGGTGTTACACATTAATTTTCATTGTACTAATAATATGGCTGAGTTGAGGTACTTATTATAAGACTACATCTTGCTATTCATTACGACATTCAACACTTAATGGTTTATGGTTATTTCCAATTGATCATCAATAAAACCACTGATTAGTATCAAACTAGAGATGACAAAATTTTTCCCTACAAACAAATCATAGATAATCTCAAGGATCACTTTAATTATCTATAGTTTGAATAAGTACCAAGGGCCAACAACAAATTTGTCAATGCAATGGAAATGATTGGGTCAATGATATAAATTGATGGTAGAGCTAAAGAGTATTAGTTTTTGATTGAGAATATTTTACAACCTATACTTTTTATGCCATATTTAGAAATTATATGTGCCATTGCTAATCCCATCCCCACCTAAACTTCCATTGATATCAATCATATTATAATTACTTCCATGATCAAATTTTTCCACCTATCCTCTCTAATAACCAACATAAATTATTCCACCACTGTCTATCCTATTATACCCTCTTTGGAAACACACTTTATTGGAAAGGATATGATAGAACATTACTTAATTATTTATCTTTGGGAGAATCCAAGCTAGCACCAAAGGAGGTTCATGAAGGAATGTGTGGGGCCCACACCAACTATGTATTTTTAGCTAATAAGCTCCTTAGAATAAGATATTATTTACCAAATAAGGAGATAGATGCTTAAAATTATGTGAGGAGGTGTGTTCCTTGTCAATAATATGGAAATTTAATACACATGCCTTCATTACCACTACAACTAATTACAACACCATGGTCATTCTCTAGCTGGGGCCTTGATCTCATAAAAAAATAAACCCAACATCTTCAAATGGCCATAAACACATTTTAATTACTACCGAGTATTTTACTAAGTCAATTGAGGCCATTCCTCTCACTTATGTTATCAAGAATTAGATTACCAAATTCATTCATTACCATATCATCTATTGATATGACATCCCATCAAGAATTATATTTGATAATGGAATCAATGATGGAGTCAACATCTATAAGTATAAGCTCATTTAGATTTAATTTGTTCGATGGGTTAATTTCACTTTCTCTCTCTTTTCGAGAGTCCATCCTTATCTTTTATCCTTGTAAGTCCTCTCGAGGGGGCATCATGGGTCATTTCCATTTTATTCTTGACAAATATTTTCTTTGAAAAGATTTTGCTTCACTTGAATGTCTCACTACACATTCTCAAACAAGGATAAAATGTAGACATCCAATTTATAACACCATTTATGTTGAAATTGTCAATCTTACTTGAATTGCACTCAAATGCCTAATTTAGGATACAATCACTAAAATCTTTTTAAATGGTTTGATATTGTCATGTACAAGTGGAAATTTAAACTAATGTATCCCTAAATGGGTCAATTAATTTTATGTGATTCCTAGATTTAATCAATTCATTTTGAGTCAAAATGATAATTTTGCCTTTTTGTACCCTAGATCACTCTTTTTTTATAATTCATTAGTACATGTCATGTACCCTTGTTATTTTATGTTAGAAACATCCTAAATTGGATAATGGTCTGAATGCATCTAATCCTACCTTCTATTCCTCCCATGTCAAATTACAACCTAGTAAAATGACTTTCTAACCATTTTTGATTAATTGTGCACTAATTTCCAAAGAATTACATTAAAATTGATTAATATTGTTTAAGATAATTAATTTAAATCAATATCGTAAGTGGATTTTACATGGAGGTTAGTGATTATTTCATTATTATAAATTGATTCTCAATATATGGATCACCCAGTGACATGATCTATGGGGTGGCATCCATAAGCCATAAATGCAACGAATATCAGGTTTATGGGTACCCATGTCTCATTAATTCTCCTTGCTCCCAAATAATTATGAGTATATATATGGATTTAATTCTAAATATTATATTAATTTATGGCCTCACATCTCAATCTTAAGATGGACAACCATGGTTGATCCTAAACCATTTGAAAAATATATAAATAGGGGAGGGCATAGAACATCATTTCTAAAGCTAAAATATTGTAAAATTATGAAGCAAAATTATCTCCACAATATTTCTTTGTGTTGATCATTGTGTTTTATTTTCAAGCTTCATTTGATAGGCATAGATTAGATTTATTATCTTGAGCCTAGATTATGCATAGTGGTGTTGAGATGATGGAGGAGCTTAGCATCCATTATTGAAAAAGACAAGAACACTAGATCAAGGGGCTAACATGCATAGAGATACTCTTGGATGATGGAATCACTTTGGAAGGTAATATGAGTATGTTATTTCTTTCAATTGTTTCTTATTATCATTAGCAAACCCCATAGAATAAGTTGGCTTAGTTTATTAGTTCTTATGCATTCTTTTGTGATTTTCATGACTAATGGTTGAACAGATCCTCTTTGTAATCCAACACTACACCAAGATCCCTATCTAAGTACAAAAAATCTATGACCATTAAATTTTTTAATATTTCCTTATTCCTTGAAATTAATAAGAACTGATTTGGCTTCTTCATGATCTATGTTCTATGTGCATTTACAGTTATTGATATTTGTCTATGGATGTTTGTCCCTATTAATTTCATCCTCCCTTCATACCTCTACATATAATTGGAATAACTTTTAGGTCTCATGATGTGTATACATGATTCTACATATTCTTTATCTATGGACCATTTGTCATCCCTCCTAATGTTACACTATGTTCTCTTACCTCCATGTGAAACACTTATGCAGTGTACCCAGTTTGAACTTTTTACATTCAATATATTATTTTTATTGTGTCATTAAGTATGTGAGGTTTTTTATCTATTATTGGTGAATAAAATTTTACATTCCAACAATCACTTACCTTTTCCCTCCCTTTCCCCTTTCTAAGTTTAGGTTTAACACTAGTTGTAGATTTCATTTTTCTCTTTGTAGGTTTGAGCACTAGTCCTAAACTAGGTGCATCTAAAATATCAGGAATTTGGATTAATTTATAGGCTCATCCCAAGGAGTGGAATAGTCCCACACCTTGGGAGATGATCCCATTATTATAATAAGACACCAAATTTCTCTCTGGTTCACAAGTCTAAGGTACTAGATGTGGAAGAGATGCACACAATTAAGCACAAGAGCCATTCACATTTATGTGCATGTTTTGAGAGAGAATAATTTTTGGCACACCTAGTGGGACAAAGTTTGAAAGTTGGATGATATTTTGGTGCTACTCTCAATGATTCAAATATTGAATACACTTTGTAGATCACCTCACAATTCCAATCATTCCTAGTTCATAAAGATCAACCTTTCATCTATATGTCAAGACATATGAGATCATATTTAAGGGGAAATAATTTTAATTTCATTAAGATACCTATAGTTTCTAGAAGGAGGGGAGTTAGAGTATCATTGTCTCTTATCATAATGGCCATAGATGCAAGATGATCTTCTCCTAGAGCTCAGTCTACACCTCCATATAGTTGATTCCTTACACACAGAGGAGGATTATTCCCTATTCCCTTCATGGATACATAGAGAAACTAACCCTTTATTATATTTAATGGATGAATCCTATTGATATGTCCCTAGTATGATGATATTCCTATATTTTCTCTTAAGAGCATACCCTACTTTACTAGAGAAAATTCAACTATGGTTGTAGATCACATAAAAGACATAAAATATTTGATCTTTCCATAATGTGATTGAAGATAATTTTACAATAGGAGTTTTTACCTCCTCTTTGAAAGGGAGAGTGATCCAATGGTATTGTAGCTTTTTTTCTAGCTCTATTCATAGTTGGGATGATTTAGGCACAACACTATGTAGGTAGTTTGAAGAAAATAATGACCACCTATCACTGATGGAACATATCATGACAAAAAAAAGTGATCCAAATGAGAAAATGATCGACTTTAAATTTATATTCTAGAGGAAATTGGACCAAGTTCCACTCCTAGTGAGGCTAAATCCTCACACTGTATTCTTATATTTTAAAGATCACTAAACAATCATGTGGCTATAATGATTTAATCTATGGGAGGAGTAGTACTACCAAATTCTTATGAAGTCACTTTATACATATATAAATACTTGATTCAAGTATAAAAAATTATCCCTATAAGTCTTGTGCCCTTATATCCTGATCTTCCATGTACAAGTTCATCTACCCTGCCTCCTATTCCAACTCTGGCCCCTATTTATATTTCTATCATCCTACCAATTCCATCATCTTTTATACCCTTGAACAAGCTACATGAGATCAAACCCTTATTGAATAGCTTTATAAATTAGATAGTGGCACTTGAAAATCATAAATTATAACATCCTAAGCCTTATCAACCCCTCAAATAATAATATCAATTGAATAAGCCTCCTTACTAACATACTGTGTATACTTAGAACCAACTCACATATAATAGACTGCCCTATGTCCCAAATCCTAACACTGTGAGCCCTTATAGATTTATTATACCTATAAAAAATAAAATGTTGTAGGACTATGAATTGTGTTATTTGATCAATAAACTACATGATCAATCCATGTGCATGAGTGGAGTGATGAATGAGGCACCTATGATGTAGAATGCACCACCTCATTAAGAGCTTCCATATATTTCATATCAACCAAGGGATGAATCATAAGTGAAAATGTAAGAGTGGGAGGTATATAACATATTAAATTGGTAGGAGGGTGAATTCAATTATGTAAATCAGAATGAAGTGTCAAGCATAAGAATAAATTAATTAATTTTAACATAAGATTCAAAAATAGACAATGGTGGAGAAACCTTATTCTTCAACACCTTAAACTTTTTCACCCTAGTTTTATCATGTAAATTCCCAAGTTAAATAAACTACATAACTTTTGGTGTGCATATAAAAATTTGTGTAGAAAGATATCCAACCCCATACTAGTGTGCAGGTGTAAGAAGAGACTAGAATTCAAAAGGAACAGATTAAAGGGACTCAAATCCTCATTGAGGAAATGAAGAAGATTGGAATAAATGTTTCCATGTTAGATGCTCTAGTTATTATTTCACAAATTAATTTATTATAGGATGAACTAAGAGGATTCCTACCATATGAGCCATCATAAACTAGACCTGATATGAATACAAGTCTATGTCAACCTAAGGAAAAAGTACACCAAAATAAAAAGTCTCCCCCATTCTACATCTCTCTAATTATTAGCAAGTATCTCATATATAATTGTATGATAAATTTAGGAGTGAGTAGCTCATTCATGAAAAATAAAATTTTAGACATGATAGGCATATCATATTCTCCCATCTCAAAAGGGGTGATCTAACTGGATGAAACAATGGTCAATACTCTGAGAATTGTTAAGGACTGAGTCTCACTCTACATGAATGTTGAAGATTTTTCATTACATAAGACATCATATTCATTGACTTAACCCCTTAATTTTATATATGCCTATATAAATATTTCACTATGAATGTGGGTGGATATCTATCCTTAGATTGGTTGTATATGGTACTCAGAACTAGATATGGGACCAAGGTAAACATCAAGGTATTTTTAAGAATCATATAGAGTCATACACTCCTATCTCGATTGACTCAAACTACACTTTGTTTGACCAAGAGGAAAACTAAACTCTTCATGAGACCACCACACCCATTTAATAGTTGCCATATGACTTACTTGATGAATGGGTGCACAAGCATTATGAGTGAAATCCATACAATAATGTAGAGGAAACATGGTTAGGCATATACTATATTCTTGAGGAGGATAACTTGCTACCTAACCTTGTAAAAGTTTAAGAAGACCTTGAAGGCATATGGTAGTTATACTTTGATATATCTTAAAGAAAAAATGGCATAGGATCCAATGTTATAATGGTCTCCCTTCAAAATGATAAATATTTCCATGTATTTAGATTGCAGTTTGGCTACATAAATAATGTTCACAAATATGATGTGTTGATCCAAGGTCTCTAATTGGTGCATAAGAAAGGAATCATGATGTTTTAATATTTTAAAGATAGCAAGATTTTGGTAAAATAGGTCAGAGCATGGAACATGTCTAAAAACAATCTACTGAGAGCTTAAAAACATAAGGTATGGGACATGATAAAAGGGTTCAATGATTTCAATATCCATTCCATACCAAGGGTATAAAATGATAACATTGACAGGATCATAATTGTGGGTACATAGTATAACATCCTAATAATTATAAATAATGAGTCTAAGTAGGTCATAAGACTCATAGTTAGACCAACAATCTTAGACAATGTTAATTTTTGGTATGTGTTCAAGAATGATGAATAAATTATCAACTTCCTACAAGATGAAGCTGAGTTCTGCACCAATAATCAACATCAAATATAAGATTGATATGAAGAGTAGATCAATTAACCAAATGGAAACAAGCTTCCTAGGGGTCTAGTTGCATTGGAAAGCATCTTCAATTATGATCACCAACCAAAAGGTAAGAGGAGAAACATAATGTCAAGGGAGGAAATATTCAAGCTAGTGGCCATCTCTAAGGATAAGCTCTTGAAAGGTGGTAAGGTATGTTCCCCATCTGAAGTCAAATAATTCATTGAGATAATTAGAATGTATGTTGACATATTCACATGGATCTATAAATACCTTATAGGCTTTAACCTAGGTTTAGCCTAGCATACAATTGAGCTCAACCCCAATACTAGGCAAGTTAGGTAGAAACAGAGGCTAGATAATCTAAATCTTGATCTCTTAATGAGTAAAGAGATATTAAATATCATTGAGGCCAACATAATATTTCCATTCAAACATTCCTCATGGGTGGACAATTTGGTCCTAGTGCACAAGAAGAATGGAGAGATCTGCTTGTGCATAGATTTTAGGGACTTAAATAAAGCCTCCCTAAAAGACCACTACCCCATCTTGACAATGGAGAAAATTCTATAGATAGTCATAGGTGTAGAAATGTATTCATTACTATATGGTTATTCAGGGTTTAACCAAGTGTTTGTGTTGAGTATGATCAATTCAAAACTATATTCACCACTAAGTTAGGTACTTTCATATATCAAAAGATGCCCTTTGGTTTTACAAATGTAGGAGATACCTTCTAGAGGGCATGGATATGGTATTCAAGTGACTCCTCAATAATATCATCTTGGTTTACCTTGATGACATAATTAATCTATCAAAGCATGCAACAAATCATTTGGATCACCTATAGCAAGTTTTTGAAAAATGCTAAGAGTTTGGGATCTCTCTAAGCTCAAGAAAGTATGTATTCATAGTGCATGAAGGAAAAATTTTAGGACTTATAATCTCCAAAGAGGGGCCTATAATTAATCCTAAATGATTTGAGGCCATTCTATCACTCCCTCTCCTGGTCACAAGAAGGGTCTTGAAAGCTTCTTGGGAAAAATAAACTTCATCATAAGGTTTGTGTCAAGCTTCCTAACTCTCATCAATCCCATCATAAAAATTCTCAAGAAGAGCATTGCATTTAGCTAGACCCAAGAATACCAAATCATTTTCAAGGTCATTCAACATGCCATCAAAGAAGCTCCTACATTGATAAACCTAGATTACAAGAAGGATTTCATCTTTTATACATTTTGTAGAGCTAAAGGCATTTCAACTATTCTTGCATAACAAAAGAATGACTAACTAGAGTAGCCTATTTCCTTATTTAGATAGGTGCTCAAATATTATGATCTACACTAATTTTTTTTAGATAAGCACATCTTCATGGTAATAAGATCACTCAAGAAGTTCAAGCACATGTTCTCCATTAATAAGATCTAGTTCATGGTCTTATACTCAAGTATAAAACATTTCTTACTTAGTAAGGAAATCAATAAAAATAGACATAATTAGGTCACAAAGGTGATGGAATATGATATAAACATATAAATACCCAAGATGGTGTGAGGTAAAGGACTCTGTGAGCAGCTAGTAAAGGATGTGGAGAATGAAGTTTGCACATTTCTTACACTGCACAAGAGATAACCAAAAGGCCAAAGCACCCCAATAAAATAGAATTAGAGTATGAGGATATTTCTACATACCAAAGTGTATTTACAAGGGTTAAATAAATCCAAGTGTATAAACTTCAAATTACAATCCATTCCTTATATGTTTATCAACAATGTGCTTTTTAAAAGAGACATCAATGGACTTATCTTGCGATAAATAGAGAAAAATTAGGTGAGTAGGATCCTAGTGTTGGAGAGTTGTCATAATGATTTCATGGTGATGTAATGGAGGTGTCTTGGTGAGTGGATGAAGTACCTTGATATTTTATGCAGCAATGACAAAGTGTGTAATGTGTTTGTCCTAGTATGCTTGAAGTATGATTGGTTGATCTTCAACTTTGGCATGGTTAAAGATGTTCAAGGATGAGTATGGTGATTTTAGGATGTAGTAAAAATTCTCAAGATGTCCTTAATATGTTTTATAATATTTGAGTGCTTATGTGCATGAGTGTATTTCATTTCTTTGATCATATTTTTCATTTAGACACTTTGGGTCTAATGGTAGAAAATATGATTAGGCAGTTTGGTGAAATCACCATTGCCATGTGGGAATGATTCAAGGGGAGTTGGTTATATGATTATGATCGCATTGGTCCCTAGTTTTTATGAACCAAATATATGGTCATGCATCAAATCACAATCAAAGATATGAGGGTGAAAATTTGGCTTCTCAGTTAGAATTCATTATTTTCCCATACTTAGCCAAATTTGTGTGTGGCCAAAAAGATTCAAGTAAGCATGTTGATAAGGTTAGCATTCACACACATGGAGGTGTTAGGATAAAATGATCATATGGGTTTGTTAATTTTTTTTCCTAGTTTATTTTTACCAAATTTCATATCATGCAATGAAGTGCTTCAAAAGATAGGCATATGCAAAGTTGGGCTCCCAAGTAGTTTGACTATGTTTTTCCATAATCAAATTTATGGGTGATAAGCAAAGCTGAGTAAGAATTTTGATGATGTTATATATTTTATGTGTGAAGGTGTCAAGTTAAACTGATCATATGGGTTTATTTAGTTTTTATCCTAGTTTATTTGTGCTAAAATTTAGATCATATGATGAATCATGTCAAAAGATATGCTTGTTCAAAGTTGTCTTCCTTGGCAAGTTTTTGACATAGTTGGCTGTGTGACAGAAGATTTTGAAAAGGAATTTTAATGGAATTATATCTTGCACATGTGAAGGTTTCAAGAATATTTTGTCATATGGTTAGATTCTCCTATATAAGGAGATCATATGGTCCAAATTTGAGATCATGAGTCTAAGCACAAAATAATTTATTAAGGTTTACAAATGGTTACTCAAGAAGATGAGCAAGGGTCCCATACTTGGTAATTTCTACACAAGTTAAATTTTGGGCAAGATCAACAGTGCACATTGCTCCAAGAATTTAAGAAATAGTGAGATGAGGATAGGTGCATGATTTTTAAACACTGAGTAAAGGTATAGGATAAGGATCTAATAGTGAGTGGGTGTTAATATAGATTTATCTAATGGTGAGTGTTGATAGTTAAAGACCTAGTTGATTCATAGAGATCGATAGAGCACATTGAGTCAACATTTCAAGATTTCATGAGATGAGTTCAAAGTGACTAAGGTTTAACATTTGACATTGATAGACTATGTGTTAAAGATCAATATCAATGGTGAAAATTCAATTTGAGAATGAGGACATGAGATGATTGCAAAGTTTTTGAGGTTTAACTGTGATTGTTACCATTTAAAAAATTGAATGTAACACAGGGAAAAACTAGATCTCTATATTTTGTCCATATCTTTCAATAAAAGTCAAAATTTGCTCATGTAGTAAAAAGCAAAGTGGTAGAAGAATCTAGGGCGCATTCAGAAATATGGATTTAAAGACCTAGAAGTGTGTATAAACAAATATATAGTGCTCCAAAGATTATTGTGTTTTTGTATATGTTCTGTAAGTTACCTAAGAAGATTAAATGATCTTATGTAGATGTTTTGATGTTTTATGGTGAATTGGCTAGTAGGGAGTATTATAGACTCTATGAGGATGCTCTATGTGGGTTTTATAGGTGTAATCAATCTATCTTGAGTATCAATAATGCTTAAGAATTTAACTTTGTCTTCATTTATGATGTCTTATGCACCAAGTTAGTGTTTGAGTTATTTGAGCATACGCAGAGGTGAGCTAAGATTATTTTGATCATTTTAGGATGTCTAAGGGGACATAAAGAGTGAACCCATGTATTTGAAAGTGGTCATATGTTCTTTTTTTTGCTTGATGGTGTGCTAAATGGGTGAATAGGTCTCCATGAGACCTATAAGAGCTAAAAGGGCCTTATTAAAAGGTGTAGCTATTTAAGGGTGACCTATAGATGCTATGGTAGACCTATGAGTATTATTTTTGAGTTATGTCTTGATGTGAGATATTCATTAAGGATTAAGGCATGCTTAATGGATGACTAAGGTAGTGATTATCAAGTATGTTTTATAAATAATGAATTTAAAGTTGGTGATTTATAGAATTGTAAGTGTGAGAGACTTGGGAGAGATTTGAGAGAGGATTGTGTGTGTGGATTGTGGATTGAAGGAGGGGTAGTGTTCCCTATGGATGAGTTGAAGAGAAGAATAGATTAAGTACTATTTGTATCACCTATTGGTCATGTTTCTATTGGTAGAATAGTGTTTTTGGTGTTTGAGTATGAATGAAGGTGAAGATTAATAAGCAGAGGTCCATCATCAGGTATTGTATACATCATATTAGAGGTGGATGTGTTCATATGTTTTATTGTGGAAGCTTAGCATCTAATATGGTTGTATCCTCATTGTAAGGTAAAACTTGCTAAAGGTCTAGTTATTTTTGCAACTCAACTAGATAGGTGTGGTAGTACCTTGTGTGATTGTAGTCTCACTAAATAGGGATGACAGTTTTCTTGATCATTTGTAGATGGTCTAAAATGGTTCTTGTTATTATAGGATAGTAGTCCAATTCTAGGTTCCAGTGGTTTTCCCATGTATGCCATGTGCTATGTGATTGATCTTTCATTGTCTCTCTTTGTCATTACTATGAATGATATGTATACTTCATGAATGCTTTTGGTAACTAATTAAGCATTTGTAAAGATCATAATTTAATTTGGATTATTTCAGCTCACTGATTCACCCCCCCCTCTTAGTGGTTGTACCTCTAACAATAGGTATCAAAGCAGGTTCTTTGGTAAAGGCTTAATAGATTGAAGGTGATCTAATGTACAATATGGGTAGTCACAAATGAGGTTTCTCTACTAAATAAGAAATGATGTATAATGGATCTAATTATACTTTTTGGAGTGAAAGGATGAGGACATATATTATGTCCTTAGGGTTTGATTTATTGCAATCTATTTTAGATGGTTATGTTGCTCCTATTACTCCTCCATCTAGAGCTATAGATAAGAAGTTGTTTGAGAACAATTCCAAGGAGATTAATGCTATCACTTGTGGTATTTCAGATATTGAATACACTAATTTAATCCATTATACATCTATTAAAAAGATATGGGACAAAATTTAGATCATTTTAAAAAGAGATTCAAAGGTCAAGCTTGCTAAGTTACAGACTCACAAAAGGTAATTTGAAAGTCTCAAGATGAAGGAAGAAGATTTTGTGGCATCCTCTCTACAAAGAGTTGATGAGACTGTGAACATCATTAGAGGTATTAAAGAGAATCTTAAACAAGCTATTATAGTCCAAAATGTATTAAGATCTCTATCTCTCAAGTTTGAGATGGATGAATTACATGGTACCCTTATTACATATGAGATGAGAATAAATGATGATATACCACCAAAGAAGGAAGTTGTATTCAAGATAGAGATGAAACCTAAGAAGAAGTTCCAAGGAAAGAAATTCAAAGATGAAATTTATGATATTGATGAGGATGAACTAAATACTTTTATTACTAGGAGATTGAACACTGGCTCAGGGAAGTATAAGCGTAAACTACCCTTCAAATATCTCAACTATGAAGAGATAGGACACTTTGATTGTAATTTACTTCACAATCATGAGAAGAATGTTGATGAAGAACATGGTGAAGGCCCGGATGAAGAAAAGAAGACAAACATAAAAAAAGGATTCAAAAAGTATAAAAATAACAAGAAGTCCTTCAAGAACAAGAAGAGTCTTTACACCAAAGAAGATTATAGCTCATTAGATGAGAGTGAAGATAATGACTCATAATATGATCATGAAGATAATGGTCTTGATAAATATGAAGCTATGTTCATGGCTGAGGAAGGAAGTTTCTCACATTAGAAGGAGTCTAATTGGAGTTATTTAGATAATGATGAAGATAAGTTGGATTGTGAGATTGTATTGATGAATGCTCTTAAAGAACTAAAGATTGAGAAGAAGATCAATAAGAAGATGAAATCTAAGCTCAAGTACAATGAGGAACAATTTAATGTATTTGAGTCAAGATTGGTTGAATAATCAAGGGAACATGAAGGTGCTATCATGTTTCTTAATTCTAAGTTAGAATATATGTCTGAAATTCTAAGAGCCAAAGAAGAAGAATGTTCAAGGTATGTTTCTAAAAATGAGTCTTTGAAATCTAAGTTAGAGAAGACATATAGTAAGGTAAAGTCATTTGTGAGATTGGAAAAGAGATCATATGATCTAAACAACATTATGAGTGGCCAAAAAAATGCTAGTGATAGAAATGGTCTTAGATATGAATAAGAACAAAAGAATGTTACTCAAGACAAGATGAAGAATAATGTGAACTAGGACAGTCATACTTTGAAGACAAATCATTAGATAAAGATTGAAGGTGCTAGCAAAAGGAAGACAAATTAGATCAGATAGCCAAATTTCATGAGGTATGAAAGATTCAATGGTTACTATTACTTATGTAATCAATTTTTTCATAGGGATAGTGAAATCAAGAGACCTATTAGAAATGAGTTTATATGGGACTATGATTAGGGTCATTAGTCAAAAGGTGTGAATAGAATTAAGTGCTTCAACTGTCTTGATATGAGACACTTTGAAAATCATTATCCATATAAGATTAGACAAGGTGAGTCCTCTTTAAAAAAGGGATGTTGTTTTGTTTGTCATGACAAAGGACATATGGAAAGTTTATATCCAAACATAGTAAGATAAAATATGTTTCCATCAAGGAGTATGGTATGCTACAATTGTGAACAGAGAGGTCATATTGCTAGATTCTGAAAACAAAGGCCATCAAGTCAAAATGATTTAAATCAAGCTCTTAGAGTGTAATAAAGAAGGCATGTTAACACAAGGAAGCCAAAGGTGACAAGTGTGAGTCATGATGAGACTGTAGGTCCAAGTAATCTATTTGTTATGGTGGAGAATGCTTCAAAATTTGAAGAATGCCAAGGGATCTCATTGTCTACTCATGTTGAGAATGAAGATATCAATCTCAAAGAGAAGACCAAGGTGATTTTTGAAGCTAATCCTGAGGTATGTGTGGATCCAAGTAAGCATCATGATATTTTTTTGCTTGTATCATGCAAAGAACATCAATTGTCTATGCTTAGTAATGAGGTTCCAAAATGTAAGGTAGATCTTTTAAATGAAAAGGTATGTAATGAATCTGTGTTGTCTCCATGTATTGTCAATCTAATCATAGAAGAACAAGATAATGTTGTATTTAACGAGGAAGTTGTTTCTCCTTGTTGGGTGAATAGTTTGTCACCAGCTGACTGATGGTAAACTAGGTGCATCAACCACAGCATAAGGAGATTTATACAACAAAATAGATGTGGTGACCACAACCAGATTGAGATAAATCTCTCCTCTCATCAAGGGGAGGTTCCCTATAAACTATTATATACTATAGTGTATATATATATGTATATATATATATATGTGTGTGTGTGTGTGTGTGTGTGTGTGTGTGTGTGTGTGTGTGTGTGTGTGTGTGTATAAATATATATATATAATATAAGCTGAAAATACACATAGGGGTGAAATCATACCATCTTTCTCTCTTTTTTTAGAGATGATGTTCACAGAATAGAGGAGAATTATGGTGTAGTTACTAAAAGGCACTTCTCTTCTTTTAGAAGTGATATTCAACAAATAGTATGATTCTTCCTGGGTAGTAACAGAAACCACAAGAAACTAATGAAAGCATAAAGTATTTCATTGTCTCTATTGATTAGGAAAATGGAATATAGTAGTATTAAACACAGCTCAAAGTCTGCACCTAAAACTATAATCAGAGTAAAGGATTATGAAGGATAAAGAGAGCTAAAAGTCTCTCTAGTATCCTTTACACAAAACACAAACAAAAGACAATTATGGTAGCACAAAGTCTCCCATAGTCAGCTTTACGACATCTTCTAGCTTACTTCCACTTATTCTACTTGTTTGATTAAATGGACAAGACTATATTTAGGAAATAGACATAAGAACAATTTCCTAGATGACATAAGCTTATTCCAAAGGTCATTTGCTTTCTCATTCATTTAACAAAATATGATTAATAGTCTAAGCTCAAAGTCTCAGGAATGCCTTTCAATTTGGGTAGAGCATCGCTTTTGATAATAGAGAGATCCCCTTTATACAAAATAAGAGATTATAATATATAATATTATAAGAAAGACTTAAGCGCTTGTTTTCATAAAAATGGCCCATGTTGAATTGAATGCATTGAATATCTGTGAAAGGGCCATGCTAGAATAGGGCATCAGACTTGAATTTGGAATTCTAAATTATCTCAAAATGTCCCTTCCTCAGCATGGTTTGTCTGGTCTTCTTAATGATGTTTACATGGCTGTCTATTTACCTTTACTTAATGTAGAAAAATAGGCTGCATCCTTGAATGTTTGTGTTCTCTGATGTCTACTTGGTGGACTATTCCACCTATTGGAAATAACTCTCCTGTAGATATTTTTGGATTTCCTATAGTTGTTCTCTCTTTCCTTGCCATGTTTTGTCTCTTTCTAAGAAATTTGAGCTCTCAGGGCTACCTTCTCGCTTTTTGCTAGTCTTTCAGCTCCTTTCTGGGTTGGTCACTGAGCTTATTCTTAGGTCTTTGAAAATCAATGGCTATTCCATTACCCTAAATTTGACATCCATGGGGATGTCAATGGTCACCTTAAACCTCTTTAAACCTTGACCATTGGACTCTTTTGGTTTGAAGGTTCAATGGTTCAAAGGTTCAATATTTTGTGAAGGGCCGTATTTGCTTTCTTTTTTCTTCGATTGAACCATTTCTTTGAACTTATTTAGAATCTTCTGCTTCCTTCATTAACTCAAAGCTTCCATTTGATCTTATGAATTCTTTGAACCTATTAAACCTTTGAACCTTTCAGGTTCAAGGTTCAACGGTTCAATGGTTCATTCTCTTTTTTTGAAGCTTTTTATTCTCTAAGTCTATCAAACTTATTGAACTCGTTGAACCTTTAAACCTTGAACTCTTTTGGTTCAAAGTTCAACAGTATAATGATTCAATATTATGTCTTTGATTTATTCAAAGCCTCAAACTCTCTAGATTTTTTAAGCCCATCTAAGTCTTTTGAACCTTTGAACTCTTTTTGGTTCAAGGTTCAATGGTTTAATAGTTCAATCTTCACTCTTTGCTTCCTTCTTTTATTTAAGTTTTTCAGACTTATTGAACTCATTGAACCTTGAGCCTTTGGACCATTTTGGTTCAAGGTTCAATGGTTCAACCTTATCTCTTTGAAGCCTTCTTTTATTTAAGTCTGCTGAAGTCATTGAACCTTTGAACTCGTTGAACCTTTGAACCTTTTGGAGGTGGGGTTCAATGGTTAAATGGTTCAAGGTGGTTCATTATAATTATTTAAAACCCACCATTAATTATTTTGAATGAACCTTTGCATTGAACCATTCTTAAAACACTAAGGAAAATCTTTAAGTGTTTTGAACTTCCTTTGAATAAATCCTTCCTATTGAACCTGTGACTTCCTTAGCTGAAAAGGCTTGAATATATGAAAAACTTAACTACTCAGAACATTTTTGAGAAAGAAAAGAGAGAGTTTTGGTCTATAGGACCAAAATGATCAGTATGTTGTCCACAAAAATAATTGACATATTTTTGTAACAACACTCCTCGGCCAAAGAAGAAAAATAAGAAGACTATAAGTATCAGATGACCAAGGAGGAGAAGGAATATGAGGAGTTATGGACAACTCCTAGTTTCACACCATGGTAGAGAATTGTGGTGTAGAAGAGCTCTTTGTCCATGCTTATTAAGAGACTAATTTAGTGGAGAAGCAATTTTCTATGCTTAAGATGATAATGCCAATCATAGAAGGTCTTTGGTTAAGGGGAGCAACAAGTTCATGATTCTATTTTAGAGGTTTGTGAAGGAGCTATAATACAAAGTTAGAATGGGTGGTTCTAAGTGGATTAATGAGGTTGATTCAAATGTAAACAAGAGTTTTATTCTTATAAATGTATATACACTTATTTATGATGTGCTCTAGGTTCTTTTTTGGTTTAAAGGTATGTTTGTACCAATTGAAGATTTTTGAGTGCTCTCAGTTTTCTCAATTTTTGGTTTAAGGGCAAGCAAGCCTAAAAATGGGTTATAGGAAGTCTATTTTACAAATGGTTTAGAATCTAAAATATTTGTACAAAAGTGTGTAATGGGTGTATCCAAGTGTGCAAGAAATTTCATAGTTGTGCATTGACCAAAAGGAGGTTTGTTGACCTTGTTTGTTTTCAAGATTCTAGGGTTTTGGGTTGTGCTAGAAAAGTGGTTTGAATTATGAATTATGGTTTGAGGATTATTAATATGTTTAATGGGATAAATGGGTGGTTAAATAAATTTTCACATAGATTTGAAGGTTTTTGGTTCTCAAGTTATTCAAGTTTTTGTCAATATGGAGGGCTAATTAGCTAGTAGGTTTTCGAAGAAAGTATGTTGTAGAGGAAGATTTTGGTGATTAAAATTGGTATGATTGAGGGGTAATGTGAGTGTGATACATATATGAATTTTCAAGTCCTGAAGATGTGTCTACTAAAAATTATGGGCTTTGTAATTTCCAAGTAGGGTTACAAGGAGTCTAAACAGGCCTGGTTTGAGGAAGAGTGATTTTTGATCAGTTTATCCAAAAGATCATGGTATGTTTGTTTCAAGGAAGTTTTCAATTTGGTTAAGATCATGTTTATTATTTAGTGAGTGGTATGAATTTCTGTTGATGGTCCTTGTAGTGGCTTGAGAGAGAAGGCTAGTAAGCATGTGTGGTGGTTCTTCATGATGTATAGAGATTTGAATATGCTCAAGATGTGAAATGGCTAATAATCTTAGGGGGAGTTATATTAGATTTTTATTGGTGAGTTCCATCAGATTTTAGTTCTTTTATGTGTTCTTTCTTCATTGGTTGTAGTGCTTGATTGAAGAGAGTGTTGGTATGGATCAAGAGGATATTATCAAAGCAATTTAAAGTAGACTAAGGTAAGGGGGAGTTTGTATCATATTTACAAGATGGTCCTTTCCTATTTTATAGTATTTTTAGGTCCTCAAGAATATTTTTTTCCCACTTTGTCATTATGTGAAAGGGGGAGAAGGTTCCTATTATAGGAGTGCTTGAAGAGAGAGAAGGTGAGATGTATATTACTATATATGATGGTTGTTGACATCAATTACAAAGGGGAAGATTATTGGAGAGTTTTCATGATGATGTCATGGAGGTGTCTTAGTGAGTGGATGAAGTACCTTGATAGTATATGTGACAATGACAAAGCATGCAATGTGGTTTTCCTAGTATGATTGAAGTATGATTGGTTGATCTTCAGCTTTGGCATGGTTAAAGATGTTCAGGGATGAGTATAGTGAGTTGAAGATGTGCAAGAGATCCCTGAGATGTTTTATGATATTTAATTCCTTATGTTCATGAGTGGATTTCATCTAGTTGATCATTGTTTTCATCTAGACACTTTGGGTCCAGTGGCAAAAAATATAAGTAGGTAGTTTGGTGACACCACCATTTTCATGTGGGAATGATTCAAGGGGATTTGGTCATATGGTTGTGATCACATTAGTCCCCATTTTTTATTCACCAAATATTCATTCATGCATTAAAGCATGGTAAAAGATATGAGGGTGAAAAGTTGGCTTCTCAGTCAAAATTCATTGTTTTCCCATACTTACCCAAATTTTCATGTGGCCAAAAAGAGTCGAGCAAGCATGTTGATAAGGTTAGCATTCACACATGTGGAAGTGTCATGACAAAATTATCATATGGGTTTGTTCATTTTTGTGCCTAGTTTATTTTTGCTAAATTTAAATTATGTGATGAAGCACATCAAAATATATGCATATGTAAAATTGGGATCCCATGTAGCTTGATTGTGATTTTCCATACTTAGCCAAATTTTTATGTGACAAGGAAAGTTGAGTAGTCATTTTGATGATCTTATATCTTGCACATGTGAAGGTGTCATGAGAAATTGATCATATGGGTTTACTCAATTTGATCCTCGTTGATTTATGCTAAAATTCAAATCATGTGATGAATCAAGTCAAAAGATATGCTTGTTAAAAGTTGACCTCCTAGGCAAGTTTTTGACTTAGTTGGCTTTGTGACAAAATATTTTGAAAAGGCATTTAATGGCATTATATCTTTCATGGGTGAAAGTTTCAGGAATAGTTTGTCATATGGTTGGATTCTCCTATGTAAGGATATCATATGGTCCAAATTTGAGATCAATCATCTAAGTACATAAGAAGTTATTAAGATATTAAAATGGCTACTTAGGCAAATGAGCAAGGTTCCCATACTTAGTCATTTTTGCACAAGTTAAATTTTGAGCAAGATTGATGGTGTGCATTGTTCCAAAAAGTTAGGAAGCAAAAATATGAGGATAGGTGCATGATGTTTAGTTACTAATCAAAGGTTTAGGATAAGGATACAATGGTGAGAGAGTGTTCATACAGATTGATTGAATGATGAGTATTGATAGTTAAAGACCTGGTTGATCTATAAAGATCGATAGAACACGTTGAGTCAACATTTCAAGATTGCATGAGATGAGGTCAAAGTGACTGAGGTTTAATGTTTGTAATTTGAGGAATATGTGTTAAATATATAAAAATATCAATGGTGTGTATTTTGTCTAAGCAAAAAGGGAATGAGATGATTGCAAAGTTTCTAAGGTTTAACTATGACCATTACAATTTAAATATTTGAATTTAACATAGAGAAAAACTAGAGCTCTATATTTTATCCATGTATTTTGATAAAAGTCAAATTTGATCATGTAGTAAAACTCAAAGTGGTAGAGAAATCCAAGGTGCATATGAAAATATGGATTTGAAGATCTGAAAGTGTGTACAAAAAAAGATATGGTGCTCCAAAGTTGACTATGTTTTTGTATATGTTCTGCAAATGACCCGAGAAGAGTATTGAGCTTATGTAGGTGTTGTTTCAATGTTTCATGGTGAATTGAATATTTTGGAGTGTTTTATACTCCATGAATATTATGTATGTGTATTTTAGAGGTATAATCAATCTATCTTGAGTATGGATAATGCTTAAGAAGTTGACTGTGTATCTGTTCATGATGTTCTTGTGTACTAGGTTAGTGTTTGAGTTATTTGAGAATATGTAGAGGTGAGATAAGATGACTATGATCATTTGAGGATGTTAAAATGGACATAAGGAGTGGGCCCATGTATTTGAAAAAGTGTTATGATGTTATTTTTTTGCTTAAGGGTGTGCTAAATGGATGAATAGGTCTCCATGAAAACTATATGAGCTACAAGGGATTTATTAAAAGGTGTAGCTAATTAAGGGTGACCCATAGATGCTATGGCCAACCTATAAAGATTGTTTTTGAGCTATGTCTTGATGTGATAGATGTATTAAGGATTAAGGCATGCCTAATGGTTGACCAAGGTAGTGACTATCAAGTATACTCTATATATAGCGAAATTAAAGTTGGTGATTTCTAGACTTGTAAGTTTGAGAGAATTAGGAGAGATTTGAAAGAGGCTTGCGTGTGTGGATTATGGAGAGAAGGAGGGGTAGTGTTCCTTATGGATGAGTTGAAGAGTATAAAAAATTGAGGACTATTTGTATGACATTTTGGTCATGTTTTTATTAGCATAATAGTGCTCTTATTGTTTGAGTATGAGTGAAGGTAAAGAGCAATAATTAGAGGTCCATCATCAAGTGTTGTATACATCAACTCATAGGTAGATGTGTTCATAGGTGTAGTTTTGGTAGCTTATCATCTAAGGTGGTAGCACCCTCTTTGCAAGGTAAAACTTGCTAAAAGTCTAGTTATTATTATAGCTCAACTAGATAGGTGTGGTAGCACCTTGTGGGATTGTAGTCTCACTAAATATGGATGGTATTTACTTGATCATTTGTAGATGGTCTAAATTGTTTCTTTTTATTATAAGATAGTAGTCTAATTATAGGTTCCAGTGGGATTTATTTCCTAAGAGGGTTTCCCAATATGTCATGTGTTATGTGATTGATCTTACATTGTCTCTCTTGCTCATTGCTATGAATGATATGTATGTTTCATGAACACTTGTGGTAATTAATTAAGTGTTTGTAAAGATTATAATTTATTATAGATTATTTGGTCTCATTGATTCACCCCCTCTTAGTTATTTTACCTCTAGCACCTAGAAGAGTTTCATGATGGATCATCAAGAGGTCATTATTCATCAAAAACCACTACAATGAAAATTATGTGAGTTGTATATTATTAATGAACTCTATTTAAGGATGTAAATGCATGGGTTTGAGGCTAAAATAAGTGTTCTTTATTTGTATATAATAAAAAATTGGCATCCCTAACCTGATGATGATTATAAGATGATCAACCCTTTGCATAGTGGAGCTTGGACTTCATTGACATGATAAAACTGCTATCAAGCCCTAGACACAAATGGATCCTCATGGAAAATAACTACTTCACACAATGGATAGAGTTAATAAAAATTGAAAAAGATAATGAGTTCTCCATTATAGACTTCTATGAAAGCATTGTCACAAGATTTGGTGTTTTGACCACTATCATCTCAGACAATGTATTGGCTTTTGTCAGAGCTAGGATTAGTGAATGGGTGGCCAAACATAACATCCATTTGAGAACCTCCTCAAAATATTACCCCCAAGGTAATGGATTAACTGAATTAACATAATAACACTTGGTTTGCATCATCAAGAAAAGCATGGAACATAATCAACAATCCTGGCATACCAAGCTTAAGATAACCCTCTGAGAAGATCTAATAATGTCAAAAAAGGTGTTGGGAAATTCACCCTTCATGTTAGTCTATGAAAAGGAATCAAGGTTTCTTTCATCTCTTAAATTGACTTTACTAAAGCTAGCTCATTAATTAGAAGTGTGTGAGAGTGACCCCATGACAATAAGATTAGCCGAGCTAATGAACCTTAAACATCTCAAGGCATAAATCATGTGCACTATGGAGCTTCAATAAGTGTAGACCAAGAGAACATTTAATAAAATGGTTGTTAATATAAGCTTTGATGAAAGATATTTGGTAATCAAATGAGATGTAAAAAGAGTGAAGACTAGGAAGTATACAAAGTTTGATGTTATATGGAACAACCCATATACCATTGTCAGTTACAAGCAAGCCAATGCCTACCAACTTGTAAGGCCAAATGGAGATTTTTTTACTATGCTCATCAATAGGATTCATATCAAGAATTATCTCTAATGGCCATGAATACCCTTGTAAATACTAGTTTAGATGTTTTAATTACCTAAGTATTGTGAACACATGCTATTATTTAGACTAGTTTATTTTACTCCAAATGCTTGTGCATAGTTTTGTTATATTAATTTTTCCTTTATTTGAAGCATCATTCAATGCAATTGTTTGCTTTATTTATCCTTATGTAAGGTATCTCAATTATTTTTAAGGAGAAGTGGGGTTCTCTTACCTAATAACAATCATGAGAAAGATGAGCAATGGATTTTAGGTGACTTCATACCTAATGAATTACTTTAAAGTTACTAGATTCATGCTTAGAAAGAAAGCAACCCGCAGATGTTGTTAAAATTATTAACTTTACAAGTCACCCATTTAGCAAGCACTAAACTCATAAGGAATACACAAGAGATTTCACACTCGTGAAGTATCAAGTTTTCTAAAATTAAGTCTACACATAATAATTAGCTTTAAGTTCACAAAATAAGTAAGTGTTGATCCATGCCTATAAGTAGTTCTCAATGTGTTCCCCATGATAGGATCCTTCATCACATTGGTATGGCACACAAATTAGAGCATATGGGTATCCTCAAATACAAGTAGTGAAAAAGACTAGTACACACAGAGCAGTTCTAAATCATGACGAGTGCACTCAAGATATTCAATATTCTTGCACACTCTCATTAAAATACTTCCTTGCACTCGAATGATGAATTCATATTCTTGATCATAGAGTTTCACATCTATTCCCTTGTAAAACATGGACTATGATCTTAGATTCACAACATTCTCTTTGTAGACTATCACAAGCTCCAGATGAAGGTGTAGACTACAAATACCATCAAAATAGACAAGGTGTAGAATTAGGTTGGGAAATTATGCATTTTTTTAGAAGATATCCCTCAAAACCCTTCACAATCTCATAACCACACTGCACAACCAACTCTTTACACAATATTTAGTGTACACCCTTTACACACAATGTACTTAGTTATTTATATGTAGCCATACGTGATAATCTATAAATAAAGGAGTGAACATGGACTAGTGAAAATATGGTCCCAAAAAGGTATGCAAACAATAATTCCTCTACCTTTTTAATATGATGAGGAAAAACCTAAATATACACTTGTGTAGTCCCATGTTAATAGGCTAGTCTAAGTGGATTGACAAGTGACCACCATTAATGGGGATGATAGTTGAGATTGATTCAACATCAAGGTAACCAAATTAGAACAAAAATAAATATAAGATTGTTTTCATAGCATCATAACATGATCACATTCCATCCTTGGCTGCCTTGACATCCTTCATTCTCAGACACATATGTGGATCCACAAGCAACCTTCCAGCTACTTCTATGATTAGATTATCAGATCTAGGTTGAATAAGCATGGATTATAATATTTGTTGTGAATATATTTATGATATTAATCAACCTTGAGCTCTATATGTTGTGTATAAATTAAATTTCCTACCTAACACCTCTAATGGTGAATTGATCATGCGTGGCCTTTCCACGCACTATATAAACCCTAATTTTTATTATAAAATATTCAACATTTTTAGGCACTAAAATGCTACCAAAATTTTCCCTCCAAGATCCCTCTCCTGGTATAACAAATATCTAACCATTTGAGTTTGTAATATTGCCTTAGACCTTGAAATTAGTAAGAACCAATTTTCCTTATTCATGCTCTATGTTTTGTATGCATTCATGGTTGATATTCTTTATGTATGGATGATCTTCCCTCTCATTGCTATCCTCCCTTCTTAACTTTGTGAAAAATCAAAAGACTCTATAGTTCTCATGATGTGTATATATAGGTATGTGTAGGTGTTATTTTTGAACCATTTTTCATCCCTCTTAACACTATGTTGTGTTCCCTTACCTTCATGCAGAACACTTATGTAGTGTGATTGGTTTGAAGTTTTCACATTCAGTTTATTAGTTTTATTGTGTTATTAAGTGGGTGAGGTGATTAATCTATTATTTATACATCACCTTTTACATTATAGAAATATCTTACCTTTTCCCTCTATTTCCCCTTGTTGAGTTTAAGTTTAATGCTAGTTGTAGATATCATATACTCTTTATAGGTCTGCACATTGGTCCTAAACCAGGGGAATCTAGAATAAAAGGAAGTTAGCCTACTCTATAAGTTAATCCTAAGGAGTGAAAGAGTCCCATACCTTGGGGAATTATCCCATTGTTATAATGAGACATCGAATATTTCTTTGGCATGCAAGTCTAAGGCACTAGGTGTGGAAGAGCCATACACAATCAACCACAAGATACATTCACACAGGGTTGCATGTTTTGAGAGATAACAATTAACTCATGTAAATAACCAAAATTTTTAGTTCACTATGCCCCCAAAGCATCAGTGATGAGCCTAAATATTTTTTGGGTTATGTTAGGTTAATTCTAGGCATCAGCCATATAGATTTTACTATAATGTTTTAATGGATTAACTAAAACATAATCGACTAGTGAACCTTTTCTCTCATTTCACTCATATGGTTAAAGGCATAAAAAATGGAATGTGACATAGTTATGATAGTAGTTAATCTACACCATGGGACCCAAGACCGAGGTGTATAAGGATAGTCAAGTTATGGCTATGCAGAGTGAATACAGGATGAAGTATTTAAAAATAATAATCAAAACACATTCAAATGGATTGAAAGTATTACTTGTAGGAAATTAAACTTATATTCATTGATAAAGAATAGGGATAGAATATAATGGATATAAATCATGTATACAAAGTAGTTACACATTGGTAAGATATATGTGTTATGATTGTATATCAAGCATTTGATTACAAGATGTTAAAGTGTTTGTTTCCCTCATTTGTTATCTATTATAAAGAATGCATATGTTACAAATATATAAAATGTAGGATATAGGAGCAATAATAACTACTATTTTTGAATCAAAGTCCATAGCAGGTGTGGTAGCTAAGCTTCCCTTAGAGATAATAGATAGACTAATTAATGGTATAACCATTCCTAACAACCTCTCTTTACTGGTGGAAAAAATGAAAGGCATATGATTTTAATGCTGATGTCTAATTCTATGCTAGTTGTCAAGCCATACAATTATAGTAGAGTGATAGGTGGTTGAATTGGGGTTGAGCTCAAGGAGTGCATGCAGGTCTATGACCAAGTGTCTACAAGGTGCACACTATATTATTTCATGTGATTAGTGTTTGAAAGTATAAAATTAAGTTTATGATTTAAGTGGTGGATTTTTAGAAAAATCCTAGTGGTGAAATGCACATGAATAGAGGAGTGGTGTGACCTGTACGTAGAGGAATGAATGAGGAATGTGTTTGGTTGTATAGATGTTGCACATGGATCAATAGGTGAGGATGCATAAGAAATTGAATATGGAATGAGATATGGTTAGTTATACACATTCTAACATGTCCTTGATAATATTTCTTATGTTATTAATTTTTCAATCTGATACTGCTCCTAATAACCTTTCCACTAAAGAAAATTAAAATTTGGCTATTTGAAACACCTCATATTATCTCATTGGTGGATAAATTTATAATATTGGGAATTATGAAGTCTTTTGTATATGTATATTATAATATGATCACCCATGAGTGATACAAAAGGGATATAAAGGCATTATAGGAGGCCATTTTACTAGATAAATGAGTGCACACAAGATCATACTTTTTGACCTTTGGTAGACTAGCTTGTTCTATGATGACAAATTATATGTACACAAATGTGATATCCATAAATGGGTGGGGAAATGAAACCATCATGATGAGATGCACTTTTTCCCCATCCTAGCCTAATAACCCTTGAAAAGTGGGATATTGAATTTGTGAGTCCAAACTCTCTAATTATACACAGGACTGACATGTGTTATATCATTACCACTGAAAACTATTTCACTTGATAGACTAAAGAAACATCAATGAACAATTTCATGATAACCACAACAACACAATTAATATGGGAGAATATCATTATACATTATGTGTTCCCCTTGAGATTAACCAATGACCACAATACCTAATTTATAAATGAGACCATGCACATCATAATGTCTAGATCCATGATTATCTACCACAAGATAACCCCATACCACCCATAGGCAAATGAGATGTAAAGGATTTCAAAAACTCAAGACACTAACCAAGATTTATGATGTTACGTGAAAAGACTAGGATGACCACATTTCAGTAATATTATGGTCCTATAGAATGAGATATAAGTGCCTCAGTAAGTCCAATCCATTTAGATTGTGTTTGGGATAGAGGTAGTTCTTCCTATGGAATTTTTAGTTCCATATTTTTGGATTATGTGTATATGTCGACTAAAATATCGAGATTCACTTGGTGCAACCTAAAGGACCATATACAACTAGATGATTGATGTATTATCACTAAATATCCGTAGATCATGGAGAAGGATTGACATAAGGCTTTTCATGATGGTCACATAAGTGTTAAAATATTGGTTTAAAGATCCCTTGTTATACTTTATGATTTCAAGTATTTGAAGCACTCAGGGAAGATTCAAATTCATTGGATGGGGCCCTAAATTATCCATGAAATTTTGTAAATTTTCATGTGTAATATATACACTTTGGATGGTGAAATGCTCTATGGGCATTTCAATGGAAGCTGACTCAAGACATACTATGCTTAACATGCTTAAGACATATTGTAATAAGGTATATGCCATTTACTTTAAATATTGTGTGTTTGATAGGCTAGTATAGCTTAGTTTAGGTCTTTGGCACAATAGTTGTGCACTGTTGTTTCTAATAAAATATGAAACTTCATCCAACCTATTATTTTTTTGGATGAAAGCTACTATGTTATTTTTTGATAACCTCTCTCTTATTGAGTATAAGCTTACTAGGTTAGGTAACTTAAAGAGTGCACACTAGAAAGCATATTGTTAGTGAATATAGACCTTGGTGACCATTACAATGAAAGGTCTAAATAAGTTTGTGAGTTTGGTGTTGCTTTGCTCAAAGTTCTTCTCACACAACTATGCAATCTTATAAAGAACATCAAATATATATTTTAAACAAATATGAAGACAACATAATGTTACATGTTGTGCTAGAGGATCAGGAACAAGATTTAGTGTGGGGTAGGTTGTATCAAGTTGCAAGAAATTTTTTATTAGTATGTTAGGGAAACCAACCAAGTATATGGATACATGAAATTTTTTGGGGTATGAAAGAACACTAGTATAATACAACACCTAGGAATGCAAAGAATCACTAGGAAAGGAAACGTGATAGGATTAAAGTGTAACATGCAGGAATGTAAAAATGAAAAATAAATATTTTACCAAAAATAAATCCTTGAAATACGGTGTCATCAATTTCAAACTCTGCATTTAAAATTATCCCAGCTATCACATTATTATGCTAGATATCACACATAGGAGTAAATATAAATGTCCATTGAGAGACTAAAGTAAATGTAAACATGTGGAGAGGAAATAAATGTGGTATAATGAAGTGACACTAAATACATATGATCCATAAAAATCACACTGTAAAAATACCATTAGGTGGTATAAAACTTGTAATGCAATCTATTCCCCTACACATCACTTTAGAGAAGATTTGAGACCTCACAAAGAATGTTTTAAGAGTAGAAGAGATAAAGCAAAGGAATTCATAAATGGAGTCAATAAAAAGGGTTTTTGAGATTTAAATCATTGACCTTACAACATTTGGACATTTCATTTTAATTTATGTGAATACATAGTCAAAAAGGTGAAGTTAGGTGTAATTCTAAGATCTAGAAGTTAGGTTTTTCCATTGGATCCTTGCGAAGATCTAATCAAGGCATATATTATCACTTCTAGAAGTAATAAAAGTATGATAAAATTAGAGGATTTAGGAGAATAAAAAACCAAGGGTGAGAATGATGGGGTTCATACCTATGAAAAGGAAGAAATAGAATATAATAAAAACCATATTGCCTATAAAATATAGAAGTCACAAGTGCCTAGTGTAGGAAGATGAACTAAGAACCAAGTTAATTTATATTAAGGAGGTCACTATCAAATGAATTAAGGTAAGAGTGATGAAAGAGGCACTAGAATGCATCAAAATATAATACCCATATTTAGTACCATAAGGGGAAGAGTGAGAGTCATATGTTGTGTAGTGCGAGGTAAAGGATTACAACTACTGAGAAGGAACTAATGAGATTGACTTGGGAAATGAATACATTTTGGACACTAGAAAGAATAATCTTTAAGGTATTGACCTATTTAATATATATTTTAAATAAGTTCTTAAAAAGGTTTGAGTGATATAACTATTTGAGCTCCCCTATTTTTGTAATCCAGATAATTTGGTGCACTTCTTATTATCACATGTACACAAACAAATTTTATTTTTTTAGATGGAAAATGAAGATAGTGGTATATCATATTATCAAGTCCACTAGACTTTCTTGTTCATATAAAGACATCAAGTGAGTTCTTTCTAATTTAGTTAAGATAAAAAGGACCACTCATATACTCAATTACAAGAAGAAAAAATTCACTTTTCCTATAGATATGATTAAGGATCACACAAAAGAATAGCTCCACACCTAGTAAGCATGAAGCTAGTAGTATCCAATAGATGTAATAATATTAACAAGAAATTTATATTCATTATGTACTAGATAATATAGGGAACACTTTCTGACATCTATAATGATATTTTAGACTCAATCATTAAAGGAATAAATGAGTCACACCTAACAAGTGAGGTCTTTAGATGGGGAACCATCCTAGTATTATTGGTACTAGATGAGATTGGGATCCTAGATGATTATAGTGATAGTGTTTAGTTTTTTCCCTTGAAAGATAACTCACTGGATAAAATATACCAGATGCATCTATGTACGAGTATCTATAGTAGGTAGTACAAGGCAAACATAGAAATGTGGTTCAATAACATGGTCATAATTTTTGGATATGAGTGGTAAATCCCAAGACATTTTTTGAATGGATGAAAATAATGGGTAGAATTCACTTTCATCCAACACTAAAACTCACCCATATCTAATTGGAAAATAAAGACACCTATGGGTATCTCAAAGTACCATTATTATTAAGATCAAAGTATTTTGTAGACTCCATCGTAATGATAGCTGATGCACAACATGTTTAAATTGATTTGGAAGGCATAAACAAACACTGACACAACTTAAAGTTAATGTTGACCTATCTAAGAAAGGCCATGCCAAAGGATGAGGAAAACCTTAATGATGATAAAATATTTGATAACTAAATATAATTAATAATAAATAATAACCTACATAAGTTATATTACTTTCTAAAGTTAATAAGTAAGGGTAAAAGCTTGGCAGTGTAAAGACTTGAGGTTGTAGTCAAGTTAGAAACTTTTAATCCAACAATATCTAAGAAACCCAAGAAGAGAAATCTAAAGGTAAGTGGAATATATTTGAATACCTTGAGTTTTTTAGCTTTTAATAATAAATCATTACCCTAATAAAGTGGTACTCATGAGTAACCAATTAACCACCAATAAAACAACCTAAACCAAAGGATATGCAAGTATGCATCGAAAGTGAAAAAGACAAGAATGATGTAAATACACAAGAAAAACCACACAACGAGGTGTAATAGAGTGCATAAGGGGCATGATAGAAAGAAACCCTGAGTGTGAAAAATATAAGAGTCATGAATTTTGAGATAGGATTCAAGGCTACACTAGAGACTCAAACAAGAATGAAAGTAGTTTTATGTGGAAGCATTGAGATTGAGATAGATAAAAAATGGACCAACATCTTTAGTGAATATGAGGTAGAGAAATAAGGGATCAACATCCCTAGTGAGCTTGAGGTAGATAAATAAGGGGATGATTTCCCTAGTGATCCTAAAATAAAGAAATAAATGACCAATACATGTGATGAGTATGAGGTAGAAGAATGTAGAGGGGAATCTAGTTCTCATAATGACACTAGGAGAAAATAAGAGGTGCCCAATGCAAAAAATGGATAAAAAGAAGAAGAATGTGGTTTAAGTAGAGAAAGTAATTTAGTAGATTGAGGCCTAAAGTGCTGGAGATTGAAAAATTAGAGGTGAGGCCAAACAAGGGGAAGGGAAGACTCATTAAGGAAGAGCTTGAGAAACACCCAAAAGATAATGAGCCATCAAAGTTAGATGACACTAATAAGATGAGTTTTAGAGAAAGATTTTAGTAAGGAATCATAGATGAGGACCTATACATGTGGGATGTCTTGGACCCATAGAGTTCATCAGTATATATGCATTGGAATTTATGTTTTTCATTTGATTCATACATGGATGAGCCATTATTTGAAGTTCTTGTTGACACCATGGAGGTTGTTGACACCATTGAGGACCTAAAACCTGATATGGTTGGTGAAAATCCCCAACCCAACCAAGTTTAATGGAGTAAAGGCCAAGATTACAATAATTAAATTGGTGATAGAGGTAAGAAATAATAACATTATGAACCATACTACTATTCTTGACCAGGAGGCACATGTGGTGAAACTAAATCAATGGTGCACTCAAGTGGAAAAGAAGTTATTAGACATCGATTTAAAATTTTTAAGGTTGTTAAGGGAAGAACCAAACCTTTTAGATGGAGTATACTTAGAGGGGATATAGCCAATGGATAAGATGACCATGGTGGTGGGTCATCTACTATACAAGGAATAAAGTATGAGGGATGGAATCCTAGATGCGTAAGAGTAACCCTAGATCTATTTTTATGTCATATCTAGGGTGTCAATACCTCTTAAATAATCTTAGTGACAAGGCTATCATAGCTAAGTGGATTTTCCTAAATTTTCCTAGCAAAGTTCAGTTATTATGGCACATTTAAACTAAGAGCATCCAAATCAAGATGCCATGGTTGTATGTGTATACTTGAAGAATGAGAAATCCAAATAAACATAGATCCTAAAAGAAGTGGAAGATATTAGATAGAGAATATTCAAAAAATGAAATTTTTTTGAAGAGAGATTCAAGGGTCTTCAGTGCTAGATAATGGAGGAGTAAATCATAATAGAGGATACCCTCAAAGATATAATTGATGTTTAACCCTAAAATTTTGGATTGGTGTTGGTATAGGTTAAGAATATAGAAATATATTAAGCATAAGGGTGATAAAATAATCTATAGTAGACCAATTAATATAAACATTATTCTAAATTTATACAATTGATATTGCTAAAACTTGTAAAGTACAACTATTGAAAGATATTACAATAAATAAGAAATAATAGTACTTAACTAGTTTGTTATGTGTAGGTAGAACTAGATTGGAAACAAGTGTAAAGTATGTAGGATTAGTATTTTAGACAAGTCACTAGATTTTGGAAATTGTACTTCTATGGCCATAGATACTATCATCAGATCTAGACACTATCATCAATATCAATATCTAAATGTGTTATAGGTGCATAATACATAATAATGATTGGATTTATATGTGACTAAACTTCACTATTTTAGGTTTTCTATCATTTTTTTACTAATGTATTCAAATTTGGGACACAGGCTATCACACTTTACTGATTGATCAAAACCTAACTCTTCACCCTTATTCACCCTCTGAATGAGTTTGTTGAAAAATGGGTTAGTGGGTTCATGGTATTGAGCTAATCCTAAGACCATTCTATCAATAGGAACTACCTACATTTATAATACTCCAAAAAGGGGCTCAGACTTAGATAGTTATTCCCTATGTATTGGAAAGTGTGTGTATAAAGGTGAAATATGTTATATGATGATTCTTGTAATGATCTAGTTTGTAATTTGATAAATATCGATCATGGGATGCTCTTTGAATTCTTCAAACTTGTAATATGACTAATATTATGTTTTAAATGAAAATAAGGATGAATAAGGCATAATAGAGTACTTGTGTAGTTGATTGATTTAAATTTAGTAGGTGTTTTTTTGGTATTTTATAGATGAGAAATGAGAAGGTTTAAACTTGTATTTATACGACTTTTGAAAATATCTCATGGCAGGGTTTAGTAAAATAAATAGGATAACCCATAGGTTTCAAATCATTTTCATTTTGGATGACTTTTGGATACTGGACACTAGATAAAAGTTTGGACACTGCCATCAATAATAGTGTTCTTCTGTGGATGTTAGTGTCTAAAAGGCTAGAAAACATGTATGGATATGAAATTGGAAGTGAACAATGTTTATCAGGGTTTAATTTTTTTGTGTAGTATAGGAGATATGGGTCATCAAAATGATATAAATAAAACTAAAAGATAATTATTTAGGTACGATCCTTTTCTCAGTAAGAAGTTATAGGATTGAAGGGTAGATCCCTAATTGATATTTTTTAAATGTACAAGACTAAGATGTTATAGGATTAAAGGGTAGATCCCTAATTGATATTTTTCAAATGTACAAGACTAAGATATTATAGGATTCAAGGGTAGATCCCTGATTGATATTTTTCAAATATACAAGACTAAGTTGTTATAAATATTTAGTTTTAATATCTACATTTCCCCCTTTAATCTAGTAATTTATAAGGATGAAATTATTAGGTTAAAGGGAATAAATGCATACCTAAGTGTGTATAATACACTTTACCTTTATTTGATCCCACTTTAAGTGTTTTTATAGTGTATGTCTTGTAACCAAGATCATGTTACAGTATAAATCAACACATATAATCTAAAATTTGAAATAATTGAAATGCTTAAAAAAGAAAAAGATCAAGAGAGGATTAAACTTGTGTGTCGATACAACCATGTTTCCTCTTGATGATTTAAATTGGTTAATATGATTCCTTATAAAATATTGGATCCATAAGAGGTTCAAACCTAAACCTTGGAGATTTGAAGAGGGAGATTGGAAGGCATTATTCCCACAACTCAGTATAAGGATGAGTTGTGACATTACCATTGAGATCATTATATCTCAATCTCCCAACTCAAGTGTGAATATATATGATAGGTGAGGGTTAGTGATTTAATCAACAAATAATATAAATATAATGATATTGGATTATTTAATCACTCCAATCTATAAATATGTTGAGGTTAAATGATTTTATTACTTCACCTTATAAATGAACAAACTACTACAACATAAAAATCTTGATAATAATACATCTTGGTGTAATAAAATACGTATTAATGAGTAGTATAATTTATAAGTTTCACAATTTTTGATGTAATAACATGGCATATGAACTTATAATATGTCTATGCTGATGTTTATGTGTCATAAATATGAAAAACTCTATTTCATATCTATTAAAAATTAGTGCAATGTATAGGATTCTGACACAAGAGTATATCTAAATCATGGAATTGAACTGGAGTTTATGAAAGTGTGGAGGTCATGTCTTTGAGACCAGCTCCCACTAAATTTTAAAATAATGAGAAGGCATATACTTGTTAAGGTCATGTTTCTATGACATGCCCCCACTAGTATTTGGAAAGTGTTAAGGTGTATAAGTGTGGAGTTCATGTTTTTCTAACATTCCCCCACTAAAATCTAGAAATTGTGAAAAATGTGGAGGTCATGTTTTTCTAACATTCCCCCACTAAAATGTAGAAATTGTGAAAAATGTGGAGGTCATGTTTCTATGACATGCCCCCATTGATATGCAACCACCACCCGCCCCCCTTGCCCCCCCCCCCCCCCTTCTCCCCTCATCCCCCCTCATTTTAAGATGAGGGATATAGAAACTAGTAGTTACCTTACCTCAAAAAGAGAATGCAGTTGTATAATCTAGATATGAATCATATAACATATAGGGATAACATGTTGAATTAGATATATTAATTTGGATTGTAGTAAATGATCACATACAGTCCTAAGATGCATGATATATAACATAGTAATGTTTAGAGATTAACAATATAATATTGATAAAATAAATAGAATATAAAATATGTATGCAATATATATTAAATCTAGATGAATAAATGATGGTAAAGAGTACATATAATTGACATAATACACAAGAATTTAAAGTGGGAAAACCTCCAAGACGTAAACATATTCACAAAGATGATATTCAATAATTGAGAAACTCTACAACCCAATACAAATACTTCCCTTATCACTTATTCACATAAGCCTTCACAAAACCTTTGTAAATATTTTCCACATGAAAATATTAAATTCATCGAGTGTATTTGGTTAAATAATACCATAGGGGTAAGATCCTATTTATAATAAAATTTGATGGGAGATGGCCATTGTAGCCAATGGGTCTATCCTTCTCGAGAATCATTTAAATTAATTGATTAATAATAAATCATAATATTTTATTATTTATCTACATAAGGTTTTCACCTTGTGTTGAATAAATAATAAATTAATTTTATTTAATAATAAATCAAAGTATGCTAAGGGTATACATTATCCCACTTTGACATTAAATATTTTAACACTCCCCCTTAATGCTAAGTGGGGATAAATGTCATAGTCACCTTAATAGAGGAATTATACTATGTACACAATTGAAGGATTTAAAAACCTTCATCATGCCAAACATCACCTTTTGAAAAAAAAGCAATTATAATCCATAAACTACTATAAATTAAGTTTAGGATAGCATGATCATGAGACTAAATCTTATAATTTCTCATGAATAATCATCTAATCATATTTAGAGCCTTTTATAACATAAGGACCTCCATTAAAAAAATATGTTTTTATGTATTGGGGTATAAAATTAAAACTTACACATGAAATTTATTTAAATCACATAAATTACACATGAAGTTTACAATGATTTACAATGAGAAGAAGTATAGAGAAGAATAAGGAAAACATGCACATTAGGAAGTGGCATTGTATTGCACACTCCCCCTCAATAGCAACTCTGAGAGGCCTAACATTGCATGAAACTAACAAAGTTTGGTAGTATCAAGTAGTTTTGTGAAGATATCTATAATTGTTCATCCTTAGAATATAATTTCAGATCAATATCACCATTGAGGACTTTCTCTTAGATAAAATTCACATAAACTTCAATATGTTTAGTTCTTTGGTGATGCCCTAGATTTTTCATCAAAACTATACAACTTTGGTTATCATAATGAAAGATGGTACTATTAAAAACATCCAAATGAAGTTATCCAATGAACCTTCATATCCACATAGCTTATTTGGTATCTTATATAACACTTTTTTACTATACTTCAGTAGAAGAGATAGAGACACTAGGTTGCTTCTTACTACTCTAAGTGATAACACATGTACCAAACTTAAATACATATCCAGAAATAGATTTATGATCTATAGTATCACCATCATGGTCAAAATCATAATAACCATTAAAATTTTAAATTATTACTGGAAAAATAAAATAAACTAAAATTAATTATTCTTTTGATATAATGAATAATTCATTTAGCTAATTCTCAGCAATCCAAATATGGATCTTGCATAAATATAGAATCAACACCAACAACATATGAAATATATGGCCTAGTAATGGTTAGATAAATCAAAATACCAAAAAGATATCTATATAAAGTAGGGTTAAATTTTTCACATAAAGATTTAAGATCAAGTTTAATATAAACTTTAATAGGAGTAGAAGTAGATTTACAATCAAGCATGTTAAACTTAATAAGAATATTATATGCATATTGAGATTGTGATACAAAAATTGAATTTTTATCTTAAAATATATCTATTCCTAAAAAATAATGTAGAATGCTTAAATCATTCATTTTAAACATTTGACCTAGTTTATCTTTATAGTTATGAATTAAACTAGTCAAATCATTAATAATCAACAAATCATCAACATATAATATAATTTAAATTAAATTACCATTTTCAACTTTAAAAAAAATAGATCATTATCTGAATAACAGTTAGAAAAACCCAATTATTTAAAAAAATAAGTAATTTAAGAATACCAAACTCAAGAAACTTGTTTTAGACCATACACAGATTTTTTTAACTTGAATACATAATGTTCTTTGTTAGGATTAGTGAAATATTTAGATTGAGTCATGTAGATTTTTTCTTAAAAATAACCATTTATAAATGTATTATTGACATCAACTTGGTGGATAACCCAACCATTCTAGGCTGTAAGAGCAATAAGAAGTCTAATAGTACTCAATTTCTATAGGAGCAAAGGTTTTAACATAGTCAATCTCAGGTTTTTGAGTAAACCTATGATAATATAATCTAGATTTAAAATTATCATTTTTATCAATTAAATTATATTTGATCTTATAGAGCCACCTACAACTGACAATATGTTTTTTAGGTGAAGGGACAAGATCTTAAGTCTGATTTTTAATTAAGACATATTCAACTTGTATAAAAATATTTCATCTATCATATTGAGTGACCTCAAAATATTTAGGTTCATATTCATACATAGTCATTAAAGAATGATATAAATGTTGACTTCTATTTAATTTATTAATTTTATCAACATTAAAAGATTGAATTAAGAATTTTGTCCATTTAGTTCTTTTAGACTGAACATGAAACTCAGGGGGTCCTCATACTCTAAGTTATCCAAAATTGGATTAACTTCCTCAAGGGTATATATTTCATCACTAGGAGAAACATGAGAGTCAAGTTCATCAATAGAAGAACACTGAGGAAGTTTCACAGAGGGTTAACAAAAGAATTTTCAATAATAAGAACATTCTTATTCTTGATAATCTAATGTTTAGAAGGATCATACACTCTTAAAACTTTTGTCTTACCTCCATAACCTATAATTATGAAAGAATTGGAAGTGGGATCGAGCTTCTTCATCTTAACTTTAGGGATAAAGATAAAAGCTAGACTATCAAAATTCTTGAGATGAGCCACACTAGGTTTATTTTTAGTCCACATTTCTAAAGGGGTAGAAAGATTCAAGTATTTGGTAAGGAGTCTATTTATAATTTGAATAATAGTGTTCATGGATTTGGCCCATAAGAACTTAGGAACATTTATACATTAAAACATTGTTATATTCATTTTTATGATGGTGCAATTTTTCTTTTCACCAATACCATTTTATTGAAGGAAATAAGGAGTTGTTAGTTCCCTTTTAATATCACAATTAATGTAAAAAGAATCAAACTTTTTACTAACATATTCACCATTATTATTATTTCTTAATCTCTTAATAAAAAAATTAGATGCATTTTCAACACTAGTTTTAAATTCTTTGAATTTAAACAACATATCAAATTTATTTTTAATGAAAAAGACCAAATTATTTTAGTGTAATAATCAATAAAAGTAATAGTATACAAATAACCATTAAGAGATACTTCAAGAGGTCCTAAAATATCACTATGAATTAATTCTAAATGATGTGAGAAATTTTCATCATGATTCTTGTGAAATGGGTTAGTATATTGCTTATCAAGTAAGAAACCCTCACAATTTTCATGATGAGAGGGGTTATAAGGAAGTCCAATAACAAGATTAATTTTAGACATATTATATAAAATTATAAAATTAACATGTCCTAATCTTTCATGCCATAATTAAGATTCATTCTTATTATGCAATGAAAGAAAACATGTATAAAAAGGAAAAAAGATATATAAACCATTCTTTTAAACACCTTCAACATTCAAGGGATTAGGTTGATTTATAATAGAAAAACTATATTTAATTAATGTTATAATAAAATTATCATTTGTAAGTTGAGAACAAGATGAAAAATTACTTTTAAGCTTAGATACATAGAAAACATCATTTATAGTAATATTTGAAAATATTGCTTTTTATTATTTAGTTACTTCTAAAAAAGAATTGTCTCTTAAGTAAATTTTTTTAGATATATCTATAGAATCACACAAAATATTAAATAAGAAATTCATATTTTGTGATGCACCACTATCTAAAATTCACTCATTTTTATTTGAAGAAAATAAAATAACATATAAAGTAATAACATTTGAATCCTCAATTATTATTTTAATTAGGGTTTTGATTCTTCTACTTATTTTTATTAGATTTCTTCTCTTTGTTATTTTTATAATTTTGATTGTTATTTTTATCCTTATTTTATTATTATATTTCTTAATACCATATTTACCTTTAGCATAATTAAGGTTAGATTTGTGGTTTTTAGTGTTATTAGAAATATTATTTAAAGTGAGAAGTACCTAAGTGACATTCTCTTTACAATCAAAATTGGTCATAACTTGATATTTTTGAATTAGAAAATCAAAAAAAGTGGTAAGATCAGGGATATCTTGCTTAGTTTGATACTTAGAATTCAAAATTAAAATAAAATTTCTAAACTTTTCATGAATATTTAACTGAATGATAAAATAAAGCAGTTGATTCTAAATCAAATTACAATTACATCCATCAAAATGAGCTTTAATATTTTTAATTTTAGTAAAAAAAATAACAAATTTTATCACATTTCATAGGTGTAGTTAACAATTCAAAGATTAATTTAATGACTTTTAAAAGACAAGTGCCTTCATGCATGGATTCAAGGAGTTTTAAAGAATTACTAAGAGACTCCTGATTACCAATGTGGAGAAGGAATTCATCCTTAACACTGTAAGATAATGGATATAGCTTCTTGTGATTTTTGTAGAAATGCATTGGTAAGCTCTAGGGTTACATGTCATCTAGAAGGAAATTTTTTAGTCTTAATGACAAAATTACATAGATTTTGGGCCATAAATTCATCTTTAACATAAAATTTTCATATATTATAGTTATTTCCATTAAGTATTTGATATTTATCTAAAGAAAAATAGGGCGAAACCATAATTTCTCTTTAAACAAGATAGAAAACAAATGTTTAAAAAGAAACCATTTAAAATGATTTTTTAAACTATTTTCAAAATAAAGTGAATTTTACATTCAATTATACTTAAGTACACAATTTATATGCTAATCAATGCAAAAAATTGAATTAAAGTTGTACTAATATAGGTGTCAAAAGAGTTGTACTTAAAATGACCACTTAAACACTATTATTTAAAAAAGGTGTAAAAAAATAAATAGGAGGTCAAAATAGAAAATGGACCACTCTAATGTGTTTAGAACATGCAAAAACCTAGAGATTGACTAGTTACATGACTATGTTTTTCAAAATATTATTCACTAGGTTGAAAGTTGAAGAATTATACTACAGATTAGGGGTTTAGCAAAGTTGGCATGTGAAATAAAAATGGATTTGAAATTAAATTAAATTTGAAAAAATATTTTTACCAAGTCAATAAATATTGAATAATGGGGTTTTAAACTTGAGACTTCCTTAGTTGTAAGATCTAGCAAAAAGATAAACCACCAACTCTTCTAGGAAATGTTTCAAAATAATACATACACTAATATATATTTAGACCTTTTATTTTATGATTTTTTTATAAAATACATAAAAATATATATTATGTGCATATAAATAATATAAGTGAAAAAAAAATTAAAAAAAATTCATTAATTCTTTCTTTTTTAAAGGTGGGACCTGGGGTTTGAAAAAAAGAAATTAATAAATAATTTATTTTTTAAATACTTTTTCAAAACTATATAAATTTAAAAAAATACCTATAGCTTCATGGATCCCATGTAGAACTCAATATCTCAAATATATTTATACAAGTCATGGATTTAATTGAAAATTTAGCAACCCTCCTATTTCTGTTTGATAAACACAACTAGACCCTCAAAATGGAATTTTTGATGAAGAGTTCAATACTTTGAATTGCCAAACTGAAGTATAGCGCCCCTATAAATTCTTGGGAGAGACCAAAAACTTATAAATTCACTCAAAAATCTTGAAATTTGTTCCAATATTTCATATTTTTCTTAACAATGAAGGAATTTAAAAAATTGAGTTTTGACTAAAAATCAAAATTTTGAGTTTTTCTAGGCTAGTTATGGTTCTTCAGGCTTAGATAAATAGTTTCTTTGTTTGAAAAAGCTTTGAATATTCCAAAAAAATCTTTCCAATCATCCAATCATATCATGGCTCTGATTCCATAATAAAATCAAGAGAATATAAAATATATATCCAATATAGATTAGATCTAGATGAATAAATTATGGAAAAGAGTACATAACAAACAAAAATTTAAAGTGGGAAAACCTCCAAGAGGTAAAAAACCCATGAAGATGATATTCAATAATTTAGAAACTCTGCACCCCAATACAAATCCTTTCCTTCTCACTTCTTCACATAAGCCTTCATAGAACCTTTGTAAATATTTGCCACATGAAAATATTAAATTCATCAAGTGTATTTATGTGAATGATAAAATAGGGGTAAGACCCTATTTTTAATAAAATGTGAGGGGAGGTGAACATTGTAACCAATGGGTCCATATTTCCCAAGAATCATTTAAATTAATTGGTTAATAATAAATCATAATATTTTATTATTTATTTACATGAGGTTTTCACCTTGTGTTTATTAAATAATAAATTATTATTATTTAATAATAAATCAAAGTATGATAAGGGTCTAAATTAACCCACATAAACATTAAATGTTCTAAAAAATATTATCAAGTAATCAAGTACACACAAGATCACTCAATGTAATGGAAAGGAATGGTCCAAAGAGACCTCATACAAGGTTAATTTCTAAATACCACACAATCAAAGGTTATGATGTAGTTAAATGTATAATCAACATATAATGACATATTCAAATGTCTAAAAAACATACAATGGCACATGGACCAATAGTAAAGGAACATATTCAAATGTTCCACAAGAAAGACAATAGTAGGCATTGTAATACACTCAAGGAAGTAATAAAAAATAGATGAAGCATAAGCAACCAACATAAACATGTTAAACTAGTCTATGCATATATGTGTTAATAAAAAATGTTATGTAACATAGTACATAAAGTACACTACGAAAGATATGAGCATGGATATAGAAATGTGTAAGAATTAGTACATAAGCTTAAACATGATAATATATAAATGATCATAAACGAGATGTAACCTATATCAATCATGATTAAATAAAGAAGATACTCCCAACATACTATATGACATGAGTAAAGGCAAGGTCAAACATCCAGAAGTGTATAGGTATGTATGAATCAAACTCAAAGATGTGTCTCACACACACACACACACACACACACACACACACACACACACACACACACACACACACACACACACACACACATGAATTAAATGATATGCTATCCAATAACATAAAGCAAACAACATATGTGCCAAAAAGCTAATAAAATCTAGGAATGTTGAATATTTTTGTATTTTTAAAATATTTATTTTTTTAAGATTGTTAGAGTGTTTAAATATTTCAAAAGATATCTAATGATCTCAATAAGAGGATGAAAATATTCAAGGAGAAGTAAATGAATAAAATTTCTTAAACAAAATGTGCCATATATGTGCATAGTAGAATCAGAAAGTGTATCTTGTTCTTTTGGTAAGTTTTTACTTGGTACATCTGGTTTGCCTTTATATTTATTTGGTTTCACATATGATAGTGATGAATTCAACTGATATCAAACATATATAAAAACATAGTTTGATGAATGATTCATTTGAAGATTATTTACCCTCTATATGAGCAGTGAGAGTAAAAGGGTTTTGATATGAGGAAGGGATTGCCATTTCTATATTTGTAACCACATTTGGAACTTCAGATTTTACAATTTTATCTTGATTTTTTATTTCTTGTGTTAGAAATCATGCTTTAAAAATTTGGTGTACCCATTTCTCTTTTGTAATGTTTCATTTTATAATTATTCTTTCTTATCTTGTGCCTTGTGTAATTTTGATTTTTTTATCATTTTGTAACATTACCTTTTGTATTTATTCCTTTACATATTTTGATTTTTTTAGTTTTCATTTTTGATCATTTTGTAATATTGCATTTTGTAATTGGTCCTTTTCATCTTGTGACTTTTGTAATTTTTCTTTTTCGTATTGAGAAATTTGTAAGAAATCTTATTCTAGCTTTACCTTTTGAATATTTTATTTCTCTAATTTTTACACGTGAAATTACTTTTGATCTAAATTATCCTATGGTATCCATATTTATTATTTTTATACCCATGATTTAGGAGAGGTACTCATAATGTGAGTGGGTTTCTTGGTTGATGTATCAATGATAGGATCACTACTATATTTGTGACTTTGTATTTTATTATTTAATGCAAAATAAAAATATGTGTGATGCCCATACATTATATGATATACATAATAGTATTTTGATCTCCTTATAGGAGGTAGTTGAAACACTTTATTTTGAATCATTCCTCATAGTATTTCACTTGGAGTCTTATTATCATTTTTTCCACTTTTTGAATCACTACTTTTAAATGAATTCTCTTTGAGATTATTATTTTAATATGAAACCTTGTTGGGCATAAAATTGTTACATGAATATGAAAACACATGATTAACACTAGAATATTTTGGATTATGCATGTATGTAACCTAATTTATCAATAATATGATATTTTAATTGAAAAAAAAATGTTGATTTTGTAACTCTTCTCTCATAATGATGATTTGATCTTTGAGGGCTTCATAGACACAAACCTTAGGTACTTTGGATTGAATATGGATACACACACCATGTAGAGGGGATGTGGGAAATGGAAGGGTTTGAGTAAGTATACATTTATTTCTTTCATTTTAAATCATAGGATAGGATACCTTACCCATTGAATTAGTTATAACATGGAAATGACTATAGGGATGGTAGTTATCATCCTCCTTACAGTTGGGAAGAATAATGGGTTCCTTTCTATTTGTTTGAAATGTTATGAGTACTGAAATTAGAAATGGATAAGATAGGAAAAAAAATATAGGGATAAATCCATTATGTTAATGTATTCTTTTGATTTGGATAGAAATCTAATTTTTGAAAAAAAATATAATAATTTAGAGATTAAAAAAACCAGACAACATACTAGGATTTGCATGAAAAGACACAGAGGTTAGGTTCACCAAATACTTAACCCTAAAATTTTGGATTGGTGTTGGTATAGGGTTAATAATATATCAATCTCTCAATCAAAAAGGTGATAAACCAATATATTTTATTCTAGTTAATAGAAAACTCAACTAAATAATATTCTAAATTTATACAACTAATATTGCTAAAAAATTATAATTATTGAAAGATATTATAATAAATAAGAAAAAATAGTACTTAACTATTTTACTTTGCATAGGTATATCTAGACTATAAATAGGTGTAAATTATGTTGGATCATTATTTTGGACTTGTTATTAGATTATGGAAATTTCACTTATGTGGTTGTAGACATTACCATCATATCTGAACAATACCATCGACACTAGTGTCTAACTATGATGCATGTGTCCAATATAGAATAATGACTAGATATGGATGCGATGAATTTTTGTATTTTAATTTTTATATCACATTTTTTCTAATGTATTCAGATCTATGAATTTTTTTATCACTCTTTACTAATTGATCAAACCCTATCTCTTTACCCTTCTTCACCCTCATAATGAGTTTTCTAAAGAAATGTGTATGTGGCTCATAGTGTTGAGTTACCCCAAAGACCCATCTATGAATGGGTGATAATTACATATCCAAAACTATAAGGAGGGCCTTATAATTATTAAGTTCTCCCCTATGTGTGTGCAAAAGGGTAAAATATGCTATATTATGACTCATGTAGTGATCTAAATTGTAATTTGATAAATATCACTCATGGGCAGCTCTTTGAATCCTTCAAAACTATAATATGAATTATCCTATTATTGATATGAAAATAAGGATGAATATGGTAAAATATAGTGCTTGTGTAGTTTATTGGTTTATTTTTAGTAGGTTTTTTCTTGGTATTTTATATAAGAAGAATGGAAAGGCTTAAAATTGTATTTATACCACACTTTTTGAAAATATCTCATGATAAGGTTCAATAAGAAAATTAGACCAAACCATAGGTTACAAATAATTTACAATGTGGGTGAATTTTGGCTACTCGACACTAGATAACGATCTATAAACTACTATCAACATTAGTGTTCATTTGTGGTTGATAGTGTTCATAAGGCTACAAAACATGTATGGATCTAAAACTAATAGTAAAAGATGTTTATTAGGTTTTAAGATTTATATGTAGTACATGATATATGGATCATCATAATGATATGTATTAGACTAAGAGATAAGCATTTAGGGATAGTGAGATACCAAATATGAGCCTTTTGGTAATAGAAAGGTCTAGAAATGAAGGGTAGATCTTTAATTAAGATCTATAAATTATATAAGACTAAGATTCTATAAATATTTAGTTTTAGTATCCAAAAATAAAAGGGTCAATACTACAAACAAGAGGCTGAGGTGACTCAAAATTCATGCATATTTTGGGATTTAGTTGTATGCTTATCCATCATCACCAAGGGAGCCAAGGTTGAACTCACATGCTAGACCAAAGACATGTTGTAATTACTTGTTAATATCCTGACTATTTATAGGTTATTTGAGGGTGGCCAACAAAGCTAGTGTGGGGTAATGTTGACCCCAAATTTTTATGGCATTTGAAAACCTAGATAGTCCAATCTAGTAAGTTACAAAAATGTGGTGCTAAAATAATAAGTTAGGTCCATATGCATAAAATATAAAATAACAGGAACAAGTTGAGGGAGATTACCTAAATTTAGCACCTACTATGGAATTTATGGGGATACAAAAATGAATTTAATAATTATGATTATCTCTAACAAGTAGATGAGAAGTGACAATGAACAATGATGTAACTAACCTTAAGTAAAGTGTGACATTAACTGCTAAAGGATAAAAATTGAGAAACCCTATGATATATATATCCCTTGAAGTGATATAAAATCAAATACCTATGGAATAAGAGGAAAATTAGGGAACTAGTAGGCAAACATTGTCAAACTACTAACATAATTCTTGAGTAAGAGGGAAAATGTTTATAAAATAGAGTAATAAGTTATTTTTATATTACCAAGTTCCATAGTACACCTTTTCATCATGAATTGATAGTAATATAATGGTTATTAATACTATTTTTATCATTGTTATTTATGTGCATGGATATATAATATTGTTAATAAGTTCTAGGCTAATGTTGTATTTATTATTACATTTGATGATGTCTTGCTTCTGATTGAATGAATATTTAGGTGAATTATTACTTCTCTACTAATTGTTCATTTTTATTTAACTTATTATTATGGTTTAAATAAAAGAGTATATACAATTTAGTATTTCCATCCATGCAAGTATAAAACCCAACCACTATGTCTCCATATGCACTATGTTGCCATTTCCAACTAACCCTAACCTACCCTAGTTTCTCTCTTTGTGCCTTGGGTGAGCACATGAGAAAAAAAATGTGATATTCCATCATGATTATACATTAATATAGAATTCATGTGTGGTGAATGACTAGTACACATGACCGAAATCTAACCCCAAAAATTATCCCCCTATAGTTTTAGTGAAGCTTAGTATTAGCCCTAGGATCCATTTAAAAGAGTAGAGAATTATCTTTATTCAATATGGCATAAGGCTAAAATTAAATATAAACACCAACATCATCTAGAGCATGGTGTTTTCATGGATATTTCATATAACCAAGAAGCCATAATCAAATTGGTTGAGGTTGGTAAGGCAAGCAATGAAAGAGACATGATGGGAGTTAATAAGTTAAATTTGAAATAAGCTTAGGATATTTTAACCCATAAGGTTGAAAAAAAGTCCTAATGCTCCATTTTTGGAGAGGATTTAAAGGTAAAACTTAAGCCTTTTATTTTTCCTTAAGTTTGTTAGGCCTTTGTGTCAGTTGTTGATAATGTTTTGATGGGAAATTTATTGATAAAAATTATAGTGTCAAAAGGTCTACCATAGGAGTTCATTTATATATATATAATTAAAGTGACAATCCTTTTGAATTCAATAATGATTCAACCCTAGTTTATGTAAATAAAAAAATTGATTCAGTTAGTCCAATTTCTTATATTTTATCCACCTCACCTATTTTAATTCTTAATGTTTTTTGTAGTCTAGTAAGTTCATCCCCATAGTTTACACTATCTACCATTTCCCATAAAGATGTTCAACATGTTGATCAAGGTATCCTGAGCACTAAATATCAAAATTTGAAATAAAAAATTGAAGTTGAAAGAGAAGAAAGGAATATGTAGATATGGTTATATCAGAAGACCTTGGACATTAATTAAAATATGAAAATAAGAAACTAAAATTAGTTACTGGGACTAAAAGAAAGAGAGTGGGAGAGAATATTGTCACGACTCAAACCTAAGTTTTAGATTATTTAATTAATTTAAAAAACACAATGACCATCTCTATGCTTAAAACCTTCAATGATGTGGCTATTGATAGGGTGATAAAATATTATGAATTGTATAGGAAAACTAATTATTATCCTAGAATGAGAATTGAGGCAAGTAAAATGGAGCTTAAACGGACTTGATAGTAGTGAAAAAATCAATACGAAAGCTTTTCTCTCATATAGACATAACATTGATGGAATTTGTTTTAGTCTTTTTGGACTTTCAACAACACATGTCTCAAGTCATGATATTATAAAATAATATAAGCAAATAAATGAATAAATTATTTGACTCATAAAAATTATTGATATCATAGATAGATCATAGACTCAAGGTATTTAAAATAAATTCAAAAAATTTAATTCAAAAATGGATCTTAACTATGTGAATTATTGCTTAGAGGGATTAGAAGTGGTAAGGATAAATAAAAAGGAAATGGCATAAGAACTTGAGTCCTTTGAAAAAAAATCCCATGAGATATTTTGTTTTTAGTTCCCAATTTGTAGGATGAAACTAGAGCATGGATAACCCAAGAATATTTCAAGTACATGTTAGAAAAATGTTAAGTATGGAGAAAGTTGATGTCACTAGCTAGTAGTAAATTCAACATTCCAAGATTAAAGGTTATGTAATTTCTCCATATACAAATATTGAATGTGCATGTTTGCTAAAAGGAAATGCTACACATTAAATCTTAGAGATAAAAATGGACATTATGAATTTAGGAAAGGTACTTGGAAGATGCTAGTTGGTAGATGCAACTTAAACACATAAGTGCTCTTAGAAATGTTACAATTTATTAAATGCAAATTTATTGATATGGGATATTGTATTTTTAGTCAAATTTAATCAATGACCCAAATAACTAGGTGTCATTCAAGATTAACAAAGGTGTGTAAGGATTAAAATACCTTTGTTATAAAAGGCCATGAATTTTCTTTTTTTAAATTTAGAAGAAAATAAAGAAAACAATCAAAACTTATAGATAATCTAGCAAGAAACTTTTTTTAGATTTCATTACTTATTATGTCAAGATAATTTTAGTTAGAGAAAAATCTTTGACATTTAATTTCTCTTTATGTTCCTACAATAGAATGTTAAGGAGGAATAAATAGAATAAGATCAATTGTTATCTAAAATGGTATTTATATTTCATATTTGGTATATATTTGTTGAAGTTTATTTTGATATCAGTCTAATTATTTTATATCAAATTTGAGCACATGATATTTTTTATTAAGAGATGAACAAAATGTTAGAAATTGGATTTTATCCTATTAATCAATGAACATTTAAGATAATTTTATCTAGTTGTAGTGTTAATAATGAAATATACTAAGAGGGGGGGGGTGAAATAGTATATTATATATCTTTTACTTAATTTGATTTCTTTTCTTTAACCACTTAATCACATATTCAAGATATGCAATAAAACTGAAATAATAACATGTACCACATAAGAGAGAGAGACATCATATTTTTACATGGAAACCTAAAGTGGGAAAAACCATAGAGAATAATCTCAAGTATATTAATGAGCACCAACTCAAATTACAAAGTTTTCAAGCACCAACTTGCAGGATCACCAACCCCTTTACCGAGCACTAACACAACAACTATTTGTGAGAACCAACCCACAAGAGCACCAACCCCTTGCAAAGATTTTTGAGCACCAACCCCTCTTGTGTATAAAAAAAACTATCTCTCAATGTTTCTTACTCAACAAATGATAGAACTCTACAATATCTCCTCATTTTATTTCCTATAAAACAAATAAAAATCATGCACTCTCTTGCATATTAAAAATGGATTTTTAAGCCTTTATTTATAGCTTTCCAAATACCCTTTGGCATTCACCCTTTGTGAGCCTTCAATCCTCATATAAAATGGCACCAAACTTGCATGAACCTTTGTATCCTTTCATTTAAAAAGTCACATGGTGACCCTTCATAAGAAAATGCATTTCTTCCTCTTTTGTCTTTATTTTGGTGACTTTTAATATTCCTCAAAGTTTCCCCTCATGTAAAAATGTGCCATACCCTCTTTTGTCTTCACATGGTGACTTTTGTAATTCCTCAAGATGACTCTTCATGAGAAAATACATCCCATTCCTCTTTTGTCTTTACCCCATGACTCTTTGACTTCTCCATAGGCCCTCTTTTGACTTATATGCAACCAAAAATATATTCATTAATATTAAATAAATATTAACACACATTAGCCACGATATGAATATTAAAAAAACCATTAAATACAATGGGGCCTTTATCACCAATACTAGACCTTTGACATCAATGATAATATTTTTAACAATATCCCCCTTTGTCATTGATGGTAACCTCAAATTAAAACTACCACATCTTGAAGCCTACACTGTACATGTCAACTTACACATACTACCATCTAAAAAATGTATAATAACTCCCCCTTAATGTAGCAACCTATACCTAATACCTGTACCTATTTTTACACATGTACCTGTACTTATACCTATTTTTATTATTCTCACCCTTTGATATCAATGGAAAAGGGGCTATCCTAGAGCTAACACTTAGCTCCCCCTCAATTGATGTTGATTCTCAATGGTAGAAAGTAAAATAAATTACTCCCAACTTCTCCTATAAATACTCAAATGTGTCTTTTGGTAGTTCCTTTGTAAAAATATCTATAATCTACTCTGTATTACTGATATATTCCATCTTAACCTATTGATTTGCATCCTGCTCTCTCAAGAAGTGATATCTAATGGGAATATGTTTTGTTCTTGAATACATCACTAGATTCTTCAAAATATTAATAGAACTTATGTTGTCAAAAAAAATAAAAATAGGTTCATTATATTTTACCTTGATATCTTCCAAAGTTTTTTTCATCCAAAGCACTTAAGTACAACATAATACCACTATAATATATTCTACTTCAGCTATAGAAAGTGATACTGAATTCTACTTTTTTGCTTAGCCATGATACTAAGCTATCACCAAGCTAGAAAGCTCCTCCAATTGTACTCTTTATGTCATCTAAGAAACCTACCCAATCTAAATTTGTATAAGCAACCAAAGTGAAATCTCTACTTGTAGGATACCACAATCCATAGGTCAATGTCCCCTTGATATATCTGAATGTTATCTATACCAAATGAACATGACTATCTTTTGGAGTTGACTAATATCTTACAACAATACCTAATTCATGCATGATCTTTAGCCTTGATGCTATCAAATATAAAATGCTACCAATCATATATCTATATAAAGATTGATCTGCAATAGGTGAATCTTCATCCTTGCTCACCTTATTTCATGTACTCATTGGTGTGCCAACTAGTGCACAATCCTCAAAGCCATTTTTCTTCAACATTTCCTTAGCATATTTACTTTGAGATATGAAAATTCCTTTATCTAACTAAAATATTTTCAACCCTAAAAAAATGACAATTGTCCAAGCATAGACATCTCAAATTATTTTTGCATATTATCAAAAAATTATTTTGTCATCTTTTCAATGTTTCCTCCAAAAATGATGTAATCAACATATACCACAACAATGAATTGATGTTAATATTTTGTTTTGATGTAGAGATAATTGTCATTAAATCCTCTCTTGAAACCTTGATCTTGTAGGTACTTATCGAGTGTTGCATACCAAGCTCTGGGAGATTGTTTCAATCCATACAATGCTTTCTTCAATCTACATACATAGCTACTAATATTTGAGAGAATAAATCCCTCAAGTTGCTCAATGTAGACCTCTTCTTCTAGATTCCCATTTAAGAAGGTAGATTTGACATCCATCTGAAATACTTTGAAATTTGTAAACACTGCATATGCAAGAAACATTCTAATAGCCTCTAGCCTTTCTATTGGTGCAAATTTTTTTTCAAAATATATTCCCTCAATCTGATCATATTCTTTACATACTAATATTGCTTTATACTTAGTCACTTCTCCATTTTCATTCAACTAATTTATATAAACCCATTTTGTTCTTATCACATTGTGATCTTTTGGTCTAGGCACTAATTCCAAAGTATCATTCTTTTTTATCTGATTTAATTCTTCATCCATTGCCTTAACCCAATGCTTATCATGTCTAGCTTCTAAAAAAGTTCTAGGCTAAATTTTGGATAACAAAGAGAAATTAACTTCCTCAGATTCACATACCATCATTATTCAAGTGCAAATTCCTTCATTTATGTCCCCAATGATGTCACTTTCATTATGATTTCTCTAGACATATTTGGATGGGTTCATGGTGTCCTTTTTCTCCTTCTTCTCATCTACATTTGATTCTTCAAAGTTTTTCTCTTCAATGATTTTAGGAATGTCTATTGGATCATTGATTCTTTGTGTTCCATATTATTTTATCCTGACACTTGTACTTTCAACTATTTTTTTGGTTATTTTGAAAGAATAACCAAGAAATATACCTTCATCTACTCTAGATTCAAACTTACCAAGTTTTTCATTGGTTCTTTTTATGAAGCATCTGCTGCTAAAAACTCTAAAATAATAAACTATTGCTGGTTTGTCTTTCCATAGCTCATAAGGATTCTTGTCACTATTGACTCTCCAATAGTTCTCTATTTTAAAAATTCACTGTTGTAGCAACTACCTCTCTCCAATATTTATCTAGTATCTTATATTAATTTAGCATTTCTTCACCATCTCTTAAACTATTCTATTTCTCCATTCAACTACTCCATTTTGGTGTAGAGTTCTGGCTATTGAATAATGTCTCTTTATTTCATGGTCTTCAAAAAGCTCAATAAAATTATCTGACATGAATTCTCCTCCTTGATATGATCTTAGACACTTAATCTTCAAACTGGTTTCATTTTCAACTAATGCTTTGAAATGTCTGAAAGTTTCTATTTAAAAAAAAAAAAAGCATTACCCATGTTATACATGAAAAATCATCAATAAGAAACATGAAATATTTCTCACCTTAAGTACTTTGAGTTCTCATAGGTCCATATAAATTAGTGTGAGTAATATCTAACATCTGAATGGTCGAGTACTCTTTTGTTTTGAACCACCTTTTAGCTTGCTTCCCATGCTAACAATGTTCACAAAGCATGTTGGATGGCTTTGTAATCTTTGGAAGTTTTTTGACTTCTTACTTTTTGCTGATGTTGAAAATATTGTCAAAATTTATGTGTCCCATTCTCTTGTTCCATATAAAAATTTATTCAAATTGACTCAAACAACATCTTTGACCTTTGATATCTGATAATATATACAAATTATTGCCTATTTTTTGAGCATCTATAACCAACACATTTGAATATTTTCTCTTGATTTCACAACCTTCTACATAAAAATTTAATGTGTGACCTTGATCACACATTTTAATTACACTTAAAATATTATTCTTAATACCTTCTACATACAAAATATTTTTATTTTTAGTTCTACCATTATTCAAACTTAATGTACCTTTTCCAACAATTCTGGTAGTAGTATTATCTCTGAATTTTGCTATGCCACCATTGATCTTCTTTAAGGTTATGAAATTTATCTTGTCTCTTGTCATGTGCCTCAAACATCCACTATCAATGAACCATGTATTTTCTTCATTTCTTTCATGCAAATCTATTTGTATCAACATAGATTTTTTAGGTTGTTTCTTCTACCATAAACCTGTCTAAAATTTCTTATTTATGAATAGAGCCTTGAAACCCTAGTCCTTCTTGACTGAATCAAACATGATTCTATAGTACCGGGCTATGTGTATGAATTTTTCACACTTGTAACATATTATGGCCTCTTCATTAAAGCCAGATAGAGGAGCAAAAGAGTTGTGGATTTTGATTGACTCTGCATGATTTTCCTTCTTATTTATGAAATTATTAGCCCTTTTTCGACATTCTATTTTCTTATAACCATATCCATTACAATAAAAATAATAACCATAAAAATAGGACCTATTTATGTATCTCTACCTTGATTACCTTTTGTAGCTCTATTCCTTCTATCCTTCTTTGTTTGAGATGTCCTCTGTATTCTTAACTTCTTCCCTTTTTATTTCCTCTTTTGTAAGAGCTTCAACATAGCTCTTTCTTTTTTCTATGTTAACCTTGTCTATGAAATTAGTGGTCTCCTCTTTCTCTTTTTTAAATCTGATACCTATCTTATCTGACATTGATCTTTGACTTTCTAATATATTATTCAACATATTAGTGTTATTCTCAAATTTTGAATCATTGGCTGCTCTATCATTGATTACTTTATTTGTTTCATCAAGATCTACTTTTAAAGAAACAATTTCAATAACATACCTTTCACATTCTTCACTTACTTTTTGTAACTATGCCATTAGATATTTTTCATTCTTCTTCACTTCTTCAAAGTGTGCTTGTAGATCTTCAATTTTTTCTTTTGACTCCTTTTCATTTTTCTTGATCTATAGCTTTAATCTTCGATTCTTCTTCTCAAGATATTTTAACTCTTATAAGTCATAAATGAGTTATCCTTCTAGATTCACTTCAGCGTCATCTTGTTTTTCTTCTTGATCATCTATACTTTTACTTTTGGAGGCATCTTCATGTATGGCCATGAATAGAATCTCTTCTTCTTCTGAATCATGGACTCCACTATCTTCAACTAAGCTAGGGTATTTAGAATACAAAATCTTCTTCTTGAATCTCTTCTTGAATTTTCCTTTAAAATTCTTCTTGTATGTAGACTTTATTTCTTCATTGTCACCATTACCCTTATCTAGGAACTTAGATACAAAATGTCTAATATTTTCACAATTAAAACATTTAAAAAGTAATTTTCCTTGATATTTACATGTGCCCTTTTTCGGCTTGAAAATTAATAGAGCTCCATTGTCATCTTCATCATCACTATAAATATCACTTGATTATTGAATATTAGCCTTTTCTTTCTTTGATGTCTTGAAAGTAGCTTCTATTTTTGAGGGTTTCTCTTGTTTAGTTTGCATCTCATATGTCATAAGAATACCATGTAGCTCATCCATATTTAGCTTGGCTAAATTCTTCATCTCTTCAATTACCAAAACTTTTGCATCATATCTCAATGGTAGAGATCTCAAAACTTTTTGTACCATAATTGATTCTTCTAAATTTTCTTCAAGACCTTGAATCTGATTAATTATTTGACCAACCTATAAAAAATAACTTGCTATATTTTCTTCCTCTTCCATCTTCAAACTCTCAAACTATCTTTTGAATGTCCAAAGCTTAGCTTGTTGAAATTTTCCATCACCTTTGTAAACATTCTCAATTTTTACCCAAGTTTCATGAGTATATTTACATTGCATAACTTTAACAAATTCTAATTCACATAAACCACATAAAATAACATTTAAGCTTTAACATTATTTTCACTTGCCTTCTTTTTCACCAAAGTAATTATAAATGTCTTTGGCTCTTCATATTCCTCCACCACTGCTTTCCAAATGTTGAATCCAAGGGCCATAAAATAAGTCTTCATACTTATGATCCTAAAAACATAATTTTTTTGATCAAACAAATGTTATTTATTTGTTAAAAAAACTTCATGTGATCCAGCCATCATGCTTTCTCGATCTACCTTCAAGGTGTAAAACTTTTTCCAAAGGAACCTGCTCTAATACCAATAATTAAGCATGAATTATACTGAGAGGCGGGGGGGGTGTGAATCATTATATTATATATATTTTACTTAATTTGATTTCTTTTCTTTAACCATTTAATCAAAAAATTAAGATATTTAATAAAACCAAAATAATAACATGCACCATACAAGAGAGACACACACCATATTTTTACATGGAAACCCAAAGTGGAAAAAACCATGAAGAACAATCTCAAGTATATGAATGATCACTAACTCAAATTACAAATTTCTTAAGTACCAACTTGCAAGAGCACCAACCCCTTGCAAAGATTTATGAGCACTAACCCATAGGAGAACCAACCCCTCTTGTGTATAAAACACAAATATCTCTCAATGTTGCTTACTCAACAACTGATATAACTCTATAATATCTACTATTTTTCTCTCCTCTAAAACAAATACAAACCATGCACTCTCTTGAATATTACAAATGGCTTCTCAATCATTTATTTATATCTTTCCAAATGAACTTTGGCATTCACCCTTTGTGACCCTTTAATCCTCATGGAAAATGGCATCAAACTTGCATGACCCTTCGTATCCTTGCATTTGAAAATTCACATGGTGACCCTTCATAATAAAATACATCCTTTCCTCTTTTGTCTTTATCTTGGTGAATTTTTATATTCCTCAAAGTGTCCAAAAATGTGCCACACCCTCTTTTTTCTTCACATGGTGACTCTTGGAATTATTCAAGATGACTCTTCATGAGAAAATGTATCCCATTCCTCTTTTGTATTTACCCCATGACTCTTTGACTTCTCCATGGGCCCTCTTTTGACTTATATGAAAACAAAAATATATTCATTAATATTAAATAAATATTAACACACATTATCCAAGATATGAAAAATTAAAAAAACCATTAAATGCAATGGGGCCTTTATCACCAATAATAGATCTTTGACATCAATGACAATATTTCTAACATGTATAATAATAAATTTTGGTAGACTTGTGGATATTGTAGTAATTATATTTACATTTTATATTTAACTTGATGATATTCATAATTTAAAGTGGCACCAATTTTTATAAGCTTGGGATATTGCTAAGATTATGAAATTTAGTTTATTTTTAAAAGATATATCTAAATGTTGAAATAATATATGATTTTTGAAGAGCATTTATCTTATTTATATGATATAAATTTGATAATTTTGGTTTATGATGGATATAAGAGGATTGTAGTTTGTTGGTATAAAAATTAATGATAATCACTTCCATTCCTTTTATCGTTATCTCATTTTGAAATCCCAAATTAAGTTGTGAATATTAGGAGTAACTCACTGACTATAGCATATGTAGTTACTAAACCAATTTTTTGTGTCTCTTTCAAGGATAAAATAAGCCATATGCTAGTTTTCCTATATAAAATCTAAAACAGGATATTTATTTAATAAATTCCCTAACAACATGGATTTATTATAAAACACTAACCATAAAATCAATTGTGAAGATGTACTAAGAAACATGAGAGTGCTTAAATAGAAAGGATCAACTAATTGAATTCTTGATATATGCCAAAAACAAAACCATGGTAAACACAAAACATAGACCACAATGAGAAGGAAGGAGGTTGTGAAAACCATGGATAAAAAATTAAGAAAACCTATCTTGAGGAGATATAAAGGAGAACTAGTCTTTTAGTTAGTGGAGAGTTTATGACTATCACCAACTGAAATGGATTGAGTGGATCTAGGTTAGTATAAAATTAAAAAAGTTCCTAATTAGTTAGGGAAATTTATAATAAATGATTTTTCCTTAATATATTTATGAACTATTACACTTTTTAAAGAGTATATATTTATTATTTATAACATAAAGGTGGTGGATTACATCTATAAAATACCACCTTGCATCTTAGATTAATGTTGTTGATGATATTTTCTAGAGTTAATTATCTAAGTGTTAATGAAATCAAATAAATAGTTGATATGTAAGTTCTCAGACATTATACATTGATTGGGTTTTTTATCATTAGAAAAATTGAATAAAAATTCAAGCTATGATAAATACCTAAGTCATGAGATGATGATATGGGGATCAACATAAGGGGAAAGTGTATCAAAATTAGCTAAATTTGTGTATATAGATCAAATATGATAAAACATAAAAAAAACTAATGAAAAAGGGTATTATACCAAAATTATATGTTTACATAATTTATCTACTTTTATGTTATTGTTATGTGTTTACATATTTTAGCCTCCCAAGCCAAACATCAACCCTACAATAAAAAAAAATTTCCCATGACACCTATCCAAACCTATACATGGTGGACTAGAACTTGTCATAGTCTTCTAAATGCTCATTTTAAGCCTCTTTAGCCTTGTTTAAGGTGCCAATATATATGCTAAAACTTGCTTGAAAGACCCTCATGCCATAACCTATTTTGATTTTTTGGAGGATGCGTTAAGTTGTCCTGGTGGTCCTTGAAGTGAGTGGAAGGGTGTCAAGGGTCTTTTGAAGACTATAGAGTGATATATATATATATAGTGTTTTACAAAGTTAAGGTTTCATATTATAAGTTAAGGTGATTTAGGGAAATTAAGGTTTTTAGTTATCATAGTGTTTGTGCCTATTTTAAGACATTTCTTAAGAAGAGACCTTTGGAGCATGATATATGGGTGTCCAATCCTATTTTGAGTCATATCATGAAGTATAATAATGTATCTAGGGTTGTCCTCTATGGTATATTCTTTTAAGCCTATTTCATACCTTATTTAGCCTAAGTCATCAAATGTACCCTTTCAAACATGTCATATAAGCTAACTTTATAGATATAAAACCCTTTATAAAAGGTGTCATGTTAAAATAAGTGGTCTTAAATGGGTCTCATTCCCCTCCTATAGTCATAAAAGGGTGTTTTCATGCATAAATGTGTCCTTTTTGAAGCCAAACCCATCATTCACTCACCAAATAGGCCCCATATGTGTGAAAATGTGACTCTTCAACTTCCCCAACCATGCCATATGTTTTAAAATGTCATTTGACCTCTGTTTTACCTCCTCCCATCCTCTAATGTAATTTCAAGATCTTAAACTTGAGAAAATGCAAAAAGGAGTTTGTTAGGTGTCTTAGACTTATACAAACATGTACGGATAGGTCAGTGTTAGGGGAAGTATGAAATTTGTATAAGTTAATAAATTTAGGCATAAAATGAGGATAACTTTTATTTTAAAAGTCAAAAGGGCCAAAAAATATTACCCTCCTTCCATCATCTTCGTTAGCATCTCAAAAAAGCTTTCAAGATTTTGATCAATCCATAACTGAGAGAGAAGATGAAGAGATAATATTTTGTGAAAAATAAGAGTCTATCATGAAATTTCCATCCTAGGAATTATTTTTTATATTCATATCCCATGATTTATGAACAATTTCTATGAATTTGAGCAAATAAAGTTGTATTCTTCATCCAGGTATGGTCATCTTTCCAATGGTTTTAGTGTAATTTTGGTTTTTTTGATGAAATAAATTATTATACATGTCTTATACAAGTCATAAAGGTTATTTAATTTCATCCTCAACTCATATTTCACATGTTCAAGTCTATAAATCAAGGAAACCTCTAGGATTTTCACATTTTAAGGTTGTAGGTAGTTTGTAGAGTCTCTAGTGCATAAAAATGGAAGTGTTTGGTGGTTTAAGTTGGATGGTGAGTTCCTTAGAGTACACTTAAATTATTCAATATATTACCTAATCACTTATTTCATCCATTATATAAAATAACTCCTTTAAGGTCCTATCTCCAAGGTGACTATCATTCATGTAATGTGATCTCCTTACAAAGTGAGAATAGGGTAGTTATAGAGAGTCATTGGGTTGTTTCAAGGCATAAATGTACTCCATATTTAATTAATGATATGTTATTTTTCCATCATGCCCCTCACTTACCTCTATTTAATCCATTATCATATTTAATCCCTAAATAGACAATCTCTCATTTAAGCACCTACAAGCCTATTTGGGTAGACACATTAAGTAAGTTAGCCACTATTGGAAGAAGAACACTATGTGTGGGAGATACTAAGAGATAAAATATAATCATAAAGGCCATGAATAAGTGTGAATTATGATTATATAAGAGACCAATTCCATCAACTCACTAGGGAGAATGAAGATAATCTCATGAACAAAGGTCCAATTAGGCTTGAAGGAGCTGAGTAGTGATACATAGGATTATGTGTGGAAACATGATTAAACTTATTTATTAAAGATATTTGAGGATATAAAGGGGAATAAATATGGATAATCATGTGTGAATGTGTTTCCAATGTCATTATAATCCACTCATGCACCATGAAGAACTTTAAGCAAAGAATTATAGATATGTAGGTAGTCATTCTCAAGTGTATGAGATAAGCTCATAAAGACAATGGCCGAAAGAGACATAGAGAATGTATGAAAGGTTGAGGTATGGATTAATTTCATGTATTAGATAACTTGAGGTCTTAAAAGTATGATTAAGAAGAATGGTCAAGATAGACTCTTCAAACCTTGCACACACATAATGAACCTAGTACATATAGACATGCCTAGTCAATTTGGGATGATAAGAAGGTTTAGAAGGCATAAAAATAGGTTAAATTACTATGAATCATGATTTACTACCCATTTATCCTCAAAATAACAAGCATTATCAAGGATTATACATGCATACCTACTCAATCAGAATGCAAGACTGCCACCTATAGGTAGGATCTTCACTAAGAAGGTGAAAATGTCAAGAACCTTGCATGATGGTGAGGTGAAAAGAGAGAAATAGGTCTCCCAATTTGTTTCCAAAATATCTTAAACTACTTATGATGATATTATTCTTTGAAGTAATGAGGTCCTTGATAGGATTTAGGTCTATTAGGTATAAACTAACATATACATGACTATGCATAAAAGATGAAGGCATATATAGGTTCGAAGGCTATTGGAAGAATGAAAACATTAGAGGGGGAAGTGAGAAAGGTGTAACAAGGGTTTATAGGTGATAAAATCCTCAATTTTAGTTAGAAATGCAATCATCCAAGCATTAGGGCTACATAAGCCTGGTGATTCATAAACCCTAGGTCCATTCAAGAAGGTATATAAAGAGCAGGGTTGAAGGAAGACCTAATAACAAGAGTGTTTTCAAGTCATATAATAATTTTGCACAAGTTTATAACCCATAATAATTGTAGATGATGGGATAAAATCCTTCCCAAGGTCTCTAACCCAATTTTCAAGCACTCAAGCTGGGTAATGGCACTTGAGATAGACCTAAGGGAGATAAGGATTGAAATAGTGGTTAGGCCAGATGTAAAAAAATTAAGAAGGTGGAGGTTATATGGAGGAAGGTGTTATGGTGAATTTTAAGTCATGAATTCACCTACATAGTGTCTCAAAACCTTGAGACTTAGTCTAGGCCTAAAGCCATTCTTGACCATTCAAGACCCCACCTCAATCTTGGTGATAGAATCGTCCCCCCCAAGTAGATTAAAGGCCATGAAAAGGTATATAATAATTTTATATGTCATAATAAGGTTGTTTTCACCAAATATTTCACCCTATATGAGGTTTTTTAAGCCTACTCTAAGATTTGGGAAACATTGGAATACTCTAGGCATGTTGGTTTCCTATAGTAGAGGTAGACCTCTAGGTTTAAAAGCTAGCTCCCTAGATTGATCCTTAAGTGCTTATCACCTACACTAATTGATTGCTTCAATTAAAAAATTTATAATTCTACATGAAATTAAACTACTCTAAGGGGGTGATATACCATAAATACCTCCACAAGATCATCATACTCTTGTACTAAGAGCATGACATACAATACTAGCTTCATAGTCCTAGAATACTCTAGCATTAATATTTCAACATGGAGGTGATATGAATGAAAAAAATTCAAGGTAAGTAAACCATAGATAAATTATATAAACTAAGGCTACTTTTACACTTTAAAATATACCCATACACTTGACAATAGTTCATGTGACCTACTAGAGTGGAACAACTTGCATCAAACATGGAAGGATTGAGAGAAAGCAAGGATTGACATCAATCACTTGAATATTCACTATACATATCTTCACACACTTTAAAAATATATTTTATGAGATAAAAACCATATTTCATGTATTATTCAATGGCAAAGTACAAAATAAAACTAGTAGGGATTTTCCATACTAGGTGTGGAATTATAATATAAGAGCCAAAATGGCTAGCATTTATAGAATGTGTGAGAGGAGAGAATAAGTAGAGATTAAGGGTCACAATGCCAAATTTCAAGGTATGAAAATCAGTTATGTTCTATAGGAATGAAGTATAAAATACATATATGGAAGGTCTCATAAGACAAATGTCTACCTGAAGCATGACAACTCTCCAAACTTGGTGTGGAGGTCTTCAAATGGCTTCTTTAAACTGCCCTCATCATTAGGCCTCTTTTGAGAACTCCAAAAAATAATATGGAGATATAACACATATAAAATACCAAAGAGGGTTATAAAAAATATTTAACATGCATTATATGTTTTCCTATTTGTTGGTGTTCTTTTGAACACTTATTCTCACCATTTGGAGTCACCATCACTAGCCTTCTAGGCCTCATTATCACATTTATCATGAAAATTTCATTCAATTTCTAAATAAAATACATATAATTGATGATAAGACACATTTCAATAGATCCCTTACCTTCCAATACATGAATTAAACCTTAAAATCCCCCCTAATTAGACTTATCACTTTATCACTGAGTAGTCACTCTCTATTTCCATTATCTGTCAAAGATTGCTTGAAGTGAATGAATTTTAATAATAAATTTTGTATAAAAATTTGGAAATAAATTTATATATGGGGTTATGGAAATTCCCACTTGACCTCCCCAAATGACTCTCACCTTTTCATTCTACACTGCACTTATAAAACACATAAATCTATATAAAAAACCTAGTTTTGTATTATTTCATATAATTCTTATACAAACCAATTTGTGAGTGAGGAGATTTATAGATTCATGATCAAGATTAAAACACTTACCAATCCAAATTACTCCTTTTAGAATCATTTAATTTCATGTTTTTCCCATTATGTCAAAAACCAAGGATTTGGGAGGGTTTTAGATAGTTTGGACTCTTAATAATGATTCATAAAACTTTGACATCCAAAATTTGAAAAAAAATACAAAAATTAAGGATATATTACCCCCTTAAAATATCCCTAGGTCATTATACACCCATGTACCTTGTCCGTAAAGGTGTGAGATTTCAAAGATGGCCTATCAATCTCTTCTTTGTATTTTATGTACCTTATGATAGGTTTGAGCCAAAAATGACTAACTTAAGTGATCTATCTACAAGAAAGAGGTTCCAATTTTTTTAATATATCTTTATTAATATTATAAAGTGTGTGGGAATGTCATATTTGTGTTCTAAATGAGATTATACCCCTTTAGGGTTTTAGGCCTAGTCTAGGCCTAATAGGCATGACTGTGCATAGTTTCCCAAAACCACCTCTAAGTGGATTATTAGTACTATAGTGCCATGTTATGTTTATTAATTATTGAAAAACAACTCCCCAAACCATTTTTTATTTTCTCAACACTTCCGAACACATCCTCTCATAATCTAAACACCATGTCTATAGTTTTACTTCTTTGGGAGTACTCTCTATCTGAGATAAAATAGAGGTAACATCCCATATTGCCTTAGCTAAACCAATTTTATGAGAGATAAAATAATTCATGGAGACACTATATACAAAAATTAATATTTGGATCTCCTTTTTAGATTCATGAATCATAACACACTTCTAGACAAACTCACAGAGTCGATGACTGTGCAAGATTCTTTTAATTGACTATGAGTTGAGAGTGTGAAAGTTACCCTAGATATATCTATATTAGAGTTAAATTAAGTGTGATTTATTCATATTATAAATGTCTTAAACATATTCATTAAATCCTTACAAACCTATAACTCCTTTAAAAAAGAGACCTTCATATGGCACTTGTTGTAAGCAACACTATGTCACAAACAATATTAAGTGACTCTGTGTATATAATTATTTGATGGATGTTCATAGTATATTAATACCTATTGATACCTTTTATCCTTTAATAAAAAATTGGAATAGTCTCATAATGGCCAAAACTAGTTCCATTCATCTCAATTATCCATGTTTTCTTCATATTGCACAAGCTGGTGTACTAGACTTAGGGGTGTATAGACTATAACCTCTAAATTTGAAAGTCTATGTGAGGGTGACTTGACACTCTTAAAATTTTAGTGGATGACACCTTCCTATGAATATTATAGGCTTTCCAAGTACCCATACTAGTTTGTTTTGTCCATCTAAGACATTTCATACCTTTAGCTCTCTCTAAGCACTAGAATGCAACTGTAGGCACTATTCTAAGTTTAAGAATCTTGTAGGTTATCATATAAACAAAATAGATGAACCTTACTTCTCTGATTTTATATAAGTTAATTAAGCCACCTATATCATTTTTTAGACCATATTATCATTATATATCACCATCAATACACTATAAGTCACTTACAAATATTCCAAGGTTGATATTTTGGTCTAAGAGGCACTGTAGCACTGAGTGTTTTTGTCAACATAGAATGAGTTGAAACACTATCAATCCATCATCCTTATTCACCCAAATTCATCATTATTGATTTAATACCTTATCATTAGATTTGGGATACAATATCAAGAACAAACAATCTCATTTAAACCATCTTAAATCTTCACCATGGCATGTACTATGTAAAGCAAAGAGCTTTTTAGATAAATTAAGGTAAAGTTCCCTTTTGCAACTTTCTTCAATATTACATTGATGTAGGTGTTTTTTAAGATGTTATTTTAATTATCCATCATAACAATGGTTTGTCTTGCATCTTAGATTAAGAAATAAATTTACAACTAGGTTCAAAACACTCTAAAGTCTTTACCCCTTTGTCTCAGACCTCTATGGCAACCTTACTCCTAGAGGCCTCTAAGTAGATTGATTATGAGATGAAAGTAATGGAAAACTTCCTCAACTTGTATGACAAGGTATGATCTTGGCCATTGATAGTGATAGAAATATTATCTCAAGATTTATATCTTAAAACTAATTCATTCATATCAATCATCTAAAACCTTTGTAACTTCTAAACCCTAGACATTATGTCTATAGGTTACAATAGAATATCTTGGATAGTTGGACTTAAAGCTATGTGTTATGGTTCACCTTGAAATCCCTTCACATTGAATTACTAATGTTACTATACTATGCTCTGGTCAATAAGGCCTTAAATATTCTTCAAGTCTTGATGACCATGCTTTTAAAAACCCACATATATCAAATATTTTACTCAAGTATCAATGGAGATCACATTCAAGCACATAAGAGTGATTTTGTTTGTCCTTCATGACCACACATGTCAATCAGCTTGAAACCAATGTAGAATGAATATATGGACCCTATAAGTTTTTATTCATCATTCGACTATAGAAACCAATCTTTAATCTTCAATTAGATGGTGAAAATTGAGCCACTGGGATTTCATAGGCCATTTTGAGTGATCAATAATCTAAGTGATTGTTCATAGAGAATAAGCCATGAAAAATGAAACTATGATCATGGGATGGAAGTGTTGATGCCTAAAAGTGTATCACATGTGGTACAAAGTGTTTGAGAAACACTTCTCATTTTTGGATTACAAAAATCCATTACATGAGTTGTAGGTTGTGATATTCTTGATATCTTTAGTGGAATAATGATATAACACATGAGAAATTTCACAAATTTATAATGTAACTATTTTGTTGTTGGGAGAAATTGTGGCCTAAAATCTAACTTTTGAAAATTAAAGTAGTCTTTACTAAATGAAGTGAATTATGATCAAATCTAAGTCTAAAATTTAAGCTATAATGGATATTCATAATGAAACTAAACTAAAGTGAGTTGATCAAAAAATAAGGAAAAGAAAGGGTAAGATAGAAAATAAATATGTTGTTGATCTTCATTACAAACATTATGACAAAGTTCAAATTTCATCTAAACATGCACTTGAAACCAAAATATAGCATGAAATAGCTAAATCTCAAGTCCTACCATATATCAGGCAGACATATAAGGAAAGTGAAAATAATGCAAATAAGAACTAGATTCAACTTAAAGATTTACTCCTAAAAGAAGAGAAAAGGAAATGAAATGAACCTAAGTACTCTAAATCAATCTAGCATTAGCATAAATTGATAACTCTACATTTAAATATGCACATACATAATTCATAAGGACTATTCAAGTCTAAAAATTAGACTAGACAAGTGAGAGAGAAGTCACAATAGCAATCACATAAACAAAATGAGATAATCTTTTCAAAATTCTCTGCTTGTATTAATTATTCCAAATTTTCACAAATTTTTATTGCTCAAAACTCCCTCTTCCTTTTATATGTGACAATACCCCTTATATAGAAAACTAAGGAGGTATGTCAGTCAGTCATGTCAAATTAAAATTATATAACTATCATAGATAGGCATCCTTTCTATAGTATTCTATAACTATGACATATCCTAATAGATTTACCTATAGGTGATGTGTTTTGTAAGTTATACATGCTTTTACAAAAATAATATTCTATTTTTAAAATGTTATACATGTCAATTTATAAAAGAATATACTTAAAGTCAACTAATTTGACTTTAGGACTCCTTTATTGTTATGGTCCCTTGTTTCTATTATAGGATCTTCATTGCCTTTTCATGTTGTCCATAAATCAGTTTGAGGTTGATGATAGGTTCCATGAACAACTCATCTTCCTAATCTACTAGGTCTCTGAAGTCCTTATCATCTCTATCTAGCACTTCTCTGATGTTCTTGACTTCACCAATATTATCTTATACATTTAGGACCATGTCCAAGATCCTACTATTGTCAGCCCATATCCTTCCTTTGATTTGATTTCTTACCTCTTGAATAACTTGAGTATCCCTGAGCTTAAATTCCTCATCAGTGATTAGACCAATAGGGCTGAGTGTAGTAAGGTCTATGATCATGCTCCCCAAAATATTCCTCATTTTGATCTCTAATTTTTTGCCATCCTCAAAAATATATTTTAAGCTCTTGGACCATTTACTCAAACTCTTGATCTTATTTTTCAATACAACCATAGCCATATTCAAGTGGGCCAGACTGACTATCTTGAAATTAGAAATTTTATCTTCTGTCAAAATATTAAGCAAGTCCTTCACCTTGTTGTATGAATCCTACCATTGAGCTACTTGGTTCTTAGCGACAATATACTATTTTCTCACTACATCCTATCTTGACCTCAATTATTTCAAGGATTTGACATATCATACAAAGTATTTTAAAACATATTGATAATAACTTCTAGAATAGACAAGATAGCCTGTTCTTGCAAATTCTTATTTTATTATTTCAAGCCCTTGATGGTAGCCTTCATTTGTTATGTCTATGTTTCATCCAATTCCAAGACATACTCTTCAAAAATTGGATCTTCTCTAAGATTCTATCTTCTTACTTGAGTTAAATTGGTCAATGGTTCCACTTTTTGATATATTAACTCTTCACCTCCTTGGATGATGTTTTTCTCAATTACCCTTTGTAAACTAGCAGTCTTAGGTTTAAAATTTCCACATACTAAATATTGTGTCACCTAAGGAATAGGGATTTCCATTTGAGATTGAGCTACCAAGTCACTTAGTGTGGCTAGTCTCTTTGCTTCTTCTTCCTATAGTGATATGATCTAGGGTTTCATTTCTTGATGCACATAAATGTTAATGGCTTTCATCATAAATCAAGGATGATGCATAGTAGGCATTTTATACAATATAATTTCATACAATAACCATTCTATAATGGGTGGACCATACAACAAGTTTTCTTCACTAAATAGGTTGACTTCACTTAGAGGAGTAGTGAAAATCACTTTGGGTCTATTTATTTTAAGAGAAATGTCTAGCTCAACCTTCCTCTTAGGGGTGTCAACTATAACTAAGTCTAATTTCACTTATTTACCTTTCTTTTCCTTTGTTTCTACAACCTAGGCTTCCTCATCAACCAAATTTGTGTATGTAATAGATAACATTTTCAATACATCCTCTACAGATTCTTGAGAGTCTATGACTATCATGTGAATCTCTTCATGAAGTAATTCTTTTTATATTTCCTTGGGAAGTTCATAAGGTGATGAGATATAATTTATATCATGTGGCCTTTTCTCCTCAATCCCATGTTCCATTTGGACTTATGCATTAATTGGTGGATGTCTAAAGGATTCATCACTGATAAAATGATATTATCGAGGTCCCAATTTCCATATATCATCCATTTTTTATTTCTTTCTAATCTTGACTCAGGCTTCAGGTTGTATTCCTTCAATATCTTAGTCACTTCAATGTAGGATGATGCCATGGTGTAAATAGGGTCAAAGACACTAGGCTCATGATCATATGGCACATTTAGAATATCTTTATTTTTCAAATGTTCCTTAACTTTCCTATAAGGATGCCATTACTTAAGCTCATTAATCTATAGGTTGAAGGATGATCTGTGTTTTGATGTAGCTTCAATATTATCCCATTATTTAAATACAATTTGTTAAGCATGGGATATACTGAGAGGGGGGGTGAATCAGTATATCATATATCTTATAAAACTTTCCCTTAACCAAATTCCACTTAATCAAACATTCAAGATATGCAATAAAACTCAAACAATAAACACCACACAAGATAGAGAGAGACACCAGATATAATGTGAAAACCCAATATGGAAAAACCACGGAGAACAATCTCAAGTATATGAATGAGCACCAACCAAACAATATTCAAAAGCACCAACTTGTAGGAGTACCAACCCCTTTGCTGAGCACCAACCCATCAACTATTTGTGAGCACCAACCCACAGGAGCACCCACCCCTTTGCCGAGCACCAACCCAACAACAATTCATGAGCACTAACCCAAAGGAGCACCAACTCCTTTGCTGAGCACCAACCCATAGGATTACCAACCCCTTTGTCGAGCACCAACCCAGAAACAATTCGTGAGCACCAACCCCTTTGTGTATACCACACAACTATCTCTCATTGTTGCTATCTCAACAAATGATAGTTCATTACAACATCTCTTTCCTCTCTCTCACCTTTGCTCTTCTAAGCTAGATATAATAAATATAAATCATATTCATCTCTCACAATTGCTCTTCTAAGCTAGATATTACAATATCAAATCAATCTCTATCTCACACATATTACAAATGGCTTCTCAAGCCTTTATTTATAGCTTTCCAAATGACCTTTGGCCTTCACCCTTTATGACCCTTCAATCCTCATGGAAAATGGCACCAAACTTGTATGACCCTTCATATTATTTCCTTTAAAAATTCATGTGGTGACCCTTCATGAGAAAAAAATTCCTTCCCTCTTTTGTCCTTATTTTGGTGACTTTTTGTATTCCTTAAAGTGTCCCTTCATGAGAAATTGCACCCTTCCTCTTTTGTCTTCACTTGGTGACTCTTGGAATTCCCAAAGATGACTCTTCATGGGAAAATGTGTCCCATCCTTCTTTTGTCTTTATCCCACGGCTCTTTGACTTCTCCATGGGCCCTTCTTTTGTCTCATATGCAACCAAAAATATATTCATTAATATTAAATAAATATTAACTCACATTATCCAAGATATATCTATTACAAACAACATTAAATGCAATGGGGCCTTTATCACCAATAATTCTAGACCTTTGACATCAATGACAATATTTCTAATAATCTCCCCCTTTGTCATTTATGGCAACCTCAATCTTGAAACTACCACATCCTATCACCTGCAAATACTATCATCTAAAAACATATAGTAACTCCCCCTTACTATAGCAACCTATATCTATTCCCTGTACCTATTTCTGCACCTGTACCTATACCTATTTCTACACCTACACATGTACCTATTATTCTCCCCCTTTGACATCAATGGAAAAGGGCCTAAGTGGAGCTAACACTTAGCTCCCCCTCAACTGATGCTGAACATCAACGGCAAGAAGTAATAGAAATTACTCCCAACTCCTCTCACAGATCTTTGAATGTGTCCTTTGATCATGCCTTTGAGAAGATATCTGATAATACATATACATTTTTCCCTATCCTTTGAGTATCTACAATCAACTCATTTGAATCTTTTCTTATAATCTCACAACCTTTAGCATGAAACTTTAATGTGTATCCTTGATCACATATTTGACTAACACTCAATAGATTATGCTTAAGACCTTTTACATACAAAAAATTCTTAGTCTTAGTTCTACCATAATCCAAACTCAAAGTACCTTTTTTGGCTATCCTGGCAGTGCTTTTATCTTTGAATCTCACTATGCCACCATTGATCTTCTTTACTCCTATCTCCTGTCATATGCCTCAAACATCTGTTATCAACGAACCATGGCTGATATTTATTTCTTACATGCAAAGTTGTTTGTACCAACAAAGAATCTTCAAGTTTTTTCTTCTACCATGAACATGTCTGAACCTTCTTCTTAATGAACGGGGCTTTGAAACTTTGATCCTCCTTGATTTAATCTACATAAGTATCCTTTTCCTTCTTTCTAAAACTGTTAGCTCTTTTTCAACATTCTAATTTCCTGTGACCATAATCATTTGAAACACTTTAAAACTTTTAAACACTACATATGCAAGAATCATTCTTATAGCCTCAAACCTTAACACCGATGCAAAATTTTCTTCAAAAATCTATCCACTCAAAATATATACAAATTAATCTATCAACTCATCTTCTTGTCATGCAACATAGCCAAGACCCAATATCATCCACCATGCTTCAATTTTCCTTAAAAGTGTCTCCTTGAAGCCTAGAAGAGACACCCCACACAAAAGGGTTCTATAAACAAATCTCAAGAGATTCCCACATCTCCTCTATTTCTTCCTTGATCTTTTTGTGTTTTTCTTTTAGAATCTGTTTAAGCATGTCTAACCTTTTTGACTTACTAACATCAACATTTATGATGTTTTTTAGCTTCTTAAATTTTGCAACTATCTTATCTTGACAAAGCTCATGCTCAAATGTAACAAGAGATTCTTCACAATCCTTCTTATCTAATTCTTTTTCTACTATAACAAGTAATTCATTCTCACTCTTAAACTCAACCTAATCAACCTTTACTATTTTAGGTCTCCAAACCTGAATTTGCCTCTTCTTATATTTTCTAAGGGATCTATATCCTTTGACATACCTTGAATATCTCTTTACTTTATTTTGACATAATTTAGCAATATGGCCAACCTTATGACAACAAAAGCAAACAACATTTCTCATACCTATTTCTTGAATTTGACTGAGATCTCCCTTTGACTGATTACTTCTCCTCATACAGTCTCTTGCCCTATGAATAACATGATAACAAACAAAACAACAGCCATGAAAAGAATTTGAAAACTTGAAAGCATTGGGCTTCCTGATTGGCTTCTTTGATTTGACTTCAAAAATTGCATCCTTCTTTCCTTGGACTAATATTTCATGCTCTTTCTCAACCTTGATTATAAGCTTCTCATGATTATCCTTTAAAGAACCTAACTCTACCTTCAACTGATTACACTCTTCTTCTCTTGATTTCAAACTTGAATTTGTAACCTCTAATTGATTCTTAAGATCCTGAATAAATATCTTATTTTATTTTTCTTCTATAGACAACTTAGAATCCAGGATACACACTTGTTCTTTAAGAGCTTCAACCACAAATTTCAATTCTTGATTCTCCTTTTTTAGCTGCTTGGACATCTTGTGCTTTTCCTTGATATACCTTCAAGTAGTTAAACCCTTTTTGAAGAAACCTACTCTGATACCAATTGTTAAGCATGGGATATATTGAGAGGGGGGGTGAATCAGTATATCATATATCTTATAAAACTTTCCCTTAACCAAATTCCTATTAATCAAACATTCAAGATATGCAATAAAACTCAAACAATAAACACCACACAAGATAAAGAGAGACACCAGATATAACGTGGAAACCTAATGTGGGAAAAACCATGGAGAATAATCTCAAGTATATGAATGAGCACCAACCCAAACAATATTCACAAGCACTAACTTGTAGGAGCACCAACCCCTTTGCTGAGCACCAACCCACAGGAGCACCAACCCCTTTGTGTATACCACACAACTATCTCTTAATGTTGCTATCTCAACAAATGATAGTTCATTACAACATCTCTTTCCTCTCTCTCACCTTTGCTCTTCTAATCTAGATATTAAAATATCAAATCAACCTCTATCTCACACATATTACAAATGGCTTCTCAAGCCTTTATTTATAGCTTTCAAAATGACCTTTGGCCTTCCCCCTTTGTGACCCTTCAATCCTCATGGAAAATGGCACCAAACTTGTATGACCCTTCATATTCTTGCCTTTGAAAAGTCATTTGGTGACCCTTCATGACCAAAAACGTCCTTCCCTCTGTTTTCCTTATCTCGGTGACTTTTTGTATTCCTCAAAGTGTCCCTTCATGAAAAATTGTGTCCTTCCTCTTTTGTCTTCACTTGGTGACTCTTGGAATTCCCAAAGATGACTCTTCATAGGAAAATGTGTCCCATCCTTCTTTTGTCTTTACCCCATGGCTCTTTGACTTCTCCATGGGCCCTTCTTTTGTCTCATATGCAACCAAAAATATATTCATTAATATTAAATAAATATTAACTCACATTAGCCAAGATATATCTATTATAAACAACATTAAATGCAATGGGGCCTTTATCACCAATAATTCTAGACCTTTGACATCAATGCCAATATTTCCAATACAATCTTTTCAATTATCATTGGGAGGTTGTGAAGGAGCCCATTTCTTTTGGTATTGCATAGACCATCAATGCCATGGAATAGTTGGTATGCAATTTCTTGCTTAGATAACTTGTCAGGAACATGGATAGGTAGCTTGAGAGGTGAATTTTATGTCCCTTCAATTCTTATGACTATAGAATCTAGATATAACCAGATATCTCCCATAGCTTCAACTAATTTCTTGATCAGCAGGCTAAATATTGTCATTGGGATGCTAGTTATGGCTTCACTCAAGGAAGGGTAGATGAAATCACATATAAATTGAATGTGATCCCTATATTTATAGATTTGAATCTTGGAGTAATATTTGGAAACTATTTATGTTCCATTTTGGGACCATTCCCTTTGGTTTGGGATTTTCGTAGTTGTACATAAAGCATCTAAAATATATGACATCATGAAAAAATAGGTTTTATTCTTATGCATAATTGCATAGACTTTCCTACTTAATGAGATACTGGTTATTTCACTCAAAGGGGGGATAGTTGCCTTTTCAACTATAACGTAGACTATGGGCACCCATACCAGGTCTACATATGTAAGGGTTACATTTACACACAATCTGTTCAACATAGTCATTATCATTTTGACCCTAGGTCTGAATTCACTAATAAGGATGTTCTTTATAAAGTATGAAAAGAATTGGTTTCCAATATATCTAGCCACATGGTAAGGCTATCCATCAAATTGTTCTCTTTAGCCCAAGAATTAATTAAAAATAGGTTAATTTGGGGTTTAGGTAGTTTATAATATGATTCAAAAGAAATAGTAGAAATATAATCAACCTTTCTCATATTGTGCTCATTAATTATCATGTCCTTATTTATTTTAATATCCTTGAAAATAGGAGAAACAATGTCAATGTAGTGGAGTAACTCATGCTTCACTCTTGCATAATGGAGACTAGTCATTTAAATTTCAATAATGTCATCATATAACCTCTTTACTGAGATGTTTTTCTCCTCTTCCCAGGTGATGATTGGTTGATTCTTTATCATCCATAATAGTTTTGACAAATTATTTTCTCTTATGTTTAAAGTAGAGGTGACAAACTCGGTATCCTTAAAAATACAAACTTCAGCATCTATTATCAAGTACAGTTCTACATCTTCCTTTGAAATAGCCTTTCAAGCTATTATTTCTATAAATTTTATCAAATTTCTCACTAGTGGATTAAAACTTAGCTCTTGATTGAATTATATTAGTGTAAACAATAATTCAATTCTCCTTGGCTCGGTTATAATAACAATAGGGACAAACTAGGGATTCCATACACTTAGGGATTTCTTGAATTTTTATGTAGAGCTTTAATGGAGTCAATTAGGTTTTAACTATGAGCTTCATACCTTATATTTTATTTGGATTGATTTATTTATACCTTTCATGTTTGTGGGTCCATAAGATATTTCATTTAGCTTGCCTTACTTATGTGTCATCATCATATCAAACTATGAATTAATTTTGAAATATGACCATTTATCTTTTGGGACACATTTCAACACCTCATGCAATCTTGGAACTTGATTAAATATGATCCATTGATATTCAAATAAGTCATATATATTTGAATTATTATAGACCATCGATCTTCATTTGATCTTCCTAAGAATGTGACACATGGAAGTTTCATGGGCTTTCTATGATTACTATGAACACACTCCATAATTTGATGCATTTATGCCACATGGTGGCCTCTTATTCCATTTATCCCCTTTAAAAAGTTAGCTTCATCGCTCACCATAGATATTGATTCAAGAGGTTGAATTCCATTAGTTGATATATGTTCAATTCATCATGGTTATAACATGCATCACTACCTCATTTGTTCTGGGCTCTTTGAAAATTTAGCTTCATCTCACACTATTTGATCTTTCTTACATAGATCAATGTGCACCATTGATTCTGATCAACTTTTTGTTGTCAATGTGAATGCAAACCTTTGATTTTGAGCCTAGTCACTGAGATCATGCCACTTGTCACTCTCAAATTCCTCCAAAGGACCTTAACTCATTAAATTTTGCCCATACCATTAGATCCTTGTTGTGTGCTCCACTGGATCTCGATTTGTGAAGTTAAATGTGATTGGCTACTCACTTTTCATTCATTATGGTTGTGACACTTGTCACTATCATGTTCTATCTTTAAGCTTTGACAATTTGATGCAAGCGAGTGTTCGCATACTATAGATCTTCCTTTTAAGCTCTGAGATCTTTCCACTTGTCATCCTTGTGTTGATTCATTCCTATGGGCAATGAAAATAAACAAGTTAGGGCTCGAGTAATATAAAAAACTTAGGGTAAAGTTTTATCCTAAGGTTTTAGTTGTATTAATAAATATTATTAAAGCTTTGGATAAAACTTTATACTAAGCTTAGAATATAATATAATTCCCTCACATTTAATTAGTATATGTGTACAATAAAATAACCTTGGTGGGGTTTTGGGACATAAATATAACTTAGCATAACAAATTTTAGTCTAAAGTTTTGGTTGTGTTGATAAACATGACTAGAAACTTAGGATAAAAAATTAAACTAAGTCTATGATATAAAAAAATTCCATGCAAATTAAGTCCCACATAAATTTCAATTCAATATACAAGGACTTAGGCTAAATAATTAAACCAAGGATATTTGTATATTCACATATTAATTCAATTAATCAATTTAAAGAACAAGGTTTAAGAAATGCGGTGAATTTAACATTAAAGTATAAAACTTTGAATAGTGTTCACATAATTGGGACTTCATTGACCCTACAACCTAGAAACACAAGAAACAACCATTATCAACAATAGATTGAGTAAACAAGGATCATGTACAAATATGTTAATTAAGTCATTAGTGTGGATGATCTACAAATAAATATTATGTGTTAACATGTTAATGGCAATCTGATCAAGTGGAAAATCCAATCCTTAGTACAAATTTTCAATATTTGAAATAAGGGTCCCTATTTTTTCAAAAATGGGGGTATCTTGGCCTCAACAAATGGTGACTTCTGGGGGGAACATTATCAAATGTTAGAACCCATATACTTTGGTTTGAACTAATAACTAGACTACTCATTCTATATGATCAAGTACCATTATTAAGACCAAATCATGATCAAAATAAGTCTTACACATGTAGAATTAGGATTAAATACCAAAAATTAGTCATGTTGTGTGTATAATTTTGATTCCTTAACTGATTGACATGGGATTTAGAGAATAATTTCTATATTTCATGACCTTGATCACTGACACCACCTTATAGCATATTTAGATATTCATTAAGAATCATGATTTACAACAAGGAAGGCTTGGGCATTGATATGATCCTAGCTAAGCATCCATATCCCTGACAAAGATACCTTTGGCTCCACTCTAGGCCTTGATCCACTTTCAACCAGGTGTCCATAGACTCAATGGAGGTAACTTGAATCATATTTTCTCATAAAGCTTTTGGATTTTCATTAAAGCTCTTATTTTTTGTGTTTTAAGATATATTTTAGCTTTCCAACAAAGGTTGGGAACCAAAATTAGCCTTGTTTTGGGATTGTGTCAAATTTTTGATCTTCAAGCAATCATCCTTGGTCATAAACTTCATCTCATTCAATAATTTTCTTTAAGTGTTAACATGACATTGTCCCAATAATTCAAACTTTCACTCAACAAGTGTAATCCTTATTATAACCAGATTTAGATTAGAATAAGGCTTAATATTTTTAGGAATAATTAACTTAGACATCAATCCTGACCAATTTCTCCAAATCATAACATCAATCTCACATTTTTGAAATCCATGATCAATCACTGGTTAAGAGTCTTACCTTCATTCCTAATTTGTGAAGTTATTTGAATAACTACATGCATTGGAGTTTGAGTACTATATTAAAAATATTTATTTAAACCAAGAAAAGAAAAGAAAAGAAAACACACAACAAGTAAACAAACAAGCAAAAAAATATGTACAAACCCTACATATAAATAAGGACAACAAAGAAACTAATATAAGACTACCTACAATAAATATAATTATTCTTACAAATTACTCCATGTAGACTTGAGGTGGGTTAGTAGGGAAGTAGTGTTTGAGATATTTCCCATTTGTTGGAAAAGTAAACTCTACTCCTTATAAGTCCTTGAGCTTGATTGTCTCCCAATTTTTTAGTAATCTAATTGGGACCAATCCACAAAGGAGTGAATTTCCCATGCTTTCCTTTTGGTTTAGATGTTTTTTCCCAAAGGATAACTAGGTCTCCTTACTTGAACACCTTAATCTTTGAATGTTTATCAAACCACCTCTTTATTATGGTTTGATGTTTACCTAAATTGATAAAATATTCTTCTCTTTCATCTTCCATTTGAACAATGTCAACTTTGAATTTGAAAACTCCTAATCCTCTTCCATGTACTCTTGCATGAATTTGTAGGTTGGTAGTTTGAGAGTGATGGGAAATATAGGTTCTTGACCATATACAAGTAGAAATGGTGACACCTTTAGAGCTTACTTGACTCTAGTTCTATCTACCCAAAGGGCATACTTGAGTAGTTTATTCCATGTTCTTGGTTTATCACTAATAGACTTTATGATAGCCTTCATCAAATTTTTGTTAATTGACTCAGAGACTCCATTTCCTTGAGGGTAATGGTTTGATGAAAACTTGAGAATAATGTTATTATCATATGCCCACTCAGTCATTTAAATGGATATAAAACCATACCCATTATCACAAACTAGATACATTGGTGTTCCAAATATAGTACATATGTTCTCCTCTAAAAACTTAATTACATATTTTATCCTACATTTCTTGGTTGCTACTATTTCTATCCATCATATGCAATAATTAGTACTAGTGAGCACATACATATATTCATTTAAAGAATTGGGGTTGATGACCCCCACAAAATCTAATCTCAATTGAGAAAAAGGTTTATCAATAATAATTATCTTCAATGGCATGGCTGATTTGTGTTCTTTAGTGTTGAATATTTGACACTGATGACATTCCCTCACATGTTTATGAACATCTTTGAAGATAGTGGGCCAATAGTAACCAACCCTAAGGATATTTTGAGATGTTATCCTTCCTAATGAGTGCCCACTTCTAGACTTTTTATGTAAATAACTCAAGATCTTAGCTACTTCCTCTTTAGAAACACACCTCAAGTATATTCTTTCATAATTCTTCCTAAAAATTAATCCATCTTTGATCAAGAAATGTGCTACCTTGAGCCTTATAGCTATTCTTTTCTCTCTATTCAATCCTATAAGACAAGAATAATTGATTATCAAATGAATAATTAAATCATACCAATCATTGGGTTGAAAAATCTATTGCTCCACCTTCATGACACTTAATTTGGGGTTGGTGTTATTAATTAATTAAATTAGTCCTTGACACCTTACCAGCCTAGCCGTTTTGATTTTGAGATCATACTCTTCAATTATGGACATCCATTTACCTCTTCTTTCCCATAATTCACATTGGATAAGAACAAGCTTAATATCATGATCATGCAATATTACATGCAATTTAATCCTAAGAATACATTGTCTAAATTTATTAACTCCTTAGCTAAAGCACATGCCTACTTTTCAATCAAGGAATATTTTAAATCATAATTTTTAAAATTGGTAATCATAAAATCAATAGGATGATCACATCCATATATTTTTTGATTTAGAATATTAGCTATTGTATGATCAAAATCAAAAGAATAAAGCTAAAAATCTTTTTAAAAATTAGGACTTATCAATAGTGGTGCTTGCATTATTACTTCTTTATGTCTTTGAAGGATTTTATTGTTTCTTCAGTCTAGGTTATCTCGGAATCTTTCTTCAACATGTCATTTAATGGTCTCATAATTTCTACAAAAGCAAAAATAAACTTTTTCACAAAATTGGTTTTCCCAAAGAAAGATTTCAATTCTTTTCTACTATTAGGGGGTTCTATCTTGGATATGGCATATACTCTATCAGGGTCTATAGAAATCCCCTCCTTGGTTATCACATGTCCCAAAAACTTTCCCTTAGTAACACAAAAAATTCTTTTCTTTGGATTAAGAGAAATTCCATACCTCCTACATATTTCAAATACCTGTTGCAAGTGCATTATGTGATCTTATCTATTTTTAGAAAACATAGTTAGGTCATCCATGTATATAATAATGCACTTACCTATTAGGACTTGGAAAGCATGGTCCATAAATATTTAAAATCTTTCACCTGCATTTATCAATCCAAATGACATCCTTTTGTAGGTAAAAGTGTCCTACTTAGTAGTGAATGCATTCTTTAATCTGTCCTCCTTGTTCACAAGCACTTGTTTATACCCTAAAAAACCATCAAGAAAAGACATCATATCATAACCACTAATAACTTGGATAATTTGTTCAAGTGAAGGTAAAGGATAATTATCTTTTTTAGATGCTCTTTTTAGATTTCTAAAGTCTATGCATAGTCTAATTTATCCATTCTTCTTCCTAACTAGTACTAAGTTAGCTACCCAAGTATAGTGTCTAATGAAAAAAATTATTTTTTCATCCAACAACTTCTTGACCTCTTTATATATCCATGGCTCTAATATAAGGTTAACGAGGCTTTGATTTTGTCTAAAAAGATTGCAAGCTTCATTTAGTTGAATGGTATGGGTTATGACTTTAAGATCAAAGATCTATAAGCCTTCATAAGACCATGTTATAACATCTTTATACTTGGTTAGAAATTATTTAGCTTTTCTCATTTCATCATTTGTGTAGGTTATACCAATATTAACTAGTTGAGGTTGCCCATGTTAACTTTATTATAATATTTCCCATTTACTTTGGGAAATTTGAAAATTTTATCTAGTTTATCTATGTCAAATAATCTTTCTAAGGTAATCATGCCTTTGGTAATTTTGTTTTCACTTAATTTCACTATCTTGTCATCAATGTTGTTTTCATCAAGAGCATTTTCATTGATCTAATCAATGATCTAAGATTTAAATAATCCTAAACTATTCATGAAGTCTAGGATCTATTGATCCTCATTAAATACTTACAGGTGATCGATATTATTAGGAACTAAGGGACATAGAACTAACTCATTACTAAAGTTTCCTAGTTTAGAGTTCTGATTTGGCATAAGATTGGTTGTAGCTGAGACTAGCTCATCAACAATATTGTTCTCTCCTCTAGGAATTGAGACAATATTAAAAACATCAAATTAATCTATCAAATCCCAAAATCTAAACTTATATTTCTTAAGGTAGGACAATTTACATTGGTATTTGATTCTAACTTGATTAACTACCAGCTCAAAGTCACCATACACTAGCAGTTCTTTAACCTTATGTTTGATGGAAAATTGTAGTCCTAAGATTAGAGCCTCATACTTTGACATATTATTAGTGCATGAAAATTGAATTTTGTAAGAAGTACTAAATTCTTTCCCAAGGGGATTGATCAAAACAATTCCTACCCTAGAACTAGATTTACATCTAGTACCATCAAAATATAATTTCCATATTCCAAGAATAACATGAGTATCTTCAGAGTCACATACCTTAGAGGTGTCAAGAGTATAAAATCATAACTTAGAATTTATCATGTTGACCCTTTCACTTATAGTATTGTACTTGATGATCATGTGATTAATTTTAGGCTCTCTTTAAATTTGAATCTGATTTAGAACTCCCTTCCATAAAAGCCACATATGGGAATAGTTAGTGGACATGTAGCCATTTAATGAAATTTTCTAATCCCTGCTAAGTTTCATTCCTTAAGCATCAAGAATATCCACCACTTGGATGTCTATAAACTATTGTATCTTTGGCTCAATAACAAGCTACATATGAACATTCAAAAATTATCCAATTACTTTAACTCTTTATTTATCTAATTAAGTAATAAATCTATCAAATTTAATTGGAGTTAAACCAAGTTTCTCACAAATACCTTTAGGCATGATATTAGCATAAACATCTGAGTCTAGTAAATAGTTATGCAAATTCTTACCAATTTTTTTTACTATTATCAAGAATAGTGGAACATCTGCTTTGTCCTTGTACATAACTACTTTGGCATTTATAGGTTTTGGTGTTTTATTAGGATTCTTAGATAAATATTCAAGTGATAAGTCTCTTTCCTTAGTGATTTAAGTCAATTCATGTAAAGTGATGTTAGCCTTAACCTTTTTCATGTCCTCAACTATATTATATCCACTCCTAGTGGAAGAACTAGATGTATCAACATGGTGCTTAGAGGTACTTCCCTTTGGAGGCTTTGGATTGTTATCTATAGGATCTGAAGGAGTGTCAAAGTTATTTGGTGGAATTGAAGTTTTCAATGGTTTCTTTTTATCCCTATTCCTTAGAGGATAAGTCTTCTTCATGTACTATTGAAAAACATGCACCTCTTCTGGCATATCCTTAGGCTCATTCTCTTCTTGGAATGGGAAATCAAATGTCTCCACCATCAAGGTTATATTATAAGAATTAGATGATGTCGAAGAAATGGATGTACTCATAGTATTATATTTGTTAGGTCCACCTTCAGCATATCTAATTCATCCTAAAACAATTCAAAATCATTAAAAAATTCAATATAATCTAACTCACCAAGATTTGAAGTATTGTGAACCCTATAATATTTAATTAAGGCTACATCAAAAATATTTATCTCAAAGATTATTCTTACTTTATGATGACTCATTTTTGTTATTTTTCTTATTATTACCATTTTGAAATTGGTTGTTAGGTCTATTGAACCTTTGATAAGATTAATTCTTCTTAGAGTTTTCCCCAGTATTTCATACTTGCTTCTATAATTGAAGAAGGCAGTGCTTAGCTTTTGAACCATCTTGAGTATGGATTCATTATCATTATTTGGTGATCTTGAGTTATGAACTTGAGTAATATTATTAGTTTTTTTCACTAGATCTCTTTGATATTGTGGATGAAATCCATTTGCAATATTATTCAAGAATCCTAGGTTTTGGCTAGGCTAAACATGACTCAAAAGTAGCTAGTTCAACACTAACATCTAGTTTAGAGCAAGCACATTATAATTTGTATTAAAAATGACATTTAATTCAATAAAATTAGGGTTAACATTAGGAATGGCATATGTGAGTTGACATTAAGGTTGAATTTGATCATTGATTATTATAGCTTTAGCATAAGCCAAGGATAATGTGTTTATAACTCTAGTAGACCTTTTGAGAAACACAGAAGTCATGGGGTATAAAGCATCCTTGTATATTTTCAAATTTAAAGACTCATAAGGTATATAAAGATCTATGATTCAACTAAACATCTTCTATAATATATCATTAAAGGATCTAATGGTTTCATTCAAATCTTTTCATAGTGGTGAATTGTTGATAAATAATGCAAGGACTAATGATATTACCAAATTGATCAATGAAACTAGTGATATAATTCTCAATAAGGTTGATAAACCAATCATATACAATATCTTTGAAAGTAAATGGAAACAATCTTCATACCACATCTTCATGAACTAAATTTAACAATCTTAAAGTAGCTTTAAAAGATTTAATATATTCTTCAACTATGACAACACCATTAGTACTGAAGGATGGCAAATATTTTTGAGGATACATGGGTAAGTCATGTACCTGACCAAGCACATGGATGGAAGATCCACATAACTAAGCCATACCTTGATAAGTATTGAACATAGGAGTACCATGAATAGGTGAAGTAGGATGAGATTTAGAAACCCTTCATTTACCTTTGTTTGTTCTTTCTTTCCTATGAACTTCTAATGAAAGGAGAGGTAATATTGATTTAGATCATGACCTAGTCTTGATTCTTGGTAGTTCTAGCTTGTAAACCTTGAATCCTATTCAAAATATGACTTAAAAAACTTATCTTTACAAATATGAATGATCTTAATTTAATTCTTGTAAATAATAGTCCAATTCTTACCTAAGAGTAGATTTGCACATTTAATATTCTTGAGTTAAGAAAGCTTTGCACAAATATATATAAATCTCTTCAAAAGACAACTATATTTCACTGAATAAGCTCAAAGGCATATCTAAACTTGAAAATATTAATTATCTTTACAAATATAAGTTATAATAAACCTAAATTTTCAAAGAATCAATCAATATTTGAACAAATTTGCCATCACTAATTTAAAACATGGAATATTTACGAAACATAAGCTACCTTTACAATAACTAACCATGAATCTCCAAATAATGACAATCTTCAGCTAAATAAGCCTAAAGATTGGTCTAAAACCATAAATATCAATTATATTTACACAATTAAGCTAAGAAAAACACAAATATGCAAAGGATTCACTAATTTTTGAATAAAATTCACTAAAATTAGCAAAGACACTACAAATTTACAAAGATTTAGCTAAAGGCCCTCCTTCTAGCATAAACAAAAACTCATCTTGTTCATGTCTAAAAGTGTAACATAGGTGGTTTAGAGTGTTTAAGAAACACTTCTCATTTATGTATTCAAATAATCCTTTACATGAGTTGTAGGTTGTGATATTCTTGATATCTTTGGTGGAATAATGATAGAACACATGAAATGTTTGAAAATTTTATAATGTAACTGTTTGGTTGTTGGGAGCAACCATCGCCTAATAGCTAACTTGTGAAAATGAAAGTAGTCTATAATAAGTGAAGTTAATTATGACCACAGCTAAGTCCAAAATTTAAGATACAATGGATATTCACAGTGAAATTAAACTAAAGTGAGTTGACCAAAAAATAAGCAAAATGAAGGCTACGATAGAAAAGAAATATGTTGTTGATCTTCATTACAGACATGACAAAGTTCATATTTCATCTAAACATGTACTTGAAACCAACATATAGCATGAAATATCTAAATCTCAAATCCTACCATACATCAAGTAGACATCTAAAGAAAGTGAAAATATTGAAAATAAGAACTAGATTCAAATTAAATATTTACTCCTACAAGCAAATAACATAAGCACATATAAAAGAGGAGAAAAGGAAATGAAATGAACCAAAGGAATTTAAATCAATCTAGCATTAGCACAAAGTGACAACTCTAAATTTAAAAATGTACATCTAGAACTCATAATAACCATTAAAATCTGAAAATTAGAAAAGACAAGTGAGAGAGTAGACATAATAGTAATCACACAAATAAAATGAGATAATATTTTCAAAATTTTCTACTTGTATTAATTGCTCCAAATTTACACAAACTTTTCTTGCTTAAAACTCCCTCCACATTTTACAAATGACAATATCCCTTATATATAAAACTAAAGAGGTATGTCAGTTAGTCATGTCAAATTACAATTATACAAGTATCATAGACATGTGTCCTTTCTACAATGTTCTAGAACTATGACATCTCCTAATGGACTGACCTATAGGCGATCTTCTTTACAAGTTTCACATGCCTTTACAAAAAAAATGCTCTTTTCAAAATTTCATACATGTCAAGTTACAAAATAATATACTTAAGTCAACTAATTCAAATTTAGGACTCCTTTGTTGTTGTGGTCCCTTGTTTCTAGTAGAGGATCTTCATTTCCTTTTCATGTTGTCTATCAATAAGATTGAGGTTAATGATAGGTTCTATGAATAGCTCATCTTCCTAATCTGCTAGGTTTTTTAAGTCCTTTTCATATCTATTTAGCACTTTTTGATGCTCCTAGCTTTACCAATCTTCTCCTTTGCATTTAGGATCATGTCCAGGATCCTACTATTTTCAATGCCTATCCTTCTTTGTCTTTGATTCATTACCTCCTGCATAAATTGAGTAGACTTGAGCTTAAATTATTCATCAATGATTATACCAATAGGGATAAGTGTATTAGGGTTTGTGATCATGCTCCCCAAAATATTCCTTATTCTAATCTCTAATTTTTTTCCATCTTCAAAAATATCTTCCAGGCTCTTGGACCATTTACTCAAACTCTTGATCTTCTTTGTCAATACAACCATAGCCATGTTTAAGTGGACTAGATTAATTACATTTAAATTAGGAATTTGATCTTATATTAAATTATTGACAAAGTGCTTCACCTTATTGTATGAATCTTACCACTGAGATACTTGGTTCTTGGCCATAGTATCCTCGTTGCTCACTACATCTTGTCTTGACCTCATTGATTTCAAGGATTTGAACATATCATACAATATAGCTTTAAACATATTGATCATAGCTATTGGAAAAGAAAATATAACATACTCTTGAAATTTATTCTTTTATTATTTCAAGCCTTTGATGGTATCCTTCAATTGTTCTATCAGTGCTTGAACTAATTCCAAGACATCAGCTTCAAAAATTGGATCCTCTCCAGGATTCTGTCTTCCAACTTGAGTCAAACTAGTCAACAGTTACACTTTTTGATATATTATCTCTTCACCTCATTATATGATCTTCTTCTTAGTTACCCTTTGTAAACTATCAATCTTAGGGTCAAAATTTAGCCCTACTAAATATTACGTCACTTGAAGAATAGGGATCTCCATTTGAGATTGACTTGTTGAATCACTTGGTGTGGTTAGTCTCTTTAGTTCTTCTTTTAGTGCTATGATCTAGGGTTTTATTTATTTCTACATAGGAATGTTAATGGCATTCATCATAGCCCAAATATGATGCATAGTATGCATGATCTAAAATCTAGGTTCATTTAAGAACCATTATAGAATGGGTGGACTATACAACAATTTTTCTTCACTAAATAAGTTGAATTCACTTACAAGAGTAGTGAAAGTCACTTTGGGTCTCATTTTTTTTAGAAAAAAGGATAGCTCAAACTTCCTCTTAAGAGTTTTAACTATAACTAAGTTCAATGACACTCCTTTCCATTTCTCTTCTTTTGTTTCCTCAACCTGGGCTTCTTCATCATCCAAATCTATGTATGTCATTGATGTCATTTTTAATACATCCTCTATATATTCTTGTGGGTATATGGCTATCATGTGAATCTCTTCATGATGTGCTTCTTTTTTTTATTTCCTTGAGAATTTCATAAGCTAATGAACTATAAGTTATATCATGTGGTATTTTCTCCTCAAGGTCATGTTCCATTTGAACTTTTGTTTATGCATTAACTAGTATAGGTCTAGAGGATTCACCACTAATCAAATGATATTATCTAGGTCCCAATTTCCATATAGAGTCCATTTTTTGATTTTTTTTCTAATCTTGACTCAGGATTTAGGTTGTGTTCCTTTAATCTCTGAGTTACTTCAAATTATGATGATACCTTGGTTTAAATAGGTTCAAAGACACTAGACTCATGATCATAAGGCACATTTAGAATTCCTTTATTTTTCAAATGTTCCTTAACTTTCCCATAAGCATCCCACTACTTGAGCTCATCAATCTATAGGTTGAAGGATGATCTATGTTTTTATGTAGCTTTAATATTATCCCATTATCTAAATATAATCCTTCTAATTATCATTGGGAGGTTGTAAAGGAGCCCTTTTCTCTTGGTCTTGCATAGACCACCAATGCCATGGAATAACTAGTATGAAATTTCCTACTTATCTAACTTATCAAGAACATGGATAGGTAACTTGAGAGGCAAATTTTATGTCCCTTCAATTATTATGACTATATAGTATAGATATAACTAGATATCTCCCATATATTCAACTAATTTCTTGATCAGTGGGCTAATTCTTGTCATTGGGATGCCAATTATGGCTTCACTTAGGGCAGGGTAGATGTAGTCACATATAAATAGAATTTCATCCCTATATTTATAGATGTGAATCTTGGATTAATATTTTAAAATTATTTGTGTTCCATTTGGGTACCATTCTCTTTGGATTGGTATTTTTTTATTTGCACATAAAGCATCTAAAATATATGACATCATGAAAAATTGGGTTTTCTTCTTATGCCTAATTTCATAGATCTACCTACCTAATGAAATACTCATTATTTCACCCAAATGGGGGATAATTTCCTTTTCAAATATAAAGTAGACTATGGACACCCATAATGGGTCTACATATGGAATGGTTACATTTCTACACAATCTATTCAACATAAACCTTATCACTCTGACCCCAAGTCTGAATTGGCTGATAGGGATGTTCTTGCTAAAGTTTGAAAAGACTTGGTTTCCAAAATCTATCCACATGACAAGGGTGTCCGTCAAATTATTCTCTTTGGTCCAAGAATTAATTAAAAATAGGTTAATTTTGGGTTTGGGTAGTTTATAATATGACTCAAAAGTAACAATAGAAATATAATCAAACTTTCTCAGATTATGATCATTAATTATCATACCCTTATCTATTTTAATTTCTTTATTAATAGGATCAAGAATGTCAATGCATTGGAGTACCTTAGGCTTTGATTATTCATAGTGAAGAATGGTCATTTGAATTGTAATAATGTCATCATATAAACTCTTTACTGAGAGGTTATTCTCCTCTTCCTAGGTGATAATTGGTAGATTCTTGATCATCTATAATAATTTTGACCAATTATTGTCTCTTGTGTTTAAATCAAAGGTGATGAACTCAATATTGTTAAAAATATGATCTTTAGCATCTATTGTTAAGTATAGTTCTACATCTTCCTTTGAAACAGTCTTTTGAGCCACCATTGTTGTGAATTTTATCAAATTTCTCACTAGTATATTGCAACATAGTTCTTGATTTAATTATCTTAGTGCAGACAATAATTCAATTCTCATTAGCTCGATTATAATGATAATAGGGACAAACTAGGGATTCTATACACTTGGGGATTTTTTGGAGGTTTATGGAGAGCTTCAATGGAGGAAATTAAGTTCTAAATATGAGCTTCATGCCTTAGATTTTGTTTGGATTGATTTATTTATACCTTTCATGTTTTTAGGTCCACAAGATCTTTAATCTGACTTATCTTGATTATGTGTCTATGCATTAATTTTAAAATGTGACTATTTATCTTTTGGGACTCAGTCAACACCTTATGCAATCCTAGAACTTGATTAAATATGTTCCATTGATCTTCAAATGAGTCTTATAGCTTTGAATTATTGTGTACTATTGATATTCATTTGATCTTCTTGAGATTGTGCCACATGGTAGTTTCATGGGCTTTTTACACTTACTACGAACACACTCCATTGTTAAAATCCTTTATGCTATGTGGTGGCTTCTAATTCCATCTAGGCCCTTTGAAAAGTTATCTTCATCATTTATTGTAGATATCGATATGAGAGGTTGAATGCCATTAGTTGATATGTGTTCCATTTATCATGGTTATGACACACATCACTACCTCATTTATTTTGACTCTTTGAAAATTTAGCTTCATCTCACACCATTGGATCTTTCTTACATAGATTAATGTGCACTATTGATTATGATCTATTTATTGTTTTCAAGATGAATGCAGACCTTTTATTTTAAGCCCAGTCATTGAGATCATACCACTTATCACTCTCAGATTCCTTTGTATGACCTTGACTTATTAACTTTACCCCGCACCATTTGATATTTATTATGCACTCCATTGGATCTTGATTCATGAAGTCAAATGTAATTGATTTCTCACATTTCATTAATTTTAGTTATGACACTTAGAACTATCACATTCTATCTCTAAGATTTGAAAATATCACCTAGGAAGGTGCCCACATACCATAGATCTTCCTTTTGAGTTCTAAGATTTCACCACTTATCATCCTTTCATTGATTCATTCCTATGAGAAATGAAAGTAAACAAGTTAGGGCTCGGGTAATATCAATAAAATTAGGGTAATTGTTTATCCTAAAGTTTTAGTTATATTAATAAATACAATTAAAGTTTTAGATAAAACTTTAGACTAAGCTTAAAATATAATATATATCCCCTATGTTTAATTAGTTTATGTGACCAATAAAATAAACTTGGTGGGGTTTTGAGACATAAAGAAAAATTAACATAAAAAAATTTAGCCTAAGGTTTTGGTTGTGTTGATAAACATGACTAGAATCTTCAGATTGAAAAATTAAATTAAGTCTATGACATAATAAAATGTTCCCACACAAATTAAATCTAGTGTACATTTGAATTCAATTCAAAAGGACTTAGGCTAAATAATTAGACTAAGTATTTTTTGATATTCACATATGAATTCAATTAATTGATTTAAGGACTAAGGTTTAATGAATGGGGTGAAGTTAACACTAACTTACAAAACCCTAAATAGTTTTTACATGATTGGGACTTCATTGAACCTACAACCTAGAAACACAAGAAGCAACCATTAACAACGTTATATGGAGTAAAATGAGGATCATGTGAAAATATGTTAATTAAGTCATTAGTTTGGATGATCTTAAAATAAATATTATGTGTTAACATGCTAATGGTAGTTTGATCAAGTGGAAAATCCAATCCTTAGTACAAATTTACAAGATTTGAAACAAGGGTTCCTTTTTTTTTTAAATGGGGGTATGTTGGCCTCAATAAGAAATACACAAGGAATATGATCATCCCCTAAATGCACTTTCTCAAAATTATATTATCTTGGCCATAATAAACAAGAATTGTTGACCCTTTTTGACCCTTTCAAGGAGAGTGATGATAAGATATATCAGTGTTCTTCATTCTTGGAGTTGTCAAGACTTTTTGATCCTAGAGATGATTATGGGCAATATCAAGAGATTGTTCTAAATCACACTCTCCTACAAAGAAAATATATATTCCATTCACTTTTATAAATATGACCTTTTGAGATAACTTCATCTTGTTTTGATGTTGAACATACCAAATTTATCAATTAAAAATAGTTATATGATACTTTATGACACATGAGACATTGGAATAACATTTTGGAACACTTTTCACCTTGAAGGAATCATACAAGTTTCAAAAATGACCCCAAAAGTGACCTTAAGTGACATATAATCATCTAAGGGCTAAAATTGACTATAAACAAGGCTCAAGACACATTATAAGACCCATATCTAGGACCATGGAACACATTTTGACCCTAGTAGACCCCTATCTAAGTTTTTAAACTATAGGGGGTTGACCTATTTTGACTTGTGGTAAAAATATTCAACATTCTTGGTGATTTCCTAGGGGTAAAAATCCAACTATGCCAAAAACTAGTAGCCTAATCCTATCCATTGGGATTACGGAGTCACCTATACACAAATTGGACACTGAGTTGCCTTTGAAAAGACACCAAACCATATAAAATAACACATAAAATGAGAAACTAAAACACACAATTGTGCTCTCATGAGCACTTATGGAATACACACAAAAAACATAGACAAACTAACTAAAAAAAACTAACCTAAAATAAAATCTTTCTCTTGGATCGAAGGAGACTATTGAAAATTTTCTTGTTCCATTAAATGAAAGACTACATGAATAATGTTTCCATTTAGGCCTTAGAATTTGTATCTCCAACTCTTTCATGACACCTATTACTCTATCTTCTTATGAAGGTTAACTCTTCTTGCATTTCAATAGTCTCAACCTTCTCATAAGACTCCTCAACTGTAACCTCCAATGGTGTTTCAACAAGGCAGGTTCTCTTGACCTCTATGGTGCTCTCATTAGGATTATGTTGCATTTCAGTTACAAGTTCCTCAAGCTCATCAAGGATCTTTGCATAGTCTACCCAATATTTATCATTATCATCCATGGAGACCTCTTTCTCTATCTTATTATGCACTTGGCATTAAACTTGGAAAAATTATTCAAACTCTTGAAAAATATTCATTTGTTACTACCAATAATCCTTGCTCTCTTTATCTTTGAGAACCACCACCTCTTCAAATTTATCTTCTTGGATCTTGATAACTTGACCAACATAAAATATGACTATAAATTTAACAATTTGGGATGGCATAATTTCATATTTTGAGAGAACACCATCATGAGGTAAGACATTTTATTATTCAATGGAATTTTCAAGTTCAAGATCCTTATCATTTTCATGAACATCAACCAATTGATCAAATATAGAGCCCTTCTCAAGCACTTATTATTTTATGCCTTAACCAAGTTCCTTTTGGATAGGTGCAACATGACCTTCAACATATTCTCATTCAATAGAGAATATTTATTTTCACTTGTATTCACCAAGGGGGTCCCTATGGTGATTTCTTCTTCATAGTCACTTGAATCATATTCTTGATTAGTTATGGCTTTAGCTTACTATTCTTCACTTAATTCCCACAAAAGGGGTTATATTTCAAGAATTAAAAATGTAGGAGGGTGATGGTTAGGCTCATGGCCTAGAAATGGAATATTAAGTGTGATGAAGGGATTAATAATGTGTTTGGGAATGAAGGCTTCTTGAGTGAGCTCATAAGGAGATGACAATTTGGGTTGGTCAATAGGAAATATACCTCCTTCAATAATATTTTCACCTTGATCATATCCTCCTTGAGACTCTTCAATAACTATAGGCTCATTTTCAAACCCTTTACTTTCCCACATCCTTAATTTATCTATTGAGCATTGGAAACACATTTTTGCCAAGTACAGTTGCTCCTTGATATCCCCTAGAGTTTCCTCTTCAACCATTTCCCACACATTCATCCACCCTTCAACCAAACCTCTTAACCATTACATGATATGTTTAGGGAGCACATCAAACTCATCATACCATGTTATCATCATTTCTTCACTATCTAGTAAGCTTGGCATGAGTGCAAATAAGGATTTGATATGAGATGGGGTTGATGGAGGAGGGTAATAGTAGGGATTATGACCAACTTCAATTTTCCTAAGATTAGTTTTTAGGAATTCACATCTTGCATTGAAGTATCTTCATTTCTAATTAATGAGGTGATCTGATCCCTCGTGACATGACTAATAAGAGTCATCTTGAGGTTGATATGCATCATGGTATGGTTGGTAGGAGTCATATTGAGGTTGATAGGAAGGCACTTATTGATAGGATTCTTGATATCATTCCTCATAAGATTCTTCAAAAACATGATCTCAATATGGAGAAGGAAATGGATGAACATAGGGATTACATGGATCATAGGACTGATATCAACTTTGATAGGGCTATTGAGGGGTATAACATAGGTCATAATAAGGTTGATAGGGAGGTGCATAGTGGGGATTTTATTCATAGCCATCCATATTAACCTCATGATTTAAATGAAAGATAATAACTAATAAAAACCTTGAGAAAGAGATACCTAGTATGATTATAACTAGAGGATTTCATTTAGAGTTGCCATTGGTGCTATATTGCTTACTTCTAAAAGATGATTAAAGGAAAGACACACCAACAATATTTTTGGTCTCTTGGACTTTATCCCACTAGGCATGCCAAAACTATTATCACCAAATCCCACACCTTATATGAGGTTGTTAAATCCTACTCTAAGATTTGGGCAACATTGGAATACCTATAGGCTTATGGGTTACCTATAGTAGAGGTAGACCTCTAGGTTTAAGGGCTAGTTCCATAGATTGATCCTTAAGTGATTATGACCTACACTAACTAATTGCTTGGATGAAAAGAGGTAGAAGTATGAATGAGATTAAAATACTCTAAGGGGGTGAAACACCAAAAATATCTCCACAAGAACACCATACTCTCTCACTATGAGACATGATATACGACACTAGTTTCATAGTCCTATAATACTCTAACATTAATATTTCAACACAGAGGTGATATGCATGAAATATACTCTATTTAAGTGAAAAAGAGATGATGTAAATATACTAAGGCTACTTTTACACTTTAAATAGACACATACACTTGACAAAACTTCATGTGACCTACTAGATTAGAACAAATTGCATCAAACATGAAAAGATTGAGAGAAAGCAAGGATGGACATCAATCACTTGACTATTCACTATACATCTCTTCACACACTTTGAAAATATAGATTATGAAATAAAATATATATTTCATGTATTATTCAAAGGCAAATTACAATATCAAACCAAAAGGAATTTTCCATACCAGGTGTGGAATTAGAATACAAGAGCCAAAATGGCTAGCATTTATAGAATATGTGAGAGGAGAGAAAGAAGTGGAGCTCAAGGGTCAAAATGCCACATGTAAAGGAATTAAAATTAGTTATTTTTCAAAAATAATTAGGTATAGAATATATGTATATAAGGTATCCCTAGATAAATGTCCACCTAAATCATGAAAACTCTCCAAACTTGGTGTAGAGGTCTTCAAATGGCTTCTTAAAACTTCCCTCATCAATAGGCCTCTCTTAAGCACTCAAAAAATTATTAGTGAGAGATAAACCATATTAATTTTCAAATATGGGTTATAATAAAGATTCAAAATGCATCATATTCTTTCCTAACCATTGGTTTTCTTTTAGACACGTGTTCTCACCATCTATAGTCACCATCACTAGACTTATAGGCCTCATTCTCACATTTATCACCAAAAGGTCCATTAGTTACTCAATAAAATATATGTAATGGATGTTATAACACCTATCAATAGTATTATTACCTTAAAATCCATGAATCATACCTTAAAAGGCCCCCTAATTCTACTTATCACTTTCTCACTTAGAAGTCACTCTTCATTTTCATTGTCTGTCACAGACTACCTGAAGTGAATGACTTTGCATAAGATTTTTTTATACAAATATGGAAATAAATGGATATAGGGGTTATTAAAACTCCCATTTTAACTCCCCAAATTACTCTCACCTTTTCATTCTATTTTTCACTTATAAAATACACAAATATTTATAAAAAAACCCAATGTTATACTATTATGTATAATGCTTGTATGGACCAATTGGTGAGCGATAAGATTGAGAGAGTCACGAGTAAGATTAAAACACTTAAAAATACAAATTAATCCTTATATAATAATTTCCTTTCATGTTTTCCCCATCAAGTCAAAACCAAGGGTTTAGGAGGGTTTTAGATAGTTTGGACTCCTAACAATGATTCATAAAATTTTGACATCCAAAATATTAAAAATTTACAAAACTTATGGATATATGACCCCCTTAAACTATCCATATCTCCTTATACTCCCATGTACCTTTTCCATACAGGTGTGAGCTTTCAAAGATGGCATATCGAGATCTTCTTTGCATTCTATGTACCCTATGATAGGTTTGAGCCAAAAATGACTAACCTGAGTGATCTCTCTACAAGACATAGGTTCAAAACTATGTTAAATATATCTCTAAATATGATAAAGTTTTTGGCAAGGTCATCTTGGTGTTATAAATGATATTGGACCCCTTCAGTGATTTAGGCCTAGTTTAGGCTTAATAGGCCTGACTATGCATAGTTTCCAAAAACCACCTTTGAGTTGTTTATCATTAATTAAGTTCTATTTTATGTTTATTAATGATTTAAATAAATAATCACACCCTTATTTAGTTTATCAACACTTATCAACACATCCCATCAACATCTACCCACCAAGTCTACAGTTTTGATTTTCTTCGAGTGCCCTCTATCTGAGACAAAATAGAGGGAACTTAATCTATTTAATCAACCAAAACAATGTTATGAGAGGATAAAATAGGTCACATAGACCCTATGTAAAAAAAATTATATCTGGATCACCTCTTTAGATTCATCAATCATCACAAACTTCTAGACAAACTCACAGAGTTGATGACTCTACATGATTCTTTAAATTGACTGTGAGTTGAGAGTGTGAAAGTTACTCTAGATATATCTCTATTGGAGTTTAATTAAGTGTGATTTATTCATATTATAAATGGATTCAATGTATTCATTAAATCCTTACAAACCTATAACTCCCTTAATAAATATACCTCCATATGGTACTTGTTGTAAGCAACACTATGTCATAATCAATATTAAGTGACTCAATATATATAATTATTTAATGGATTTTAATGGTTTATTAATGAATATTTACACCTTTTATCCTTGAATACAAACTTATAATAGCCTCATAATGGCCAAACCTACTTCCATTCATCTCACTTTTCCATGTTTTCTTCATATTGCATAAGTTTGTATATTAGACTAAGGGGTCTATAGATTGCAACCTCTAGGTTTGGAAGTATGTGTGAGGTTAACTTAACACTCTTAAAATTTTAGTGGATGATACCTTCCTATGAATATTTCAGGCTTTGAAATTATCCATACTAGTTTGTTTTGTCCATCTAAGACACCTCATACCTTTAGCTCTCTCCAAGCACTAGAATTTAATTGTAGGCACTATTCTGAGTTTAAGAATCATGTAGGTTGTCATATGGAAAAAATAGATGAACCTTACTTATTTTGTTTTTTATAAGGTCATTAATCCATCTATCTCATGTTTTTAGATGACATTCTCAATCTCTATCACCATCCATGCACTAGAATTCACTTACAAATCTTCTAAGGTTGATCTTTTGGTCTAAGAGGCACTATAGCACTGAGTGTTTCTAGTTAAAATAGAATGAGTTTAAACACTATCAATCCATCATCCTTGTTCACCTAAATGGATTATTTTTTAGTCTATACCTTGTCATTAGGTTTGGACTACAAAATCAAGAACAAACAAGCTCATTTAGACTATCATAAATCTTCACCATGGCACGTACTATGTAAAGCAAAGAGCTTTTTATAGAAGTTAAGGTAAAGTTTCCCTCTTGAAACTTTATTTGTCTTGCATTGATGTAGGTGTTTTAGTATTTTTTTTAATTTTTTCAATAAGATCCAATTAGCTACTAAAAACAAAGTAAATGTAGGGTTTTAAAAATTACCTAGATATGGAGATCAGTTGTACACCATTTATAAAGCTTGTGGGGACTCCTCTTTGGATGGGGAGGAATGACATGCAAATCACACTAACTCAAAAAAATGATTAATAGTAAGATGAATGGGCTACCTAGTAAGAAATCAATCCCAAGAAGTGATCTACTTCCTTAAGTGGATGTCAACCCACATTTAACAATCAATTTTATAAATAAACATGAAATTACAAAGATATATAAAGATATGATGCAAAATAGATAACAACAAAGATGTCTAATCTACAACATGATTAATGCAATAAAATTAATAATCCCAAAATTTAGTAGCTTTATCAATGTCCTCTTGAATTATAAATAATTCTTCATTAATGCTTTCCTAATTAGGTGAGAAAACCATAGTAAAAAGACCTAATTTGAATGCAATGTCACTTTGATCAGTGAATAAGGGTTGTGGGACAATGGAGAGATCAAATATACTAATAATATCATGTGTTAATCTAGACAGAGTCATCTACAAGTGAAAGACATATTTTTAGAAAATAGTATGCAAGATTTAATAGGTTTTTAGGATTGTGAATGTTATGAAAATAGACTTCAAAGTTATTTTAATAGTTTAAAAGGGATCGATGATGATCTTTCAAGATCGATGTCAATTCAGATGAATCAACATCAATTCTAAGTAAAATGATAAACTATGAAAATAGGTGATAATAATGACTTTTAAAATTAATAAGATGATGAAAATTGAATGGAAATGTTGACATAGAGGTGTAGAGGATAGTAAGATTTAAATATGAATGAATTAACAATACCCACCTTGAATGGCTTCAAACATTCAAATAAAGAAGACTATAAAACTATGCTAAAAAACCTTTGAAATACCTTGATAGTTGCATAAATAGAGGTTAAAAAAGATGAAAAAGTGTTGAAAATGTCCATATGTAGGTTCTAAGAAAACTCTAATAGAGGTATGGAGTCAAAAAGTGTTGTGTGTCCCCCGAGCCAAGGAGGATCATTGTATATTTATGGATCGATGCCATTCTAGAATAATCATTGTTGATATCAAAAAATCAACATCAATTTGGCCAAAATGGGTGGAGATGATATTTAGGCCATTTAAAATGGTTATTTATGTGGTAAAGATAAGATTAACCAACATCTAAGTTGTTAGGTTGTTTAAACCATGGGATGGGTTTGTTAGGAGGTTGGGAGGGTTTTTGTTTTTTATTTGTTTTATGATTTTATGGTTAGGGATAGTAAAATAGGGTTAATTACTATTTGAATATAGTAATTAACTTAATTAACCTATGTGGTAAAGGTAAATGGGTAATTATTTCAAATAATTATTAATGGGGCCATTATGTTAGAGATGAAAGATAACACAATGATGCACCACATTAATACACAAAGGTGTATAAAAATAGCATTTGCATTTACCCCTTTTTTTGGAGCGGTATGAAATAGTGTGCCATGAGACAAAAACTATAAGGTGCCTAATGCCCTAAGTTTATTGTGAGGAGGTATCCCCCCTCAAACTAGGCACTGAGAAGTGAGGTGGAATGAATGATGGGTTTGAAAAAGATGGCAGGTAAAAACAAATGTGGATGAGTGGAAATGGACAAGTGGAAGAAAACAATGGACAAAAAGAAGTTTAGATGGTTCAAGGAAGTTCCTAGGTTGCACTTAATGGGATAAAAAGCGATGCAAGTAATAATGCCCCAACGACCTAATTGAGTAACAAAATTCTAGAGCTAAAATAGGTAGGCTTAATAGAAGGATATCAAGAGGACAAAAGATAGGAATGGTGGATCATCATAGTTGGTGTGCATATATTATATGTGTTACATATAGATGAATGTTCTCAGGACAAAAGATACCCTCAAGATCATACAATGGCAAGATGTTGAAAAAAAGTGTACACTTGAAGGAGACTGGGAAACTAGCAAAGTGTCAAAATCCTCAAATATAAAGAGTAATATGACATAAAAATGGGATAGTTGTGGTAAAGGGAACAAGATCGGGCTTGGGATCTAGACTGGGAGCATGTGAAATGGTCCATAAGTGCAAAAAATTTAACCAATCCAAGACAATCAACATCAATACATAAAGGATCGATGTTGATTTAAGAGATCAACATCAATTTGAATAATTTATGTCGATTGTGAGAAAGGCTATAAATAAGAATCCAACATGGCATAAGGCTCATTTAGCTATCAATGTGAATAAATATTTGAGAGCAAAATTTGATGTTTTTCCACCTTTTAAGCTTACATGAGATAAGATGGAGATGAGTGGGAGTGGATGATGATGATGACTTTAATATGAGGTAGGCAAAATATACTTTCGATGAAATTTATTATTTTTATGTTTGATTAAGGTATTATGTTTTGTAGGAGAGTTTTTTTAATTTTTTTTTTAAATTTTTGGGTGGGGAAGATAGGTTGTAAATTTTTTATTTTTTTTAAGGAATGTATGGCCTAGGGGTAAGATGTTTGGGGGGAGGGAATTGATGTCGATCTGTATGGATCAATGTTCCCTATTCAAATTGATCATGATCTAAAAGGATCAATATCGATTAGGTAAATTAACATTGATCCTAATAGGATCGATAGAAATCAAGAAAGTGAGGCTCTTTATTTACTAAAAATTTATTTTGACAGGCACGAGAGCTACTGATGATGAGGGATAGGATCCCACCACTATTTACATAGTTATGAGAGCTCATGGGTGATGAGGATTGGGCTTATCTATATGTTATTGGATTTAGAGGGATCCACCATTATCATCATATCCATCTAGATATTGTCATGGTGGTGGCTTTGCTAGAGTGGTGGGATTATACCACCAATATGTTTTGGCTACCAATTAGTGAGATGACCATCACCATAGAGGACATCCATCATATTCTATGAGTTCCAATCTAGGGAGCCCCAATTTATACTATTGACAAGGCTGAGTGAGCAATGGAATTGGTGTGATTATATGAAGAGGATGCATTGGACATGAGATTCATTATTGAGGGGTTCTCATTCTAGCCATTATATGACCAGGACCCTATGGAGAGACTAGTGTTGATGATGATGATGTTGGCATTGACCTATTATGTGCTACTTGATTATGTAAGAGGGTGACTACCATGGAGATTAATTGGTGTCATAGTGGACATGGTGGAGATTAAGACTATTTTTCTTAGGTGCCCACATTATTGGGGTAAATCTACAAGGAGTTGTGGGGTTGGCACACTAAGCATAGATCAAGACTCGACATCACTTTTATATTACATTATTGGCCATATGAACACATTCATGTGATTTACCCCATAGGGACCCCATGGATCAGTTTCAAAGACATGGTTTATAGTGTAGGTTTCCTTTGATGGAAGGAAAATCTAGTGGTTTTATACAAAAATAGGGTAATACATGATCTACCATACCATAAATAAGTTTTCAATGACTTACAGATAAAAAACATTATCTAGAGGCCATATGTACACTTCTCAACATGGCCTAGTTTAGCTATGGAGATAGGGGATGTTGTCCAAGAGACATGGGTACATGGATGATGGCTAGAGCACATTAAACTATTTTATTTTGATAGGGTCCATCATCAGTTTGGGTTGCTTTAGGATATACCATTAGCCCCATATGTGTATAGGTAGGATGATACAGAGCTTGACTAGCCTACTCTAAATACTAAAATGTTCTTGATGGGGCCTCAAGATGATCCCATGGCTACTGACCTAGATGATATTGGTTATATAGATGATTATTAAATGTGGTTTGTAGTAGAAATGGGGAGGAGATAGGATATAGTAGTGAGACCTCAACAAGAGGTAGTTATTGAAGAGATGAGGGAATCTAATCAGGGTGCCCTAAATGCACACATGGAGGAGCAAGATGCCCATAATGCAAACATAGAGGATGTACCACTACAAGATGCCCCTACCCATGAGCATATAAATATAGTTGTAGTTTTTGTGGAGAGGGATACACTAAGGGATGAGATACATGAGGTATGAATATCCCATGATACATTACAGGATCATATTACCACATTATAGGGTAATCTTAATATCATGAGAGGGAAACATAACTGGGATATATAAGAGTGAGATATATACTAAGCAGAGCTTTAGTAGATGAGGTCTACTTTGGTAGAGAGACCAACTCCAGATATTATAAGATCTAGTGCTACTCCTATAGATATGGTACCACTCCAAAGGTATAGGGATTTGCTTATCGAGATGTCTTATTATGAGAGGATAATAAAGAGATGGCTACCATATGTAGCTTAGTTTTCTTCATATGTGGCTAGCTATAGCAGATCATGGAGGACTCTTGGGGGGTCTACTAGTAGAGGGAGGGTAGTGAGTCAAGGAGGAGATAATGAGGGAGGTAATAGAATTCACATCAACATGATTGATTTTATTGAGTAGATCACATTGTATGGGTTGAGATCCCCATTTTATTTGTGTTATGACATTTGTATAGACGATGTATGTGTGTGTGTGTGTGTGTGTGTGTGTGTGTGTGTGTGTGTGTGTGTGTGTGTGTATCTTATATCTATAGATGGATCATGTGTGTTTGTTTATGGATTTATTGATAGCTATGGATATGTTATGTTTTTATTGATGATATGATGTGATGGATTATAGAATATATGTTATGTATTTTAATTTTGATCATTGTTATTATATATGTTGTGGATGTTTATGGATTTTACATGTTAGGGATTATGGATGTTACATCATGAGATATGTTTTTAATCAATGGATTATGAAGATAGATTTAATGTTTAATGGTTATGATTTTATGGGTTTTAGTGATTATATATTATGGATTTTCTTAGCATTGACTTGGACCATAACCAAAAAGATAATCTCTCATACACATGGCCTATGCATCTTTATCTAGATGATAATAGATGTTGACACAACCTGGGTTAGTTAGAGCTTTGACCTTGGTCATTTATTAAGATTAGATTCTTTTGGTGGGATGGGGGGTGGATTGCTTTAGAGATAACCTTCTTCACACCATATTTTGAAATCAAGTTTTATTTTTCAAGGATCATTTTGATGCCAATGGGTATAATGATCAATATGAGAAGTCTACAATTAGAACGCTGATTGATATAGGAAGCTTTCTTGGGGTATTGCTTTTGACAATTTATTTCTTTATTTTTTTTAAGGCTTTTAAGTGGCATATTTTAAAAACTAATCAATGCAAGATTTTTTTTTCTTGGTAGCCATCCTTCAAGTGAGTGGTCTATATTTATATGTTTTTGCATAGCTATCCTTTAAGGGATTAGTCTATTATTTTCCTTTATATTTGATTATAGCTACCCTTCAAGGGACCAGTCTATTTATTTAGCTAATTTTGATACTTTTGATTTTCACTGCTTACTTGATTTTAGATCCCAAAGATAGTAATGTAAGTTGGCATAAAAATATACCTTAGGATAGTTTCCATGAGTTCATTACATGAGATGATTGTGTTATCTTGGAAAATTTACAACCTTTAAGAAATAAGGGAAATAATGATCTAGGGTTTTTCCTATTACATGTGAAATGTATCCATGAGAGAATGCTATGAATAGATCTTAGGTATTCATATTCAAGGTTGAAGTTATAGTTACTAATAGATAACTACATAACTCTAATATCATTATTTGGTATTTTAGGATAGGAGGATATGATAATATTTAAGATAATCTAACCATGATGAGCCAAGATTTATTAACTATAGAAAGGATGTAGATACAATGCATTAAGAGGTTTTCATTTTAGTTTACTATCAAAAGAAGCCAAATGATATGAACCAAATCTATATTTATGGGTTATGATGTATGGTTCAAGTCAATTAGGAGAAAATTTTCCCCTTTTACTTTGTTCCATATTAGTGTCATGTTGATTTTATTTAATCAAAAGCTCTCCAAGTTTAAATTCCCATTCTCTTACATGTTGATTATATGCTCATTTTAGTCATTCTGGATATTTACAAAGGTGATTGAGGGTTGTTGTGTGATGCTCAGCTAAGAATTCAAGCTGGGATAAATGCTCTTGATGAAAATCCTCACTAGAAATGATGTCTTTAAGGGAGACATGAAGAGAGGGAATTTGGACTTCCAAAGGAAGTACATCTTTCATACTATAGACTAGGGAAAAAGGAGTAGTACCTGTAACGGTTCGAATAATAGTTCAATATGCCCATAAGGCAAAAGGGATACAAAGATGCCAATATTTCCCAACTTCATTGAGAACTTTGGTTAGGATTTTGACCATGGTTTTATTAGATGCTTCTGCTTGAGCATTGGCCTGAGGATAGTAAGGTGAAGAAAAACTTAATTTGATTTTAAATGAGTCATATAGTGCCTAGACTTTCTTATTCTTGAAATATTTTCCATTATCTATTATTATTTTATATAGAATTCTAAAATGAAAAATAATGTGATGGTGTATAAACTCTGTAATGTTTTTTACCTTGATCAAGATAAGTGACACAACTTCCACCCACTTGATGAAGTATTCTATAGTAGTAATGATGAAGCCATGATGGCGAGAGGACTTAGGGTTGATTTTCCCTATAAGATCAAGACCCCATTAAGATAATGGCAAGAAGTCTCTTGTTGCCTACAAGGATTTACTAGGGACATGGGATAAGTTTGCATGCTGTGACATTTTACACACCTCTTAATGTATGCACAACAATCTTGATTCAGAGTGGGCCAATAATAGACTAGATGTAAGATTTTTTTAGTGATTATGTGACCACTATAGTGTCCACCACATGACCCATTATGTACTTCCTAGATGGCTAAGGTAGCTTCATGCTTTTGGAGATAATGAAGAAGAATTCCATCAAAACTATGCTTATAGAGAACACCTCCTAGTATAGTAAAATGGGTGGATTTTTGTTGAAAGACACACCTGACACCTTTGGATAGATGGGGAGAAGATAGTCCTATAGATAAATAAGAAAATATTTGTTTATACCATGGCTCCTCCAGGTTTTCCTTGATATTATTTCTAGATAGAAGATCAATTATTGTGTAGGAAGGCTAGTTAACTCGATGGATAAGGAAAAATAACTTGGAATCCTAAGATGTTGATGGGATAAATGAGGAAAGAGATGCCATAGTATCAACAAACTTATTAGTTATTCTAGGAGTAGTTTGGATGGCATAGCATTTGAAAGTGGATAAGAGCTGATCATATAAGGTATTATTTCTTTGGAGGATATCATTCTTGCATTGATATATACCATTAATTTGATTGACCACTAGCTAAGAATCACCATAAATATTAAGGGATCTAACCCTTAGTGCAAGGGCAATTTGAAGGCCTATAATCAACGCTTCATATTTAGCCATGTTATTGGTGCAATTGAAGTCTAATTTAAAAGATAAAGGCATGGGAATACCTTGAGGAGGGATTAATATAATTCCTGCACTACCTCCATGCTCACATTTGGAACCATATTAGAATAGAGTCATTTGATATTCTGAGATTACTTGGGAAGTGGATGCAATAGATTCATTTGGAAATTCACATTTTTTTAGTTATTTGTCACTAAGAGGTGCTTCAGCTAACTGATCAACAATAATATATCCTTTAACAGACTTTTGATGAGAAATTCTAGATCAAACTCAGCTATAAGCATGATCCATTTGGCCATTTATTGATTTTGATAAGGCTTAAAATTCATGAACTTAAGGGGGTTGGTAGTTGTAATTACGTATGTCTTGTGGTTAAGTAGGTAATGACAAAGCTTATAGGCTATAAGGACCAATGCTAGGCATACTTTTATGGTATGAAAATAATGTGTTTCATATTATATGAGGGTAAAAATTATATAATAATTAGCCTATTCTTTGTGATGTTTAACTTGATGGGAAACATAGCACCTAGAGCATGGTCAGTAGCTGAGATATAAAGGAATAAAGGTTGCCCCTCCTTAGGTGGAGTGGAGACCCTGCTCATATCTACCCATGCTAAAGTCCTTCTAGGCACAATGATAAATATAGATTTTCATGAACTATGGTTTATTGAGAAATGAGAAATTATATGTAAAGAGTTTAGTATGGGTGTCATTGTCAGGTCTTAGGGTGGTTTGATTGATTCCACCATATATCAAGTGGGTACATAAGAAAGGTCACCCCAATGGGATGAGCTCACCTAGGTTGGGTAAATACATGGGTTACTTGTTGGGATGATCATATTCCCTAGGAGTGGGTAACATGTTAAGGGTCAATAACTAGTATTCCCCCATTGAAATATATTATATCATAGAATCAATGGACTCATGAGCTGGTAATTTGGAAGTAGGAATAGTCATGTTAGTCAAGGATTGATTAGAGGATGAAGATGTAATTGTGTTAGGTGAGGTAATTATGACATCACTTGGTCAAAAAGTGTAGTTGCATGAATTAAAGGGATAAGGATCAATGGGGATGATGTAGACCTAGCCTGCATGTTCAAATTTAATGCACCAATGGATGGTGGAGGGGATACATCACATTGCATGAATCCATAGACATCTTAATAGAATTTTATATTCAAATGTCCCTTTTATGACATAAAAGAGTTCATGGAAGGTGCGAGGACCTACATAAATGGGAAGGATAACCATTCCTATTGTGGGTGCTACCATGTTATTGAATGCATGAATAATTGTTGGGGATTGGGAAACAATGGTTGATGGTAGCTATAACTATTGAAAAGCATGGGAAGAAATAATACTGATACTAGCCCCATTATTAATCATAACTTTTTTAAACTGAGTTTGATTTATTTGAGCTCTGATGAAAAGTGTAATATTTTGGTCTTTAGGTGAAAAAGGAATAACCTCAAAATTATTGAAACTAATAGTTTACACTATTTGAAGGGCCCCTATAAATGTTGATAATGGTTGAGGCTCATCTATTCAAACCTCAATAGCCTAGAGTGCTTTTATCATTACTTGTTGATGGTGTGAAAAGTTTTTGATAAGTTCATACAATGACATTTTTATAGGCATTTGGTGGAGTTGTTTTAATATGGATATTTGTACCAAATCCTTGGCTTTAGCCAAGGTAGTTCCTATAATAGATAATTTAGGCTTTTGTCTAGATGGTTTAGGACTATTATGGGTAGAGGAATCTATAATTGAAACTTTGGCTTTATTAGGATTCTAATTTTAAGAGTGGGTGACTACATGGACAACATCGATGTGTAATAATGGAGGGTATAAAGAAGCCACTGACTCTTTATTGCTTATAAGATTAGTAGGATTATGGATGGATGGAATATTTGGGATGGTGACTTTTTTCTTAGGAGTTTTATCATTTATATCGTCAATTAATAAATCATCATCCTAGACTAGTTATTGTATTTTAGTCTTAAAGGTATTATAATATTTTGTATCATGTCCAGGTACTCTATGATAGGCGCATATCTCCCAACTCCTATACCAAGCAGGTCTTTGGGGTGAAGGTTAACGAGCCATATAGGTGGTAGTGATATGAGGAATATATCCAATAATTGTTTTAAGATTACAGCATAATATCCTTTTAAAGGGTTATTTTGTGGTCTTATAATAGGTTATACCATCTTTATTGGTAAAGTATTGATTATTTGGTTTTGACGTTTAGATTTTATGGTAGGGATGACCTTAGGCACCTTTTATTTAAATTTCTCTAATGGTCCTTTAAAAGAAGACAATGGTTATCAAAATGAAGGTGTGTTTAATAATGGAGGCAGACTTTGTATTTTCCCATGTATTTGAATGGAAGAACCTATGACAGGGATAGTCATATTGTAAAATGGATGAGGACCTAAAATAGATTATAGAGATTATATAAAAGGGGTTAAAACTTTAATATTTCATGTTTTGGGAATAGAAGGGGTATTAATATTAAGGTTTTTGTCTTTTGACATCTAAAAAAGATCGACCTTGACTTGAGGATGGGATAAGGCTTTCTTTAATGGAATACCAAGATAATTGTCCCCACTATCGATGATAGAAGCTTTACCCTTTCCTTTAGTAGTTTCAGGGTAAGTAGGTGTTGTGATAGAGGATGATTTCAAAGGGTCTTGGTATTGAGTTTAATAGGATCTTGTTATATGATGATCTTGATGCATATTACAAATAGGTTCACTAGGGACCAAAGGGGTAGAATGTTTGACTCTAGAAGTATCAAGATGTTTATTTATGACATCCTAAGGAGGGGTTTCATTTTCCTTTTTAGGAGACTCATTTTGGGAAGATGAAGGGGATGGCTCATGTGAACGATCCCATGTAATGAGATCTGGGAGCTCTATAGAGGTTATGGGAGTTATCTTGATAATTTTAGGTTGACTTACATTGAAATTATCTCTCATGAGGAGATCCAAGACTATAAATTGCTCTAGAGTTTCTTTAGGTAATAATTGGTCATATATTGCATCAATCATATATGTATCCTGATTTTATGTTTCTCTAGGATTAGCTTGGATTGTGTTTGATGTGGATGGATGGTTTAGAATGGTTTCTTGAAAATATATAAATATTGGTTGGAAGGAGCATTTGGATTGTCCAAATGAAGGTTCCCCTTATTGATGAGGCCTTGTACCAATCATTTAAAGGATTGGCATCATTCTATGTCATGCCCTATTACCCCGTGATAGACACAAAATTCATCCTCTTTATACCAAGTGGTTTTATGATGTGTATCATCAACTAGTCTAATTGGAGGGAGTTTAATAATGTTTTCTTATAGTAGTTTATCCAATAAATAAGTGTAAGGTTATCCTAAAAGGGTATATTTCTTAGGGGGGAAATGAGTAAGGCCCCTAGGTGGTTGTGTTTGAGAAGTGGATGGTCCTAATTGATTGGGTTTTGGAGGGGAAGAATTTTTTAGAATGATAGAATTTGCTGCCCCTTTTGGTTTAGGATTATTATTGATTTTTGTGGAGTTAGGTTTGAATTTTTTATTATGTAACTTAATTTTCCCCTCTTCAATGCCCCAAATTTTTAGTTTACTTGCCATGGTAAAGGATTTGTTGAAAGTTTTAAAGGTTTGAATTTGTAACATGGATGAGATATGTTTTGCACAAGAGAGTGAAAATAATTTAATTAATTCAGGTTGTGGCAAGGAAAAGGTTAACTAGTTGATTAGGTTATGCCAACAAGCTACAAAGTCTGATAAAGATTATTTAAATTTGAAAATGGCGTATAAATATGTGATACTCACTTTTCAATTAATATTGATTGAGAAGTGTTCTAAGAAAAATTGGGCCAATTTCCTAAAGGAAAAGAGTGAATGTTGAGGGATGGAGCTGTACCAATCTAATGTAGTTCCTACTAGCAACATGGGAAATGTCCTAAGTATTAATGCATTATCATGTACTATAAGGTAACATGCATGTCAAAAGGCTATAAGATGTTTTTGGGGATCTTATTTTTTCTAAAAATTAGTAAACTTGAGAAGTTCCCATTATGAGGGATACAATCAGATAGGAATAGATGGGTGGATAGGCTCCTTACAAATTTGTTCATATGTGGGTATAGTATTATGTCTAGAGATGGAGGCTTCCAAATTATCCATCCTATTCATAAGGATGTTTATGAGTTCTACTTGGGGGTTATTCTGAGGTACATTCCCTAAGATACCTTGCTAAAGAGTAGATAGGGGTTGTGAGGAAGGGTATCCAGCTGCAGTGGACATAATTGGTTGGGATGCCACCATGTATTATGGGACTTGTAGTGGAATATTTTTCTAGGTGGAATATTGGAAATAAGTATTCCCTAATGACTAAAATGGATCCATATATTGAGTATCTATGGAGACATATTGTTGGGAAGATTGTGTTGGAGGGATTTGTGGTGTATATTGTAGAGCTTCTGAACTATATGCTAGACTCATTTTGATAGGTGGGAGACTTATAGGTATTGATACTACTAACATTTGGGGAGGATTAGTGGATATAGGTTAAGTGGTATAAGCACTTTGAACCTAAGCAATGGGTGTTGGAGAATTGGTAGATACTATAGGTGGTTGGCTTTCTAAAGGTTGCATCATCTGATTATTAGATCCAAATGGAAGAGAGATGATAGAAAAGGATATCATGGCTATGGTAAATCCTTTAGTTTTCCTAGCTCCCTTGAAAGGCATCCCATATAAATATCAAGAATCCTGGGTATGGGGGGAAGGAGGAATGTGTATTTCTAGATTACTAAGGTAGTAATTGAGAAAAATAGGATTATTGTCCAATATTTCCATAAAGGAAGGATTTCCTTGAAAATAAAAGTATAGGAACACAAGATTTTGAAATGACTTAGGGGTAGAGGAGGATCTAGGTGTATGTTCCATAGGAGAATACATGACACCCACTTCATAGTCTTTATTTGATTTTTTCCTAGTCAAAACCATGAGATGGAAAAGAAAAGCAAAAAAAATTCTTTTTGAATTCTCTCAGTTTTAATTATGGATGAAAGATGCACAAAATAAATTCATCCCAAAATCTTCTCTTTTTAATTTTAAGATGTGAAAATAAATAAAGAAAAAAGGATAATGAGGGTCCTAAGAAATGGTAATATAAGGATGGTTTCAGGTATTTTGTTTTGGAGCTCAAAGGAAATCTATATTGGTATCAGTATGTGGCTTGATACTTGGGGTTTACTCCCCTCACGTCACAATCCCATAGCCAATGTGGGTGTTTAGCCAAGATATACTAATATTCTAGAGATTATACATAGTTAGAAAACTGATTTGGTCCTCCCCTTGGTGGTGAAATCCAAGTGGGATCACCAAAAAAAATGTTGACATGAGGTGATGAAATCCCCATCGATTTCCTTATGTCAATTATTTAAATGAGTTTATTGTGACTGTGATTGTGTGAAAACAAGTGATGACTATGATGAATTTACCACTTATATTATTCTATGTGAATTACATAAGTAGACAAAAATGAATGAAATTTATTTTAACCTCAAAAATGAAATACAATTCAAACTTGATGTTCTTTGGATGAATTCACATAAAGAAAGGGAAAGAGAGAAAATTCAATAATTTTGAATTTTACTAAGAAAAATGAGACCTGATAGTCCCATCGAGTATGCCAGAATGTTTTAGTATTTTTTTACTTGTTTAATGTGATCTAATTAGCTACTAAAAACAAAGTAAATGTAGGGTTTTAAAAATTACCTGGAGATGGAGATCAGTTGCACACCATTGATCAAGCTTGTGGGAAATCCTCTTTGGCTAGGGAGGAATGACCTACAAACCACACTAACTCATAAAATTTTTATTAATAGTAAGATGAATTACCTAGTAAGAAACTAGTCTCAAGAAGCGATCTACTTCCTTAGGTGGATGTCATCCCATGTTTAACACTCAAGTTTATAAATAAGCATGAAATTACAAAGATATATAAAGATAGGATGAAAAATAGATAATAACAAAGATGTCTAATCTACAACAAGATTAATGTGATCAAAGTAATTATCCCAAAATTTAGTAACTATATCAACGTACTCTTGAATTATAGCCAATTATTCATTAATGCTTTCCTGATTAGGTGTGAAAACCATAGTACAAAGACCTAATTTGAATGCAATGTCACTTTGATCAGTGAATACAGGTTGTGGGACAATGGGGAGATAAAATATGCTAATAATATCATGTGTTAATTTAGGTAGAGTAATCTACATGTGAAAGACATATTTTAAAAAAATAACATGCAGGATTTAAAAACTATATAAGATTGTGAATGTTATGAAAACATACTTCAAGGCTATTTTAATAGGTTAGTAGGGATCGATGATGATCCTACATGATCAACGTCAATTCTGAGTAAAATGCTAAAATATGAAAATAGGTGATAATAATGACTTGTAAAATTAATAAAATGATGAAAACTAAATGGAAATGTTGACACAAAGGTGTAGAGGATAGTAAGATTTAAATATTAATGAATTAATGTAAAATACTAACCTTGAATGGCTTGAAACACATAGATAAATAAGACTATAAAAGTATGCTAAAAAAACTTTGAAATCCCTTGATAGTTACATGAACAAAGGTTCCACAAGGTGGAAAAGTGTTGACAATGTCCGTACGTATGTTCTAGGAAAAATCTAGTAGAGGTCAGGAGTCAAACAAGTGTTGTGCATGTCCCCTGATCTGAGGAGGCTCATTGTATATTTATGGATCAATGTCATTCTAGGTTGATCGACATTGATCTTAGAGAATTGATGTCAATTTACCCAAAATGGGTGGAGTTGGTATTTAGGCCATTCAAAAGGGTTTTTTATGGGGTAAAGATAGGTTTAACTGACATCTAAGTTTTTAGGTTGTTTAAACCATGGGATGGGTTTGTTAGGAGGTTGGGAGGGTTTTTGTTTTTTATTTGTTTTTATGATTTTATAGTTAGGGATAATAAAATAAGGTTAATTACTATTTGACTATAGTAATTAACTTAATTAACTCATATGGTAAAGGTAAATGGTTAATTATTTCAAATAATTGTGAATGGGGTCATTATGTTAGAGATGAAAGATAACATGATGATGCACCACATTAATACACAAAGGTGTATAAAACTAACATCTATTGTAGATGTTGTTTGAGATGTTTATTGAATTATCCATCATATAAATAGTTTGTATTACATATTAGATCAATAAATAAAGTTACAATTAGGTTAAAAACACTCCAAAGCCTTTTACCCCTTTCTCTTAGACCTTTGTGTCAACCTTACTTTTGTAGGTCTCTAAAGCAGTTGACTATGAGATAAAAGTAATGGAAAACTTCCTCAAATTGTATGAAAAGGTATGATATTGGCCATTTATAGTGATATAATTCTTATAAAAATATTTATATATTACAATTAATCCATTCATATCAATCATCTTTAACCTTTATATCTTATAAACCCTACACATTCTATTTATAGGTTATAATAGAATATCTTGGATAATTGGACTTAAAGCTATGTCTTATGGTTCACCTTAAAATCCATTCAAATGGCCTTAAAATTTTTAAATAAATATTATTTGGTTAGTTAGGTTTTAAATATTCTTTAAGGCTTGATGACCATGCTTTGAAACACTCACATATATCAAAGATTTTACTCAGGTGTTAATGATGATCACACTCAAGCACACAAGGGTGATTTTGTTTGTCCTCAATGAACACAAATGAAAATAAACTTGAAAAAAATGTAAAATTATTGAATGGACCTCACAAATTTTTATTCATCATTTAACTCCAACAACCAATCTTTATTATGAAACTGGATGGTGAAAATTGAACTACTAGGGTTTCATAGGCCATTTTGAGGGATAAAAATTCTAAGTGATTGTTCTTAGAGAATAAGCCATGAAACTTGAAAATTTGATCATGTGATGTAAGTACACAAGGAATAATATCATCCCCTAAATTAACTAGATCTAAATCTTCTTTTCTTGGTCATACTAAATAAGAACTATTGACCCTTTTTGACCCTTTCAAGGAGAGTGATGAGAAGATAGATTGATTTTCTTCATTATTAGAGATGTCAAGAATATTTTACCCTAGAGATGAATATGAGGAACATCAAGAGACTCTTATGAAGCATACTCTACTATAATAAAGCCATGTAATTTTTAAACTTTTCTAAAAATGACCTTGTGAGATCTCTTCATCTTGTTTTAACATTGAACCTACCAACTTTATCATTTGACAATAGTTATATGATAATTTATGACACATAAGATGTTAGAATAAGATTTTGAACACTTGTACCCTTAAAGGAATAATAAAATATTCAAAAATCACCCCAAGAGTGACCTTAAGTGACGTATAATCAACTAAGGGATAAAATTAACTATAATTAAGGCTAAATACACATTATAAGACCCCTGTCTAGGACCATGGAACATATTTTGACCCTAGTAGACCCCTATCTAAGTTTTTTAACTATATGGGGTTGACCCATTTTTACTTATGGTCAAAATATTCAATATTTTTTCTCGGTAGAGGAAAGCAAAGAAGTGTCAAACTTAGTCTCAAGACCTCTCTCGAATTGTACTACCCCAGACTACCATGTCAACCTACCAACTCAAGAAATCATATATTACCAAGAAAGATGACTAAAAACTAGTGATATTAGGGGGATTTTGGGGCCCTGATACACTTAAGATCCATGGAGGAAAGAGTGGGATTTAGGATCCCAACTCTATGAATAATCACTGAGACTATTAACACACCCATAATGCTTGCAAAGAGATTGAAGGACACCAACCTTCACTCACATATAACTATATGAGCTGCATAAAACAAAGAGTATTTAAAGGGTTTTATAAGGTTATATGGGATCAACATCCATGACCATACATTTTAGGTTTGAGGCTTGTATTTTATAAACCATCGTTAAGATGGTAGGCCACTAAAAGCTTGCATAAACCCTAGTATAAACCTAATGGGAGAAAACTTGATATATTTACAGTCAAATGTCATAAATGTGTCCTAAAGACACTTGGATCTCATATTAAACTATCATTAAATTCCATTCATGGTACTAGTTTCTATAGATTGTTGTATAGACTCATCATAAACTACACATTTAAGTGTTAGTGAGAGGTGACCTAGTCACCTAATTAAAAAAGGGTTGCATGTTTACAATATTGGGAAAGCAATGTCAAGGTATAATATTATAATTCAAACTTGAAACATGATCAATAACTTGTTCTTAAGGTCTTATGCAAGTTTCATGGCTACATAATAAATAAGCACTAAGCAACTAAGCCTAATTACCTAATAGGCCTATGTGGTCAATGAGAATATATGTAAGTTGGCATAGAGGGATGATAAAGGAGTCAATGTAGGTAATAATAGTCATATAACATCCTCATGAGGTAATTAGAACCATTTACTAGCCACCATGAAGGATGGGGTAGTTTTTTAAGTCATATTTACATGCAAGAAAGAGGTGGCTATTAAATGTTTCATGGAGGGGACCTAATTGATCCACTATGATGCTTTGTAACTATCATGAGGAGATGGAATTTAAAAGGTTGGTGTGTCCATAATATGTATGAGATAAAACTTATCCAAAAATAGAATTCATCAACCCAAATGGCTCATTAAATTCCACTCATCACCAAGGTAACACATGGAGAACTATGAAGGTTGCTTATATATATATATATATATATATATATATATATATATATATATATATATATATATATATATATATATATTAATCTAAGGGATTGTGTTCATTCATGACCTCTTAATGATCTTTACACACCAGATTATCTCTTAATCTTGTTCATTATTTTATAAATTTAGGATCTTATGCCATTACATTGATCCCTCTATTGGGTATGAAGATATTCTACCCAAGTTTGTACTCTATCACCTCTTGAGCTAATACAAGGACTATTTCAGATTCTTTGATACTAATTTAGTGACTTATGATTGTTTGATTTGCATATGTGGTAAGTTACTCTCCCTTTATAGGTCCTTACATCACCTAGTTTCTAGTGTATGGTTCTATGCAAGTCACCTAGTGTGTTAGAGTGATTAGTGGCTAAGCTTAGAGTGGAAGTTTAACTAGTAAGTGTCTTGAACCAGATTTTCCATTCATTACCCTCCTATTTTTATCATTTAATACAACCTATATGTGAAAAATTATTTCTTATAAGTTCTTGGAGATAGTGGTTCAATCATATGTATTGTTCATTAGTGTTTTTAAGAGGTCAAATAGAGTGGACAAACTATATTGGTGCATCACCTCCCTTTAGCATAGGTTTCCTTTCATACATTTCTCTATCCCTTTTCACCCCAATAAGTAAATAAGTTTAGGATTTGAGCTCAATTGATGCACCAAGGGATCTAACCCCATAAAATAGAGGTTTAGCCTAGCCATAGGTCACCCATAGCCTTAGGATAATCCCATGATACCCAAACTTGGAGGTAGGCTTGAACAACCACCTCCCAGGGTGTAATTTGGAGTGTTAACAGTTCTAGCACACCCAATGAGATTGAATTCAAGAATCTTGGAACACATCCCATCATCATTCAATGATCTCAAGTAGCTAAAAGCATTGAAGGAACATATTTATAGTCAAATTCCATGTTAAGGGGAGTCATAAGGTCTTCATCTCAAGGTAATAATAGTTTGTTGTTGATAGTACACTTTATGCTTCAATTGTATCATGATGTGTAATGGTTGGTTATGAAGGGAATTTATACTCTACACCTCCATATTAGCTCTATCATGACCCATACTAACCTTATATTCCTTACCACCAATAAAATGTTAACCTTTATCAGTCTTATGATCCTCCTTACTTCCAAGAATATCACCCTTATCCTCTTTATGAGTCATATCCACCTCTTTGGAAGCCTACCTATCCTCCTGATTAGTATTATAATGATCATAATACTCCTAGTTAGCATGGTCATGTTCTAATTCAGTCTATCTTAGGACTTAAACAAACTCTCATCAGCTATGATAAATACATGGTTTGGATTGACACACAGAGAGGGTATGGTCAAAAAGTTCATAGGCATATTATTAAGAGTATGAGAGCCTTATTACATCAAGCTAAGAGGGAGTGGGAATATCTTATGAAAGACAATCAGTCAAGGCCAACTAATGATATGTTATATTTAGGTGGTCTATTTTCAAAAATTGAAGATAAGCTAGTGGTACATGAGGGGCACCAAGTCTAATATCATAAAGCTCATGTTCCCTTTCTCATTCTATATCAATCCTCTATTGAACAACCCATCCTTACTCAAAATACCCAAGAAAGTAGATGTTAAAACCTTCCAAGTCCACTATAAGCTCCTCAAGACTTCCCTACTTGGATATCCATCCAAGAAACTATGCAAAGGAGAGAATAAGTGTGTGTTGAGAGGGCTGAGTTTCATGGTTCATATCAGACCTTGGAGAGTCTTTCCCTTCTTAACTAGCCTAAGGAGATTTATGATCAGATAAGGCTTGATTTTGAATCTGACCTAAAGAGAAAGATTGAATTTTCAAAGAAACACATGTCTCATTTAATAGTAGTAGTACGATACTTTCATTCATTCCTCAAGTTGCAACACATGTTTCTAGTGTCAAATGCCCAACTTGGAGCCAATTAGTGGAATCATGGGAAAAGGAAGATCAGTCAAACTTTCATGAAAACATTAAAACTAAGGATAGGTATGAAATAATTAAAATCCCACCCCTCCCTCCTCAAGATCCTAATGCATTCCCATCATGGAGGTGCATTTAATAGAATATGTAGAAAGAGAATGAAGTATTGGTTGTCAAAAATGTGCAGCTTAAGGAGAAGGATGAAACATCCATGACACAACTAAATGTAACCTCTCTTCTAGAATTATTTCAAGAGTCTCCTATTCCACTTATTAAAAAGGATCCTATCCTTGGGGAGACAAGTGAATAAGGTCAATATGTGGTGGTAGTTGATGAAGGTGATATGAGTGAAATAGAAGAAGAAATTTCCATTGGTACACCTCTTGGTGAAGAGAGCTACAACTCAACCTTCAAGAATGTAGAAGATGGTGAACTTCAAGAAGATCAAGGTAAGCAAGGTGAGTCCCAATGAGAATGCATACTTGTTAATCAAGAAGAAGGTGACTTTCAAGACCTTCTTGATGAAATGGTAGCTTATATTCATCATGATAGTCTTAAAGAGTATATTAATGGGGTATTTGTCTAATTTATTATAGTTTTAGAATAATAGGATAGTCATCAAGAGGTTTTAGTGGGTCAAAAAGGATGCAAACCAATCTATAAAGATCTTCATGAAGGTAACCTTGATGTCAATCAAGATGATCAAGTTGTTTTCAAGGATGAGAGAGATTTAAATGGTCTATCAGAGGTGGCTAAAAATTTCTTAAAGTTTCAAGATCATGGCTAAGGAGATATGGCTCCCAAATATTTATCAAACTATGATATGCCTACTCCTACATAATCCAATATCTAACATGAAAAGATTATATGAAAACTAAAGACATGTGAATACTAATCAAAAGACTTGTTTAAAATCATAAAATTAGGATATTTCCCTTGAGAGGCATGCCATGATCTGGTTCAAGTTGAATAAGGCAGTATCACCAAACAAGAGGAAGGAAACCCTCCAACCATGCCATCCCACAAGGTTATCTCATCTGAAGATGACTTATTTGAAGTCTTTAAACAAGGATATTATTACCTCACTCCATTTTCATATGCCTCTTTACTCTTAGTGAATGAAACTAAACTTCCTTCACATCAAGCTTTTGTGAAGAAAGACTCATCTTTCTTAGAAGTCAACCCTATAAGCATGCCACAAGACCTACCTTAAACTATTCAGCTTAATTAGGAGTAGCCCATGACTAAGGGATAAATGAGATTATTCATGTAGAGTAAGCAAGTTTGGGATAAATATGACTGGGTGTTGAATTCACATAACCAACATGTGTACCTAATAATGGATAAAGAAGGTCTAGTTACTCTTATGAGAGGATATGAACATGCCAATAACTCCAGATGCAAGTGGAAGTTCTTATTCAATGAGTAATGTCTGATTAGACTCCTCTCAGCACATGATAATATGACCTCATGGTGATATAATGACCAAAGGAGATTTCCATTTAATCTTGGAGGACAAATAGGTTGTGTTTAAGTTATTTGTTTATAGTATGTTGCCTTTGTCTAGTTTTCAATAAGTGTGTGTTGGCCTTGCATCTTGGTTTTATGTCTTGTTTCTTCTCAAGTGTTAGGTGTTGTTTATTTTGGATTTATTTACTTTTTAGGTTATTATTTTAAGACCTAAATATTTTTGCTAAGGTATTGGTCTGATTATTAGTCCAAGTGAGGAGATAATCTTAGTTTGGGTCATGACTATTATGGAGAGTTAGTAGGTTCTCTTGACCAGTAGGCTAGTCAACCCCTATGAGTCACTAAAAATGTTAATATTTTGGCCTCACAGGCCATATATCAACCCCTAAAATCAAATTTGTTTTCCATAACACCTATCCAAACTTGTACATGGTGGCCTAAAACTTGTCATGGTTTTCTAAATAATCATTTTAAGCCTCTTTAGCCTTATTTAAGGTGTCAATATATGCTAGAAATTGCTTGAGAGATCCTCATGTCATAACCTATTTTAAGTCTTTGGAGGATATGATAACTTATCTTGGTGGTCTTTGAAGTGAGTGGAGGGGTGTCAAAGGTCTTTTGAAGCTTAGAGAGTGATCTATATAGTGTTTAACAAAGTTAAGTTTTCCTAGTAGAAGTTAAGGTAATTTGGGGTAACTAAGGTTTCTGGTGATCATAGTAATTGTGCCTATTTTAATCCAATTATTAAGAAGAGACCTTGATATCATGATATATGGGTACTAAGCCTATTTTGAGTTATATCATGAGGTCTAATAATGTATATAGGGTTGTCCTCTATGGTATATTCTTTTAAACCTATTTCATGCCTTGTTTATCCCCTAAGTCATCAAATGTACCCTTTCAAGTAGGTCATATAAGCTAAATTTACATATAGAAATCCCATTAGATAAGGTGTCATGTTAAAATAAAGGGTCTTAAAGGGGTTTCATTCCCATCCTATAGTCATAACAAGGTGTTTCATGCATAAATGGGTCCATTTTGAAGCCAAACCCATATTTCACTCACTAAATAGGCCCCACACATGTGAAAATGTGACTCCTAAACTACCCAAACCATGTCATATGTTTTTTAATGAAATTTAACCTCTATTTTCCCTCCTCCCATCCTCCAATGGAATTTTGAGATTTAAAACTTGAGAAAATGTAGAAAAGAAAGAGTTTTGTAGGTGATTTAGAATTGTATGAACTTGTACAGATAGGTCATGGTCAGAGGAAGTCAAATTTTTTTATAAGGGAATTAGTAAAAGCATCAAATGAGGAGATATTTGAGTTTCAAAATCAAAGTTTATAAAAACCATTTCCCTCTTTCCATCATCCTCCTTAGTAGCTCAGAAAGGGTTTCAAGTTTTTGATTAGTTCATACAGGAGAGAGAAGATAGAGAGCTAATATTTTGGGAAGAGGAAGGGGATATCATGAGCTTCTATTGTTCCCAAAATCCATCACTTGTTTTTGGGACAACATATCAACTATTTTGGTCTTGCAGGCCAAAATTCTCTCTTCCCTTCTCAAAAAATGTTTTGAGCTCTCAAGTTCTTCAATTATTCAAGCATTTTCAGTCATGGGACTCGCATGTTCAATGGGTTCAACAACTTCAACAGGTGGACTCTCATAAAGGAACAACTTCCAAACACTTGGGAAATTTCAAGGTTGGTTCAATGTTGAGGTTCAACCAAAAGGTCCATTGATAGGATTTAAACAAATTGGAATGAAACATTGAACCATTGAACCCCGCTTTAGCGTGGTTCAAAGGTTCAATGAGTTCAAAGGTTTAAAAAGAGTTAAGCACTTCAATTAGTTTGAAGACTTCAACAAGTTCAAAGTTAAACCACTTTGAAAAGTTCAAATGGATTTAAAGGACTTAAATGAAAGAAGACTTCGAAGAAAAAATATTGAACTTTTGAACCATTAAACCTTGAATTAAATGAGTTCAAAGTTCAAAGGTTTAATGAGTTCAATAAAGTTTGAGAGACTTAGAAGAAAAAAGGATTTGAAGAGCAAAGAATGAACCATTGAACCTTGAACCAAAAGGTTCAAAGGTTCAAGGTTAAAAGTGGTTAAAGTGACCAGTGATGTCCCTATGGACATCAAATTTAGGGTAATAAAATATCTATTGTTTTTAAAATATAGCGCAGACCTGAAAACAAACTCAGCGACTAACCAAAGAAGTCGAAGGAGCCAGTAGAAAGTGAGAAGATAGCCCGAGAGCCCAAATCACCAAAGAAGGACAATATGTGGTGAGGAAAGAGGGAATGATATAGAAAGACTAAAAATATCTATGTAGGAGTTATTTCTAGTAGGTGAAATAGTCCACTAGGTGGACATCAGAGAGCATGAGCACTCAATAGCATGACCTATTTTTCTAGATCGAGTAAAGGCAAAGTGGAAAGCTGTGCAAATATCAAGAAGAGGACTAGGCATCCCATATTTTGGAGGGGACATTTGAGATGAATTGACACACCATAGTTAAATTTGATGCCCTATTCCAGCATGGCCCCTTGATAGAATTGAAAATGCATTCAAGGCATTGAATGTAGCATAGGCCATTCCATGAAAAAAAATTCCCAAGTCTTTCTAGGAGTGATATATATTGTAATCTCTTATTTTATGCAAAGGAGATATTTTTGTTATCAAAAGCAAAACTCTACCCAAATTGAAAGGATTTTTCTTGAGACTTTGAGCTCAGATTGTCAATCATATTTCTTTATTTGAATGAGAAAACAAGTGACCTTTCAGACTTTGTGTTGTAATAGCTTGTGTTGTTGAGGAAATTGTTCTTATGTATATTTCCTAAATGCATTCTTGTCCATTTAATTTAACAAGCAGAACTAGTGGAAGTAATCAGGAAGGTGTCCTGAAGCTGACTATGGAGAGACTTTGTGCTACCATAATTGTCCTTGGTTTGTCTATTTTTTGTTTCTGTGTAAAGGATCTTGGGATGACTTTATGCCCTCATTGCCCTTCATATTTCACTCTTTGGTAGTTGAGGTGGAGACTTTGTGCTACACCTCATTCTGCTAGTTATTATGCCCTGTTACATTTACTTATCACTTCTAGAAAGGATTTTTGTTGTTTGTTGTAGAACACTTCTGAAAGAAGAGAAGTGCCTCCAATGATTTCACCAAGATTTCTCCCTTGATTTTTGAACATCATCTCTAAAAAAAAGAGATGGATGGTTTTGTCCTACCCCTGAGTGTTATTTTTTGCTTATATATATATAGTATATAACACCTCATATTTATAGGGAACCTCCCCTTGATGAGAGGAGATATTTGTCCCCTTTTGATGTGGTCGACCTACACATTTGGTCAATAAATCTCCTTATGCTATGGTGGAAACACCTATTTTTCCCATCAGTTAGCTGGTGACAAAATATTCACCCAATAATTTTTGGTGACTCCGTTGGGGACATAACAAATTTGCACAATTTGAAGCCTCAAGCTTCAGATTGAAGCATCACCTATGTCTTGTCCATTATAATTATAGCCTTATCCATTTCCATTATATACTCTAAGCTATGAAACTAGAGACGTTGGAGATTAAGTGTTTCATTTCAAAAGTCAATTCTTTGGTAGCTCCATGCCAACTAGAAAGAACACACAATTTGAAGCCTTAAGCTTCAAGTTGAAGTAGGGCCAGTTCTTTTCCATTTTTATTCTACAATCTGGCAACTCCATGCTATATAAGAAGCCAAAAAGCTCAAGGTGTTGTTGAACCTATTTTTTAGTTGGTATAGTAGAACAATTTTGATTTGTTTCCTCCACAACCTCACCTTCAACGAACTAAGAGTCTTCATCCTACCAACACCAGGTCACCAATACAAGGTAGAGCTTATTTTTCCTTTGCTATCAGAGCTTTTCTCATACATACCCCACCAAGATTTGTTATCCCCCCTTTCCATAGTCATACAATGGCATCTCAAGGCCCCTGGGGTAACTCTTTTGGTCCACTCAATCTAACTCCACCTCTACATAAGCTACCTCATAGTTCTAAGAAGATTTTCCCCAAATTCTATGGTGATGGGAGAGTTCATCCTGATGAACATATTACAGCCTTAAGCATAGCCTGTGGCATGATAGGTGTAGAATAGGAAGATATAGTAGTCAAGATATTCATGGAAACTTTACAAGGTGCTACTGTAGATTGGTTCTATCATCTGCAGGCCCAGACTGTGAATGACTAGAACACCCTCAAAGCCAAATTTGAAGCTAGGTTCAAGCCTATAGAAGATGTGCATGCCCTTCTGGCCCAGCTCACACAAATGAAGAAAGAGCCTCATGAACCTATGAGGGACTTCATTTCCAAATTTGATAAGTTAAGGAATAAGATTCCTATAATTTCTAAGCCAACAACTTAGAATCTCAAATGTTTCTTCATCAACTCTCAACTTCCTGTAGTGAGTTTCTTATTGAGATGGGCTGGCCACATAGACCTTGCTGTAGTGAAAGATTTGGCTACTGAGGTGGAAGATGATCTCATCTTGGCAAAGAAGATAAGAAGAGATCCTAATAGAGGTAAATCTTCATCATCTTTTGAATATTCATCTACAAGCACCACCAATCCTATGGTATAGAAGCTGGTAAATGAGTTACTTGCTCTAAAAAAGAAAATAACACAAGGGATGTCTACCCCTCCTTCATACTGAGATATACCAAGGAGGACATTTCCAAACCAATCATACTAAGGCAATACTACCAGGAATCAAGGGCAACCAAATCATCTTCCTCCCCCTCAGGGGAAACTTGTTATTGAAGCAGTTCTAGCCAACTCAGTAGTTGGATATCTCAAAACAAAATCTGATTTTTCCTTCTAGCCTAAGTTGAACCTAGAAGATGATGCTGATTTCTTTACAATAGACCAAGAAGAATTAGTTGGCGACTCTACCATTAGTTTTTTGAATTATCAGGATGAACCTAGAAGTAAAGGTGAAGTGTTTGATGGATCATACGCTATATTTACCTGATCTTAGAACCAGTCAACCCAACAAGCTGATAAGGGAAAATTAGGGGAGAGATCTCAACTAAAAATTTCAATTGTTAAATGGGGGACTACTCTACCTTTTCAATCAAAGGACTTGGTAATCACTAAAAAAGTAAGTACCCCAAACGTTCTTACACCTTCTTCTTCAAATTCACAGATTAGTCCTACACTCCTAAAAAACTAGAAGGATGAGCTTCCTTCTCCTATTCCTAATTTATTTCAAAAATTTGACATAATTGACCATGTCAAGAAAACCAAAATTCAAATGTCTAAATTTGAATTCCTGCAATCCAACCCTGAGCAGTTGGATAAGTTAGTTCAATGTGTAAAGAATAAAATCATCCCTACAGGACTAGCTGTCCCAAAGGTGACTCTCACATCCACTCAAAATAACCTTGTCATTACTCCTCTTGTTGCCCCTGGGAAAATAGAGCCTTTCTATGTTTCCCTATTGATAAATAGTCATAAGTTGAGCAACTGCATCATAGACTCAGGCACATCTGATAATGCCATGCCCACAAAAGTGGTAGAATCTCTTGGTCTCACACTGACTAAGACATTTGGGAGATGTTTCTCCATGGAAAAAAAACAAGTTCCACTTTTGGGATAAATCAAAGATGCCCAGTTTGCATTTGTAGCCTTTCCAGGAAATAGAATTAAGATGACAGTCTTGGTGGCTGACGTCCCAGCCTCCTATGACATTCTTCTTGGGTGAAATTTCTATAAGGATGTTGGTGGAGAATTGAGCATGGACCTATTTGAGGTGAGGATCTCTATCAAAGGCATCATGTAGAGGTTGCTTCTTGAGGAGGCAAATTATATATTGTGACCCAAACATCAACCACTAAAGCTCAAATTCTATTTGAGTCTTCAGGAATGGGTAAATTTTTCTTGACCACAGAGGATGTTTATGTTTCAATAGATGAAAGTCCTGTAAGTGGCAATCCAAAAATTGATTTAGATGAGACAATAGAAGAATTAATAAAGCATAGTGCAAGTGTAGAAGGACCCTCCCCTCCAAATAAATGAAAATCTAAGAAAGGATCAATTTCTTGTGGCGTATGGATTCTAGAATTTGATGGTAGCTACTATTCTACCAGTGCTAGAGCCAGGATTGTTCTAATATCTCCTCAAGGAGATATTTTTCCTTCTTCATACAAGTTGTAGTTCAACAACACCAACAACACTGCCAAGTATGTATTTTTATTACTTGGGTTGAAGGTAGCTCAAGACAGAGGTGTTAAAATCCATGCTAAAGGAGATGTTGAACTAATGGTTTGTCAGGTGAGGAACCTATGTCAAACCAAGAACAAAAGATTGTGTCATTACCACAATCTGGTATGGGATTATATTGAAAGTTTTGATGCTTCCAATATATCTTCAGTGCCCAGAGAGCTTCATAGTCATGCAGATTCATTGGTTGTCTATATGACCCTCTTGGTTCCTCATAAAGACTTTGAAGAGTAGAAGTACACTATCGAGCTAGTCTTTTGACCAAGTGTGCCTGATAATGCCAATCATTGGTAGGTGTTTTATGCTAAAAATTAAATCATGTGCTAGACTAAACTAGAAGAATAACAAATTATGGTAATGGACCATAATGTTGCACATCAAAATCAAGTAAAGAAACTCTTCTACAAGAGAACAAGGATTCATGATTTTTAGACTAGAAATCAAGTCTTGCTATGGGGCAAGAGGAGAGAACCAAAAGGAATACACAAAAAAATTGATAACTCATGGAGAGGTCCATTCACCAATCATCACTTATAGGGAGAAAATGGTTTCTTACTAATATATCAAGATAGAATGCCATTTTCATTATCTCACAGTGGGCAGCATCTGAAGCACTTCAATCCTTGAAGTATCAGATAAGATCATCTTGTACATATGTTTGTATAGTCTTTAGATTGTTTTGTGTTATTCATTTTCATTTATTTTTTGCACCATTATTTTTGGGTAGCATGACTCTGTAGCCCAATGGCATATTTAAAGGCACTGGAGATTCTATATTCTACTCTCTTTGATTGTTTTTACAATCAATGGAAGTTCCCCAATTGGAGCTAGCTATTGTTCCCAAAATTTGTCATTTGTTTTTGGGACAACATATCAACTATTTTGGTCCTGCAGGGCAAAATTCTCTCTTCCCTTCTCAAAAAATGTTATGATCTCTCAAGTTCTTCAATTATTCAACCATTTTTAGTCAAGGGACTCACAGGTTTAAGGGGTTCAATAAATTAAATAGGTAGACTCTCATAAAGGAACAACTTCCAAACACTTGGGAAATTTCAAGGTTGGTTCAACATCGAGGTTCAAACAAAAGTTCAATTAATAGGCTTAAAACAAATGGAATGAACCATTGAACCATTGAACCCCACTTCAGCAAGGTTCAAAGGTTTAATGAGTTCAAAGGTTTAAAAAGAGTTAAGCGATTCAACGAGTTCGAGAATTCGGCAAGCTCAAAGTTTAACTACTTTGAAAAGTTCAAAGGGCTTTAAAGGACTTAAACAAAAGAAGACTTCGAAGAAGAAAGATTAAACTGTTGAACCATTGAACCTTGAACCAAAAGAGTTCAAAGTTCAAAGGTTCAATGAGTTCAATAAAGTTTGAGGGACTTAGAAGAACAAAGGATTCAAAGAGCACAGAATGAACCATTGAACCTGAAAAAAAAGGTTCAAATTGGTTCAGGTGACCAGTGACCAGTGACATCCCCAAAGATGTCAAATTTAGGGTAATAAAATATCTATTGCTTTTTAAATATGGCACGGACCTAAAAACAATCTCAACGACCAACCAAAGAAGAAGCTGAAGGAGCCAATAGAAAGTGAGAAGATATCCCAAGAGCTTAGATCACCAAGGAAGGAAAAGAAGTGGTGAGGAAAGAGGGAATGATGTAGAAAGACTAGAAATATCTATGCAAGAGTTATTTCTAGTAGGTGAAATAGTCCACCAGGTGGACATCAGAGAGCGCAAGCACTCAATAGCACGGCCTATTTTTCTAGATCGAGTAAAGGTGAAGTGGACAACTATGAAAATATCAAGAAGAGAACTAGGTAGCCCATACTTTGGAGGGGACATTTGAGATGAATTGACACACCACAGTTAAGGCTGATGCCCTATTCTAGCATGGCCCCTTGATAGAACTGAAAATGCATTCAAGGCATTAAATGCAGCATAAGACATTCCATGAAATAAAGTGCCCAAGTCTTTATAGGAGTGCTATATATTTTAATATCTTATTTTATGCAAAGGAGATCTTTTTGTTATTAGAAATAAAACTATTCCCAAATTGAAAGTCATTTTCCTAAGACTTTGAGCTCAGATTGTCAATCATATTTCTTTATTTGAATGAGAAAAAATTGACCTTTCAGACTTTGTATAGGAATAGCTTGTGTTGTTGAGGAAATTGTTCTTATGTATATTTCATAAATGCATTCTTGTCCATTTAATTTAACAAGTAGAACTAGTGGAAGTAATCAAGAAGGTGTCTTAAAGCTGACTATGGAGAGACTTTGTGCTGCCACAATTGTCTTTGGTTTGTCTATTTTTTGTTTCTGTGTAAAGGATCTTGGGACGACTTTGTGCCCTCATTTTCCTTTGTATTTCACTCTTTGGTAGTTGAGGTGGAGACTTTGTGATACACCTCATTCTACTGGTTATTGCACCCTATTACATTTACTTATCACTTCCAGAAAGGATTCTTGTTGTTTGCCGTAGAACACTTCTAAAAGAAGAAAAGTGCCTCTAGTGATTTCACTAGGATTTCTCCCTTAATTTGTGAACATCATCTCTCAAAAAAGAGAGATGGATGGTGTTTTCCTACCCCTCAGTGTTATTTTCTACTTATATATATTATATAGCACCTCATATTCATAGGGAACTTCCCCTTGATGAGAGGAGAGATTTGTCCCCTTTTGATGTGGTCGACCTGCACATTTGGCCAATAAATATCCCTATGCTTTGGTGGAAACACCTATTTTGCCCATCAGTTAGTTGGTGACAAAATATTCACCCAATACTTTCCATCTTGGGAATCTATTTTTAAATTTAGAGACCATGCTCTATGAATGATGGCTAAGAATCTGAGCAGATAAAGTTGCATTCTTCATCCACAAAGGGTCATCTTTCCAACATTTTCAGTGCAATTTTGGTTTTTGATGCAATCAATGATTATACATGTATTCTAAAAGTCCTCAAGGTCATTTCATTAAATCCTTCACCCATAGTTCACACATGTGAGTTTATAATGTTGAACATTGTCATTGATTAAGGGAGAGATTGTTGAGCATTGTTTTTGAGTGTTGAGATTTGATATTTAATGTTGTTATTGATGTCAAATGTTTGAATGAAGGTAAATGGTTATTTCATTGATTCTAATCTAATATTATTAATTTCAAATGTTCTTGTGCATTTTATTGGTCAAGTAATCCTTGAGGCATATGTATGATGAGTTCTAATTGTTAGCATAATGAGTGTTGTTGTTGTATGAAGAGTAGTAATGTATTTTTTGAAGAATGTTCTAATGCCAACTTGAGTGAAATATTTGAGAAGCACCATGTGTGAGTACAAGTTAGTACAAAAAGTGTAAAAAACTTTTAAATCTTTATTTATACCTTGGGATATGGTATTTATAGGTGACAAGATGAAATGTGCAAGATCCAAAGAAGAAATTATGTGCTCCAAAGATTTGTGTAAGCAATTCTGAAGATGCTCTAAAAGAGCTATGAAAATGAGAATGCTCCAAAGAATACCTAATATTATTTCAGCATGAGAAATATTATTTAAATTTATATCTAATGTGTTGAGGATATTCTAATTGATTAAAAGGTTATCTCTGAATATTTGTGTATGCAACTCTGAAGATGCTACAAAGATCCCAATCAAGCTCTAAAGATTTGTATATAGCTTTAAAGAAGTTTTGTTGAAATTTCTAAAGAAGAATGAGTATATTAGGTTGATTAAGAATATATAGGAGGCATTAGAACATAATTGAGTTCCAAGGTGAAGTCTATAAGGTGGTTAGAAGTTCATATTTAAGGCATAATAAGACTTGAAAGTCAAGGCTTAGGAACCAAGAAGAGATATGGTGTCCAGATGAGGTAATAGGATTAGTTTCCATGACATGGGTGAGCAAGTGAACATTGATAGAGGTAATTCAAGTTTTTTTTAGTATGTTCATGAAGTTTCAGATCAAGGTTTGCAAGAAAAGGATTGAAAAAGTGTTTCAAGGTTTTTTGAATGCATAAAATGAAATTTTGTCTACCTAAGAAGGTTTTCTAAATACTCATTGGCATGCAAAAAATCTGCATGAGATCTTAATATATTCATGGTATATGAGGAAGGGTTTCAAATCAAAGTTACAATCATTGGTTTTTGGAAAGTGGATCTAAGTTTTATGAATGATTGTTAATACTAGAAGATGGTCTAAACCCTCATAAAACCCTAACAAGGATCTGATATTGAAGATCTTGTTCCAAATAACATAGAATAGTTTTATATGTTCAAAAAAGTGATTCTAGGTTGATTTTAACTCTCCTAGGCATCTCCAAGTGTGTTTGGTTTCTTAGGGGAGTGAGAAGATCATATACAAAAGGGTTGATCCTTCAAAGATTTACTTTAGCAGATAGCATTGATCGAGTCAAAAGTTGCTAAGTGGATGAAGGTCAAAGTGTGAGAATTTTAGTTATTATTAATGAATAAGTATAGATAGGTTATAGATCTTAGGTGTATTAATTTGGTGATCAAAGTTGGCTAGTCACTAATAGACCTAGTGGTGTAGATAACTATGAAATTAAATAGATGTGAGAAGATGATTCCTGATGTGTTTTCATGTATGATTGATGCATTAAAATGCATTATGATGTTTTTTAGATCTTAAATGAGCTATCCATGCTTTGTATAAGATTGGGAGTTAGTTTAATAGGTTGAATCATTGAATCCAAAATGAATTATCTGGTTGAGTAGAGTATGTGAGAGAAAGTCAGCAAATTGGTTTGCAAGACCAATAGTTTTCATTAGATATCATGATCTAATTGATTAAGGTTACTATGAGGATGTTCTAATATATTTTTCAGATATTAAAATCCATTGAATATATTTAATTATGTATCATATTTTCATTTTTCCCTTCCTATATTTTCGAGTCAGTTGGCAATTCTAAGTGAATATATTATAGAGAAATGTTTGATCCTATTTATCCTAAGTTGAAGCATCAAATGAAGTTTGTGATTACTTTGAGTTCATGAAATTTATGAAAATATAATTTTTTTCCATGGATGTTTTTAAAAATTGAGTATATGCCTCAATTATTCAAGATAAATTTTCCATATATGTGTAGACCTTTTATGAGCTATGATTTGAAGAAGGGTTCAAGTAGTAGTTGGACCTAAAAGGTATAGTAGAATTAAAGTGAAGTTGGATAAGGGATATTGGAGTGTAATATGATATGTTAATTCCATGTGATGTGTTTTTCTATGATTTAATAAAGATCAAAGGGTAATGTTTTACTAAGAAGGTATTTTAGGTCTCCATAAGCCTAAATGAGGAGTAAGGGCTAATTTGATGTATGATCGACCTATTATATTGATTGATTCATGATTAAGGCATGTTCTTTTAAAATTTTAAAAATTATTCATGGTAAACCTAAGTGATTTGAATATGTATCTAACTTAGAAGGATATGATTAAGTGACTTGTATAAAAGCAAGCTAGTTAGGCCTATTTTGGAAGTGCTTAAAGAGGAAGAGCAGAAGAGGATAAACGAATGATATATATCACTAGTGAGTAGAAGGAGGTCATGTGAACCATCAGATAAGTGTCATGAATATATAACATAAGTTTTCCATATGAGGATCAAGGTCATAAGACCTAATCAAGCCATGAAGAGGCCTAGTTGAGTGAAGAGGGTTGAAGATCAATTTGCGGGGGACTAAGGTAAGTGAAGAATTGAGTAAGCAGATCATCATCTATTGTAGAAGAAACAAGAATATATAAAGGCGATCAAAAATTCAGGTGGTTGAGCTATTTTTGAGTCATGTATGGGGTTGGTTTCTCCTTTTAAGTTGGTGCTTGCTAAATCCAATTGGGTACTTGGTAAATTATGGGTTGGTGCTCCTTACTAGGATGGTGCTTAGCTAAAGACTTTGTCAAGTTGGTGATCCAAGTTGAGTGGGTTTTCAACTAAAAATTGAGTCATTAATTTATAATACTATAGTTGAAGCTATGTTTTAATGGGTTTTATTCCCCATGAGGGTTTTCTATGTATATGTTATGTTCATATGTTTCATGCTTTCATGATTTGATGCTTATGTTTGATAAGATGTATATGCTTGTTAGAATGGCTAATGTATGGTTAAATAGAATTGAATGAAATTTTTTGAAGACTGATTCACCCATACCCCTCTCAGTCATCTTATTTTCAATAATTAGTATCAAAGTAGGTCTTTTGGAACAAGCTTGATAGTCTAGAGGAGATATTAAGAAGTAAGGATGACTAGTCAGTAAGCTCAAGGTGGTTTCTCTACTAGTAAAGATCCATTATTCAATAGATATAACCATTCCTTTTGGAATGTTAGAATGAATACATATCTAATGTCATAGGTCTATATTGCACCTCCAATACCACCAACAAATGCAATAAACAATAAGGCTAGTGTAAATAACTCCAAGGTAATGAATGCCATTATGTGTGGCCTATCAGAGGTAGAGCTTGTAAAAGTAATGCATTATATTTTTTCCAAAGACATATTGGATAAATTAAATACCATATATGAAGGAGACACCAAGGTGAAGATGGCCAAATTGCATATCCACATAAGATGATTTGAAATCCTGAAGATGAATGAATATGAATCTATTACATCCTACCTATTGAGAGTTGAATTTATCAATATAACTATAGGATTAGGAGAAGAAGTCAAAGAGTCTACTATTATTAAAAATGTATTGAGATCATTAACTCCTAAGTTTGAATCTAAGGTGTTTGTAGTATAATACATTCAAGATTTGGACAAACTAGAGATGCATGGGCTTCATGGCATCTTGATGGCCTATGAGATGAAATAAAATGAAGGTAGACCTCTTAAGAATGAAGTTTCTTTCAAGGTTGAAAAGAATCCAAAGGCCAAGAAGGTAAAAGATGAGGTATGTTCATATTTTGATGATGATGATGAAATAATTTCCATGTTTTCTAAAAATCTAAGAATAGGTTCAAGTAAGTACAAAGGTAAGTTGTCATTCAAGTGTTTAAACAATGGATAAATTAGACATTTTGCAAATAAGTGTCCTCATAATTAGAAGACTGAGGATGATGATATAAAAAATAAATCATATTGATTTGATAAAAAAAATAAAAGTTTCAAAAAGTATGAAGGAAAGAAAAATTCATTCAGGAACAAGAAGAGATACTATACCAAAGAAGACAACTCATCTAATGTGAGTAATTCATATACATATGATAGTGATGATGGCAGTAATGAATTAGAACATGACAACAATGAAACCCTATTAATGGACATAGAATTAGATAATGAGGGCTATTTAAATGGAAAAAGCCTTATTATTGATGTAGAATTAGATGAATATGTATATTATGACAGTGAATAAGATAAAGTGGATCTTGAATTAGATCTCATGAGTGCCCTAGAAGAGTAGAAGATTATGAATAAAAATAACAAGAAACTGAAGTCATTTACTTATGACTATGAGGAGCAAATTGGATTGTTTGAGGAAAGCTTAAACAACACTTCCAAGGAGTATAAAGAAATCATCCAATAGGTTGAAACCTAGATAGATATTATGGTAGCAAGCCTAAAGGCTAAAGACAAAGAATACAATAGATATGAAATGGAAATAGAATATATGAGAGCTGAGTTGGATCAAGCTTCAAACAAGGTGAATAATTTTTTGAAGTTTGAAAAGAGAACTGAGGCTCTAGATGATATCTTTAAAATTCATAAGTTTGCAAGTGACAAGATAGGTCTTAGTTTCAAAGAAGACCAAAACAATGTACCTCAAACTAAAAAGAAGATTATCAAAGACAAGAAGGTCAACATGAAAAGACCTATTAGCTAGCCCATTGCTATAAGGTATGCTAGTTATTTTAATGGTAACTATTATACATGCAATAAATTTGGTCATAGAGCAAGAGAATGTAGAAGACGCTCCAAGAATGAACACTCATATAAATATGAAAGGAGAAACAATTAGTGAAAGGGAGATCACAATCATCATCAGTCAAATGATATGTATAAGGTGGTTTGTTATAGCTATCATAATGTAAGAAATATTTCAAGATTATATCTTAATAGAGTTAAAAGGTCATCCAATCAAGATAATAAAAGTTATAGTCATGCCACTAATAAATAAATCAAAAATTTAGACTACGGAGATAAGATAAAGGTGGAGCAAAAGACTAAAGAAGAAGATTATGTGAAAGCTCAAAGTATAGATACTTGTTGCTCAAGCCGCATATCAGGAGACAAGAAAGGTCTTGGTTCTCATATGGTTGATCAAAGTAGTAAGAATGAAGAATTAGCTAAGAATAATAATAATGACAAGGTGAGTCATGATCATCTCATAAACCAAAGTAGAATTTTTTCTACTCTAGAGCATAACTCGAAAGTGAAGGAATGTCAAGAATACTTGTTATCTACATGTGTTAACAAGGCAATCAAATAAAAGAAGAAGGATGATAAGGTTGATGATGAAATCAAGCCTAAAGAGCCAATCAAGATTATAAGAATGTTGAAGAATATTCAATCTTGTTAAAAATATATGGAGATCTGGGAATCCCTTTGTTCATATTGTTTTAGTGCCCTATGAAAAAGGGGTAGCTATATTAAGCTTCATAGAGATATTTTTCTATCAGTAAAAGCATAATGGTATAGAAAAAGAAGGTTTATTTTGGGAATATTCTAGGTTAATAACTATGTGTTTTTAAGTAGCAGCATGATGAGAGATCTAAGACTGGTATCAAGTATCTAAATTCAAAGTATAAAAATTTGGAATAAGAGGTAAGCTTTTGAGATCTATTTGTCATGAGTAATTGATCTGGATCTATTAAGACAAAGGAGGAGTCCTTATTTATAAATTTGGTATCAAGTATGGATTAGCCTTGTGTATGGTCAAGATTTTAATCTTCTTCATCCATTCCAATAAAGGCATGTGATCTTGAGTTCTTAGTTATTATAAAGAAGATATGCTTGGTTTAGGGAGAGCTTGGTAGCTCTATTTTTCTTTATCAAGAAAGAGATTGATTTTGATATGCATCAATATAAGGATAGATTGTATCTAAGATGATATATAGACTTTACTTATTGAGCTTTTGATGAATCAACTAGGAAAGTGACCTGATTGATAATCTTTTGAGAATGGTTTTAGAAGATTGTGTCATTTAGTGTCTTTGAGAGCTAGTATCAGCTCGTAGGGAGAAGAGTATATTTTTAGTAATTGTAGATGATATTTTATGTATAATAATAACAAAAGAATTATGGATGTTTGGTTTTAGGTGGATATATTCAAGTTGTTGACTAAGCTTGATCTATGTTGAAGTGGTCTTATAATTTGAAGTTCATTTTGAAAGAGATAATAGTTATGAAAGATCTTTGTCATTAATGTCAAAGGGGGAGAAAGATAAGAAAAGTCAAGAAAATGTGGAAGATCAAAAAGGATGAGAAAAGATAAGAACCAAAGATAATAGATGATTGCCATAAAGAGTGGTTGATAGATTTTTTATGAGTATGTTTGCCATAAATGACAAAGGGGGAGATTGTTGAACATTATCATTGATTAAGGGAGAGATTTTTGAGAATTATATTTGAGTATTGAGCTTTGATATTTAATGTTGTCATTGATGTCAAAGGTTCTAATGAATTTGTATGGTTCTTTCATTAATGTCAATCTAATATCATTGATGTCAAAGGTTCTTGTGCATTTTCCTAGTCAATTAAGCCTTGAGGTATGTGTATCATGAGTTTTGATTGTCAACATAGTGAGTGTTGTTGCTATATGAAGTGCATAATGTACTATTTGAATAATGTTCCAATGTCAGCTTGAGTGAAATCTTTGAGAAGCATCATGTATGATTATAAGTCAGTAAAATAAGTGTGAAGCATCTTGTAATTATTTATCTACACCTTATGAGATGATATTTATAGGTGGAAAGATGTAATGTGCAAGCTTTGAAGAAGAAACTATGTGCTTAAAAGATCTATGTAAGTAGTTTTGAAGATGCTCTGAATGAGCTGTGAAGATGAGAATGCTCCAAATAATACTTGACAATATTTGAGCATGAGAAATATTGTTTTAAGTTATATCTAAGGTGTTTAGGATCCTCTAATTGATTAAAAGGTCATATTTGAAGATCTATTAGAGTACGTATTTTATGTGTTTACTCATGTTTACTAGTGTCTTGCTAGATATTTCATCTAATAGTGGGTTATTTTTTTATCTCACATTGGTTAGGATAGCTAAATTATTCTTTGGCCTTGCCTATATAAGCAAGTGCTTACCCTTTATACTAGCATCTCTTATTCTCATATTTTGAATAAGCATTTGGTTTTACTTTGTGTTGCAATGCATTTGTCTATAACTATTGTGATGTTTTTATTATGAACTATTTTGATCTTGGCCTTATGGAATTCTCTTACCATTCCTAACATGGTACTAGAGCCTTGAATAAGTTCCAACTATCCATTACCTTTCATATCGGATTTGAGAGAGGATAGGCATTAGATTTGTCTCCTTTTTTTCATGTTTAGATTCAGATCTCATCTTAGCACATTTCTTTTGTTCTAAGATCTCTTTTATTTTATGTCTTAAGATTTGAAATCAAGAGCATTAGTTTGATGTATTTTCTATGCTAATATTTCTTAGATTATTTCAAAACTACGTGGTTTTTTGAATGATATGTAATCCTTCTTTGTAGCAAGGCATTGAAGATCTATTTGAGGTGCTTCTAAATCTATTTTTTTTGGAATCCACCCTTATTCTAGTTTTTAGATCTAATTTTTTTTTGGAGAAATATTCGTTGGATCTATTTTTTTCATCTTGGTAGAGAAAGGTGTTGGAGAAAGGCATTCTCCAATGCTTGGCATCATATTTTTAGTATTGAGATCTTTGTTTTTGGTGTCATTCTCAAAAAGTTGGTGCTTTTGCTCTCAAATTTGATCATTACTCTAGATCTAGGTGTTGGAATTCTTCTCTTTCTTGTTTTATATCTTTACACACTAATTTGAGGCATTGAAGGAGATTTGTATCTTGGCATTGTAAAGGAAGAGCTTGTTTTGACTTTGGCATCTTTTTTTAAAGATGTTTCAGATCTCTTTCCTAGTCTATTATGTTGTTTTTTTTCTTTGAAAAGAGGTGTTGAAGTAAAAGAAAATGATTTATTGATACTAGGTGTAATGTTTTAACCTATTAAATTTCCTTCTTTCTAGTTGAATTGAATTTTTTTTGAAATAAAGATCAGACATACTTTCAAAGCATTGGAAGCTATGTTGATTTTTGAGCAAAGAGGCATCATTTCTTTGTTGCTACTTTGACCAGATCTACATAGAAGAGGTTTTTGCATATGAGGAAGCATTGGGATATTGAAGGAGAGATATACATGCTTTCCAAGCCTATTGTCTATGTTTTTATCTTATTTATTCTTTGTATATCCAATTGCTTACAATCACTGCTTCAAAACTATGTTTTTTAGCCCCTTTAGTTGTTTTAGCCTGGTTTTTGGTATTTGTATGTAACATTCAAATGATGTATTAATATATTATTTTAATAACCAAATAGCATGAGATCAAGAGTCCTTCAGAGTTTCCAAGATTTTATTTTATTTTATAGTGTGGATAATTTTGACAGATCTGATAATTGAAAGTGCTAGTTTGAGTGGAAAGTCTGCCTGTCTACATTGGATTTTCTTATGGATCCTAAAGACAACTATAACCACCTATTTTTTCCTCTTAGACAACTAAAAATTTATTATTTCTCTTAAATCCTTGTTAGAAATTACTTTATTTACCTTTCAAGCTATATTTTTCTTTAAAAAGGAAGTAAGACTTGCTTGCATGCATACTGAGGTAACTGAGAGTTTTTTTTCACTTGCTTGCTTGCATATTGAATTTTTTTACACCCTTTACATTATTTTTGCTCTTGGTGATTGGTTGACATGTAATATACATATGGAATCAATCATTGTAAGACTTTGACTACACACAATTGCCACACATGGATACCTAGAATAGAGACAATAATTAAGCATAGAGTAATATGGTCCCTAATAAATAAAACCCAACCATAATTTACAAGATAATTTAAAAAAATTTAGCATAAATGTAAGTTTGAAGAATTTATAGGATTAACTAGGATTTATATGAGTGATAGTCTTGTATTTCCCTTTGATGGGTGTGATACTCCATTTAAAATGTGGACTAAGTTAAAAGGGTTGTTTGGGAAGGTATACCACTTGAGAGTTATATAGCTTGAAGTGGAACTTACTTCATTTAATCGAGATGATTTTAATTCTATTGTATATTACCTTACTAAATTCAAGCATTTGTTAACATAGTTGAAGGGGAGTGGTCGAGATAAAAAGGATGAAGAGTGTGCCTACTTAATCTTGTCTAATTTGAGTGGCCCATTCCAAATTTTTACATCTACCTTTTTCTCTAGTATGGATGCCTTAGGTACCACATTCAAAATGCTATATCTTGAGTTGTTTTGTGAGAGAGTCACTAGAAATGAATCCAAATTGTCTCACCTTGAGTCTTCCACCTCTCAAAAAGCATTAGTAGCCTCACATTCTAAGGCTAAATAAAAATATGAGGTTAAGAAGAAAAACACTCCTCGTCCACCTCAAAATGCACCTAATCCCACCAACACTTCTACATCTAAACCCAAACCATCTTCCAAATCTAAGAATAAGTTTATCCATATTTATCCTATTATGGGGGGAGTGGTCATGAAGAGTCTAGGTGTTTCAAGAAAAAGCAAGCCTTAGAGGATGTCGTTAAGAAACACAAGATTTTTATCTCCTCTCCTTCTACATCTCATGAGCATGGGAAAGCAACTAATGTTTTAAGGAGATCAAAGTCACCTATTTCAGACAGTTGGGTTCTAGAATTTAGTGTTTCACACCATATGAATTTTTCTAAGGAGTCTTTTATATCTCTTGGTTTGAGTTCCACTTCCAACATTGAGGTTGGAGATTCTTCATTTTTGTTAAGGGGAAGGCTAACATATAGCTTATGGCGGCCATATCAATGATGCATCATATGTTATAGACATCACCACCAATCTACTTTCAATGTATTAGGTTTTCCAACCTAGTCAGGGTAAGATAATGAATTTCACACCATAGGGTTCTAAATTTTGAGCTTTATTAAAGACACATACTCTCATTACATAGTGTGTTTTTGATCATAGTTCTTGGCTTTACTATTTTTAGGGTTTTTATTATAGTCCTCCTATAGGGACATGTTTAGTTTCTCATGTAGATTATAAGATTCAGCTTTGACATGAGAGATTTGGACACTTGAACTATAAATATTTGAAAGATTTGAGCACTCACAACATGGTATAGGGGCTTCCTATAGTTTCATGTCTTGATGGAGTCTACCCTAGTTATGCATTGGGAAAACAACATCAAGATCCATTTCTTAAGTTGATGTCCATGAGAGATTCTTCACCACTTGAGTTTGTGCATAGTGATTTGATGATCTTTCCTACTCCTTATTTCAATAAAGTTAAGTATGCACTTACCTTCATTGATAATTTTTTGAGGCATACTTGGGTTTATTTCCTCAAGTATAGGAATGATGTCTTTGATCACCTCAAAGTCTTTAAGTATTTGGTCGATAAACGGTCTTTGAGTTGCATCAATTAGCTTCATATAGATAATGGGGGAGTAATTCAATCAAGAATTCAATGATTTTCTAACAGCCTATGGTATTGTTCACCAACATTATATTACACATACTCTTCAACAAAATGGCTTAGTAGAGAGGAAGAACAAAACTTTGAATGAGATGGATAACTGCATGATGCATTCATGATATTTACCTCCTATCTATTAGGTAGAGGTAGTTAATTATGTGAACTACATTCAAAATCACACACCGCATCAAAAACTTGATCATATGATTTTGAAGGAGGCTTGGTCTAGATCCAAGGCTGATGTATCATTTTTTTGAGTCTTTGGGAGTCTTGATCAGGCATTCATAAAAAAGAAGAAAAGAAAAGCATTGAACAAGAAGATAAAACCTTTAGTCTTTTTATGGTATTATGAGGACATGATATTTTATCATCTTTTAGACCCTGATACACATGATATTCATTTTTGAACACATGTATAGTTTGATGAGTGTTTTACATCTCATGACTCTTCATATTCTTCCATGACTTCTTTTTCTTTCCATGATTCACCTCCTCTCAAGGATTCATTCTTTGAGGAACTAGTTTAAGAGATTCTTAAGGATGTTATCGAGGATAGGGATCTTATTCATATTGATATTACCACTATGCCTATGTGGGCTCATACTATAGTTGATGAGGTAACACCATTAATACAAGATCTTCTACCTACTTGATATCATTATGCACATTATATGGGTATTGAAGTTTTGTGTTAGGTATTCTCTGGAGATACACAGTCTTTTTCACAAGCTCATGGGATACAAGAGTAGGATGATGTAATGATAGATGATTATTTTTCATTGATGAAGAATCACAACTAGGATCTGATCACTATTCCTAAGGGAAGGAATTTGGTCAAGTGCAAATGGATTTACCATAACAATTATGTAGTTGATGGGTCCATTGACAAGCATAAGGCACATCTTGTTACAAAGAGGTTTTTTCAAGTCAAACATATTGATTATTCTAAAACTTTTGTACCCATTGCCACGATGGATTCAATTTACCTTGCACTTTCTCTTGCTACATCATAGGATTGGCTAGTATATCAAATGGATGTTAAGAGTGCCTTATTACATGGATACTTTTATGAGGAAATGTACTTGGAGAAACTTGCTAGTTTTATTCATGATTCTTATCTTATTTGTCAACTTAGGAGGTCTCTTTATGGTCTCAAATAGGTCCCTCAGGCTTGGTATGAGAAGATGGATTCTTTTCTTCTCTCTACTAGATTTTTCACTACCACTATGATCTCAAAATATATATTCATCATATTGGGGAGGAAATTGTTATTCTAGTCTTGTATGTTGACAATCTACTTCTCACAAGCAGCTCCTCATCTTAGATTTAAACTATTCAATATGTACTTTCAACATAGTTTGACATGATAGATCTTGGATATCTATACTTTTTCCTTAATTCATAGATTTAATAGTCAGATAAAAGGATCTATTTGAGTTAATAAAAGTATACCCTTGATCTTATTCAACATTTTATTATCATTGATTGCAAGCCAAGTCTTATTTTTTTTAATTTGGAGTGACTCTCATTGCCTCTTGTGCTACTCCACTTTGTGATCCTACTTTGTATAAGTAGTTGGTTGGGAGTCTTATGTATTTGAGCCATACTCACCCTAACATTTCATTTATATTTAGGCTTGTATCTAGGTTTGCACATGACACTTATGATAGTAATTAGTAGGCTACCAAGAGGATCTTGAGGTATCTATGAGGCACTACTCATTTTAGATTACATTACACTAGGGCTTCCACTCAGTTGGTTGGATATAGTGATTTAGATTAGGTAGGTTATCTTGATGTTAGGCATTCCACTTATGGCTATATATTTTATCTCGGTTCTTCACCTATTTCTTGGTTGTGAAAGAAGCAGTAGGCTATTACACTATCATCTATAGAGGTTGAGTATAGGGAAGTGGTTATAGTGAGTCAACAAGTTCTTTGGCTTCATCAGTTGTTGACAAATTTTGGCTTCGTGTAGGATTCAACCATTGTTCTTTGATGTGAAAACCAAAGTGAAATTCACATATCTCTCAACCTAGTTGATCATCAATGCACCAAGCACATTGAGGTACATATGAAATTCATTCTTTAGCATATTCAGGATGGCATCCTTAGCTTGGACTATATTCTAATGCAGTAGTAGGTTGTAGGAATCTTCATTAAGCCTTTTGCATCCCCTCATTTCCTTGAGTTGTATAGCATGCTTGTTGTTTCAAAAAATTTACTTGAGGGGTTTTCATGAGGAAATCTTCCATATTTATTTCATGGATACATATTATACATGAGTGCCTTATCAAACCTTGTTTTTAGGACTCATATTGTGGATATGCCACAATTTATTTTTTAGATTTTGTTATCCCCTAGATTCACTTTTTTTTGAAAAAATAGGGGTAAGAACTTTATTAAAACTTAGAACAACAGAATACAGAACAACCTAGGGCCAACGCCCCAAGAACCACTAGAAACTATAAAAAACAACAAGAATAAGAAAATCACTCTCCAGTACCTCTCTCATCTTCTAAAATAATCCTCTCCAGGTCTTGACATAACGCGTAGGGCATCTGATCCCATCCATCAATCTTTTAACTATCTAAATCTTTTGATGCCCATTTTTCTAGGCAATCGGCCACCCTATTCCATTCCCTTAGAATATGGGCAAAAGACACTGAATCCATACAAAAACTAACCTGAAGAATCTACTGAACTAACATTGATAGTTGCCAGCTAACATTGGCAATCTTCCTCTCAAGAAGTAGATTGACCAGGACTTCAGAGTCAGCCTCACACATCACCTTCCTCCATCCTAAATCATAAGCTCACTTCAAAGCATATAGGATTGCCAAGCCTTCCATCCTATTAATGATCTGCACCCCTTTATTATCCACAAAAATAAAAACCATTGAACTAGAAGAATCCCTCCCAATCCCACCAATCCCAATCAACCCTAGATTACCCCTAAAAGAACCATTCGTATTAATTTTCAAAAAACCAGCAGGAGGTGGTAGCCATTTCCCCATCCTTTGAACTCTCTATTTCCTATGTCTACCTCTCCTAATGCAAGTTGAGGCTAGAGAGATACCTTGTATGCCTAGCCTGTCAACTGTCCCAGCATCACTCCTCTCCATCGACAGAATAATCTCACTCTTAGCTTTAATAGTTTCTTGGATCATTCCCAAGATTCTAGTCCATACCTGTTGAGTCCCCAAATTTTCCCCCCAAAAAATTATGCGATTCCTTTCCAACTAAACTTGCCATATCAAAAATATAGGACCAGCATAGTAGACATCCTACAAGAAGGAAGCTGAGGAGGGGGGCCTCCCCAATCTTGCCTAAAAATTTGTCAAGGAGGATGCATGAATACACTGACATTTCCACACTTCCCACCAAAAATGCCATAATTGCATTATGAAGGGGTAGCAGAAGAATACGTGTTGAGAATATTCCTCCCCACCACTATAGAGAACACACCTTGAAGGGCCAAAAAAGCCCCTCTTCCAAATATTTTCCCACATCAGGCATTTATTCCAGGCTAAAGTCCAAATAAAGCAATTACACTTTGGCCAGGAGAATCTATTCTAGACTTTTTTCCACCAATGAACTTCCCTCCCCCGTCTAGCTATTGAGAGATCAGCGCCTAATAACTAGAAGACATAGTGTATGTACCCTTTAGATTGGGGGCCCAAGCCAAAACATCACTATCCATAAGGGCACTACAACTACGACCAGCAAGAATGTAATGAAGTTCAGTACACTCTACCTCCAAACTGATAATAGGCCACTCCCCTGGGGTTTTCCATCTTGCTTCCACCACCTACCCATGAAGGGAAAGAGCCTTAATGTCCCCCACCCTCATCCAACTAGCTTCACAAAACCTTTGGGATAATATACCTAAGTGAGGATATTGGGTTACTATGTGAGGATAGCCATCCCAAGAGTCTTACCAAAACTGTGCCTCCATCCCATTCTTGTAGATCCAAAATAGTCCACGCTTAATGAGGGTAGCCCCTTTCTTGAGCGTAGTCCAAATCACTAAACCTTTCCCTATTAGGATATACCAAGGGGTATCTTTCAGGGGATCCCAAATAGGTACTTATGGGATAAAATTCTAGCCCACACCTAGTCCTATTCAATGCACCACCACCAATACAGTTTTGCTACCAGAGTAGTACCAAAAAGCAATGACTACCTTAATCCAAGACCACCCAACCTTTTTGGGCTACAAACTACCTCCCACTTAATAAGGCTCCACTTAGTTGATGATAAATTACCAACCCATAAAAACTATCTTGCTAATGAATCGAGGCCTCTAACAAAGCTCACTGGTGCCACCTGGATCATACACCTATATAGAGGAAGCGCCTGCACTACTAATTGGAGTATCTAAACCTGACTAGAAAAGGACAACCAATGATGGGTCCAATGATTCACTTTGGCACAAAACTTGTCTATAATACCTTGCCATGACTCCCTAGAGTTCCTACTAGTTGAGATAGGAATCCCAAGGTATAGCAAAGGAAGACTTCCAATTTGGAACCTAAAAATATTAGCAACTCTTCGTTGAATGGGAAGTGGAATGTTGAAGAAAAAAATAGAAGACTTCCCCTCATTAATTAACTACCCTAAATCCACAAGATAAACATCCAAGCCTTTGCACATATTAGAATCCTCCCTAATAGTCACCATTCCCATCAAAGCTACATCATCCATAAATTGTAGGTGAGATTGTACAAGAAGACCTCCTCCCCATTTCCAGCCCTGAATAAAGCCCCCTTCAACATTCCTTTTAATCAATTGTCCCGCCCCTAGATTCACTTGAGGGGTGGTGTTAAATTATGTATTTCATTTGTTTAATCATGTTTTCTAGTGTCTTTCTAGCTATTTCATCTTGTAGTGGTTTTTTTTTATCCCGCATTTGTTATGATAACTAGATTAGTCTTTGGCCTTACCTATATAATCAAGTGCTTACCCTTTGTACTATCATCTCTTATTCTCATATTATGAATAAGCATTTGGTTTTTATTTGTGTTTTATTACATTTATTTGAAGCTATTGTGATTCTATTATTGTGAAATCTTCTAATCTTGGCCTCATGGAATATTTTTACCATTCCTAACAAGATTTATGTATGCAGCTCTAAAAATGCTATGAATATTCTAGTTAAAATTTGAAGAATTGTATGTAGCTCCAAAGAAGTTATATTGAAATTTATAAATAATAATGAGTATATTAGTTTTATTTATAATATTCAAGAGGCATTGGAACACAAGTGAGTTCCAAGGTGAAGTCTACAGGGTGGCTAGAAGGTCAGATTCAAGGCATAATAAGACATATAGGTCAATGCTTATAAATCAAGAATAGATATGGTGGCCAAATGAGGAATTATGATTAGTTTTCATGACATGGGTGAGTAGGTGAACATTAACATAGGTAATTAGAGTTGTTTTAAGTATGTACATGAAGTTTAAGATCAAGGTTTATCAAATGCATAGAATGAAGAGTTATCTACCCAATAAGGTTTTCTCAATGATTGTTGTCACATGAATAATCTACATGAGATCCTAAGATGTTCATGGTAGATGAGGAAGGGTTACAACTTGAATTTCCAAGTATTAGTTTCTTAAAATAGGAGCTAAGTTTTATGAATGATCGTTAAGACTGAAAGATGGTCTAAACCCTCATAAAACCCTAACAAGGATATGATATTGAATGTATTATTATAAATATCTCAAAATATTTTTATATGGTTATAAAAGTTATTTGAGGTTGATGTCAACTCTCCTAGGCATCTCTAGGTGTGTTTGGTTTCTCAGGTGAGTGAGAAGTTCCTACAAAAAAGTGCTTATCTTTTGAAGATTTATTGTAACAAACAAAATTAACTTAGTCAAATTTGATAAATAGATGAAGAAAAAAGTATGATAATTGTATTTTATATTCATGAAGAATTTTGGATAGGTTCTATATCTCAAGTGTATAAATTTTGTGATCAAATTTATCTAGTCACTAATAAACCTAGTGGTACAGACAATCAAGAAATCAGATAGATGTGAAAAGATGATTCTTGATGTTTTTTCATGTATGAATGATGCATTGAAATTAATGATGATGTTTTTTATGTCTTGAATGATCTATCTATGCTTTTTAAAATATTATAATTTAGTGTAACATTGAATCCAAAATGGCTTATCTGGCTGAGTAGAGTTTGTGAGAGAGAAGGTCAGTAGATTGGCCTGTAAGACCAATAGTTTTCATTAGATCTCATGATATGATTAATTAAGGTTTATATAAGGATGTTATAAGATCATGTTCATGTATTTAAATCAATTTAATATATTCCATCACATATCATATGTTCATGTTTCTTTGAATATATTTTAGAGTTAACTAGCAGTTTTAGGTGAACATCTTGCAAAAAAAGTGTTTGAGCTTGTTTACCCTAAGTTAAAGTATAAGATGAAGTTTTTGATGACATTGAGGTCATTATGTTTTTGAATATATAATTTTTTTCCATTTTTTTTGTAAAAATTGAGTATATGCTTCAATTGTTCAAGACAATTTTTTTGTATATGTGCATGCTTTTTATAAACAGTGATTTGAAGAAGGGTTCAAGTGGTATTTAGACATAAAAGGTATTTTAGTGAAGTTGGATAAGGGATATTGGAGTTTAATATGATGTGTTCCTATTGTTTTAGGTGTTTTTATATGATTAAATAAATATCAAAGGGTAATGTGTTGTTAATAAGGTCTTTTAGGTCTTTATAAGCCTAAAAAAGGAGCAAGGTCTAATTTGATGTATGACCAACTTATTTTTTTTATTGATTCATGATTAAGGAATGATATCATATAATTATAAAAACTATTAATGTATAACCTATGTGATTTTAATATGTATCCAACCTATAAGGATATGATCAAGTGACTTGTATAAAAGTAAGGCAATTAGGCCAATTTTGGAAGTGTTTAGAGAGGATGAGCATAAGAGGATAAACAAATGATATAGATCATTGGTGAGTATAAAGAGGTCATGTATACCATAAAATAAGTGTCATGAATATCTAATAGAGGTTTTTTATATGAGGAACAAGTTTATAAGACCTAATCAAACCATGAAGAGGGCTATTTGAGTGAAGAGGGATGAAGATCAGTTTGAGAGGGACTGAAGTGAGTGAAGAGCTAAGTAGATAATAATCTATTATAGAAGAAACAAGGGTTTTTAAATGTTATCAAACATTTAGGTGGATGATTTTTTGTTTAGTGATCTAGGGGGTTGGTTCCTCTATGCAATTTGTTTCTTGCTAAAGCCAAGTGGGTGCTTAGTAAATTAGGGGTTGGTGTTCCTTATTGGGTTGGTGCTTAACTAAAGACTCTATCAAGTTGGTGCTTGATAGATTGGGGTTGGTGATACAAGTTTAGTGGGTTATAAAATAAATATTGATTCAATAATTTATATCACTATAGTCCAAGATATTTTTAGTGGGTTTTATTCCCCATGAGGGTTTCTCACATATATGTTATGTTCATATGTTTCATGATTTCAAGATTTGATGCTTATGTTTGATAAGATGTATATGCTTATTATAATTTATCATGTGTGGTTAAGTGGAATTTATTAAAAAAAATTGAATATGGATTCACCTCCCATCTCAGTCATTCATTTTCAACATATAAATCAAGGAAACCTCTAGTATTGTCAAATTTGTAGGTTGTAGGTAGTTTGCAGAGTCTCTAGTGCATTGAAATTTAAGTGTGTGGTGGTTTCAAGTTGGATGGTGAGTTCCTTGTACTAAACTTAAAGTATTCATTATCTTCCCTAAGCACTTATTTGATCCATTAGATCAAATAAATCCTTTAAGGTCTTATCTATGAGGTGGCAATCATTCATGTAATGTGATCTCCCTATAAAGTGACAATAGGAAAATTGTATAGAGTCATAAGGTTATTTCAAGGCATACATATAATCCATATTTAATTCATTATATTTTATGTTTCCCTCATGACCCTCATTTCCCTCTACTCAATTCATTCTCATCTTTAAGCCCTAAAGAGACAATATCTCATTTAGGCACCTACAAGCCAATTTGGGCAAACTAAGTTAGCCACTATTGGAAAAAAAGAACACTATGTGTAGGAAATACTAAGATATCAAGGAGAATAATAAATTACATGAATATGTATGAAGGATTATCAAACAAGAGACAATTCCATCAACTTACTAAAGAGATTGAAGACAATATCATGAACAAAGGTCCAATTAGGCTTGAGGGAGTTGAGTAGTGATACATAGGATTATGTGTGGAAACATGATTGAGTGTGTTGATTCAAGAGAGTTGAAGATATAAAGGTGCATAAATATTGTTATCAAGGTGTGAATATTTTTCTAACATCAATATAATCCACTCATGTACCATGAAGATCTCTAAGAAATGAATTGAATATATGTAGGTATTCATTCTCAAGTGTATGACATGAGCTCATAGAGATAATGCAAAAAGATACATAGAGAATGTATGAAATGCTGAGGTATGGATGAATTTAAAGTATTGTATCACTTTATTTATTAAAATGATGATCAAGAAGAATGGTCAAGATAGACTCTTAAAACCTTGCACACACATAGTGAACCTAGAACACATAGACATGCCCAATCAATTTGGGATGCTAATAAGATTAATAGGGCTTAGGGAGAGGTAAAATTATTATGTATCATGATTAAATACTAATTTATCCTTAAAATACCAAGCATGATCAAGGATTATGTAGGTATACATACTCAATTAGAATGCAAGATTACCACCTAAAGGTTGGATCTTTACTAAGAAGGTGAAAATGTTAAGAATCTTGCATGATAATGAGGTAAAATGAAGGTAATAAGGTCTCCTCCTTGTTTAAAAAGGATCTTATTATACTTTTGATGATAAGGTCCTCTGAAGCAATGAGGTCATTAATAGGTTTTAGGCCTATTGGGTGTAAACTAACATATACATGATTGTGCATAAAAGTTGAAGGCATATACAAGTTTGGAAGTTGTTAGAGGTATCTAAACATCAAAGGGGGAAGTGATAAAGGTGTAAAAATGGTTTAAAAGTTATATTATATTCAATATGAGGTATAAAATCACTCAATCAAGTATTAGGGCTACATAGTCTTAGTGATTCATAAACCTTAGGTCCATTCAAAAAGGTATATAGAGAGAAAGGTTAAAGGAAGACTTAATCCCAAGAGGGTTGTTAGGTTTTAAAAACATATTTCACAATTTTATTACCCATAAAATTTTTATAAAAGGGGATAAAATCCTACCCAAGTTCTCTAACCCAATCTATCAAACACTTAAGCTGGGCAATGACATTCAATATAGACTTAAGGGTGATAAGGACTAAAATGGTGGTTAGAGAAGATGAAGGAAAATTTAGAAGGTGTATTTTAGATTGAGGAAGGTGATATGGTGACTTTGAAGTCACTAATTCACCTACATGGTGGCTCAGACCCCTAGGACTCAATCTAGGCCTATTAGGCCTAAAACTATTCTTGACAACTCAAGACCTGACATCAATCTTAGTGACGGACTCAGATCACCCAAGTGTATTGAAAGAAATGAGAAGGAATATAATGATTTTAAAATTCCTAATAAGGTTTTTATAAGTAGAGGAAATAAAATAAGTGTCAAACTTAGTCTCAAGTCCTCTCTCCATCTGTACTACCCTCGACTGCCATGTCAATCTACCAAGTTAAGCACTCATATCTCACAAAGAAAGATGAATAAAACCTATTGATATTATGGGGAGTTTGTGGCCCTAATTTAATCAATATCCATGGAAGAAATAGTGTAATTTTTGATCCCAACTATATGAATAATCACAAAGACTATCAACCCATCCATAATGCTTGTAAAGAGCTCAAAGGCCACCAAAATTCACTCACATCTCACCATAAAACTTGAATGGGACCAATAACATTTCAAGGTTTTTATATGATTCTATTGGCTCAACATCCATGGCCATAATTTTTGGGTTTGAAGTTGGTAATTTATGAACCATTTTTAAGATGGTAGGCCATTAAAACCCTGCATAAACCCTAGTACAAACCCAATGGGAGAAAAAATGATTTTTTTCACTCAAATGCCCTAAATTGGTCTTGAAGACACTTGGAACTCTTATTACACTCTCAGGAGATTCCATCCATGGTACTAGTTTGTATAAATTATTGTACAAACTCATAAATTTCACCTTTGTAAGGTTTTGAGTAGGAAATAAGGTTCAAAGAATATTGAAAATTTTTAGATCATGGAATAGGGTATTTTGAAGCATATTTCACCCCATAATATCATAAATTTCTCAAAAACTTCCCTATAAAGGACTTTTTAAGTTTGAATAAAATATCTAGTCTATAAGTGATAGTGAGAGGTGACCTAGTCACCTAATTTAACAAGGGTTAAAAGTTTACACTATTGAAAAATCCATATCAAGGTATAATATCCTATTTTAGACATGAAAAATGATCAATAACCTATTATTAAGGTCTTATGAAATTTTCATGGCCACCTAAGTAAACAGCACTAAGAAACTAAGCTTAATTGCCTAATAGACCTATTTGGTCAAAAAGAATAGATGTAAGTTAGTGTAGAGGGATACTAAAGGATTCAATATCCATCATCAATAATGTAAATGCTTTATGAGGTGAGAAAACACATTTTATATCTCCATAAAGGCTAGGTTAGTTTTGTAAGTCATATTGGGATGCAAGAAGGAGGTGTCTACTAAATGTTCTAAGGAGGGGGCCTAATTGAACCACTTTAATGTTTTATAACTATCATGGGGAGATGAAATAAATAGGTTGGTGTTTCCTTCCTATTTATGAGGTTAACCTTGGTAAAAATTAGACTTCAATGCCCAAAATGGCTCATTGAAGGCCACTCATCACCAAGTCAACACATGGAGAAGTGTGGAGTCTGCTTGTAACTTCCAATTGAGGGTTATGGTCATTCATGACCTCTTCATGATTTTTACATGCCACATTCTCTCTAATTCTTATTAATTCTTATATAAATTTAGGATCTTAGGCCATTGTATTGTTCCCTATACTAGGGATGAATATATTTTACCCAAATTAGTTAGGCTTGTTTGATTTTCATATGTGGTAGGTTCCTCTCCCTTTGTAGGACCTTGCCTCACCTACTTACTAGTGTATGGATTTATGTAAGTCACATAGTGTGTTAGAGTGATTAGTCACTAATATTGGAGTGGAAGATTGACTGGTAAGTGTCTTGAATCAGACCTTCCCTTTATTACCCTCCTATTCTGATCATCTAATATAACCTTTATGTGAAACACTATTGCTTAGAAGCTCTTAGAGATAATGGTTCAGTCATATGTATTATTCATTAGTGTTGTTAAGAGGTCAAATAGAGTGGACACTCTATATTTGTGCATCACCTCCCTTTATCATAGGTTTCCTTTAATGCATTTCTCTATCCCTTTTCACCTGAATAAATAAATAGGTTTATGATTTGAGCTCAAATGATTCACTAGGGGATCTAACCCCATAAAATAGAGGTTTGTCATAGACTAGGGGATCTAGCCCCATAAACTAGAGGTTTAGCCTAGCCATAAATCACCCATAGCATTTGGCTAATCCCATGTTACCCTAAAATTGAGGTAGGCCTAAAAAACCTCCTCCTAGGGTGTAGTTTGGAGTGTTAACAGTTATGTGATGTGTATGAATGCATGCATCAAAGTAAATAAAAATGTTAATTGAAGCCCACACCTTGAATTACTCATGGAAAGAAGGATGAAATGTCAGAACACTAGGGAAAAATTCCAAGCACTCTTTTATTATTCTCAAAACTTTGGTTTAATTGTCATAAATGGCCAAATACCAACTGTAGTTAATGTCATATCAAATAAGTGAGAATATAGTAAATATAAATAGTTATTAAAAATATGAACATAAGAATAAATACATTTCTTGGTATGCAAACCATGATGTCATAAATTGAAAATAAAACATTATTAGTATATTCTAACACTCACTTGGGTATTTTAAATTTAAAAGTAAGTTATAAAAACTTAACTCCACTTATTGATTAAGGAAGAATATACTAGGCCATTTTTTATGCTTTCATTTTGCTCAAACTCACTCAATTTTCTCAATATTTTTACTCAATTAAGCTCAATATTTTTACTAGATATATTTATCAATCTAGAAAATTTTGATGTAAAATATATGGATATATGTCCCCCTTTTGAGTTCTATTCCTAAAATAACTCATTTCAAAAGAAAGAGTTATGGGCATAATCTGTCACCAAGTAATATAGTTGAAGTAGATAAAATCTTTGAAAAATCATTAAAAACACATGTAACCATTGTAAAAAAATTTCATGTATCAATTTATAGTAAAATTAAACCTTATGTGATAATGAAAAACATATGTGAAAATAATATGCACAAATGTAAGCTTCATATGTGTAATACATATAGTAATAAGCTCAAGGAGGTAGGTAAGGGTTATTTTCCCCAATGGTAAAGCAAGATAGGGAAAAATAATTTGTTTTTGATGTAATAATGTATTCCTAGGAGGGTGAGATAAAGCAATGAAGTACACACACAATAGTAGTGTGACCCAATAGATACATGGTAAGGAGCATGGAAACAAAGGCACCAAGCATAACATACTTTAAATAGTAATGTACATGATAAGAATAATTTTACATAGCATAGTAAAGTACATGAAATTTATAATGGCACAAAACCTAGTACATCACATAATATATGAAATAATCACACAAAAGTCTTAACCCTTATATGGGAAATCATAATGCAAGGACATATTACTCATAAGCAATGGCGATATGACATGGTAGGATGACTAGAGGATCCTCTATGGAAAATAACTAGACAAGACATTGACAAATAAATTACACAATCATATACAACAACAATCATGCACATGCATATAATCTAACAATCATAAGCACATAATAGAACATGTAATGTAACAGTCATATGTAACAACACAATGTAAATATCCATTTAACACAAGATTTAGGAACTAGAAAGATATTATGTAAAAAATATATGAATATCTTTATAATAAATGGAAATCAAGAAAGATATTAGTTAAAAATATGATTTAATAAGATGCCACCAATGAAAGGCTTGTTAGAGTAGTGTGTCTAAAATTACATAGGCTAATTCCTTTTCTTACATCAAGTTACCACACATAATAATAAAGCTCACATAGGATAGTATTTTTCTATTCACATAGAGTCTATATTTGCATAATTTATTAGTTTTTATCCTCATAACTTCTATTATCACATAGGATTGTGCACACACAAATATAGGTAAATTGAATCCTTGGTATCTCCCTAATTTAATGTTTGTAAAACTATAGTTTTTTTGTTAAAATAAACTATTAGTCTTTATATTCTCATTCTCTTATTCTAGAAAATTTTGAGAGAATAAAGGTGTTCTGAGTTTATTATAGTGTTTTTTAATTGATAAGCAATATCTTATTTTTTCCAATTTCTTCATTTCTTGGTTGAGTTATTTTGTCTGTGCAAGGCTTATTTTAGTGAACCTATTTTTCATATTGATAATTTAGGTTGTTTTATTTCCTTGGTTATTATGATATGGTATCAAATCTATATGAGTTTTTTATTATAGGTTTGTATTTATTACACACACTCAATAGGAAATTCTTACAGGTTCATTAAATATTCAATTGACCTGTGTTCCTAGAAAATATTTGTTTCTACCTTTATATAGGATTTATGGTGTTTTATTTTATGCTAACCATACACATCCCACCCCTTTATAGGCTATAAAATCAAATATATATATTCATACCTCTTAGCATATTCATGATTGTTCTCTGGTCAATGTGTAATCAAGTTGTACATTATTTTTTGGAATCTTGATTTTATGGATTTCATGATTTTTTCTAGTTATCTAAACCTAACTTGTTATCTATCTAAATAGCACCCTAATAGGGTTCATATTTGTTCAAATTTGAACCATACTTGGACTAACATGGGAATGGTCTAAATCCATGAGTTTCCTATAACTAGACCAGACGTCTACAATTTTTTATGAGGCTAGATCATTATATTTTATAATTTGGACCTTTGCTTCTAAATATAAGACTGGTTGGGGTGAAAAGGTGTAAGAATTTTTCATAAAATAAAATCTATTCTAAGTTATGGTGATGCACCAAGAATTTAATAGATCCACTCTTAAGTTTGGAATCCTTAACACACTAATGAACTATAAAAGAAATCTCATGCAATGATTACTATGGTTTCTATGAAATATAATTTTGTATAGATGTATATTTGATATACTCAGACTAGGGAGAAATGAAAATAAGGTCTAGCTAAAGACACTTAAATTCATCTATCCACTATATCTTTGAGAGATCAATGCTAAGACACACTATATGACTTGTAAAGAAATTTTATAACACTTAGGTTGAGTTTGGACATACAAGAGGAAGATGGTGTTCACATTTTAATATTAAAAAAACATAGAACACTAAATATAGATTAGAAAATGATTGTAAAAATACTCTATTCACTACTCTAAAAGGTGTCAAATATAATTTTGATAGAGTATAGTCATACCAGTCTAAAGGATGCAAAAAAATAGCTTGAAGGATATATTTATAGTAGAAGGGAAATAAGAGAGGGAAATTTGGTACTCAAAATGGGATCAAACAAATTCAAATCCATTTGAAAAATTGTTACAATTACCTCTGCAAATTAATCTCACTCAAACCCTTCCTAATTGATCTAAGTCACTCTAGTCCATTACATCATTACAATATCTTCTTTGTGATTATCTATGTTGGTTACAATTATGGGATAAAGTTGTTTTAATTTTTTACTAATGTCAAACTACTCATCACTGGTTTTTTAATACATGCCCAAGTGGAGAGAAGGGTCATTTTTATGTAGCTAGATTTGGCAATGACCATTGAAGTCTACATGTCTACCTTTATAGGTCCTTAATGGCACTACCCAATCCCAAAATATCTACTCCTATCCCAATATGGATCATTCTTAAGATGATCTCCATTCATGTCTATTTTCTTTGGTAAAAAATTGACCTTTTGACCTCCATCTAAGTCATTTGGGCTCTCCTTAGTTATGATTGGATGTCGAGAACTGACTTAGATCCTTAACCTCCTGACTCATATTTATTCATCAATATACCTAAGGTAAATGAATGGGATCCATAGATCCTTTGATCAAACTCATTAACTTCTTCCACTTTTCCATCGCACCTTTGTCCTTGAGATTCACTGAGTCCTTCCATTCGGCACCTTGTCTTCGGGCTTTATATCTTAGCCACTTCCTCAAAAGGAAATAGCTTATCATATCTCTACCTTGAGAAATTAATTAGAAAAAAATGTTTGAAATAAATCATGTCTATAGGGTCTCTATCTCAGAAAAAATGTCTGAAATAATTTTACCTTCAAGAAAAATTATCCCAAACAATTTTCTTGAAGGAATTGTGTCCTTAGAATGGTCCTTTAGAACCTCTACATTGGACCCTTTCTTGAAAGAAAATAACCCTTTAAAAAACCTTGAAGTTGACCATTTTAATAAGAAAATAACCCTTCAAGAAAAGTGTTTGGGATACTTTCCTAAGAAAATACCCTTCAAGTAAATCATCTTGGTCACTTTGCTTGAAAAAGACATCCTTCCAGATTTTTACAAAGGTCTACTTCCTTAAAGAAATATCCTTTAGGAAAAGTTTTTGGGACAATTTGCTAAGAAAAGACCCTTCAAAACTTTTTAAAAGGACCCTTTTTGAATAAAATACCCTTTAAGGAATTTTTTTTAGATAAAATGTTTGAAATAATTCCCGACACTTAGCTAAATACACTGAAACAAAATCCTGAAAGAATTCTAACACTTAGCCAAATAAAGTGGGAAAAAATTCCCAAAATAATTAATCCTTTTACATTTGTTATGGGATTTGTGTGTAACACTTCCTCTAAAGTAATTTTTAATTCTATACTTGTCCAAAATTTGTAAAAGTGTAAACTTAAGCTCCTTCTGAACCTGTTCCTACAACTATTTATCACCATGAAAACCTGCTTAGATCCCTCCACTTACAAGGTTGAGTCTACTTCTAAGCCACTTGATCCATTCATAAATTAGGAACTTGATCATATTTTTTAACCACATAAGATCTTGTTATGTGGGCCAAAATGGCCAACATAACCTTCATTTATATTTGAGTCTAGCATGGCTTTTATTCCATTGTTAAACAAGCTCATTTTTTTTCTTTCCTTGTACCTTTTTGGTGTTTGCCAAACATTTGCAAAGATACATTTAATATGTAATGTATAATATAATATATCTATACATGTGAATTAAGGAAAAAAACACACCAATGGACACATATATATGTGGGAAAACCTCCAATAGAGGTAAAAACATATAATTGATATATACATATAAGAGAACCATTGTACCCAATGCAATCCCTTCTCACTTTCACTTCTCCTCATCAACATTCACAAAAATATTTATAGTAATATTTTAAAAAAAACATATATAAGACTATCTTCATAATGTTTTATCACACAAATAATTATGCATGGATGTAATTTACCAAAGGTAAATTGCCTCTTTATAGTGGGGTGTGAGATGGACCGTTATAACCAATGAGTCCAACCTCTCCTTTGGGAACCAAATATTAATAAATAAATATGTTTTTTTATTTATTTACATGAGGTTTTCAAAAAACATTAATAAATAATAAAACATAGTCATTTAACTAACCAGCATATGATAAGGGCCCATAAATGGCTCCACTTAAGCATAAAATATTCCAGCAATATTTAGGGTTTCAGTCTTAGTATTTGAAATATCCTATATGCATGTTTTTACGATCATATATTCTCAATAATTCACATATTGTCAAAATCATTTTTTATGTTTGTTCCAAACATCAACTTTCCATGACTCATTATCTCAAGTTTTTTTCCTATCATAATGTTGCATGATTATATGCTACTCAGAGATTACATAGTTATCATCCTTCAACCAAGGAATTTTTTTTTATATCTACCTAAAATTTGAGATCATCAGTTGTTGAATCACATAATACTTTAAAAATATTCATGACTTAACCTTATCATAGTAGATAACAAAGCTTAAGACATAACTCAAACTTGTTAAGCTCAACATTCAACTTGGTAGGCCTTCCTATAGTTTTTTTGACCTTCTAACTAAAAAATAAGAATTAATCAACATGATGTTAAATTAAACTTACACCTTAAAACTTAGTATTTAGATTGATATTACAAATCACCTTCCAATAATTCAAATCGCCTTCCAACTGAGTATCTCAACCCGACTCCTTGACACTTGTCAAAGTAAACTAGCCACAATGTGTGATTTAAAAAATGAAAAAAAAAATCAATTTTGTAAAGTTAAATACATATTAGGTCATATGTGTATTTTAATTTATATATTAACACATTGGAAAAATATATTTAATTAAAAACTAGAGAGAGGTGGTTTAGTGTTCAAACTTTAACAAACATTTTAAAAAAAAAAAAAATTGACAAAAAAATGTAGTTATTTATTTCAGTGCTAAACTAAAACCATAGTAGTCACATACCTTGTAGAAGGTATTTTTGTCACCACATTAAAAAAATTTCATATGTTATTTTATTTTTAAACTTCCTTTGTTAAGTAGGGGTTTTTCTTATCACAAGATGTTAAATTGCAATGGGTAGTTAATGTTTTTTCAAAACACTTGTATTGAAGAGTGAAGTTTGATGGTTATATTTTGCAACATATTCCTCATTAAGAGATAATTACTATTTGTTTTAACCCATTTATTTATTCAAATACCATGTTTATAAACAAATAATGAAACAACTTCTCATGTAGAAAGGCTTGTGGATAATTTTTCAATACATTGTTCAAGCATTCACCTCTAAGAAAGAAAAATATGGTTATGATTGAAAAAAGGATGAGACTCGTGGGTTTATTGTCCTAAGTGTTTCAGATAACCTACAGTTTCATATTGAATATGTTTCAAATACTAAAGATGTATGGGATAAATTTAAATAGTTGTTTGGAAAAGTCAATGAATTTAAGATGTTTCAATTAGATGAAAAATTGAATTATTTTTCACCCTCAAATTTTTCCCTTTATAAAATAATATCTAGAAAAATTCAAATTTTGAAGATTAAAATTAAAATTAGGAGATAAATATAAGATTGATAAATATGTTTTTTCTTGATTTTGTCTAAGTTGTAAGGACCTTATGGTGTTTTCTCTTCTTTATTTTACACTATGATGGATACATGAGGTGATGAGTTTAAGTGGACCTCTTTTAAAGTTTATTGTGAAAAATTAAATAGAGAGAAAACTAATTTGATGTCATTAGATTTTATTACTAGTCCTAGTCATTCATTTTTTGTTATTACCTCTAAAGGAAGACATACACATAATTTTAAATCAAATACACTATCTTCCAAACCAACATAATCTTCCTCCCAGTCTAGTAAGCCTTATAATTATAGAAATCTTAAACAAAATTTTAGACCAAAGAATACCTATGATCCTTGTATATTTTTTGAAGGGAATTTTTTTTTTGAATATATAAGTTTTAAAAAAATAGAAGATTTCTAAGCTATATTTAAATAACATAAGATCTCTATTCCTACTCAAACTTCTATAATAAATTCATTAGGAAAAGGGAAAGACCTTTTTTATAGGGATACATCTACATCACATGATGATTGGATATTTGATTCAAGTGTTTCAAATCATTTCACTCACTCATGGGAAATTATTAATTATCTTTTTTCTTGTAGTACTTTGTAAATTATTATGGGCAACTCTTCACGAGTTGACATTTTAGGATCCAACATAGTTGAGATGCATGATGGTTTCATCAACAATGTATTGCTTTTACCCAAAATTTATTATAATATTATTTATATGTATCAAATTTTTAATTATATTACTATTAAAATTATGGAGTTTAATCCAATAGATCTAATAAGATAATGTAATGATCCTAATGAGATAATAGCTGCAGGAGTAATAAATCATGATTCTAGGCTCTACATTTTTTAAAGTTTTGAGTCTATTTATAATTATAGATCATCTCTTATTGATCATGGTGATTCAATGATAAAATTATGGAATGAGAGGTTAGGACACTTGAATTATATATAAATTCAATAAATGAGTGCAAAGAATCTTGTAAATGGCCTTCCAAAGGTCTCTTGTATTGTTGGAGTGTGTCTTGGTTGTCTAGTTGGTAAACAACATTAGGATCCATTTCTAGTGGATAAGGCCACACATGCACACACACATTTAGAGTTGGTTCATAATGATTTTATGTATTTTTCAACTCTCTCCTTCTTATGATCTAAGTATGCACTTGAATTCACTAATGAATATACTATATGAACTTGAGTTTACTTTCTCAAGTTGAAAAGTGAATTTATTGATACCTTCAAGGCTTTCAAAGCCTTTATGAAAGAAAATAATATTTTCCTCCTTATAATATATGAAATTAAAATGGGGGGGATTATGATAGTAATAACTTATTATATTTATATATTGATCATGACATACAACATTAGTTCACTGTGTCATACACTCCATAATAGAATGGCATAGATCAGAGGAAGAATAGAAATTTAAAAGAGATGTCTAATTGTATGTTGCATTATAAAAAAATTATACTTGAATATTGAGTTAAAGTAGTTAATTATGATAATTAAATTCAAAATAACATTCAATAAAGGATAATTTAAATATGACACTTGAATAAGCTTAAACTAGGATTAAGCCTGATATTTTAGATTTTCATGTTTTCAAAAGTATGGCATGGGTGCTTGTTCTTGATAAAAAACACATATCCTTAGAGAATAAAATCCAACACTTTTTTTTTTAGTTATTATGAAGATGTAAAATTTTATCATCTTTTTGATCTTATCACCAAAGATGTATTGTTTCATAAGGATGTTTGAATTGATGAGCAACCTACTCTACATGAGTTTACATCTAGTTCTTCATCTCCTCCTTCTAAAGTTGATAATGAGGACCTACTTCGTCATGTTGATGATGAAAAGGATGTTATTTTGATTAATCCTATTTATCCACCACAACCACCTCATTCATAGTCAATTCTCAAGTGGGTGCAAAATAATCTATATGCAGTTGATTATTTGGTTGGTGATCCATCTAATCCTCACCACACTCACTCATAGACCTCTAGTGTTTTTATGTGTGGTCATGCTATTATATATGATCCAATATTATTTTATAAGGCCATCATCACACTTGAGTGAGATGCCTTTATGTAGGAATAATATTATTCAATTTTTGAAGAATAATACATGGGATCTTGTACCTCTTCCTAAGGGAAGAAAACTTGTAAAATGTAAATGGGTCTATAAGACCAAGTATGCTACATATGGGTTCGTAGATAGTTATAAATCAATACTAGTAACCAATGTATTTTCATCAGTTGAAGGGGTTGATTATTTTAAAACCTTTTCCCATGTTGCTAAGATGAATTCTAATCATCTTGTACATTTACTTTCCACTTCACATTGTTAGATGGTCTCTTAGATGGATGTGAAGATTAATTGTTTACATGGTGATATCAAAGAGGAGATATATATGGCCTATCCATAGGTATTTATATAGGAATCATCATTGGTTTTTTAACTTCATAATTATATTTATGGTCTCAAGAAAACTCCCTAATCTTGGTATAATAAGATGGAAAACTTTATCTTAAGTTCTACTTTTAATTGTTATGAGTCAGATCATAATATATATCTTAAATCAAGGTGAGGATATTTCGATCTTGATTTTTGTATTTTTATGACCTCATTATCATATTAAATTTATCCTCCTTGAATTTGGACATCAAGGATAAGTTGAATAATAGGTTTGACATGACCCATGTATGACTTTTTTATTACTTTCTTGGTTTGTAGGTTCAACAGTCTTCTGAGGATATATCTATTAGGTGCTATAAGTATTATAAAAATATTATACATCAGTTCAACATGGTTTATTTTTATCCTAACCTAACTCCATATAATTTAAGTGTTATTTTTATTGTTACTTCTATGACTCCTTTAGTTGATTATAATTAGTATAGATAACTTCTAGGAACTCTTCTATACCTAACACACACTCATCTTGACATCAACTTTACTATAAAACATTCCTCTCACTTTCCAATGAGCATCATGAGATTCATTGGCTAGTATTCAATCATATTTACACTATATTTGAGGCACCACACACTTTGTTATACATTGCATAGTATAGATTTTTACATAGATTACTAGTTATATTTACTTTGATTGGGTAGGTGATATTTATACTTTAAAATCCACTTATGGATTTGTTTACATAGTTTTGATCTAATTTATTGGGCTTGAAACCAATAGACAAATATTACATTATCCTCTAATGAGCCTGAGTATCAAAGTGCTATCAAGGATAGCTAAGAGACACTATGGATTCAAAAGTTGCTTGGAGAGTTTGGCTTCACCCAATAGGGTCCTACCATTCTTTGGTGTGATAACCAAAGTGTGATTACTATTTAATGAAATTATATTAAGAATCAACACAATAAACACATTGAGCTACATATGTATTTCATTTGTTAACTTATTTAAGATAGACTCATATTTCTGGGTTCATGCCTACTGTTGAGTAGATTATATACATATTCACCAAACCCTTGGATTATCCTAGCTATCTTTAGTTGTGAGAATTGCTTGGGGTGAAATAAATTATTCTTGGGGGATTACATATGAAGTCATTCCTTTTTTTTTTCTTTTTTATATTTTACATGGGCACCTTATCAAGATAGTATTTGTGACCCATTTTGATTTTTTAACACTCCCTAATTTTTGTTTATGGGAGAATGTTAGAGTAGTGTATGGAAAATTATGTAGGGTAATTCCATTTCCTATGTAAAATTACCACATGTAATAATAAGCTCACATAGGATAATATTTGTTGATTCATGTAGAGTTTATATTTGCATTATTTGTTAGTTTTAAATTATTATTTTCACACCCTTAATTAGCATATAGGATTGTGTACACCCAAATATAGGGAAACTAAATCCTTGGTATCTCCCTAATTTAGTAATTACGTAACTATAGTTTTTTTGTTAGGACAAATGATTAGTCTTTATATTATCATTCATGTACTATAGAGAATGTTTGAGATAATAATGGTATAGAGTGTTTTTTATGGAAAATTAATAAATTAGTTTTTTGAGTTTATTTATTTCCTAGTTGAGTTATTTTTTATATGCAAGGCTTGTTATAGTGAACCCGTACTATAAATTGATTCTATAAATTATTTCACCTCCTTAGATATTTTGATAACGCATACCACTACTTTGATAATGCCCATTTGGGGATGTAGGGGTGAAAGTAGATGCATGGCATCTAAAAGGCCAAGATTATATGAAACTTGTATATCATACATCTCACCCACTCAAATCATATCATGAGAATCACATGTGTAAAATCTCTAACATAGGAAACTAAGCATGATATGTATCCATCAACAAGGTGATTTTATTTATTTTTATGTTTTATAATGTTTTTACATTTTTTAAGAAGCCTTTATATCATGTAAAGAGGAATATAATAAATTCACACATAAATAATGAATGTACATCAATCAATAAAAATAAAAATAACCCAAGGGGGGAAACCAAGCAAATTAGGGAAGGAAATTAATCAAGCCAATCAGAAAAATATAGAAGAAATAATAATAGGAGGTTTCCAAAAAACCTAAAAATTCCATCATAAAATTCACACTAATAAAAATGGTCTTAATATATATGATTTCATCATCAAAAAAAATCTACAAGTGTTTTGAATATGATCAACAATCAAGGTGCAAGAGAAAGTGCAACATAACAATTAACATAAACAAAGGGGCCAAAAGAATGTCAATGCAAGGGAAGGAAATGACCAAGATATCAAAATAAGGATAAATATCATGAACAATCTCAATAGAGGTAGGAACATGAGTGTTATGTCACATAGAATAAATTAAACAATGTACAATAATAAACTATAATACAATAATGATATATCCAAAAGCACAAGAGATAGGATAACATGACAAACTGCTAGAGTGGGCCAAAATAAAGGATCAAATGGATAGGGTCAAATTCATGAGTCTAAATCTATATAGAGTAGTGAAAGCTGAAGAACAACTCAAAAAAGGAAGAATCTTGTCTTCGCAAAAAAAAGTTTCATTAATGAGTATTATCCAAAAAGTACATAAGAAGGGTACATTATATAGTGAGGAATTAGGTCACCCAAAAATATAATTAACTCAACTCTTAACTAAAAAAAATATTAAATTAAATTTACCCTAATGACCTATTATTAACCTAAGTAAGCTAATAGATTACGTAGGTAAAACCACGTAGTGGGAAAAAGCTTACACTAACACTGCCCTTAAGCATAGCTTAGGTGGGTAGAAGAAATGGGTCTTGACATAGAGGCCTAATGAGGTACACAAGTACATAAAGATGATCTCCTAGAGGAGGAAGATAGAGATACCTAAAACCCAAGAAGATCCCTCAAATGAATATACTTTCTCTTAGTTAAGTGTTTGGTGAATATATCAATAATTTGCTATGTTACCTAAATGTAATAGAGATCAATGACTTGCTCATGGATGAGCTCCTAAATGAAATGCATGTGAATATCGATATTATTGGTTTTTTGATAGAGGACCATATTCCTATAGATATGGATTGTGATTTTGTTATTATAGAAGATGACTATTGGTCATCAGAAATGGATGCCAAACTTAGGGAGAATCCCTTAAATCCAAATATCCTTAATTTCATCATTAACAACTCCTCCATTTTTTACCTTGATAGAAGATAAAGCAATAGCATTCTACTTCTTGCTTGACCAACTAATCAAACCAAAAATAAGGGATAAACTATAGCCTAAATTAGACTTATAATTATGAATATAGCCCACCCAATTTGGATTTTTATAAACAATCAAGTTGATGTCAATTCTTAGTCCATAATGAATCCTAAAACAATGATTACCTTGAATATAGTGGAGAATATGATTAGATAATTTCTAGTGAAACTCATGTGGTTATTGCATAAATATAGAGACCATGCCCACTACATATGAAATATCAAGTCCAATGTGTGTAAGGTAGATGATACTACCAAAATTTATCGATACGAGGTAGCATCAACCAAAGGAGATGGACAATTATCCTCAATCTTAACACTAGATAGAAAAGGAATCAAAGATGGATTATAGTTAGTCATGTCAAACTATGCAAGTAAATCAAGAGCATACTTATATTGTGAAATAGTGATCCTAGAGTCAAATTGATAAATTTCAACCCTAAGGAAGTAATGCAATATGCACAAGTTAGTCATTAATAGATTGTAAGACAGTAATTTTCATTACTATGATGGTGGATGAAAATTCCCTATGATAAATAAGTCATCCAAATAGATAACTAGAATCAATAATGAATCATCCTACCATAAAATGTAGACATTCATATCAGAATCACATCTAGTAAACCCAACTGAAAGAATAAATGAGTCCATATTGGCATACCAAGCTTGAGGAGCTTGCTTGAGGCCATAGATATATTTTTGAAGTTTACAAACTAAGGATGACTATTCCAAAAATACTTATGGATGCTCAATGTATATTTCATCTTTGAGTTCACTATGAAGAAAGGAACTCTTTACATCCATCTAATGAACATCCCATTAATGTGCTATGATAATGGTGAGAGTGAGTTAAATTGAGTTCATTTTGGAAATTAGGGTGAATGTCTTAATATAGTCAATGCAAAGTACCTGAGAAAAACCCTTTTCTACCAAACATGCTTTTAAATTGTCTACAAACCCATCTACTACAAATTTTATTTATTAGATCCACCTATATAGAACAAGGTTTCTTCCCTTAGGAAGAGGGACTAAATTCCAAGTGTTGTTCCTTAGTAAGGAACTATATTCCTCTTCCATAATAGTATCCCACTCAAGAGTGCTTGATGTATCATGAAATGAATATGAATTAGAATAAAATACAATGAAAGAATGTGGGGAATTATGGAATTGTGAAGGAGTTCACCTATTGGCTGATGGATCTCCAACCTATCAGATGACACTTTTTAAAAATATGACACTTAAATTTGAGTTACCAATCAAAATTTATAGACATTTTAGTATCTTGTTCACATGAAAAATTTGGGATAAAATAGCAGTGGAAAATATTTTTGAATCAACTCCCTAGAAAAATTTAAGCACCCTTGGAGCAAAAACTAAAAGAAATTTGTGAATCAAATTCTTCAAAAAAACATAAGGCCCTTTAGAGAAAAAGGTAAGAAATTTTGGGTTAGAATTGACCAAGGGCTTATTTACAATATTATTAGGGATAATAACTCTTTTGGATGCTCCCCCTCCCTCTTCTTATTGATGAGTGAGTGACATCGTCCAAACATGCCTCTAAATTTCAAATGAATGGTAACACTTTTCACTTGGTTAAATTTGATGGCCTCCTAAATGTCACAACATGTAAAGAAGGGGTGATTAGAAATACCAAGATGTATTTTTAGTGGTAGTATTATATTAAATGTTTTTAAAATTGTAAAAACCCATGTGGTATATAGCTAAGGGTGTCAGAGTTTGAAGAGTGTTTGGGCAAGTGCCAAAATCTGTCAGCTATTCTACCAAGAGTCAAAGTCTATAGTGTGTTTGAGCATGGGTTGAAACTTGATGGGTGATTGAGTATAGGATAAAACCCAATGGTTTTTTTATCATGGGATGGAATCAATTAGTGTATGAGTACATCTCAAAATATATAACCTTTTCAATCAAGGCTCAAAACATGAATATGTTTGAAGCAAGTCCAAAACTTGATGGTGTTCAAAACAAGGCCAAATCTGCTGGTGTTGGAAGTAGGCCAAAAAATTGAGAAATTTTTTGAAGGGATATATATTCCACCAAGGTGGATATGTATGACTGACCTTGTTTCTATTATGCCAAAAGTCTGACAAAGTATGAAAAATTGTCAAAACTACCTAAAAGGGTTAGAAACTCTGCCAAAACTCGTAAACTATTTTAACATTTTAGGATGTAGTGAATGTAAATCATATGTGTTTTTAAGATCTAAGTAGACTAAATCAAGGAAATAATATGCAATAAATACAACCATTGATTGGTTATATAATTGACTAGCTTTAACTTTTCTAAAAATAGTAATAAATAGTGTAAGTAATGAGTTAGCTAGAAAACAACTGATACAGATGATTTAGGTGATAAAAACTAAGATGGAATATATTAAGAGTGTTTTAAACTATATATTGGTTTTATAACCCCTCTTAGATAGTAACACCACAATTGGATAGCAATGTCATTATTGGAAAAGTGGTAGAAGTGTCCTGATATTGATGATAATGTCTTATGTGTAGGACTATCTAGAGATTTTGGGTGCACATGTGTTTAGATATATAGGGTCTATTCCTATGTGTATGAGTTTTGGAACCATGTATTTTTCCTATAATTATTGATTTATTCTACAAACTCTAATCCTCCATATAACTAAATCATGCGCTGAAAAGTGTGTTTGTTAGTAGGGTAGGCTATACATTCTCAACACCCACTATGAATAGAGTTGGATGCATACCAATACTATGAAGAGGGATAGATCCTAATATATTTATCTTCACCTAATTATTAATAAAATTTCAAATGATGCTAGTATGATAGTGGCCTTGAGTTCCTTGAATGTGCTTGAGTTTGGAAATCTTGATAATCTAAGTTTAGGGCTACTGTAGATGGTAGTATGTAGAAGTAGGTTATAATAGGGATTGATAACCTTAATTGTTATAAAAATTTTCTGATTTTAAATGTGTATTTTTCATCTAATTTATATTTAGTGGTTAGAGGGCTAAAACTCATGTATTTATAATGTTTTGTTGCTTGTACAGGTGATAAAAGATGTCAAGGCCGACCTTAAGAGGTTGTTATTTTGAAAAGATATATATTTGGGAAAGTAGGAAAAAGGAAATTAGAACCTTTTTATGGATAATATCACCATTTGGTGTTGATTTACTTATTATAACTCTATTTTCCAGTTGGTATAACACTAGGCATGAAGGACCAAGATCTAGCAATGAGGGTCTAAGACTACTTTGGAGTTGACTAGGGATGCCTTTAGCCCACAAAAAGGATGGATTAGTGATAAAATAGGATATAGGATAGGTATATGTCTAATCTATAGATATTTAGTGTCAATTAGCACTTTTAGCACTTAAATACCACTTTTGGGTGATTACAAAAACCCAAAATATGTAGTTTTGGTATAGCTCCTCCAAAAACTGAGACCCATTTGATAATTTAAAAAACCCAAAATAACCTGAAATTTTTTTATTTATTTGAGAATCCTACTATACATATATGTGTGAAATGATCAAAAAATCCCTAAAACCCTCCCAAAAATGTTGAAATTCATTATCACCAATCTAGGTAATGTTTACTGTTAGTTTTAGGATTTTGATACCTTCTAGATCTTATGGAATTATCCATTTGGAGAATTTATCTATATATATTTCATAGTTTTCATGAAATCTGACCAAACCTATGAAAAACTAAAAAAATAATAAAGCTACTAGGAATGCATGTAGGAAATATCTCACCAAGGATTTCAGAAATGGAAAAATGGTTGTCATATTAGAGATCTAATTTCATATCAGAGTGGGACACAATTGAGGATTAAAAAGATAGGTTCAAATACATGAGGATGAATCTATATGGAGTAGTGAAATCTAAAGAATAACTCACAAGAGGAAGGAGTTTGTCTTCACAATAAATAATTGCATTAATGAGCATTAGCCAAAATGTACATAGGAAGGTACATTATTTTGTGAAGAATTAGGTCACCCAAAAAGGTAATTAACTCAAATAACAATTATAAAGTGACTTAAACTATATTTCCTCTAATGACATAAAATTAACCTAGGCAAGATAATATACTGTGTAGGTAAAACCACTTAGTTGGAAAAAGTTTACACTAAAATGAACAAATAATATCTTCTATAATGTGAAATCCCAGAGTAAGGGAGTTATATGAATCACTATAATTATCATATAAATAGTCAAAAGTGGTGTATTAACTTGAATCATCATCCCATAAAGAGATATTTGGATAGTGGGTTCAAGGAGCCACTACAACCTCTTGAAAGGAATGCTTATTAGATTGTATATGTCATGGTGAAACTAAAGTAAACATAGGTGCTATGATATTAATTGTTATAAGAGGTTGTAAATAAGTATTATATATGAATTATTAGACATTATATATGAGCTTCATTGATTATATTTATATATATATACATTTTATTTATGGGCATCCTACCCATATACACTCTATGATATATATATATATATATATATATATATATATATATATATATATATATATATATATATATATATCATAGAGTGTATATGGGTAGGATGCCCATAAATAAAATGTATATATATAAATATAATCAATGAAGCTCATATGATTTGTGGGATTAAAGGATTAAATTTTGAAGCATGAGATAGATTATCGTAGCTAACCGATGATACCATGAACTAAATCATTAAAATGGATAACACATTGATGCATATTTGACACTCATGTAAAAATATTATTGGATTGTTTTATCAAATAATTGGGTTATGAAATAATGTCTTCGATGCAAAAATATTAATAAATAAATTGATTTTTAATTGGATATGTACTATTAGATAGTTATTCCTTCTTTGGTAAAGTTTGATTTGGTTAAATGTTTTCATAGGTACACTTTTGAGTTGTTTTTAAAATTTAATAGGATCCACATTATGATGTTCTTAGTATTTATTTTCATATATTCTATCTCTTTTCATTTTAAATTATTGCCTTCATATTCAAATTTAATATACTCATGTGTACCATCAAGTGTCACATTCATCATTTTTAACCATGTAGTTCCCAATCTAGAATTATAGTGAAACAAGGATGACACAACATAACATAATGATTGAGATGTTTGAGGACCAATAGATATAGGTAATATAACACATCCTAATGACACAAGTTATTATAAAGAAGATGATATTTTAATTAGATTCTCCATATCATATCCAAGTATCTTAAGGAAATGAAGGCTACACATATTGAATTAAAAAAATTCATCTATCATGATTTTGTATCTTCGTTATTATTCCATATACATACTAATGACTAAAGGTTCCAGATGAAAAGGATGAGTATATATAGGATAATTGGGAGTCATGATTGGCACATTATTATGCTTAGGGTTCTTAACCTAAGGAGTTGATATTTATATTATAGAGGATAAAACATCATGTTTTATATATTTACCTTTATCATAGGATGTTTTTACATCTTATGTTTTAAAAATATATATATCTAATGTTATGTCATTGATATCAATAAAATCTTTTATTTTATGTTTTAAAGTATGTAACCTATCCATTTTATGAACATTGATTCAATGGAATTCACAAAATAATTTTGAATGAAATGTTCATGGCACATAAATCTAATCATAGCACTTAATTAAAGGTAAGAAACCCACATATTATTATCAAGTATTCATTCTAATGTTATATTTTAAATTTTTTTAACTTTTTAAAATTATCATTATTCACTTAGGGAAGGACTTATTTTAGGTGGATTTATATTATTATCCAATGGTTTATGATTTGTATTGATTTTTTTATGGCTAGTGTTTATTAGAGGTAAAATCACTGAGAGTTTGGGGGGGGGGGGGGGGTTGAATCAGCTATGCAATCAAGTCAAATTCAATTCCAATCCTTCAAATTCTTAACCATTCAACATAAGAATTCATGAAGCATATAAACTATTCATTGTAATGATCAAATAAAACCATGCAAGATCAAAGCACATAACACATGAATTATGTGGGAAACCCTCATGGGGGATAAAACCCACTCTAAATCTTGAAAACACATAGAATACAGTCCTATAAGAGATCACAAACAAGAGACTTTAGTGAAGCACCCAATTCACAAGGAGCACCAATCCCTAAGCATGGACAAGCACCCACTTGCCCTAGATGTTGAGCACCCACACAAAACCTTATGATATCAACACATATAAAACTCTAATTTCCTTCCAATATGATGGAGAAATAATGAATACCATCTCTCTTAAACCCTTCACACTTTATTAAGCCTTCACACATAAGCAATGCATCAAAAACTACCTTTTGGATCACTCTACACTTCTTCGCTCTTTCTAAATCATCAACCCTAAAAAACACTATTACAACATCAAAATTATGAGCTCTACGTCATACACATATTACTCACACTTCTCTACTCTTCAATACATCCACCAAGATTACTCACTCTTCACTCATCAACTCTAGAAGTTTTCATCTTTATTTATGCTCTTTATAGAGCCTTCATGATCACCACATTCTTGGTCGGCCACAAGAAATTCCTTAACCATTAAGGATTATATCCCACTTAAAAAAATATCAACACCACCTACATAGGTATACCATATATTTTATATATCACCCTTTAGCAACAACATCTTTCAATTAGGTCTAAATAGCCCTTTTAGGTCCATAGAGACCTATTCACCCCTTTAATACTTCACTGAGCTAAAATAGAAACACAAGAACACTTCAAAGAACATAGGTTTATGACACATTAAACATAAGACACACTCAATTTATTCCATTCATCACTACACTCCTATGAATATGCAAATCCTTTCAATCAATTTTCTTGTGAATGAAAACACCATGAACTAACAAACAGTCAACTTCCAAGCAATGGCTCATACTAAATATGGATTGGTCAAACATCCAAAATCCATATATATGATAATTATGGAGTTTAAAACACTCTCAAATATATAATTCACCATGAAACATCCAAACATCATAAATAAAAAATCAAACATCCTTCTCAAGTCACTTGCAAAAGAAAGTCAAACCCTCAGTCAACTTTGAATTATAATAAATGCAAATGTATGACTAGTCAAACCTCCAAATCAATTTTTTTAGATTAACCTTGAATTTATATCCCACTTTAATTTTAAATACAACATAAAATTCACCCATCATCAAAATTTATAAGCAAAACATTTTAGACTAGTTTTCCTTTGTAAATTTAAATATTTGAAATCCAACGGTCCCTTTTTAATGTAAATTTGGCTAAGTATGGAGAATAGTGAAATCTACCTGAGAGAGTAATTTTGAAACATAAAAAAATTTTATATAAATAATTTAAAGATCTAAAATTTGAAAAACATTCTCTAATAAAAAATTTGAACAAACCCATTTGACCACATTCTTCTGACACCTTCACACATGTGAATTCTGATGTCATCAATTTGGTTACTAAGGAAATTTTTTCAAGATGACTAGGATAACCTAAACCTTCACAAGACTACTTAGATGAATTAATTTCACTTCCAAAAGTAAAAAAAATCACTACTTACACTCCATATGAGCCCTAAAACATGATCAACACATCATTAACATCCATTATCTTGCCTAACCAAGCAAACACTACAATGTCCATGTATGATCACTAAGACACACTTTGTCATTTATCTAATAGCATATTTGACACCTCATGAACACCCTTGGCCACCTTGGAGACATAATTTACAAAAACTCAAAAATATCCCCCTTTGTTATTGATGTCAACACTTGTAAACACCAACACAGATCTATGCACATACTCTTTCTCCCTCTAAAAACACTTTCTCCCCCTTTGACACAATGACAAAGTGGGATTACCTATTGATCTTGAGGACCTATAAATTCTTTTAGAGCTAAAACAATAAGGTACCTCCTCTAATATCTAATATAAAATCCCCCTATCACTATGCATACCATTACTTATCATGACTACCTTAAACCTACTCATCGACAACACTCATCTTTGACCATGCACTACTCTATGAAGAATAAATGAAAAATATAAATAAAATAGGAGTGATCACACCTTAATATCACTGATAGGTGTTGGAAATATTGTCATTGATGTCAAAGGTCTAGTATTATTGGTGATAAAGGCCCCATTGCATTTAATGTTGTTTGTAATAAATATATCTTGGCTAATATGAGTTAATATTTATTTAATATTAACGAATATATTTTTGGTTACATACGAGACAAAAGAAAGGCCCATGGAAAAGTGGAAGAGCCATAGGGTAAAGACAAAAGAAGGATGGGATGCATTTTCCCATGAAGATTCATCTTGGGGAATACCAAGAGTCACCAAGTGAAGACAAAAGAGTAAGGGCACAATTTATCATGAAGGGACACTTTGAGGAATACGAAAAGTCACCAAAGATAAGGACAAAAGTGGGAAGGACGTTTTTGGTCATGAAGGGTCACCACATGAATTTTCAAAGGCTTGAATATGAAGGGTCATACAAGATTGGTGCCATTTTCCATGAGGATTGAAGGGTGACAATGGGGGAAGGCCAAAGGTCATTTGGAAAGCTATAAATAAAGGCTTGAGTAGCCATTTTTAATATGAGTGTGAGAGGTTGATTTGATATTGTAATATCTAGCTTAGAAGAGCAATTGTGAGAGATGAATAGTATTTGTTATATCTAGCATAAAAGAGCAAAGGTGAGAGAGAGGAAAGAGATGTTGTATTGAACTATCATTTGTTGAGATAGAAACATTAAGAGATAGGTGTGTGGTATTCACAAAGGGGTTGGTGTTCCTGTGGGTTGGTGCTCATGAATTATTGCTGGGTTGGTGATTGGTAAAGGGGTTGGTGCTCATGTGGGTTAGTGCTCATGAATAGTAGCTGGGTTGGTGCTTGACAAAGGGGTTTGAACCTCCTGTGGATTGGTGCTTATGAATTGTAGCTAAGGTTGGTACTCAACAAAGGAGTATGGTGCTCCTGTGGTTTGTTCTCATGAATATACTTGAGATTGTTCTATGTGGTTTTTCCCACATTGGGTTTCCACATTATATCTGGTGTCTCTCTCTATCTTGTGTGATGTTTATTATTTGAGTTTTATTGCATATCTTGAATGTTTGATTAAGTGGAATTTGATAAAGGGAAAGTTTTATAAGATATATAATATACTGATTCACCCCCCCCCCCTCTTAGTATATTCTATGCTTAACAATTGGTATCAGAGCAGGTTCCTTTTTGAAAAGTTTTACAGCTTGAAGGTAGATCAAAGAAAAGCATAAGATGGCCAAGTAGCTAAAGAAGGAGAATCAAGAGTTGAAATATGTGGTTGAGGCACTTAAGGAAAAGGTGTGTATCTTGGATTCTAAGTTAGCTATAGAAGTAAAAGAAAATAAGATATTTATTCAAGATCTTAAGAATTAGTTAGAGGTTGTAAATTCTATTTTAACATTAAAAGAAGAAGAGTGTAATTAGTTAAAGGATGAGTTAGGTTCTTTAAAGGATAATCATGAGAAGCTTATAATCAAGGTTGAGAAAGATCATGAAATATTGGTCCAAGGAAAGAAGGATGCAGGTTTTGAAGGCAAATCAAATAAGTCAATTAGGTAACCCAATGCTTTCAAGTTTTCAAATTTTTTTCATGGCCGTTGTTTTATTTGTCATCATGTTAGTCATATGGAAAGAGACTGTATGAGGAGAAGCAATCAGTCAAAGGGAGATCTCAGTCACATTCAAGAAAAAGGTATGAGAAATATTGTTTGCTTTTGTTGTCATGAGGTTGGACATATTGTTAAATTATGTCGAAATAAAGTAAAGAGATATTCAAAGTATGTCAAAGGTTACAGAGCCTCTAAAAGATATGAGAAAAGACAAATTCAGGTTTGGAGACCTAAAATAGTAAAAGTTGATTAGGTTGAGTTTAAAGTGAAAATGAATTACTTGCTATAGTAGATAAAGAATCAGATAGGAAGGATTGTGCAGAATCTCTTGTTATATTTGAGCATGAGCTTTGTCAATATAAGATAGTTGCAAAAGTTGAGAAAAAGAAAAACATCATAAATGATAAGGTTAGTAGGTCAAAAAGGTTAGACATGCTTAAACGGATTCTAAAATAAAAACACAAGAAGATCAAGGAAGAGATAGAGGAGATGTGGGAATCTCCTAAGATTTATTTCTAGAACCCTATTGTGTGGGGTGTCTCTTCTAGGCTTCAAGGAGACACTTTTAAAAATTGAAGCATGGTGGATTCTATTGGGTCTTGGATATGTTGCATGACAAGAAGGTGAGTTGGTAGATTATTTTGTATATCTTTTGAGGGAATATATTTTTGAAGAAAATTTTGCATCAGTATTAAGGTTTGAGGCTATTAGAATGATTCTTGCATATGCAGTGTTTTAAAGTCTTAAAATATTATGGTCACAAGAAATTTGAAATTTGAAAAAGAACTAATAGTTTTAGAAAGAAGGAGAAGGATATTCATGCAGATTCAATGAAGAAGGATCAGAGTTTCAAAGTTCCATTCATGAGGAAGAAGGTTCAGTCGTGTTCATGGCAGAAGAAACAACATGAAGATTATATGTTGGTGCAAACAGCTTTGCATGTAAGAAATAAAGATCAGCCATGGTTTGTTGATAGCAGATGTTTGAAGCATATGAAAGGAGATAAGAGTAAAGAAGATCAATGGTGGCATAGTGAAATTTGAAGATAAAACCACTACCACGATAGCCAGAAAAGGTATTTTAAGTTTGGATATTAGTAGAACCAAAGCTATGAATTTTTTGTAAGCATAATATATTGAGTGTAAGTCATATATGTGATCAAGGATACACCTTAAAGTTTCATGTGGAAGGTTGTGATATTAGAATAAAATATTCAAATGAGTTGATTACATATTCTCAAAGGGCAGGCAATGTTTTAATCAGATATCTTCTCAAAGACACACAAGAGGAGTTGGGAGTAATTTCTATTACTTCTTACCATTGATATTCAGCATCAGTTGAGGGGGAGATAAATATTAGCTCTAGGTAGGCCCTTTACCATTGATGTCAAAGGGGGAGAATAATAGGTACAGGTATAGGTGTAGAAAATAGGTATAGGGAACAGGTACGAGTTGCTATAGTAAAGGGGAGTTACTGTATGTTTTTAGATGACAGTATGTGCAGGTGACAGGATGTGGCAGTTTCAAGATTGAGGTTGCCATCAATGAAAAAGGGGGAGATTATTGGAAATATTGTCATTGATGTCAAAGGTCTAGTATTATTGGTGATAAAGGCCCCATTGCATTTAATGTTGTTTGTAATAAATATATCTTGGCTAATATGAGTTAATATTTATCTAATATTAATGAATATATTTTTGGTTGCATTTGAGACAAAAGAAGGGCCCATGGAGAAGTCAAAGAGCCATGGGGTAAAGACAAAAGAAGGATGGGACTCATTTTCCCATGAAGAGTCATCTTGGGGAATACCAAGAGTCACCAAGTGAAGACAAAAGAGTAAGGGCACAATTTCTCATGAAGGGACACTTTGAGGAATACGAAAAGTCACCAAAGATAAGGACAAAAGTGGGAAGGACGTTTTTTGTCATGAAGGGTCACCACATGACTTTTCAAAGGCTTGAATATGAAGGGTCATACAAGATTGGTGCCATTTTCCATGAGGATTGAAGGGTGACAGTGGGGGAAGGCCAAAGGTCATTTGGAAAGCTATAAATAAAGGCTTGAGTAGCCATTTGTAATATGAGTGTGAGAGGTTGATTTGATATTGTAATATCTAGCTTAGAAGAGCAATTGTGAGAGATGAATAGTAATTGTTATATCTAGCTTAAAAGAGCAAAGGTGAGAGAGAGGAAAGAGATGTATTGAACTATCATTTGTTGAGATAGCAACATTGAGAGATAGGTGTGTGGTATTCACAAAGGGGTTGGTGCTCCTGTGGGTTGGTGCTCATGAATTGTTGCTTGGTTGGTGCTCGGTAAAGGGGTTGGTGCTCCTGTGGGTTAGTGCTCATGAATAGTAGCTGGGTCGGTGCTCAGCAAAGGGGTTTAAAGCTCCTGTGGGTTGGTGCTCATGAATTGTAGCTGAGGTTGGTACTCAACAAAGGGGTATGGTGCTCCTGTGGGTTTGTTCTCATGAATATACTTGAGATTTTTCTCTGTGGTTTTTCCCACATTGGGTTTTTGCGTTATAACTGGTGTCTCTCTCTATCTTGTGTGATGTTTATTGTTTGAGTTTTATTACATATCTTGAATGTTTGATTAAGTGGAATTTGATAAAGGAAAATTTTTATAAGATATATAATATAATGATTCACCTCCCCCTCTCAGTATATTCCATGCTTAATGATAGGTACTCTCCCTAAGTCACCTAATCTTAGGTACCCCTTGAGCACCTTCAGACCATCTCAAACCATGATGAAAATTTATAGTTACCTTTAAATTCTATCTCACAATCCAACTCTATGATCACTAATAGATATTAAAGATATTATTAAAACATGAAAGATGCTCAAAATAGACTAAAAAACTCATGTGAGAACAATCATACCTTGGTTTTTTGGAGAAAATGACAAAAAATTCCATTTGAATCACCTAACCTTTTTTAGAGGCCTAATATCCCTACCTAAACCTTATAAAACCCATAACTTTTTATGTAGATACCTTCAAGACTTAAAATTAAAAATATGATTCAAAATCATATTCCACCTCATGCATGCCAATTTAAATAATCCAAGTCTTACTTTGCACCATAGTTCCTTCACAAATTGACCTATCAATTAACCTTCCATTTGCACAAATGCTCAACCATAAAATAAACCATACACTTTCAGATGACTATAAAACAAAATTTGAGCACCCATTTTTCCATTTCAATAAATTAAGCAACCTAAAACCTCAACTCCTTTTGGAAGGTCATTAACCCACATGAACTAAAACATTAGGGCATCAAAGAGAAATATGGTGAATTTACCATCTTCCAGTCAATGCTAGATCTAAAACTTTTTTCACACCTATAAGCAACTAATACACACCATTGGACTAATTCTTGAGTTCTTACTCCTTGGGTAACCCTTAGAAACATGAACATGGTTTTTGTCTTACAAGCCCTTAAGTAGAGAATGTCATACTCGAGAGCCATCAAAAGTAATCAACTTGACTTCAAGAGGCCTTCAAAGCCTAAAACCATTTTTATCACACCTTTATGAGGTCAACGCACATTTATATGCCACAAATTCACCTTGAACACTCACCAATATTCAATTGACACCTAGAAAGCTCATGACTATGTCTGTAGACACTATGCATACCCCTATCACTATGCCAAAACATGTTCAACTAATCATGTGATAAAAATTACACCTATAAGGCAAATTTTACACTCAAATACATCAAATACAATTGGTCTCAACCCTTAGTTATCCTCATAGACCCAAAATACACCTCTTTTGCATGATGAGCTCTCATTAGGTAGTGAACACTAAGCAAAATGGCCAAACTAAACAAATGATCATGAGTTATTATTTTGACCAAATGAGCACATAAAACCCCATGGAATATGCTTTAAAAAGTCCTCTCCACACTCCAAATAAATCTTACCTTCATTTGTCATGATTTGGCCTACTAAACCAAACTTTAAAGATTGACTAAAACTTGCCTTTAGGACCAATATCTTTGAACGGATTTCTTGAATATTTTCATCACAAACCTTTAGATCAAAAACATGAAATTATTTCTCCCCCTTAACCAATGACCTTTTATTATAAATATAATTCTTAAAAATAAAATATCATCAATTCTCTACCATAATGGCATTGGTCTTAAAGACCAATAAACAACTCTTCATACCTCTATACTTTATACATCACCTAGAGCACACACAATTGCTTCTACATATAAAAATATGTTTCCTAAGAAGAATTGGTAGAGACACCCACTTTTCATAGAGAGATTAAAGGTCCAAAAACTTAGGATAATCCTACATCTCCATGCTATCACTTGGATTTCAATCCTACCTCATCATCAAATTGACTTTGAATGAGTCCTTAACTTCATTCTTTCCTTCAAAGTTGGAATTTTGCTTGATTATTTTATCTACTTGGGAAGATAAGAATTTATCTTTGACACTTTAAATTATAACCTATTCTATCATGACAAATAATCCATTTTGAACCTATTTTTCATTTACTTCCTTTGGTCTCCATTCATTATGTCTCATTTTCTTCATGTTAGGATTGACATTCTTTGAATTAAAATTCTAACCATTCCTATAACACATTACTATATGACCTCTCTCTTGACACTTGAAACAAATGAGGTTTATCTAATTGTAAATACCTTTTGTATTGGATACATGATGATTGATTGAAGTTTCATTATCCCATTCATGCACCTAATCATTTGATTTCCTAATGAAGGCATTACAAGACCTTGCAATATGACCAATGCCTTAACACCTATAACATAAGATTTCATTCTTTCCTTGTGGATTGGTTGATTATCTTGAGTGATTATATTCTTCATGCTTTACATTATATTTCTCATAATTTCATGTAAACATCTTACCAATATATTTTATTTTATAATCATTGATCATATGACTAAACTAATGACAATAATAGCAATAACCATTGAAGGAGTTATCATACCTTATTGCATTGGGTTTCTTGATTTGATTTGAAATTTTTTATCTTTTGAAGTTGTCCTTATTATTAATATTTACATCCTACTTATCTTTACTATCACTCTCCTTAACATGATTAGTCTTGTGATCTATCATTATTGTCTTCTCAATATTATTATCTTTTTGAACATATTCATGGAACCCTAGGCCTAAATTTTCATTTGAGACCTTTTGAATACTCAATAGGTCATTAGGATCACTTGTACTTTTCTCAAATTTCTAATACATTTCAAGGTTACTCATAGCTTGATCTAGTTTCACTTGAAAAGACTCTATCTCTTATTTATATTTAACACATTATTCATCCTTACTCTTTACCTCTTTGGTAAGGGTACAAACCTAAGTTTCAAGTTGTTGAGTGATCTCATCATGCTCTTTGAATTCAATGCTCAACCTCTCTTCAAAGTATATAATTTTCTCCTCTTAGGTCTTGATCAAGGATGAGTGTTTTATGTTCTTTCCTTGTAGAAGCTTAAATTCCTCCAAGGTATGCATATATTTGTCTAAGAATGACTTTCTCATCTTATTCCTTTGAGATATCTCCACCAAAGAGATCTCTACTTAAAGAACATTCAACTTCATCATCCTTAAAAACCATGAATAGTGTATCTTTTTTCTCATCATGAAATGAATCATCACTATCTGATGTGTTTGATTCTTATTAAAAATATGAGTTACTATCTTCTTCATGGTAAAGACTCTTACCACCTTTATATGACTCCTTATTTCCATTTCTCCTATTGAATAACTTTATGTACTTGATAGGACCCTCATATTTATTGTATTCATCCTCATGAGATTCCTTATTAGCTTCCTTGTATTCATACTTGCCTATATATGGGCATTTATCTAAAAAATTACCAACTTTACCACATGAAAAACATTTAAAAGGAATCTTCCCTTCATATTTACCTAATCCTACATTCATTTTTCTTGTAATCATGGCTTCAAGTTGATCCTCATTAAGATCAAAGTCTTCAAGACTTAACTTACTCTTATTTCCTTTTATCTCCTTGATCACCTTCAAGGCTACTTATTTCTTTGTGTTTTGGACGCATTGACTCTCATCTCATAGGTATTAAGAATGTCATGAAATTCATCCATCTTCATATTGGTAAGATCATGACCTTATATAGTAGAAATTTTTGAATCAAACTTGAGATTGAAAGACCTTAATAGCTTTTCTACTATAGTAGCTTATTCAATATCCTCTCCAAGACCTATGATCATGTTTATCACCTCATCAACCCTTAGAAGATAAGATGTTATAGTATCTTCTTCCTTCATTTTGAGGCCCTCAAATTTACTTCAATAGGTCTATAATTTATCCAACTTAACCTTTAAATCCCCTTCATAGATGATCTATAATTTGTCCCAAATTTCCTTGGAAGACTTGTAATATATTACCTTGGTGAACTCAACCTATGATAGGCCACAAATTATAGAATTCATATATTTATAATTATTCTCAGTCAAAATTTTGTTAGATGCACTAGTTGGAGGAGTAGGGGGTTTAGAATACCCATCCATAATAGATTTCCAAATGTTAAAACCTAGAGACATGATGTAGGTCTTCATTATTTCACTCCAAAAATCATATTTGGATCCATTTAAAAGTTGTTCTTTATTATTAGATAAACTACCTTGCATTTGATGACTACCCATTATTCCTTTGATCACCTTCAAATGGTTAAACTTAAAAAAAAGGTGTGGATCTGATACTAATTATTAGAATTAAAATCACTAAGAGGGGGTGAATTAGTGATGCAATCAAATCAAATTCAATTCCAATCCTTCAAATTCTTAACCATTCAACATAAGCATTCATGAAGAATATAAACCATTCATTGCAATGAATAAAGAAAACCATGTAAGATCAAATCACATAACACAAGAACTATGTGGGAAAACCTCATGGGGGATAAAACCCACTCTTAAGCCTAAAAACACATATATTATAGTCCTATAAGAGATAAAAAAAACAAGAGACTTTAGTGAATCACCCACTTCACAAGGAGCACCAACCCCTATAAATGGGCAATCACCCACTTGCCCTAGATGTTGAGCATGCACATAACACATTCTAATATCAACACCTCCAAAACCATTATTTCCTTCCAATTTGATGGAAAAATAATGAATAATAGCTTTATTCAACCCTTCACACTTTCTCAAGCCTTCACACACAAACAATGCATCCAAAACAACCTTTTGGATCACTCTACACTTTTTCGCTCATTCTCAATCATCAACCCTACAAAACATTATAACAACATCAAAAATATAATCTCTAGGCCACACACATATTCATCACACTTCTCTTCTCTTTAATCCATCCACCAAGCTTGCTCACTCTTCACTATTCTTCGATCATCAACTCTATAAGCCTTCATCTTTGTTTATGCTCTTTATAGAGACCTCAGGATCACCACCTTCTTAATCAATCATAAGGCATTACTTAACCCTTAATAATTATATCCCACTTATAAAAAGATCAACACCATCTACATAGGTTAACCATAGCTTTGATAGATCACCCTTAAGCAACAACATCTTTTAATTAGGCTGAAGTAGCCCTTTTAGGTCCATGGAGACCTATTCACCCCTTTAACACTTTATTGAGATAAAAAAGACACAAGATGACTTAAAATCACATAGTTCTATGAAAAATGACCCTTAAGACACCCTCAAGTGATTCCATTCATTACTATACTCCTTTGAATATTTAAAACTTTTTAATCAATTACCTTGAACATGAAAATACCATGAATAAAAAAATAATCAACTTCTAAGCAATGGATCATACTAAATATGTATTGGTTAAACCTTTAAAATCTATATAGATGATAATTAGGGAGTCTATAACACTCTATAATAGATAATTCACCATGAAACATCCAAACACCATCAATAAAAACTCAAACATCCTTCTCGAGTCACTTGCATAATAAACTCAAACCCTCAGTCAACTTTGAATCATAATAAATACAAATGTAAAACTAATCAAACCTCCAAATCAATTTTCCTATATTTAACTTGAAGTTATCTACAACTTTTATTTTTACTCTAATATAAATTTCATCCATCATCAAAATGTGTAGGCAAAACATTGTAGACTAGTTTTCATTTGTAAATTCAAATATTTGAATTCTAATGGTCACTTTTTAATACAAATTTGGCTAAGTATGGAAAATAGTGACATTTACCTAAGAAAATAACTTCAAATCATCATAACTTTTTCTATACATCATGCCAATATATTAAATTTAAAACACCTACTCTAGGCACAAATGTAAATAAACCCATGTGACCACTTTCTTCTAACACCTTCACACATGCAAATTCTGATGTCATCAATATGCTTACTTAGGAAATTCTATCAAGATGATGAGGATAACCTAGACCTTCACAAGACTACTTAGATGAATTCCTTTCACTTAAAAAAGTATACCAATCACTCCTTACACCCCATATGACCCCTAAAACATGGTCAACATATCATCAACATCTATTATCTTGCCTTACAAAGAAAACATTGCAAGGTTCATGCATGATCATTAAGGCACACTTTATCATTAACCTACTAGAAAAATTGACACCTCATGAACACCCTTGACCACCTTAGAGACATCATTGACAAAACCTCAATAATTTTAGGATTTGTATAAATATAAGAACAATGTGAATCATGAGTCTCATAGCTAAGTACATGTGAATTTAGAAGATCATCCTTAAGTGACATGACTTCATGGAAAATATTTTTGAAACATTAGTATACATAAAAAAATTAATCTTTAGGAGGTGGAAAAATATTTATACTAAATATATTATATTTATCAAGTTCCTTTCATTGATATATCAAAAGATGTAGGCTATGTTGATGGTGAAAAATGTAACACCGACAAATCAACCCATTCACCTATCATGAAATTCAAGATGGAATCATACCATTTTAATCATGGGAGTCCTATGACTAAAAAATTAGTGAAAGGCACATAGAAGGGTCTTTTAAAGTTCTAGGGATTTAATATGTTTAATAATAAATCTAAATCAAGTGTACAAGCATTCACTAAATTGATCAAACACAACATGAAAATCAACTATGTCAAGAAAATTGCTCACAAACAATGATTTGATCCAAGAAGCTAATCATTCCTTTAATATCATAATTCAATCTCAAATCTATTATAAATTATCATCTGACCTATCCAACACAATAAAGTCTATGAATTAGCCAATCTCTTGAAAGATAGAAAATTAAATTGATGAGAAATATATTTTATGGCCATGCTTATAAATAATCATCAAAGATAACAAACAAGAAAGCATAGAAAATCAAAATAACTCAACAAACCAGATAAAACAAAAAGGACAACAACTAAACTAAGAAAGGAAAACAAAGAAATAATCTAATACATAAACTAATTTAATTAAACTAAGACTAATAAAATGAAACAATCTAAGTCTAGACTAACTTTATAATAAACTAATCTAAAATCTAACTAAGTTTAATCTAAAGAAAGAAAGAAAACTAAAAAAAAATCTAATAAAGGATTAAATCTTATATCTAAACTAAAATATAAAATAAATACTAACTAAACTAAGAAAATTATCTAATACTAACACTAATACAAACTAATGAAAGAAATAATAAATAAACATAAACTATTGAATAAAGTAAACCCATGTTAAAGAAAACTAAACTAGAAATCAAACTCAAATAAATAAAATACATTATAAAATAGAAAATTTATGAGTCTTAAAAGGTAAGAGTTGTCTTAGCAAATCAAATCAATTTTATTTGAGAAATCAACATCTTTCATACAAAATATCCTCAAAAGATAACTTTTACAATCAATTACATCAACAATCTATTGCAAAAGCAATGTTTTCATCATTATTCAGGTTGAATACTCAAATTTTCTACATAGGACTGCAAGTTGAAATCATCAAAATATATTAAACTTGACAATTTGTAGATAATTGATTATAAATGATAATATAAAATTGAATATACTTGCATTATCTAAGAAGTGTACTCAACCGCTAGAGAAAGTACCATTGATCTATCTATAAAAGTCATGCTATCTTAGAGAAATTATAGAGAAGAGAAAGAGATAATTGATTGAATTCACAAGTGTAGCAGTCTTCAGTACCTGTGTTGTTTCTCCTCTTCAAATGAATCCTTTATCTCCTTTTAAACCTCCAAATTTGGTTGAAAAAGAAGTTATAACTAACTTTAGTTAGTTATTTGTTAACTTTATTAATTGACTTTTTAAAAATCAATTAATTTGGCAGTTACAAATTAACAATTATTTAAGACTGTTAAAAAATCTTAAGAGATCAAATATTTCAATTTAGACTGGGTATTCCTAATGGGTGGGGACCCCTTTAAGTCAACTTAGAATATCATTAAATCAATAAGTAACTTAATAAAATATCATATTAAATAAATAAATATTATACATTAATACTATTTGCATTTTAAATTTAAACTTAAAGCATATATATAAAGGTGAATTATACCATGTATATAATTCATCTATTGCCAAACAATAAATCCAAAATCTCCAAAACTGAATTTTCTACTCTTATTCCATGTGCAACACCATGCTTCTAAAAATAATTAATTTTTGAAAAATACCTTGATAGTAAAAATATTTTGACTATATCACGTGAAATATGAGCCCAAAATCTCCATGTAACAACTTTCACTTTGCTGAAAATAACTATTTTACTATGTTTTTCAGCTAGCTTAAATTTGATATTCAAATAACCATCGAACTGCATAATTTTTGGTTTGTGGTGATAGTCATTTGGCCATCAAATTTAAAATCATTAAAATTCCTGTAGGTGATGATTTTATAAATGTTGTACATTAGAAGGAAATTGAACTAATTTTTAAAATCAAATAAAAGCCCATTACTCATCTTCTGTTTACTATCATGATTTCACTTTTTGAGTGACAAAGAAAAAATATTCTTCATAATTTTGTCATATTCTCTATTGTTGTTCATTTATTTCCATATTTTAAAGAAAAACTCAAAAATAAAATACCCTGACTATAGCAAAGAAAAATATGAATAGCTTAAAATAATCACCAAATTTACAATACGTCTCATGCACCCAAGTTTAGGAAATTTTCTCAATCTATCCTTCTCCATTATATAAAAACTTGGTTTCAAATTAGATATATTCATTTTATAAACCAAAAATATGAGAGCCAAAAACACAATATGTAACTTTCAAAAAAACTCTGAAAATCGAACAAGCATGGAACTTTTATATATATGTTGATGACCACAGAAAACCTTAACTCCATTTTATCCAAACTTTCAATCCCATAATTTCTTTCATTTATGCAAAACTTTAAAAGAAATCCTCATAATTTCCTTAAATGTTTACATGCAAATGATTTGACCAAAAAATTGAGTCCTAAGTTATTCTCACTGAACAAATGAAAGTTCTGTTTGCATATATATAAACCATTAAGTAAATTTGTGTATCTCATAATCTCACACAATCTATCAACACATTTTTAGAATCTTTCAAAAAACAAATATTATTTCTCTTCAAAAAATCTGCATGCAATGGAACCCTTATATTTTCACATTATAGTTCACACTTTTCAAAGAAAGTCATTCATGAAATACTAGAACTTTGATAATGTTTATGCAGACTATCATACCTTATTCACGTATCAAAATAGTTATTTATTTCATTAACTATAAACTTTCTCAAAAATCAACAAAATAAATCCTTCTAAAAATCTTGAAACTTATTCAAAACACACTTGAATGTGCACCTGAAGGTTCTTGCCTAATATTCTTCACCAAAAATATCTTTGCAACTTGAAAATCAAATGGCCAAAGCTTTGCTTTCATGACTGAGCTTGTGAGAAATGACCCAAAATCAATAAATCAAAGAAATTTTATCTACCAACTTACCTTCATAATAAACCCTATGATGTGACCAAATTGGATTGGCCTTCATTTACTAAATCATGTACTTAGAAACTCTACCAACTTGTTTACCAATATTGACAAATTTATCTATTACTAAACCTCATACTATTCCATCAACAAATTATCAAATTTTGAGGAAAAGACCATTCACATTAAATGTTCTTACCACCAAATCTATTTGTGCATCTCAAAACTTTGAGATCATATCTCCACCTTAAATTTTTGTGCCCACTTACATTGCCACAATGGATCAAAATGCTAGCTAATCTCCAACTCAGCCAAATCAAAAATTCATTGAATATGATTTGAAAAATAATGTGGGCTTTAAGACTTAGGCTTAGGAGAAAATTTTTATTTTCCAATGAAACCTCATACCTCTAAAAACACCAAAGAATCAAACACTTATACTTCACCATGGCTTTATTAGTTTGATGATTTCATTTCAATACTCAGGATACAAAATCCGAAAGTAAGGTGTTTTTGAAAGCACTTTATTACCCTTAAAACTTAGGCATAGGAAATATTTGGACTAGGAATCTTAAATAAATAAAATAGAGAATTAAACATTTGGAAATTTTAAGATCCCTTCACACCTTTTTAAAAAAACAATTAATCTAAACAACCCGAAAATGTGAACAACTTTAAAGGTATTTTATGAAAGTGAACTCTCAAAAGAACCAATAAAATGATCATAATTATTTTTTTAAGATGAAATGTATTACTTCAAAATGATCTTCCTTATGACTGAGATCTCTCCAATTGAAGTTCATTTTTCAATTGAGAACTATATGATAATCTTTTCAATCTGAATGTAATTTGATCAAATATGACTATCAATTTATCTACAACTAAAACTGTAACATCAATTTAATCATATACATATGTCAATTTTATTCATTTATCCAAAAATGCTTTTTGAAACCACTATAATGAAGATATAAATTTATAGAATATAATAATCATTAAAATACTAAATTGATAATAATGTGTATTCATAAATAAAACTAATTGACTTAGGGTCCTCAATTGCAATTTTTGATTTTATGATCAGGTCATCACTATGGCAAATAAGACTATCAGCTTATTATTTCAAAAAAAGGTGGGGTGTGAAAAATAGTCATAATGGGCTACTCTTGAATCTAAGAATTTAATCATAAATAGGTTCATATTTTCTTTGGTAAATATATGAAATATGCTCATATATAACAAGTGGTCCATTATTAGTGATAAATTATGATAGAGAAGCCTCTTCAAACATAAAGAAGGTGTATATAGAAACACTAGGTAGAGTATGAGACCAATCTAAGGTAAGACACATTAAGCTTATTGGAAAAGTATTAAGAAATATCAAATCATTATTACCATATTTCTTAAGTAAAGGTCCCCATACCTACCAAATAAGGAAAATTTAAGCATTTTAAAATCAAGTGGTAGAGGACAATCATAAATTATTTTACATTGTAATTTTTCCATGTTTAGTATTAGAACCATCCCAAAAATCAATTGAAAATTACTTTAGAGATAAACATTGTACTTATCTTTATAATTTGCTTATTTCATGCATCATAGTAACAATATCTTAAGTTAGCACAATTGAAGTATGAAGGGGTTTATTCAAGTGTATAGTTTTATTATTTATTTCAAACATATGAGTACTATAGGTATAATAAAAAATACCACCCATAGTAGAATCATTGATCATATAAGAAACATTCACACTAGCTACCTCATTAAACATTTTTGTAATTTCAACTAGGAAATAAGGATTTTGCAAGATATTTTAAGTATTTTCCCATAAATTCAGCATTATGAGCATACAAGGAAGGAATGAAAGGAAAATTATTTTTGATATTTATATTCAATGCATCATTGTTAACATTGGTATGTAATGAGAGTAATAAGAAAATATTTTTTAATAGTTATATCATTTTAGATATTTACATTCAAGGATATGGTAGAAACACAAGTATTTTCAAAATTTGTGTCATTTTATAGATTCAAATAAGAGTAGGGATAGAATAAGTTCCGACAATTTTGACATAAGTCACACAATATTCAACATTGTATTACATACATAGAGGTTTTAAATCAAATTACTCTAGGATAATTTTTGTAAGATTAACATTTCTTTCCTTTGTGATTTTTTTGTATTAAATTTGGAATTCTATAATCACTAGGGGTCAAATAAAGACAACTAACACCAAATAAATTTATAAATTTTTTATTTTTACATGGCCTAATAGGGTTAAAATTAAGTTGTCCCAACCTTTAATCTTCAATATAATCATAATGAGATTCATCATCATTCCAATTATCATTATCATTATCTAAATTACACCAAGGAACAAGAGGATAACATCAATAGATTAATTTTTAAAATAATGAAGAAAATATGTTGCATCATTTGGAAAAATTAAATCAAATGAAGAATCCATCCAATGTAAGGTAGAGTTTGTAATATACACATGAAATACTAGAGCTAATGATATTGTAAGAATAAAGTAAAATCTATAGAAAATTAGATCCAAAAAATCAAAAATAGAAAACCCTAGAAAGAAAGAGAATATGAAACCCTAATATTTATTGGTTTGAAAATGAATGGGTTCACTAGAATGTTTTAACCATTTGGTACATAATTCTGTGTACACTATAAAAACATTAAAAACATTACATAATAATAATCTGACTAAATATTATAAATAAAATCATTTATGCAGATATGGAATGTGTTAACATAGACAACTTAACTTTTTTAATTTGACCAAAAGGGATGATAAATAAATAATTAAATTATGACTTCCCTATGTAGTTTTAGAAGATGTTATAGTTATGAACATTGATCGAAATAATAAGATGAAAAAACCCATAAACCATTTTGTGATATCACAACATTAAAAAATAGGTTATATTTG